>JAJHZJ010000573.1:1856819-2456819 GCA_023548195.1 Bettongia penicillata ogilbyi | reverse complement strand
AAGAGTGCAGTGAGCCCGTGTGGTCTGGCCCCTCCTGAGTCTCTGGACATTCCACGGGCAAAAGCATGACTCGAAGCAATACCAAGGCCACAACCAAAGGCAAGAGAAGAGACAACTGCCTGGCTTGGGGTGACTGTGCCACTGTGAGCCCTGAGATCACTCCCCTCCTGAGCAGATTCAAAGGACCTTCTTCCACCCTAAACTAAATCATCCCTCCATACACTTAAGTGAGGACTCCTGAGCAAGTCTGTTTCCTTATCTGTAAAATGAGGATAAGAGCAACACCTGGCTCTGAGAGCTGCTGGGGGAATGGTCACATATACATAAAGCACTCAGAGCAGTAGATAAATGTTAGCTATTGTTATCATTATTCAGGCAATTAAGTGGCCCAGAGGACACAGCGCAGGGCCTGGAGCCCGACCTGAGTTCTAATCCAGACTCTGACACTGACTAGCTGTGTGACCATTAACAAGTCACTTCGCCCTGCTGGTCTCATTTCCTCATCTGTAAAATGAGCTGGAAGGAAATGGCAAATCCTTCCAGTATCTTTGCCAGTGCAACTCCCAATACAACTCAAATGATTCGACAAGAGTGCTCATCGTCATCACACACTCCGCTGATCTGACCCCACAAGTCAGCCCCGGTTCACGTGCAGCACAGTGGGACCGCCCCCAAAGCTGAGGGGCCCAAGCACTGCACTCGTTGCCCCTAATACAAGGGGCCAATGCCCAGGGACTAGAAAGGGCAATCCCCGAAACCCTGGCTTCCCCACACTCACCTGGCCTGTCTCATATTTCCCATTCTGCTTTGGCACCTCAAATACACCAACTGTTTCCAACACTTTGCCCTCTGGTCGGTTTCTGAAGAGAAGAGCACTGAAGTGAATGGCTTGGGGCACTCTATCCATCAGGAGAAATGACTGAGATACTGAGCTTAAGCGACAGAGCAAGCTACATGGGGAAGGTCTGAGGATACTCCACCAATGGCCACATGGCAGGTGCTTCATTTTGAGGCCACTAGCGGGGCAGTAAAGTCTGAGCTGGAGTCAGGAAGATCTGAATTCAAATTCAACCTCAAACCCTTCCGGGACTGTGCAAGTTGCTTCACCTGCCTGTCTCAATTTCACTTGTAAAATAGAGATGACAACAGCACCTACTTCACCAAGTTATCACCAGGATATGTAAAATGCTTAGCCATGACTGCCACACAGTAGGTGCTCTGTAACTGTTTCTTCCCTCCTCCCTTCCTTTTATTTGAGAGACAAGCAAGGGCTTCTAACGGCTTCAAGCAGGACAGTCCCCACATCCTTGGGGCTCATCCCAATTCTAGACACTACAATAAGTGAAACCCTCTCAATTTCTAGTCAGAGCTGGGGAGACTCCCTGCAATGCCACATGCTTTAGGGAGGCCTCTCTGATTCCCCCTGAACCTTCCCGGCTTCTTCATCAGATGTGCCCACCACATCTTCCCCTGCAAAGACATGGCAGATGAGACCGGACCCCTTTCCCCCTCGAGTCTCCAGCAGGAGCCACAAGGAAGCCTGAGAGTCCTTCTGTGACCTCTGGTCAGACTTTAAACCTCAGAGAAGTCCATGCTCAAGCACAGGAGACCTAGGATGTTGAGGCCTAAGAATTAAGCCTAGAAATTATGGCCAAAGGAGAAGGCAGCATGGCACAGCTCTGCAGTTGGGGGGGGGGAGGGGAGTGGCTTCAGGTGCCCGTGTGACCTTGAGCAAGTCACATAACCCTCCTGGGCCTCAGTATCCTCATCTGTAAAATGAGGGAGTTGGACTCAGGGGTCTCAGAGGCCTCACTGCTCTACAAGTCACCTGCAGGTTTGGACCCCCGAGGCCAAATGCTCCTGGCAGTACCACAAGGGCCCTGCTAACCACAAACCTCAATAAAGACTTCTGGGGGACTCCCCTTTCCCCTACCCATTCACCAAGCACCTACTACACGCTCAGCACTGAGGACTCTAGGACAAAAAGTGAACTGGTCCTGTGCCCAGGGAGCTCACATGCTACCTGCGTACCATGAGCTGAGAACAAACAGATACAAAACAGAAACCAGAATCTCCAGGCATCCTTCCCTCCCCCCAGGCCTCCTGTCCAGGAGTCACCGCTCCCTCCGGGCTCCCTCAGTGGCTGCCCTGCTCAGGCTCAACGTCCTGCTGTGGCTCCCTATCCCCCCATCAAACTCCTCCTAACCTCACCCTTCCCTTCTTCCTCCCCTCCCCCCCATCCTCCTCTGGGCGCTGGCCCCCTCCACTCTGCCTCTCCTCTCCCCTCTTCCTTCAAGGCTCCATGCAAATCCCCCCTCCCCTGACTCTTCCAGGCTCTCCCTCAGACTGGGAGCTCTCTGAAGGCAGGGCCCGGCACACAACAGGTGCTTAATGTCTGCTCGGGGACTCAACCCCGTCCCTCCGTGTGTGACCTCCTCTCTTCCCCGAACGGTTGTTTTTCATCCTGCTTCCCCCATCAGACAGGGAGCCCCCCATGGGCAGAGCTGTCTTTGGCACCCCAACACTTAGCCCAGGGTCTGCTCCCCAGAGGCGCTTAATAAATGCTTGTAGTCTGACTGTGTGGGTGCTGGTTTGCGCACACACACACACACACACACACACACACACACACACACACGAGCTGGGGGACTCTGGGCAAATCCACGAACTTCTCGGACCCCAAAGCCGGCCCTCCCGGGGCTCGGGCTCTCCCTCTCCGCCCGGCCCCCCAGGCCCGCCTCCCTGGGCCGCCCCCTCCGGCCCCCCGCCTCACCGGGACGAGAGGTGTCTCCGCGCCGAGGCCGCGGCCGGGGGCAAGGTCGCGAGGGGCCGCAGCGCCCGGGCCCCCGCCAGCGGCCGGGGCCACCAGCAGCAGCAGCGGCCGCCCACGGCCAGCGCCCGCCGGGCTACGCGGCCCGCCATGTAGGCGCCTGGGCCGCCGCGGACGCGCGGACTCGGTCACGGTCACAGAGGCGGATGCCGACGCGGGGCCCTGCGTGCCGCCTCCGCCGCGCCCCGCCCCCGGCCCACAGTGCCCCGCGCGCCGCGCCCCGCCCCGCCCCCGGCCCACAGGGCCCCGCGCGCCGCGCCCCGCCCCGCCCCGCCGGAGAGGCCGCTCTAGGCCTCGCCCGGAAGTTCTTGGCGGCTCCGCCCCCGGTCACCTGACGCCCCCGGCCCAACATGGCGTCCTCCGTGCGCGCCGGGGAGCGGCTGCGACGGGCCCTGAGCGCCGGCGGGGAGCTGGAGGCGGAGCGCCTGCCCGGGGAGCTGCGGGCGCGGCTGGAGGCGGCTCTCAGGGGGAAGAAGGCGGCCGAGGGCGAGGGCGAAGACCCCAGGCCCCTAGTGCCCTTCCGCCTGCTCCGAGAGCTGCACGAGCACCTCCGGGAGCAGGGTGAGAGCGAGCTCCGGGCGGGGGGAGGGCAGAGGGGCTCGCCGCAGGCCCCCCGAGCCAGGCAGGTCGACGCCCCGAGTCCGCCTCGCGGCCGGCCGGGGTGACCCTGCGCGAGTCCCGCGCGTCTGAAATCCCGGCTCAGCCTCAGAGGAAGGGGCCGGACTGAGACCCTAGTCCCGCCCCCTTTTCCGCCCCAGAGGGCAGTCTCCTCTTTGGCGACCATCCTGAGGGAACCCCAACACTCCTGGGTGCGGACCGCAGCGGGCCGCCGCTCCTCTTCCACACTGCGAACGTCGAGGGAAAGGAGATTTACATGACTCGGGGATCGTTAGCCCTTTGGGGCTCGCCTGTGCCCACTCGTGAAAATAACCCGAGGGATCCTGCTTTACCTTCACCCCCATCCAGTCCTCTTCCCCCAGCGGTCACGTAGGTTACTCAGAAGTTAATCGTGATGCCCCCCCCCTGCAGAGCTGGGGTCACACGTGGCTCAGGCATTTCTCACTGAAAAATCCCATTCAGAGGGTCAAAATGAGCGGCCCCCACCCGGCAGAGAAAGTGGAGGGGTCAGGCTTGCCCCCTGCTTTGGGAATCACTGTACTTCTTTTCTAGGCTCCCCTCCCTTCCTTCATGAGCTCCTGGAAGGCAGTGAGATCCATCTCCCAGAGGTGGTGAGACCACCCAGGGTATGTAACAGGTGGTGGGGGAGGGGAGCCTTAGCCCGGGTGGGTTCTTGTATGTCCCCTTTAGCACTGACCCCCCTCTTACATACAAAAAGATCTAGACCTAGAGAGCCTGAGTTGCCACAGCCTCATGACGATCTTTCAAAATGACATCACCGTGGTAAAGTCAAGTTTCAATGTATCCAACTGTGGCAGATCAGACCAATAGAATCTGGGAATGCTCTGCCACAGGTTAGGTACAGTCAGTTCATGTGACTCTCTGGGGTGGATGCTCCAAAGCTGCGCATCCTACCTTTACTTTGCGCTGTCTCCCTTCTGCTCAATTTCTGCTGCAGCATCAGGAGCAAAAGCCTTAGATCTAGAAGCTTGGTGAGAGCTAGTGAGAATGGGGGAGACTTTGGGTCAGGTCATAGTTCTCACTTCCCATGTTGTCCTGCCTCAGAATCCAGAGCTGGTCGCCCGCCTGGAGCGGATCAAAGTGCAGCTGGCCAATGAGGAGTACAATCGGATCACCAGAAATGTTTCTTGCCAGGTGAGGGCTGACAGTTCATGCCTCAGACTATATACAAAGCCTTTTTTTTTTTTATCAGGAAGAGGACTATAGAGGAAGGAAGCAACTATGTGATTTCTGCCTCTGGGGTCTTCCTTGGGAAAGGAAAGTTTCTTTATTCAAACATTTCCTAATCTGATGGGAAAGAAAAACACAAAAAAATACATGGTTAAACTTTGTTTAAAGACAAGTTCCGTTATGGCTCTTAAATTAAAACAAAGCCATTTCAACGTTAAATTCTACCTTCCTCAAAAAATAGGTCTTTCTTAGCTTCGGATTCATGGATGGATTAAAAAATTCACTTAGTAAGTTGATGGTTCATACTCAACAAAGGCCAACAGAAAGGAGGTTAAGCCACATGGAACCATGGAAATAGTGTATCAGTGCTCCTAATGGTTTCATTGTAGAAGGATGTGGCACAGGAGAGGTGGGTTTCTTTTTGGCCCCTGGAAGTCTGTTCTAGCCACCAGAGGGCTCTACTTAGAGAATAAACCATGCCATACTTTTTTAACAACTTTTCACACATCTTTTCTGGTTCCTTATAATAACTGTTAAGATAAGCAGAGAATATGGTATCCCATTTTACAGATGAGAAGACAAGCTCAGAAAATTTGAGATCAAGCTACGGTTGAATAACAGACTCTATTTACTGTGTGCCGGGCATTGCTATGGGCTAGGTACTGGCGAAACATTATTTTTTAAACAGATAGGATCTTACATTCTAGTAGGAAGTTTACCAAGTACTTTCTTCAAATTCTTTAACATGGCCATTATACAAGTATTATTACCCCATTTTGTAGATGAAGAAACTAAAGCCCAGAGAGACCGAGCATCTTCACAGCTAGCATCAGAGCTGAGGTTAGAATTCATATCTCCTCACTCTCCTTTGTCCAGCTGCCTCACAGGTCTCCTAGCTAGCAAGTGACCAAGTCAGCATAATCCAAGTCAACTGATATTTTGATCATGGCCCATTAGAGAAATCCCCCAGCTTATTCGAGCAGAAAAAAAGAAGTCCTGTTCACTTAAACCTTTGGAGGCAAAACCTGGGGCAGACTGTGTAGTCTGCAAATGGCAGTTCTCTCTGTGTTGATGACTGGAGATCCGTAACCTACCCCTGAGTCGCAGCTTAGGCAGAAAAAGTAAAATTGGCAACGAGGAAGAATGTGAAGAATGTCCTGTGCTGATCTTAACTGAACACTTCCGTACCATGGCATACCATCTGCCTTTTCTTCTTCCCAGGCCCCAAGGCGCAATGGGACCCTAGCTGACTTTGGTCACCAAGGTGAGACACTATGGGAAGGTGTGGGACAGGAAGCTCATCACCACCATGATCCTTCCCTGCGCCAGCCCCCTGAGTTGCCTAAGATCCCTAGTTGGAGCGGGGAGGGAGCTCGCATGCTTATATGTGTGCACATGCCTGCTTCCTGCAGTGCAGAGAAGAGGGCTCCCCAGGATATGACTGAGCTCTCTGTCCCATCTCCCTTTGGCTCCCAGTGAGGTCAGTGAAGGCAGTGGTCATCTCCATCTTTAATTTCATCGTCACTGTGGCAGCAGCTTTTACCTGCACCTATCTTGGAAGCCAGTACATCTTCTCGGAAATGGCTGCGGTAAGGGGGCATTGGGCTGGAGGAGCAGTCTACCAGACTGAGGACATGGGGTATGCTTCTAGAAGGCAGCAGAAGGGCAGCAGCTAAGCGTTCAAGGGCACAAAACGTAAACATGCATATGGAATACAAGGGTGAGCCATCATCCCCAGAGAAACTTGGCCCCCTCATGGCATCCCTATGTGACCTGCCCAGACACGGGAAGACGCCAGAACTTAAAACTTTTCTCTGGGGGGCTGGGGGAAGGAAAGAGCAAGAGACTTTGTAGGGCCCAAAAGCAGGCGACTATCTCCATCCCACCATTTCTCTCTCCCAGAGGGTGCTGGCTGCAGTAATCGTGGCCTCTGTGGTGGGTCTGGCTGAGCTCTACGTCATGGTCCGGGCCATGGAAGGAGAACTTGGAGAACTTTAATGCAGTCTCCGCCCCCACTCAGGTACTAAGCATATTCCATGAATCCTGGGGTGGGGGGCTTTGCTCTGTCTTCTTTTCTTCCACATAGCTGCCAGCCTACTTTAGAACCGTGGCCCTTCACATCACTCAGCAGACCCTCCTCTGCATGTGGCCTTGGATTAAAGTCCAAGGAGGAGGACTGGGGCTGCTGCCACACCCACTCCCTCATCCCTGCCCATGCCCCTCAAACCCAGCCACATGCATCGAACATCACAGGACTGAGGTCACTGCCCACTCCAAGGTAGAGCCCATTTGGACTCAAAGAGGAACAGTAGAGAATACCGAGGCAGGAAAAACCTTCCTGTGCAGCCTCTAGCCAGACCCTGCAAAGGGTCAGTTTTTTCTGCCTGTTTACCTTAAGATTTTTTCCTGGCATCCATCTTGGTGATTTTGTATATGTTTCCCTCCCTTTGGTGTCTTTGAGGCTTCCTGTCCTCAAAGCTCCAGGTCCTCTGATACAGGAATGGAGAGGAAGGGTGGTAAAACCTATATGTCTATTTTTAACCACATAAATCAGTCCTCTGACTCCAAAGAACATACAGTCACTTCTGCTATGATACTTGTTTTGAAAACTGTGAATCTGTTCCATTGTGATTGATATATTCGGGAACAATTTGAGCGCGACTCAAGTTGGGTGTTTGCTTACGTACCATTTCATCTGACAGAAAACCCCGCCTGTTCATGATAACTCATAAGCATCCACCATTCCAACACCCACTTCCACAAGCAAGCTCCTGGTCTTTTTCAAGGTGAAGTGCCCCATGTCCTGTGGTGAAGTGGGAGCTATGAGCTGCCAGGGGCTGATCTGTCCGCTTCTTCCCCCATCTTCCTCTCTGGCCAACACCCACCCCTAGCCTAGGAGTTGCCATCCGCCGGAACCACCCTTCCCCGCCCTCCCCAGAAGCAGCTGGACTCTGGCAGCCTGGGCCCTGTGGGAACTGGAACTCCGGCAGAGCATCAGCTCAGGCTGCAGGGCCCATGGCTGTTTTTGGTACTGTTTTATGTATTTCTTGACCATTTAATATGTATAAAACTGCTACCATTTTTGTTAGGTTCCTATCTTTTTTAAATGTGTCACTGGTGACATTATCGACTGTTGTCCTAACCCTGTTCTCCCACAAACTTTGTTTTTTATTGCAAGATTTTTGCATTGCACTGTGGTTTTTAGGGACACATGTGAAAGACAACAGCTTCAGGTTTTATATATGTGTGTTTAATGTAGCCTATGTGGTGGCCTACTATGTCAGAAAAGGTATAACTGTATGTACAAAGGCAGATTTTGTGTATATAAAGGGTATTTCTGTATATATAGATATACAATATGCATAAAGTTGTTTAAAGAATTCATTTTCATCCTGTTACCCGAAAAGGCTCCTGACAATAAGAAGGTAGTCAAACTATTCTGCGGCCCACAGAGTTGAGCTCCAGGAAGAAATTTCTGGCCTTAAGTGCTATTTTCCAATAGTATTTATACAACTACTAAAGTTTAAATGTTTAAGTAAAAAAAATACCAAAAGACTAGACTATGTGTGTGCACAAATGTTTGGGTATTTAGCTAATCTGAACTCATATTCCCTGACTGAGCACCCTGGGGTCCTACACGGTGTTCTGAGAAGAATGATCCTCCAGCCTGTGTTCCTCATCTGCTCCGCCTGACCTTGTCCCTTAGGTATCTAACAATGTCTTTTGTTGCCTGACCTCTGTTTCTGAATAAATCCTTTCCATCTCCCATCCCCAGAAAGGCCTCTCTAAACAACTATTCCCTGGTTTTGTCTCCACCATCTGCCACTTTTTGAGGATGGGAGGAAGTTCTTGTTTTCACTAGAAAAGAGTGCTTCATCCCAAGAGGGAGAAATCAAGGAGAGAAGGGTGGTCTGTCAGCCTAACTTAGGAAGGCCATAACACAAAAGTTAGGTCCCCTCCTTCCCCCAGACTCTTGCTTGGTCACTAGTTGGCTCATTTTTCACCATCCAGATCCAAGATCCCCGTTGAAATATGAGAGCAATGTGCTTCCTTTGGTTTAAGCTGAAAGGAAGCCAAGGCAGCCCATATATGCCCATGCTTCAGAGTGTTCCTGGGACTCAGGGAATAGGGGAGGGGATTATTGAAAAAGAAGCCCTTGCTTTTTCTCAGTGTCCATCGACTGGAGCCCTTGGCCTCCGATTAAACATCCTCCTAAGTCCCTTCCAATATTAGGGGATCTGTGTAGTAACCTGGTCCTATTAAGGGATTAGGCAATGGAGATAAATTCCCAGGAGGCCCCATCTCTACCACCACCATCACATCACCCCCAGCCCCTAGCCACTCATTTGCAAAACAGCTCCAGATTAAGGTAGAGGGGTTTGTTTTTATTTGGGAGATTAGTTGGTATTACAACTGATAAATGGGCTGGAACGCACTGCCCTCCCTTTCCCATACCCCATTATGTACAGAATCCTCAGGCTGGTGTCAGGTGGGCCTTGGAACCCGAGGTCAGAGCACTTCTAATTCAAATCCAGATAAGCTCAGGGCCCTGGGTTTCTCTTTATTACTTTAATAATATTCCCTCCGCAGGAAAAATGATATTTCTCCCTCTGGTCACAGAGGTGCCATGGTCCAGATTAATTTGTCCATTGTGGGGGAGGTGGGGAGGGATGTAGGAAGGGGAGGTTAACCCTCTGTGAACTGGACCGCAGCATACATGGAGCATCATCTGGAAAGTGAAGAGATGGGGAGAGCATTTTAATTACCCAGCTCTCTCTGCTTACATGGATTTTGGATTGTAATTAAGTAATGTCGGGGAGGGTTGAGAGGGAAGTGGACATCTGCCTGCAGAGATGGAAAATGTATCTGGTTGGAAGTTGAGGGTTAGCCTGACTGGAGAGCTGAAGAGATTGGGAATTTGTCATTCCAAAGGACCACCAACTCACCCAACCCCTCCCAAAGGGATCTCTCACCTACAGTCATCCAGCTGCAGGGGACAATAGGCATGTGATATTGTATGTGGTACTGGGGATTCCTTTGGTGTATGGGTTGTACTAGATGACTGCTGAGATCCCTGGGTGATTCTGAGGTCTGTGCCCCCAGGTCCAGGACAGTGCATTGAGAAGGCTGGTCCTGGGGATCGGCCATCGGCCTGACCTGTTTGCAGAAGGATGTTCTATCCTGAAGGGATTAGCCTTGTGCCTGTACATGCAGGCATCTTTAGCTGATTCCCTGCCCCTGGACCTCCCTCAAATATGTTCTCAGCCCAGATCTCCTTATTGGTTCTTGGAAGTGTTTGGAAAAGGAGAAAAGAAACTCAAGTCAGACTTTTCCCCCTCAAGTAATTCTTATCTAGGGAAGGGACCTGAGCAGGAAATTGGCTATTGATGTGGAGGGTTTCCAGAGTCAAAGAAAAAGGAGTTCATCCTAGGATAAGAAAAGAGGAAAGTTCTCTAGGTCCCAGACTAGGCATCATCCAAGTTGGTGACGATGGCCGCATTATAGATCAGGTCAGAGAGGCTGCCCAAAGATGTCTGAGCAGCACCACGTTCCCATCGATGGAGTGGCCCTGGAGGCTTGGACACCCCGCCAGGTGGACCTACTCCCCCAGGGCCCAATACCTTGACCCTCATACTACTGTGCCCCGGGGCCAGGCCAGGAGTGGGACAAAAGAGCAGCCCGCCTGAGTTGGGGTCACTACCATGTGGTGAGGTGTGTCCCCAGCTCTCAGGTTTTTGGGGATGCAGAGGGTTATTGGCTGGAGGGAGAGTTCCCCGGGGATCCTTGGTCCAAGAACTCAGTCCTGGCTTCCTGCTCTTGATTCTTCTGGCCCGCCTATTCTGAAACCAAACCTGAAAATGAGGAAGGAGAATCAATTTCAGCTTCAAACTCCATTTCACAAAGCAAAGGTGGGGAAGCACCCCATCTCACAAAGCAAAGTCTGAGACCCAGAGGAAGGATGACCTGACTCAGGAGGAGGGTGGGTAGAAAGGGCAGGGCAGGCAGTTTCACCTGAATTTTGGCCTCAGGAAGACGGGTGAGCCGTGCCAACCGCTCTCGAGTCCCGATATCTGGGTAAGGGCGGGCTGCAAACACCCTCTCTAACTCGAGAAGCTGCCCCCTGCTGAAAGTGGTGCGTTTCCGACGTCTGGTGCTTGGCACCGGGGCATGACCTGCAAATGGAATGACCTAAAGGTAAGGCCAGGACTGCTGTAGACATTTACCTCTAAATTGGCCCCCTTCCAGTGCCCCTCCCTGTCCTCCACTTTACTGCTTTTCTGTCTTCCTCCTTCCTCCAACTTTTCTCTTAATCTTAAAACCCCTAAAGTTCTCCCAATTTTCCCTCCAACTTTCTCCCCATCCTTCCTCTCCAACCACCCAAACTCTTACCCCAATCTCCCTTAACCTTTCCTCTTCGATCCCCTCCCAATGTCCCCCTGCCCTTCCTTTCCTCAACCCTCCCTTCCAACCTCACGGTCTCCCTGCCATCCTCCCGTGCATCTTCAAATCTCTCCCCATATTTCCCCTTCAAACCCTAAGTCTCCCCTTCCTCTCTGTTCAACCTATCACCCTCTCCCCATCTTCTTTTCAACCACCAACCCTTTCTTTCTCATTGAACTTGATAACTACTCCATCCTTTCCCAAATGCCTCACCATCAAATTCCTCCTCATCCCTCCCAACTCTATGTTCAGTCTTCCCTGACCCTCTCCTTAATTTATCCGCAAAAGCTTTTTTGTACCTCTGCCTTCCCTCCCTTCTTCATGGGGCTACCCCCTGTCTTATCCCTGTACACCTCAATCTCCCTCTTCTTTCTGATCCCCTTCAGCCCCACCTGCCTCTGAGGCATCCATCGGAGGTCGAGAGATCGATTCCCCTCCTGGGGAGTCAAGCACTGAGTGGAGAAGTCTGGCCATGACTTAAGCTCCTCTCAGGGTCCTATCTTCCCCTGGCCTAGCAGAGCTCCCAGAGGTTCCTCCTACCGTACTCTCCCTTAGCCCTGGACCACTGAGCCACCTCCTCCCCCCACCTTGACTTTTATCCTGCTCAGCCTAATCCTGCCCCGCCTCTGGAATGAGAAGGGCAGCAACGCCTGGGATCCTCTGTAGATCTAGCCCCTTCCTGGGAGGGAGGCAGAGATCTCTAGTGGGTGGGAGACCCCAGGGATCTGAATCCAAAGTTGTAGAGTGGAGAAGAAGGGGGCTGGTGGGGGGATAGAGGTGATGAAGGAGCTTAGAGGAAAGGGGGACTCTTCCCTCTTCCACCTGACACCCCAACCTTCTACATGACCTAGTCTACCCAATTGCGTCACCACCCTCTCTCTCTTCAATGATAATAGCAGGACAGTTTTCAAGTACTTTAGATATTATCCAATTGAATCCTGGAAACAATCCTGTAGGGAGGTGCTGTTTTTATCTTCATTCAGCAGATGGGATCCCCAGGGTCCCCGGGCTAAGGAAGTAACTGAGACAGATTCAAAACTCACCTTTCTGACTTCCAACCCAAGTCAATTTGTCTTCCCACTGCACTTTGAAGTTTGCAAAACCGCATGAGTGTCTGTGTGTGTGTGTGTGTGTGTGTGTGTGTGTGTGTGGTCTCATTTGATCACAATAACACTGTGAGGTAAGTGCTATTGTGATTCCCTACTTTATTGACTGACTCACTGATAAAAGGAGCTCAGCTACAACCTGCTTCAATTTCTGCAGCTCCACTGAAGCTGGCCCTTCTCAGGCCCCCAGTGACCACTCCACCCATCACTGGCTCATCTTCTTGGATCTGGTCAGATTCTCGACTATTGCCCACCCACTCCTACTGGATGCTCGCTCCTCCCTTGGTTTCTGTGACACTGCTCTCTTTCTACTTCTCTGATTGCCCCTTCTTTCTCTACTTCCATACCTCTTCTTCCTACAGACCCCTTAACCTGGGGGTTCCCTTAGGTTGTTTTTCTTTCCTCTCTTCTCTTCTCTCACCACCCACTCATCCTCTTTGGTCTCATGAAGTTCCATAACTTTATCATCTCTGTATGATGGTTAGTGATTCCCCTTACTCTTCCCAGGGTTATTAAATATACATCAACCCAACCAAACATTTATACTCCAGTCCCTCCTCCGCAATTGCCTGCACCACCAATGATCTCCGCCTGGCTGTGCCCTCTTCATCCCAAATTCAGCATGTCCAACATAGAACTCATGATCTGCCCCACAAAAAACCTGCTTGATTCTAAATTTCCTTTTTCCATCTATGACAATACCATCCTCTCTACCGCCCAGCTCAAAACCTTGCAGTCCTCTCTGACTCCTTCTTCTCCTTTACTTCCCATAGCTATTATTGGAAGACTGGTCAAGTGACTTGATCATGACCAGACAAATAATACAAGCCCTAGTGGAGGTTCAAACCCATTAAACTCCGATTTAATGTCCAGGACTCTTTCCATTATGTTCTGCTATTTTCCACTTTTTCCTTGGTCTATAGGACACAGCAAGTGCTTAATAAGTGTTTGTTGACTTCACTATAGCAGTAGTTACTCAATGGTCTCCTTAGGGATATAGATTTATGACTGGAACGAACCTTAGAGGTCATCTAATCCAACCATCTTATTTTGCAGAAGAGGAAACTGAGGACCAGAGAGGGGAAGTCCTAGATGACAAAGTTAGTAATCAAGACAGGATTTTGAATTCAACTCCTTTAACTAGAAATCCGATGCTCTTTCCACTGCAGCACGTGGTCTCCATACTCTCCGTCTAATGAGTTCACCCAGTTACTACAATAGAAAGAACTCTTGATTTGGAATCACATGACCTCAATCCAAATCCCATGTGGGCATTCAAAGACTACAGAACTTTGAGCACATCATCACATCTTTTTGGGCCTCGGTTTCCACATCTTTAAAATGAAGGAATTGAACTTTGATTGTCCTTTCCAACCTGAGGACCTCCCTATCCTCTTTTATAAAATGAGGGATTTGGATTAGGAAATCTCTAAGGATGGCTTTCTTGTGGAAGGGAAGGGAAGAACCCTATTGAGAAATGATGGGGTTGTAAAAACAAGAAATCAATAATAGTAAACACCATCATTTATTAATGTAATAACAATAGTGCTATTACTGTAATAGTAATTTGTTAGGTAGTATGGTGATAATCAGAGTAATAAAGGTTTGTGGTATTACATTAGCTATCACATAATAGCTGCTAAGTAAATGTTTGTTGATCAAAAAAAAGTTTTGAACACTGCACTCTTTCTTAGGACAGAACCAGGACCTGCAGAAAGGAATCACTGCAGGGAACATCTCGACTGAGAAAATCACAAATTAACATTTTCTGTGTTGTATTTTTATTTTTTTTAAACATTGCCCAATTACATTTTAATCTGGTTTGGTTTTCACTCCACAGTTTTGCAATGGCTAGAGAAGCCCCAGATAAGGACACTCTTGAACTAAACCAAACTCCTTGTCTTTTTCTTATGGCATTATTTTTGCTTACGGGGGCACCTGGAGATGCTGAGCATCATTTTTAGTGGTGGGGAGCAGGCGAACTTGGACTTCCTGCCCATCCCCATCTCAGCCTCATGGCCTCTGTTCATTTCCCAAGTCTGAGATTTAAAAAAAGACCAGGAGAAGAGACTAGATCATCTTGTCCAACCTATGGCTGAAAAATAATTCCCTCTGTAGTATTCTCAGTATGTGGTCACTATGTGTAGAACTCAGATGGGGTGAGTGGATCCCACTGCCTGCTGACACTGCCATCCCACTTTGGGACAGCTGTCTTTGTTAGGAGTTGATATACCTCTGCCACTTAGACCCCTTCCTTCTCTCTGGGCCCCAAAAGTGAACAGATCAAGATACCTCTCATACGTTGCATAGTCATCATCATCTCAGCTAAAATTCATGAAGATCTACTATGTGCCAGGCACCGTGCTAAGAGCTTTGCCATTATCACCTCATTCGATCCCTCCAGCATTATTCTTATTATCCCCATTTTACAGATGAGGAAACTGAGGCAGATGGAAGTGAAGTGACTTGCCCAGGGTCACACAACTAGGAAATGTCTGAGGCTGGATTTGAACTCAAGTCTTCCTGACACCTATCCCACTGCTCTCTCTCTGCTGCATTACCTAGCATTACCATCACAATTTTTGAATACTTTAAAACAGGCACCATGTCTCCCTAAGTCTCTACAGTAAACAAAGATCCCCAGGTCCTCCCAAGCATAGTTTCAAGACCCATCAGCATACCCAGTACAGACACTGCCTTGAATGTTCTCTAACTTGGCAAATTCTTCCTAAAATGTCACACCCAGACCTGAAGACAATAGTCCTACTATCCCCACTCCCATCCTTCTTACTCCTCCTCTACCAGCAAGAAAGAGGACACCTCAGAATGCAGATGCTAACCCCAAGGAGAAAAGAGAAAGTGACCCTCCCTTCCTGCTTTGTTGAGGTGGGGGATTATGGGTATGGAATGGCGCACACGCTGTCAGACTCAGCTGAGGTTTTGGTCAGTTTGAATTGTTGCTCTCCCTGCCCCCCTTTCTTTTTGTCTTCTTTGCTACAAGGGAAAACTCTTTGGGGAGCAAAGTTGGGATGGAGATATGTAAAAGTGATTGTAAAAAGAGGACAGGAAGAGCATGATGGTACACATCTGTGATCTCTGTTACAGTGAAGGTTGAAGCTGAGAGATCGATTGAGTTTCTGAGTTCTGAACTACAATGGGTTAAGCTGATGTAGGATCTCCAGTCCGTTCAGTATTGGTGTAGTGCAGATAGCGGGAGGAAGGTTTGCGTAAGAAGGACTGAACTGACCCAGGACAGAAACAGACCAGATCAAAGCTCCCAAGCTGATCAGACTGGGACTGGTCCATGAGTAGTGACCCCTGCACTTCCTGCTGAGCATATATATTAGCTTAACATTAGAAAAGAACTAAGATCACGGCAATTGGTCCTATCATTTCCTGGCAAATAGAGAGTCGAGACATAGAAGCAGTGTCAGCTTGTATATTCTTGACCTCAAAGATCACTGCAGATGGCGACTGCAGCCATGAAATTAAAAGATACTTAAGCCTTAAACGTAAACTATGACAACTCTGGACAGGATACTAAAAAGTAGAGACATCACCTTGCTGACAAAGGTCTGTACAGTCAAAACTTTGATTTTTTCCAGTAGGAATGTATGGTGGTGAGTTGGACTATAAGGAAAGCTGAGCATACAGAATCATCTCTTTCAAACTGTGGTACTACAGAAGACTTTTGAGAATCCCTTGGGAAGCAAAGAGGTCCAATCAGTAAGTAATTGAAGAAATTAATTCAGGCTATTCACTGGAAGGACAAATTGAAACCGAAGCTTAAATACATTGGCCACATAATGAGAAAAGGCACTGATGTTGAGAAAGATTGAAAGAAAAAGAAGTGGACAGCAGAGGAAGAGACTGATAGAGTCATGGAAGCAACAAACATTAGCTTGGACAGACTTTGGGAGATAGTGGAGGACAGAAGAGGCTGGCATGCTGTCGTCCATGAGGTCATGAAGAGTCAGACATGACTACACAAGTCAACAAGAACACATGTATATATATACTCTGTGTGTGTGTGTCTACTGTCCATTGACATGGGACTCTCTCCTTGTTCATGGAGATCAATACCTTGTCCTGCATAAGGGGTAAGGCCAAGGTGCTGAGAGAGCTTCATATTTCAGTCAGTCCCCTCTGAGTCCCTTTGGGGGACTCATCAAATCGAAATCTTCTTTGGGACTCTTCAAGTATCCAATTGTTTTGAGGGCTTCTGGCTACCAGCTTCCTTGGGGAAGGAAAAGACTGAGAAACATGAGTAGAGCTGGTGGTCTCCATCTCATCCCTATTCCCAACTTGCTACTCGAGAGACATCAGGAAGTTTCCCCTGGGGTGAAAACCAGGACACTCTCTCAGCTGAACTGAGTTATCTTATTTCCAAAGGATGAGCTCCTTCACTCTGTATTGTCTGGTATAGATTCTCCTATGTATACCTTCTCTGATTTCTACTTTGCTATAATCTGGATTATAATACATTGGATAAATGACTTTATTTGCTACATCTATTCATTGAGAAACTGGTATTTGGTGGGAAAGGCGTCAAGCCTTGGGTGTAGAATATGGGGTTCCTCTTCCCCCTAGAAATGACAAAGTGATCAGACATTAGCTCAAGCCCTGTTATATTTCCTAGACTAATAATACCTAAAGGCACAGAGAGATATACTTCTAGCTCAGTTACCCCTCTTTCTGAGGGGATCAGAGAACTTTTCCCTTCCTTGCAGGAATGAAAGTCTCCCTTGGAGAAGGGTGGGGGGATAAGAGGCTAGAGATATCTATGGTGCCTCTGTTGGAGCCACAAAATAGGTCTTACCATATGTGGGTCCCTATCTCCCTGTATACACAGATGTATAGATATAGACATATTGGTATGTAGGTACATACACACACATACACACACACACACACACACACACATACAATGTGGTATAAGAACAACATTTATATAAGTGTTTTATATCTGTTATCACATTTGATGATCTCAAAGACCCAGTAAAGTAAATGCTATTATCATCACTATTTTACAGATAAGAAAACTGAGATTGAAAGAGGTTTTTTAAGTGACTTGCCCAAAATCACACACATAAATTGATGTCTGAGGCAGTATTTGAACATGCATCCTCCTGACTCCAAGTCCAATGTCCTATCCACTAACAACTATATGTTTCAGGAACTAGAGCCCTGGCTTTGGGGCCAAGAAGTTCTGAGTTCAAATTTTACTTCAGACAGTCACTTATTCATTGTGTAACTTTAGACAAATCACTTAACCTCTCGCTGCCTCATGTTCCTTCTCTGCAAAATAGTCAGGGGGGTTGGAGTCAGTGACCCCCAAGGTTCCCTTTCAGCTCTGAGTCTGTGATTAATAAACACTTTTAAAACTACTACATATGCCAAAAGGACTTTATTAAAAGCACACACAATGATAGGGACAATTTTTCCTTTGATCTTTGTAAGCCTCGCAGACAGGATACCCTTAATACATCCTTGTTGGATTGGATCAAGTCTCGGGGGCCCCCCAGAGGTGCTTGGGCTTCGGCAGTTCAGTTCATTTCTCAAAAGCACTTAGAGATGGGCAGCCCAGCCAATATCGGGCAATGGAGCGTGGGTACGGAGGAGCCACAGCGTCCACCCTCTTAGTTCGAAGGTTAACCCGGTAATACTTGTCTGAAAGAGAGAACAGGGTATTTGTTTAGGGAGGCTTTGATTCCTCTCTCCAGCCCAGAGCCCTCTCCTATGCCTTCTGCAAAGGATGGTGATTCTCAGGAAGGGGTGGGGATTTGGAGGGAAAGGGGAGGGTCAGAGCTCCTGCACCCTCAGTCCCGTGGTCAGATCTCCTTTGGAATGAGATGGTTTCTGGGAGTAGGATGAAGACCGGCCTCCGAGAATGGAGGAGAGAGAGAAAGAGAGGAAAAGAGGGAAGGGGAAGGAAGAGGAGGGGAAGGGGAAGGGGGGGAAGAAAAGGAAGCATAGAAAGGGGGAGGAGAGAGGGTAGCGCACCTCCCACGAAGAAATAGATGCTCTGGATAGGCTCACACTGGGACGGCTGGAACCATTGGAGGTTGAAGTCCAGATCATAGTCTGCCCCGTATTCTTCTGAAGACAGTAAGGTCCAGATGTCCCGGGAGCGGCGAGAGTGGCGGCTCCGTCGGGACCCATAGCGTTTGCCCTTTCGGAGGCGCTTGGCCTTGGCTTTGGCCTTGGCCTTGCGCTTCCGAACAGAATCAGATTGGGTAGAAGATGGGGAGAAGTAGAGCCGGCCAGCCATTGCAGCGTCCACCCTGTTAGGCACCCCGTGCCAGTGCTCACTGATGAGCCAAGGGCCACCTGACCCTTCTGGAGGGCCAAACAAAGAACAAGTCGTTGTGAAAGGTAACCCACAGAACTGTCCATGCAGACCCCCAGTTCCCCTGACTCTCTTGTACCCATCTCCCTGATGCCCAAGGTGGAAATGAGCTCAGAAATAGTCTAACCCAAAGAGAGTGATCGAGGTCCAGAAAATGGAAATGACTTCCCCAAGGTCATACAACTGGGATCACAGATATAGGACTGGAAAGGACCTTAGAGTCCAACCCCTCCAATTTACAGATGAGGAAACTGAGGTCAAGAGGCTCAAATGTCTTTCCCAAAGTCACAGGTAGTAAGTTGAAGAGCTGAGATTTGAACCTAGTTCTTCTGGCTGGAAATCCAGTACTCTTTTCCACCATGAATTGGTATAAAGCTCAGCCCTTCTGACCCTCAGTTCCTTGTCCCTTCCACCATACTCCATGTTTTTTGCCCCATCCTCCAGAACACCACCTCCAGGGAAGTCCTTCCCTTGTCCCCCAATCTTGGAGTTGGGAGGAAAGGGGAATCTCCCTATTCCAACCCTCTTAGCCTCCCCCTCCACTATTTCCCTACCCAGCACTAGATCCCTCCCTCCCTAGACTGTGCCTCCTGGGTGACACCAGACAAAGTCTGAACTGAGCCAAGTTGGGGCTTGGGTCAATAGAAGCAAAGTCTAGAGCTAAGCAAATAGAGATTCTGAGGTCATAAACTCTGAGGGCTTCCTCTGGGGGCCTCCTCTTCTTCCCAAGTCCTCTGTACCCCATCAGGATTCCAGTTATAACCCATGCCAAATGGGGGCAGGGGAGAGGAAGGGAAAGGTTAACCACACCCATGGCTGAGGGCTCTCAGGTCCTGCTGTTCCTCCATTGGAACATAAGCTCCCTAAGGCCAGGCATTGCCTTTCGCTGCTCATTATTAACTCCCCAGAGCTTAGGACAGCACCTGACACATGTGACTGTCTGTCTTGGAAGCAGAGGGACTGCAAGATACCTGATTCACCATCCCCAAAAAGGAGTTCAAAGATGCTCCGCCAGCTATCTCGCTGCAGGATGGCAAAGTGTTCGAACACCGTGGACATTGTGCTCCCTTCACACTCCTCCTGGCTGGGCTGCTGGTGGAACTCATACTCCCAGTACTGATTTCCTAAGGGATGGGGAAGGGCAAACAATGGAAGTGACTAGCTAGCCTTTCCCCTTCACCAAGTCACTCCCCTTCCCTAGGCAGGGGGGTCCCTCATTTATACAGTAAATGCTTTGGTCTAGATAATCTGTAAGTCTCCCCCAATTCTACAACTGTAATCCTATACAGGATTAAGGTTTAGAAATAGATAACTATCAATAGTCTTATTCATTTAGCAAGGTGGCACAGTGAACAAAGTGCTGGGCCTGGAGTCAGGAAGACCTGAGTTCAAATCCAGTTTTAGATACTTTCTCATGAGCCTAGGCAAATCACTTTATCTCTTTCTGCCTCAATTTCCTCATCTGTAAAATAATACCACCTGCCTCCCAGCTAGGGAAATTAGAGTTATTGTGAGACACTATGTATAAACAGCCTAGTACAGTTCCTGGCACATTTGTTCAATCACATGAACTATATATAGCATGCCAATGCTGTTCACAGGATACAGATACAGGACGGGTTTGCCATTTCCTTCTCAAGTGGATTAAGGCAAACAGGTTGTGACCTGTTCACAGTCACACAGCTAGTGTCTGAGGCTGGATTTGACCTCAGGTCTTCCTGACTCCATGCCTCCTGCTCTATCTACCTAGCTACCTAGTTGCCTGGCACATAGAAAGGACTTGATTGATTTATGTTCCGTTCCGTCCACCAGAAAAGGGATTGAGGGTGAGGCATATTCAAGTCCTCCTGACTCCAGATCCACCTTAGAGATAGAGTAGAAAGGATACTAGACTCCAGGAGGATTCTAGATCCATTTTTCTAAGTCATGTCAGCTAACCCAGCCTGATTTCTCCTCTATGAAAAATGAGGGAATTGGACTAGACAATCTTTATATTCCCCAATAATAATTGTTGAGATTTCTCTAGAGTTTACAAAACAGTTTACATATAGTCTCCCATCTGATCCAGATGAGGTAAAGGCCACACTGGATCATCCAGTTAATGAGTCTCATTGATTATGTTCAAACTCAGGTCTTTCTTCATTCGGGTGTGACTAACTTGCCAAACTTCCTTTCGTTCTGATGAAAGCCACTGGGGTATGGGACAGAACAGAAAAGACCAGTGCTAATTTTCAACGCTGTCCTAGCATGGTGAGGTAGGTAGAGCCTCTGGGCCAAACAATTATAAAGAATCCCTGGCATAAGTGACCAGATATTCAGATGTAGGGTATCAAGCCTAGAAAATGGAACAAATATATTCCTAAGGCCACTCTGGATAACTATACAAGGGGGATGGGAGGAGCTGATTTCATGGCCTGGTTCCTCCCTTTCTTTTTCCCTCCTCCCTCACTATATCCCCAAACCTTTGAAGAAGTAGGCATGTTCTTGGCCACTGTAGCTGTGGGCAGGGAGGGCCACAGCAGCGTCAAGATTGTCTGGAATGTTCCCGAAGCCTTCTGAGATGTTCTTTGGGAAACCCGGGTCCAGGATGCCATCCTCAAAGCGCCAATACAAGCTGCCCTGTGGGAAAGGGGACTGGGATTATAGACTTTAACTGAAAGGCTCTCAAAATCATAGAGCAGCAGTCCGAATTCAAACCCAATTTCTCCCACTTCAGATGTCATGCTTTTTCCTCTATATCACATTGCCTCCCTAAGGAAGATGCCTATCTCCTGCCCTTGGAGCCCCAATAGTGCCCTCATCCTCAGAGTTGTTCTCAAAGGACCCAGTGTTCCAAGCTAACCCATGCTCCTTTACAAATCATGCTGGAACCCTTGTGTTTCTCAAAAGGAATATTTAACCCTTCTCTTTTCCTGAGATATCCCCCAGCAATTCTTTCCCCTGAGGCCTTCTCTCATCAGACTACACTATTTTCACTCCTACCTTGAAGAGGTAAGTTTTCCCCTGGCAGTTGACTCGGGTAAAGGCAGCATCGATGGGCCCCTCCATGCCCCAGACATCCCGTATCAGCTTGGGGTACCCAGGAAGTACACTTTTTTCATCCAACTCATAGAAATACTTTCCTGGAATTTGCAAGATAGGGAAAGGGAGAGCAGACCCTGAGTAGATGGTTTTCCCAAACCTAGTACCTTCCTCTTCTCCTTTTACCCCAACCCCATCTCCTCCAGCTCCTCTGACTCAGTACCCCCTTGGCTCTCTGATCCCCTGGGCACCTCGGAAAGCAAAAAGGGAGCCATTTTTGAGGTCAGTGAAGGCATCAAAAGGTTTCCCACTGCACACTTCTGCCTGTTCCTCTTCTCCTTCGGGTTCTATAAAGGAGATTTCAGTCGTAGTTTCTGGATCTCGGTCTACAGTGAAGTCAGCCTCCTGGGTGGGGTTAGAATCTGTCGTGGCAAACTGGCCACTACTTGCAGATGTGATGGCATCAGGTTCCTGAGCAATGACAGGCTTGATGTCGTACTCATCGAAAGTGTACTCATCTTCAGGCATCGTAAACACATCTCCACGATTCACTAGGGAAAGAAAGAAGCCTGAACCTCCAATGCTGTCATTGGAGAGAAGTAAGTTGTACAAGAGACACATACCTGGAAATGTGAGATGGACCCTCCTCCTCCCCCTCCCTAAGCAGCATTGGTCCTGGCTGGGAAGAAATACTACTATTCTCCCCCATTAGAATGTAAGTTCCTTAAGGGTAGGGACTGGTTTTGCCTATCCCTAATGATTTGCATAGTTCCTGGTACATAGTAGGGGCTTAATCAATGCCTATTGATTGGTTTATTCATTACTATTATATTGACTACCACCTCTAACAATAATGATAATGATAACAAATTGCATGTTTATTCCACTGTAGGATTTACAAAGCACTTAGCATGTTATCACAAATCTCCCAGCAGCCCTATGGGGTGCTCCAGGTATAAGCATCCTCATATTGTAGATGAAGACCTTGAGTCTTAGAGGGGTCAAATGATCTACCCATGACCATACAGCTGGTAACTTGCCAAGATAGCTCAAGAGAATCCCCTTCCCACCCTAGACAGGGAGCCCAGACCCTTTCCTAAATGATCTCCCAGCATTCCTGCAAATTTATGGTGCCCAGGTAGAATGGGCAGGGAGGCAGGCACTGTACCTTGGGGTTTGCAGACTTCAACATAATCAATACAACAGCTTTGATAGTAGGAGCAGAGCTCATCACACTGGCACTTCTTTTTGGAATTGAACCCTTCTGTACATCGGCCTTGGCATGTCTCTGGATTGGGGGAGAGGAAGGAGACCAGCAGAGAAGAAGGACGTCAAACTTGTCTCAGTTGGTCCTACTGCTAGGCAGGCATCCCCAAACACCAAAAACCCTACGTCCACCCGTGGGCAGAGAAGTGAATTGACATACGAGGGGGTGCCCAGGCCACATCCCTTCCTCTTACCATGCTTAGGTTGGTGCCTATCTCCACCCCTCAATGGGAATTGTTACCTTGATCAGCCGAAGCAGCACAGACAAGAAGGACCACTAGAAGAAAGGTGGGGGACATGTCCCTCCGTGTTGGCACTCAGACTGGTGCTGAACTACTGTGGGCTCTGAGTGAGGGATAAAGTCAGAAAAGGAGGGAGGAAAGGAAGGAGGAGGTACCTTCGCTTTGTTTGCCCAACCTCTCCCCTCTCTGCTTGCCCAGTGACCAGAAGGTCAGAGCCATTTGCCAGAGATATGCTAGCTAAGAAGGAATAGCACTATTCTTCCTGTTTAGAGATTCTGCAAGCATTGAGTGGAAATGGGAGAATATGGAGAAAAACGGAATTCCGAGTAATACTTGTTTTAAGGGCACTTTAAAGCTGAAATCTCTTTGTCAGTCTAGTCATGGAAAATAGATCACATTCATTAAATTTTATCAAAAAGTCATCATGTTTGGAATATTCAGGAATAGTAGACCCAGAATTGGATAGACATTTTGATCAGCAGTGTTGCATAGTAAGTGCAGAGAACGCTGGACTAGGGGTCAGGAAGACTGAGGTTCAAATTCTGCTTCAAACATTATGTGAAACTGGGCAAGCCACTTAACTTTTCTAGGTCAGTTTACTCAGCTGTAAAATGGGATTAAAAATAAGTACCTACCCCAGAAAATTATTGGGAGGCTCAGATGTCCTTGTGTTTGTAAAATGCTTTGCAAACTTTAAAGAACTGTAGAAATGTGAGCTATAATCATTATTATTTTATCCTACCCCATGGAGAAGTCCCCTTTAAAGTACCCAGACTCTCCTTGCATACTTCCACTAAGGGGAGCTTACTACCTTCCGTTGCCACATAGCTCTGATTGTTAATTCCTTTCTCATACTAAAAAGCAATCTAACTCCTTCTTGCAATGGGTGCTAAAAAGTTTTATTCTCCGGAAAGACGCAAAAGTCTAATCTCTCCTCCACTTCTTCAGATATTTGAAAATCACACTCATGCCCTTTCCAAGTCTTCTCTTCTCCATTAACATCCCCTATTTCTTCAGTCATTGTTCTTTTTCTCAGAGGACACAATTTTGAGTCTCCCCCAACTGTTCTGGTTAGAATAAGTAATAAAGAAGGAAAAACTCATAGGGGAGGATGAAAAAATCCTGGGCACATCTGAATTTCAGCCCTGTCCTTTCACCCCTCTCCTGTTGGTTACTGGTTAACAGAACTCTGGGATCTGGGAAGGTAAGAGGGTAGGGAAAAATAACATTTTCATCCCCTTTATTGAATGACCTGAAGAGAGGTGGAGATAAGGGAGTGGGAGAGGACTTTTGATCTGTAAAGCTCTGGCCTCCTCTTCCCTGAATTCAGGGGCATTTTTTCTTCCCCTCTTTATGAGATCCTGAATAGGAGAAAGTTGGGAGAGAAACTTTATGCCCCTTGAGGGATATCTTGACCCTGGGGACCATGGAATCATAGGATTTAGAGGAAAAAGAGACCTTTAAGCTCAATGAGCATTTTGCAGTAAAATAAAACAAAGCAAAACCCTGACACAAAGAAGGGAAGTAATTCACCAAAGGTAGCACATTTAGTAGGTAGCAGAACCAGAGTTAGTACCCAAAGCTCTGATTCTAAATCCAGTCTTTCCACTAAACCGCTCTGAAGGGGGAGGGACATAAAACTTGAAGCAATCTAAAGCTTTCCTCTCCCTGAAGCCCCCAGAGAGAGAGAGCAGATTTGAATTTCACCAAGGGGTAAACTGAGGCAAGTGGACATTTAGGGGTACCACATCCCATGGGTGAGGACAAAGGGGTTAAGAGAAGATAAGAAAATGCAGTTCAAAGCCTGGGGCCAAAGGTGATCAATTTTTTGGGTAGGAGTTTGGTTTTGTTTTTTAATTCTGAAGATGGAACTTTTCAGGTCACCTAGTCCAAATCCCTCATTTTACAGTTGAGAATACTCAGGATGAAAAAAGCAATTTGCCCAAAGGTTACACATAGAGCAGAGCTGAGATCTGAACCCAGGTCTTCTGATTCCAAACCTGGGAATTCTTTTGTACACTTTCATGAGTCTTTAAAAAAAAATGTTTTTTGGTGATTTCTTGGTTTCTCGTAAAGTCATTAGACTCCATCTGTTCCATTCTAATTTTGAGAGAACTATTAAATTCAGTGAGCTTTTGAGCCTCTTTTTCCATTTGGCTCATTCTGCTTTTGAAAGCATTCTTCTCCTCATTGGCTTTTTGAACCTCTTTTGCCAATTGAGTGAGCCTATTTTTCAAGGTGTTAATTTCCTCAGCATTTTTTTGGGTCTCCTTTACCAAGGTATTGACCCGTTTTTCACACTTTTCTTGCATCTCTGTCATTTCTCTTCCCAGTTTTTCCTCCACCCTGTCTAACTTGCTTTTCAAAATCCTTTTTGAGCTCTTCCAAGGCCTGAGCCCACCCGCCACCCCCCTGGGGTGTCTGGGGTACTGAGGCCCCACCCTCCACATCTTTCCCTGATGACAAGAATACGTCCTCATCTTCGTCGGATCCGAAGGTCGGGATCATTTGCATTTGTTGGAAAAAACTCTCTATAGTCTTATTTTTCTTCCCTTTTCTAGGCATTTTCCCAGCCAGTTACTTGACTTCTGAGATTCCTTTCCACCCCCACCTGGATCCGCCCAGCTAGAGCTTGGCCTCTGAGATTCAAATGGGCTTTCCGCGGCAAGCTTTAGTTCTGGTGCTGGGGTGGGGGCAGGGCCGCCTCCCAGGGTCAGCTCCCTCAGGGGCTTTATGCAGAGGCCTTCAGTAATAGAGCGGGGTGGGGGCAGGGCTGTCTCCCAAGCTCAGCCCCCTCAGGCCGTTCATGCAGAGACCTTCTGTAATGAAGATCCTGCCTGCTTCTGGGGGATTCCTGAGTCCTGGGCCGCTGTCGCCTCAGCCGCCGCCCACACCTCTGCCTCCGCTGCTTCCTCCCGAGGGGGCCCGAGTCACAGAGACGCTCCGCTCCCCTCCTCCAGCCCGGCCTTCTTTCTCACTGACCTGTAGCTTCTGTGGGCGGAGGGACTTCCGTCTCTGAAGCCTGCTTGGGTCAGCTTCTCTGGGGCCGCAGCCAAGGCCACGCTGGGGTGGGGTCCGCTTTCCAGGGTGCAACGGACCCCGGGGACGGCTCTTCAGGGCTCTCTGGCACAGAAATCTCTTCCACTCCGTTTCTGCACACCTTGTATTGACCCAGAAGTTATGGGGGTCTCTTTTTACATTAATTCTATGGACTTTGGTTTCGGAGCTCGTAAACGTGCGTCCTTCTACTCCACCATCTTGGCTCCGCCCCCCAAAAAAATGTTTTCTTGATGTCTTTTGTCTCATATCACAGTAGCTTCCTAACATTCCCCCTCTAGCTAGAGAATCCTCCAATGGGACAAACAAAAGAGTTAAGCAGAGCTGAGACAGAAACTGTTTCTTTCCATGTATTCAACACTTTATACCCACAATCCCTCAACTGGCTACAAAGTGCAAACCCTTTTTTTTTTCTGGTTACTAAGCTTGGAAACAACAACAAATCACAGCCTGATGGTGTTGTTACCTTTTCTTACTGTAGTCACAGTCTCCTGTGTAGTGTGTGTTCAGGGAGGACCAGCATCTTTGGTGTGATGGCTGCTGAGTCCTTTTGGGGGCTCTTTCTACCTTTGGTGTCCACCTGTTTCATCCAACTCTCACCAGTGGCTCCAAGAAGCTGGAGCATGCACACAGTCCACACCCCAGTAAATCATTTCATCAGATGGGCCAAACCAAGTTGAGGGTAGCCATGAGCTCTCAAGCCCATTGGTGTGTTAGAGAGGTGTTTCCCCAAGCATGTGAAGACTTCCTCTGGTGGAATGGGCAGATGAGAACAATTTGTTCCAACAGCCATGAAGGCAGCTTTAGCAGGAGATGTGAAGCGCTTAGAGCTTGATTAGACACCTAAGATGCCAAGGTTATCCTCTGCAACCTGAGCCATCGCCAGCTGTCTTGACTCTGTCCTGCCACTGGACTATGATGACTCCGGAGGAGACAGTGAGGTTGATGACTTTGTGCAACTCTGCCTCATTTAAATCTAATTTATGCACAAATCAAAAGACATCACCCATACCATTTTACCTCATTACCCATGTCTTTTGCCTCAAAGTCCTGTGGCAACAGGCAAGTGAGGATACACTGGGAGCTGTAGTCACAACTCTGCACACAGGTGGCCCAGGTCATGGGGTCATTTCTCACTGGAAGCAACAGTGGTACTCAGCAGCCCCTAGGTGTCTGAGAAGCCTTTAAAGGATCTCACAGCTCCCCTCTTGGTATGAGGAAGGGGGCTAGAAGAGGTGTCCTAAACATTGCCTCATTACCAAACCCTGGCCTGATTACCACAGCAGGCAGGAAATCCCACTCTGTGGTTGAAACAAAAAAATGCACAAAATGTATAAAAACATCTGAAAAGATAATTCCACTCACCATCGGCACGTGGAATGTATGCACACTTATAGACCACACAATATCCAGTAGACCTGAAAGACAAACTGCTCTTGTTACAAGAGAATTCAACAGGTATCGCATCCAAATAGCAACCCTGAGTGAAACAAGGTTGACAAATGAAGGCCAACTTACTGAAGTTGGAGCTGGATACACCTTTTTCTGGAATGGGCACAGTGAAGGGGAGTGCCATGAACCTAGTGTGGGTTTTGCAGTCAAAACTAATCTAGTTAGCAAGCTGGTAAGCTTGCCAAAAGGAGTGAATGACAGGCTCATGACAATGCGATTGCCACTCGCAAGAAAACGCCATGCCACCATCATCAGTGCCTATGCTCCCACTATGACAAATTCTGATGAGGTAAAAGAAAAATTTTATGAAGACCTAGAGACCCTTATCATCAATGTGCCAAAAGAGGACAAGCTTATAATTCTGGGTGACTTTAATACTAGAGTAGGCTCAGACTACCAGACTTGGCAGGGAGTCCTAGGGAGGAATGGAGCTGGAAACAGCAACAACCATGGTCATTTACTGCTGAAGACTTGTGTATCGCATGATCTCATCACCAACGTCTTCCATTTACCTAAATGCAATAAAATTTCATGGATGCACCCTCTCAGCAAACATTGGCATCTAATAATAGACTATATGATTGTAAGAAGAAGAGACAGACAAGATGTGAGAGTGACAAAGGCAATGTGTGACGCAGAATACTGGACTGATCATAGATTTATCCTTTCCAAGCTAAATATTTGCATGCATCAAAAGTGCCGCCTCCAAGGCAAAATGACTACCAGAAGAACTAATGTCAAGGGGAATTAATGTCAGTAAATTAGAGCTCAAACAGTTTGTTTGCTGACTTGGAGGGAAAGTTGAGCCAACACACAGTTGGCAACAGTGGGGCAGAAAAAGGAGTGGGCAACTTTCAGACATTTGATGTACAGCACTGCATTTGCTCATCTGGGTCAGAACACTCGCAAACACCAAGACTGGTTTGATAAAAATGATGGGGAAATTCAGAAGCTGCTAAATGAAAAACAAGAACTCCACAAGACTTACCAGCAGGATAGTTCATCCACCTCTAAGAAGAAAGCATTTAATCCATCAAAAGTAAAGTACAAGTAAAGCAGAAAGAGACAGGATTCCTGAGTCAGTAAGAAGGCAGATGAAATTCAGTTTTATGCTAATAGTAACAATCCAAAGCGCTCTTATGATTCCCTGAAAGCTATTTATGGACTAAAATCCTATGACGCATCACAAGTACTCAGTGCTGTTGGAGCCACCTTGATTAGTGATAAGGACATGATCCTGAGATGGGCTGAACACTTCCATAGTGTTCTCAACAGATGATCATCAATCAATGCTGAAGCCATTGACCGTTTACCTCAAACTGAGGTCAGTCCCTCCTTAGCCGAACTCCCAACTGAAGAAGAGGTTTTGAGGGACATTAGCCTCCTTTCATGGGGCAAAGCACCTGGTGCTGGTTCTATTCCAGTTGAGATTTGCAAGGTAGGGGAACCAGTGCTCATACAGTCTCCTAGTTCGACTTTCTTTGATGGTCATATGAATTTTGCCATATTTCTCTGAATTCCTCCTATTCCTCATTTCTTATAAGGCAATAATTCTGTTACATTTACATGCCACAATGGATATCACCATTACCCAAACCAATTCATGAACACTCACTTCGTTTAGTAACCACCTTCTATCTGCTGCACCACCTAGTGACCAGACAATTAATTGTACATAAAACTACATACTTTTTACAGGTTACTTTTCTTTGAAAGTACGTAATAAATTTGACATCTAACTTTAAAAACTGTCCTCCCTGCCTGTGTTTCCTTCTGTTTCCCCCGTGCATTTGTTCATGACCTTTGATTCAGCAATCCTGTTAAGGTTTAGGGGAACCCCAAAATAGTGACATGCGGGTCCTGCTGAATGAATTCGACCCACAGCTTCTTTCAGTCAAAGAAAAACAAAGTTTATCAAAAATCCACCCTAATTGGTCAGACTCTTAAGAAATCTCTGCATTGGCTAAACTCTTAAGGAATCTGAGCATTTGTGATGCTTTGAGCCAGATTGAATCTGAACACCTTCATGGAGGCTGAGATGCATATTTTACACAGAAAGACTAGGAGGGATCTAGGGTTAGCCAAGTAATGTGGGGTGATTGGAGAAGCGGCCTAGGGACGCTCATGGTATATGACTGTGATGGAATACTATTGTGCTTTAAGAAATGACAAGCAGAATGAATTCAGAAAAACTTGGGAAGGCTTACATGAACTGATGCAAAGTAAAGTGAACAGAGTCAGGAGATCATTGTACACAGTAACTGCAATACTGTATGATGATCGACTGTGAATGACTTAGCTATTCCCAGCAATACAATAACCCAAGATAATTCCAAGGACATATAATGAAAAATGCTATCCTCCTCCAGAGAAAGAACTGATGGAGTCTGAATGCAGATTGAAGTACACCCTTTTAAAAAAAATTAACCTTCGTTTTTCTTGTTTTTTTTTTCTCTTTTTCTTTTTTGGTCTGTGTTCTCTTTTACAATATCGCTAATATAGAAATATGTTTTGCATGACTTCACATTTATAATCTATATCAACGTGTTTACCTTCTCAAAAAGGGGAGAGGTAAGGAAGGAATTTGGAACTCAAAAATGATATGAAATGTTGAGAATTGTTTTTACATGTACTTGAGAAATAAAAACATTCTTTTTTACAAAGGAGTATGATAAAGTACCTTTTTTCTCCAATATTTAGCAAATTTTTTGTACTATGAGGTTTAATTTTTAAACCTTTTGTAGAATTCATTTGTAAATTCATCTGGATAAATCTTTTATGAATAGCTAGGAGACACTTGCGGTTCTTAGCCATCAGGCATCCCTGAGGTGCCTTGAAGAGGGATGCACCCCAAACCTCCTTTAAGGGGAGCGCTCTCAGGGGGCGGGCCGGCAGGAAGCAGCTCCTCCCCTAGACCTTACGTTTGGGGAACCTGCAGAGGAGAGTAGGGGCGGGACCTGAGCCGGAGCTAAGCTAGGCGGGGGCTGGGCTGACCCTCAGTGGCAGAGGCGGGATCTTCGCTAAGCACTCAGCCTGCGGGTGAAGTGGCTTTGTTCGGCCTCCTCTGAGCCCTGCCTTGGCCTGGCCAACCGCCAGCTCCATCCGCACCCTGAAACCACAGCGCCTCACTCCTGGGCACCTCCCTCTCCGGCTCCCCTCCCCTTCTCTGTCCGCTCTCCATCTCTGCCCCCGGGCCCCTTTATTCCATCGCTGGGACTTTCATCCGCTTCTTATTCCCGATCGCTTCTGCAAACCTGTCCGCAGCCCCTCCCCGCTCCATTCCTAGCCTAGCTTACCTCCCACTACTGCTAGCTCCTAGTCCCCGACCCGACCCCCCTCCCCCCGCTCCTTTCCACTTCTCACTTCCCATCCCCCTTCCGTTTCCTCTCTCCCTCCAGTTTCTTCCATCAGTCTCCACCCGCCCCCAGTCCCCGTTCCATTTTCGACTCCATCCTCCATCCCTCCTTCTCCCCACTCCGGGCCCTGTCCATCCGAGCCCATGCCCTGTCCCCCAGGGATGTACCCCTGACCACTTGGCCTCTATGGTCTTGACCCTGCTTTTCTCTGCCTACAAACTCTGCCGCTTCTTCAGCATGGCAGGCCCTGAGCGGCTGGCAGTGCCCGTACCCAGGAGCACAGGGGGCAGTTGGTGGGCGGTGGGTGGTGGGATTGCCCGGGAGGTGTCACCGGGGACCAACGTAGAGGTGCAGGGGGCCCTGGAAAGGGTGCTGCCCGAGCTACATCTGGCGCTGTCGGGGCTCAAGCTGGCGGGTACCCCGGAGGCGGTGGACACCGGCCTGTCCGAAGTGTTCCAGCTGGTGGAGGAGGCGTGGGTCATTCCCACTGTGGGACGCGAGGTGGCCAAGGGACTGTGCGAGGCCATCCGCCTGGAGGGTGGCCTCGACCTTCTGCTACAGCTGCTGCAGGCATCCAAGCTGGACACCCGAGTGCTAGCGGCTCAGCTGCTGGAGCAGATCCTAGTGGCTGAAAACAGGTAAGGGGGTCCAGAGATCGTGGGGCATCTGGGTCCCTGAGACTGGGAGAAGGCACTTGGATTTTCTAAGGGAAATAGTACATGGAAACTGAGATTGACAGCTATTGGAGAGTCCAGAATTATTGGAAAGTCTCAACCTCAGTTTCCCTATCTGTAAAGCGAGGAATTTGGGCTTTCATCTCAAGAGAGAACAATAGCTCCTTTGCTTTAAGGTGTTACAGTTTTTCCCCCATCCCACACCCCTTGGATTCGACATATGAATCAAGGATTCTTTTATTAAGGTGGATCCAGCCTCAGTTTGCCAATATAACTACTTGTGCATGTAAATGTTCTTCAGGAAGTTATCAACTCATCTACCTCCAAGAAAGAATTTCCAATTTACAGTTGCAAAAATCCTAATTGGCAAACACTTCCTTATACATTATTGACCCTGCTACAGAACTAGAAAAATATGGAAAATATTGCAGTTAAAAGTTTGGTTGGCTCTTCCATAGTAGTACAGGAACTGAAGGTGGCACAGTTCCTGGGAAGTTCCTAGGCCTCACTTTCCCTATCTGTAAAATGGGGGAGTTGCATTAAATGTAGCAAGTTTTTGTAGCACAGGATTTAATTAATCCCCAAAGTCCAGGTCTGAATTCTATGGTTCACTGAAAGGTACTAGAGGAAGCAGGGACAAATTCCCTCCTATCCCCCCCTAGCTGTATAAAAGTATTTGAATCATCCCTTACTCTCTCATTCTTGTATTCCCAAAGGAGTTGTGTCTATGCTGGGGGGGTGTGCTGGGGGGAGGAAATGCCTCCATATTCACACATCCTACTACTTTCATGTATCGTAACCACCTCACAGACAACTGGGTCCAGCTCCAGACCATAAAATCATTTCCACCAGCCGGAATGGGGGTTCTAGAGCCAGATTTGGATCCCATGACAAAGTGAACAGAAGCAGGTACCAGAAGAGAACTGAGTCCCAGTCCTAGTACCAGTTTTGCCTTGTTCCCTACCCTCCTCTAACTCCCCTCCACTTTCCTGGCTCCTTTTCAGAGTTCTGATCCATATATAGATATGATCTCATCCTGTCTCTTGGTACTGGGGATGGAGGATTCTGGATAGGGTGGGGAGGTACAGGGCCATGGAGAGCCTGAGGCATAGAGTCAATTAGAGGAGTGTCCTCCCAGGTTGGAGACTCACCTGTTTCTGTGTCCTAGGCTTCCTCTCAGAACCTGGTGTCAAGCGGTCACAGATTAGCTGACCTGGAGATCTGGGGTTCAAGGACATGCAATATTACCTCATCTTCCACTCCTGGCCCTACCTCCCTCTTTATACTACAGAAATCTGTCACAAGTAATGGTATTCCCTGCTCCCTCCCCACACTGTAGGCTGCTCAGGTCCAGGTGTCTCAGACTAGGTCCTCCAGGGCTGTTTTTGGAAATCTTGAACTCCATAGGCTGTATCATGAAGAGTGCTGGATTTAGAGTCTGAATAACTAGATTCAAATCCTGACTCTGCCACTTACTAATTGGATGACTCTGGGCAAATATTTTAACCTCCCTGAGTCTCAGTTTCCCCATCTGTAAAATAAGGGGATTGGGTTAGATAATCTCTGAGGAAGCTTCTAGCTCTTTATAATTCTCTGCCTTGGAAATGGGCTACTTCATGCAAATTAAACCAATTCTAAAAATGTGTTTTAAGCACCTATTATGTACCAGGTGAGATAGAGAGTTTGGTTAAGAAGGGACCTCTATTATCATGGAACTCCCAGTCTGGTGGGAGAACATGATACACATTCAGATGACAGTGTTACAAAATACTACACAATACCTCTGTTACTAAGATCAGTGGATATGAGATGGTAGATAAAGGGCTTGCCTTGGAGCTAAGAAGACCAGAGTTCAGATTCTCACTCTGACACATGCATTGCTGATCTATATTGGTACGTTGCCTGTATTTTGTACATATTTATAGTTAGGATCATAAGATCATGGATTTTATGATAGAAGAGACCTTTGAGATTATCTAGTCCGATCCCCTCATTTTACAGCTGAGAAAACTGAACCCAGAGGGGCTGGTTGCTCTAGATCATGAGTAGCAAGTAGAAAAACTAGAATTTGAACCCAGTTCCGACTCATAATCCAATATATGTATATACAACACACAAATATACATACGGAAGAATGTAAGCTCTTGGAGAGCAGGGATTATTCCATTTTTTTTTTTTGTCTTTGTAATCTCAGCACCTAGCCTAGTTCCTGGCACATAGTAGGTACTTAAGAAATACTTGAACAGAATTGGATAGTGAAGCAAATTTAGAGGGAAAGATTGTTGTTTAATCATGGCTGACTCTTCATGACCCCACTGGGTTTTTCCTGGCAAAGATATTGCAGTGTTTTGCTGTTTCCCTCTCCAGCTCATTTTACAGATGAGTAACTAAGGGTTATGTGACTTCCCCAGGTTACAAAGCTGGTAAGTGTCTGAAGCTAGATTTTTAACTCAGAACTTCCTGACTCCAGGCCCAGAGGTCTATCCACTTCACCACCTAGCTATCCTACAGAGGGAAACACACCTTTGAACAAAGAAGTAAAAATATTCCTGAAAGAAACTGACAATTTAATTTAATTTAGTATTCTGTCCTAAATATGTTTTCATACCCTTTTTTCTGGGATCTTCATTGATTTTCTCACTACTCACAATTGAACTTAGTGATCTTTTGCTTATAATGTTGTAGGTATTGTATATCTATAGCTCTCCATCCTACAGTCATACAAATCTTTCTGTTTCCTTGAATTCCTCTTATTCATTATTTCTTCCTTTTTTTAAACATATTTTAAAATGTATTTTTAGTTTTCACTTCCATAAGTTTTACATTTTTTCCACCTCCCTCCCCCATCCCCAGGACAGTGTGCAATCCCAGTATAGACTCTACATATACATTCTTATTAAACACATTTGCACATTAGTTATGTTGTATACTTCAATCTGCATCCAAACTCCATACTTCTTTCTCTGGATGCAGATGACATTTTCCATCATGAGTCTTTTGGAATTTTTTTAGGTCCTTGCATTGCTGAGAAGAGCTAAGTCTATCAAAATCAGTTATCATACATTGTGGCTGTCATTATTTCTTCCTGCACAATAGTATTTATTTACCTTACGTAGTTTGTCTTTTTTCTATGTCATTCCTCAATTTATGGGTACCTATTTTATTTCCAGTTCATTGATATCACAAAAAAAAGTGCTGGTAGGAATATTTTTAAAAACACATTCAACCATTTTTTTGTCTTTGATTTTCTTGGGCTACATGACCAGTAGGAGTATCAGTGGTCAAAGGGTATAGGCAGACTCACTTTTCCTACATAATTATGCTGAATGGTTGGGCCACTTTACAGCTCCACTAACAAAGCATCAACTGTGCCTAACTTCCCACAGTGCTGCCAGCATAGTCAGTTACCATCTTTTTTTTTTCAGCTAACAATCTGAATGGATGGAGTGGGTTACCACCTTAGTGCAAAGTAAGCCCTGTCCCTTCGATCTGTGATCTTAGACGACATAGGTCACCTCTCTAGGCCTCAGTTTCTTCATGTATAAAATGAGAGGGTTGGGCTTTATGGCCTATAAGGTACTTACCAATTTACATCTCTGAACCAGTCACTTTTCAAGATTCTGATTTTACAGATGAAGAACTTAAGGTAGCACAGCTAGTAAATCAGAACTGAAATTTGAACCTCTTCAAATCTGATCTTAGCTCGGCTTATGTTCCCCCTAGACCGGTCAAGGTCGCCCCCATCGAGTCAGCGGCTGAGCCCTGGGGGTCATCTGCCTGCCTCTGGGCTCCACCACCCTCCTCTAACATCCCCCGCCCCACATCTCCCTTCAGGGACCGGGTGGCCCGCATCGGGCTGGGTGTCATCCTGAACCTGGCTAAGGAGCGGGAGCCGCTGGAGCTGGCGCGCAGCACTGCGGGCATTTTGGAGCATATGTTCAAGCACTCGGAGGAGACGTGCCTGCAGCTGATCGCAGAGGGCGGCCTGGACGCGGTGCTCTTCTGGTGCCGCCGCACAGACCCTGCTCTCCTGCGCCACTGCGCTCTAGCGCTGGCCAACTGCGCCCTGCACGGCGGCCAGGCGGCCCAGAGGCGCATGGTGGAAAAGCGGGCAGCCGAGTGGCTCTTCCCGTTGGCCTTCTCCAAGGACGACGAGCTGCTCCAGCTTCACGCCTGCCTGGCCGTGGCGGTGCTGGCCACCAACAAGGAGATCGAGCGCGAGGTGGAGCGTTCCGGCACCCTGGCCCTCGTGGAGCCCCTAGTGGCTTCCCTGGACCCCGGGCGCTTCGCCCGCTGCCTGGTGGACGCTAGTGACACGAGCCAGGGTCGGGCAGCCGATGACCTGCAGCGCCTCGTGCCCTTGTTGGACTCCTCACGACTGGAGGCGCAGTGCATAGGGGCCTTCTATCTCTGCGCAGAGGCGGCCATAAAGAGTCTCCAGGGCAAGAGTAAGGTGTGTGGGGGTGGGAGGAGGGGGTGAAGGAATGGAATAGAGGCGAGGAGTCCAGGAGGGGGAAAAAGGGGGAAGAGAGGCAGGAGAAGGATGGAATGAATGAGGAATGGACACTGGGAGCATAGAGAGGGCGGATGGATGAATGGATGGATGGTGGTTGGAGGATGGATGGATGGATGGATGGACGGATGGAGCATTTATTAAGCACTCATCTTGTGCCATATGTAGCTGATGGATGAGAAGGAGGGAAGTGACAGACGATGGGAAGAGAGGGAGGGGAATGATGGGGGATGGAGAACAGGAATGATAATTCAGTGGAGGATGAGGAGGAGAATGATGGGAGGAGAGGAGGGAGGAAGGAAATTATGAGGGATGGATAGAAAATGAGAATGATAGGACATAGAGACCAAGAATGGTAGTGGAATGGAAGATGAAAAGAAAAGTGTTTAGGAAAGACGAGACAAAGGAGATGATGGGGGACAGTAAGAGAAGAGAGGAATGATGGGACTGTGGAAAGGGATAACAGAGACTTGGGGGATAAATAGGGGATAAGGCCTGGGGGGGGTAAGATAGTGGGGGAAGAGAAGAGTGAAGGAATAGCGAGAGTTAAAAATGTAGGGGGCAGCTAAGTAGCACAGACCTGAGTTCAAAATCACCCTCAGATACTGTGCAACCCTGGGCAAGTCATTTCACCCTGTTTGCCTTGGTTTCCTCATCTGTAAAATGAGCTGGAGAAGGTCATGGCAAACCACTCCAGTATCTTTACCAAGAAAACCTCAAATGGGATCATGGAAGAGTCAGACATGACTAAACAATGGAATCAAGACAGCAGGCAAGGAGATAGCAAGAGGGAACGTAGGGAGAGCAGTTAGACAGGATATTGATGCAAAATCCAGGACATTTGCTAACCTGAACGGCCCTAGACATAGGACCTTGGGTTTCCTGGCCTTATCCCTTGTTGATTCTCTACCTTTGCCTTCTCTGTTCCTGGTTAGCTAAGAGAAGACTTTTTGGACCCCTTGAAAGACAGTCAAGCTTGAAGAAATCCTAGGATCGTAGGTCTAGAACTGAAAGGGCTGTTAAAGGAAAAGGCTTTGGGGATGATCAAGGATCTGGGGCATACTGAACTGCAGTGATAGGGATCTAAAGTGAGGCCCTTGGGGCCTTCCTGAACCATCTTCTGGTGTCCATCTTCCAGGTGTTTAGTGAGATTGGAGCCATACAGAGCCTGAAACGTCTGGTTTCCTATTCCACCAATGGTACCACATCAGCACTGGCCAAGCGGGCGCTGCGCCTGGTGGGTGAGGAAGTACCCCGGCGTATCCTGCCTTGCGTACCCAGTTGGAAAGAGGCCGAGGTACAGACTTGGCTACAGCAGATTGGTTTCTCCAAGTACTGTGAGAGCTTCTGGGTAAGGGCCTCCCTACCTCCACCCTACTCACCCAGATACCCCAGGCTCCTCACATTCTTTAGGTACTTCCTGCCCTCATGTGGCTCCCCTACCTGCCCACTTGGAGCCCCACATTGAGGTAGTGCCTTCTGGAGAAGAGCAGTCTGAGCTTTTCCTAATCCTAGGTCTTTTTTCTAACCCCTTCAAAATGTATACATCCTATTTCTCTTTCTTTCTGGCCTTGTTCTTCACTGGGGGGATAGGAGGAGGACCTGATGTTTTTAATGTGCTTCCCTTCCCAGGCAACATCTGTGCATATTAAAGAGGGACCTTCTGGAAACATAATGCCTTAACTCAATGTCGTGACTCTAATGGTGGGAATTCAGGCGTCTGGAGGGTGGGCAGAGGGTGGTTTTGGGGTCAAAATTAAATGACATTTTATAAATGAAAGGTCCATTCCACCCCAGTCCCTTCATAAGGGACTTTCCCAAACACCTTGAAACACATCCTGGGAATTCTCCCTTAAAGCTTTGATGCTCAAGATTGACTAGAGTGGACTCAGAGAGAAGAGTGCTTGACAAAGTGAAGAAAGCAGCCCCAAGGGAGGGGAAGAGCCTGTGAGTGTCCCCTGCCCCCTCCACTACATACACACACCTTCCAACTCTCCTCTCCTGCCCACCTCCAGGAGCATCAGATAGATGGGGATCTGTTGCTGCGTCTGACAGAGGAAGAGCTTCGAGATGACCTGGGAATGAAATCTGCCATCACCCGCAAGAGGTATAGAGGCTGTAGGGTGAGCTCTCCCCATCCCATACCTGTCTTACAATCCCTTTTTATGCCCTCTCTGCCCCATGGCAGGCATGGCTTTTCCATGCATGCTGAGCCCCTTCCTGTACATGCTGATTGTCCAACCCACCCCTAAACCCACCTCCACTGTGGTTTAATCCTATACTACTCCTGTTCCCAGGGTCCACTTGCCCCTGCCCCACTTTGACCCTATGTCTCCCCTGGGGCCTGCAGGTTCTCTCGAGAGCTCACAGAACTGAAGACCTTTGCGAACTATGCGACATGTGATCGCAGCAATCTCGCAGACTGGTTGGGAAGCCTGGATCCCCGATTCCGCCAGTATACCTATGGGCTGGTGAGCTGTGGGGTGGACCGCACACTGCTGCATCGGGTCTCTGAGCAGCAGCTCCAGGAGGACTGTGGCATCGGCGTCGGTTTCCACCGGGCTCGAATCCTTACTGCTGCCCGTGGTGAGATGTCCCAATCCTACTCTATGCCCCAGGCCATAGAATCTCAGAGTAAGGAGGGACCTCAGATTTAACCTGTAACCCTTCTGCAAATGGTCATCTGGATTCTTCTTGAACACCTCCAGTGATGGGGAGCTCACTAGCTATGGAGGCAGCTCATGGCAAACAGAGCACTGGGCTAGCTAGAACTAAGGAGGTCCAGGTGCTAGTCCCACCAGTTCAGTCACTGACTTTTCATGTGACTTTGGGGAAGTCATTGTCTCTGTCTGGGTTTTAGTTTTACCATCTACAAAGTAATCTCCAAGGTATCTTGATCTCAACCTTCAAAGTTCTAAGGTTCTTCTTTGTCCTCTGTCTCCTAGGTCTGGGGGGACCCTCCAGCCCCTCTCTTCCCCCCACCCCAATCAGGGTTTATTTTTTCAGTTGATCTTCCTGATGCATTGGTTTGTTCAGCAAATATTTATTTGTAACAGTTCCCTCCTTCCCAAACACAGGAGGAATGATGGCTAGGGGTTGGAATGTCCGGAGTACTAGATGAGTCGGGCAGATCTGAGAACTAATCTTGAGCCTCAGACACTTTTTAGCTGTGGGACCCTGGGAAAGTCACTTGCCTTTTATAAACCTCAGTTTCCTTATCCATGAAATGGGGATGATAGTAACACTTACTTCACAGAGCCTTTGCGTAGCTTGGTAAATTACACATTTTCCACATAAATACTAGCTATTAATAAAGAACCATAACAAATAATACCATAACAAATCTGCCAATTTGCAAAACATTGTACACTTAGCCTCACTTGCTTGTCACAGTAATCTTGTGATTACAACAGTCAATACTTCAAGTATGAATTTTGTCCCCTTTTCAGACGAGGAGACAAACTCAGAGAGGTCCCCCAGGGGTGTGTCACACAGGTCTGGAGTCATGGAGGTGGGATTTCAGGTCATTTCTGCAGACTCTTGACTCCAGTGAGGTTTTTCATGAAGGGCCTGAGACAGTGAGCCAGGAAATCTGAATTCTAGGCTTGGTTGTGTCCCTAACTCGCTAAATGACCTAGACGAGTCACCACCACCCCAGCACCCCAGGGCTGGGCTTACCTGGCTTAACGCAATGGGATTAGATGAGGTGATGGCAAAGGTCCTTTGCAGCTTGGCAGCTCTAGGATCCTGGCTTTCTGTGTCACTCTTGGTTTTCCCCAGATGTGTGCGCACGCGCACATGTGCGCACATGCATGCAAATGGCACAGAGATCATCCTTTTTCCAAGTCTGGGAAGGAAGAAATGCAGCATTCATGCCAACCTCCTTGCAATGTTATCCCATCAGTAGCCAGATTTCCCTGTGCCTCGGAAATTCTGTGGAAGGCAAATGAGAGGAGGGACAGGAGACTGCAGAAGTAGTTTGTCATTGTGGGTTGGAGGGGAATGACCCTGCCCTCAATATCTGTCTTCCTTGGCCCATCAGAGATGCTGCACTCACCCCTGCCTTGCAGTGGCTGTAAATCCAGCTTTGAGAACCCCGATGTCTTTATCAGCTACCGCCGGAGCTCAGGCTCCCAGCTTGCCAGGTGAGGGTTTGGGGCAGGGGCAGGGTGGTGGGATCCCTGTCCTGAGGGCCCCAGAAGGTCTCAATTTGGCTGGGACCAAGCCAGTCAGTGGGGAGGGTTGAGCATGTGTAGATGAAGGCTCCCTCTTCCCAGTCTTCTGAAGGTACACCTGCAGCTACATGGCTTCAGTGTCTTCATAGATGTGGAAAAGCTGGAGGCTGGCAAGTTTGAGGACAAGCTAATCCAGAGTGTCATGGGAGCCCGGAACTTTGTGCTGGTATTGTCCTCTGGGGCACTGGACAAATGTATGAAGGATCATGACTGCAAGGATTGGGTACATAAGGTAAGCACCCTCTCCTTCCCAGCCCCTAACAAGCCTGGGGACACTGTTGTTCATCATTAACAGGGTCATTTTGGTTTCAAAGGGCCCAGAATGAGCCTTCTTATCTCAAGTCCTAATGGTCGAGTCATTTGACCTACTATGTGCTAGGCACAATGTGGGCTAAGCTCTGGTGGCTAAGTTAGGTGGTACAGTCAGGCAGTCCTGAGTTCAAATCCAGTCTCAGACACTTATTAGCTGTGTGACCCTTGGCAAGTCACTTGACTTCTGTCTCATTTTCCTCATCTGAGTATGATAAGGATACTGATTATGCCTGGGTTATTGTAAGAATCAGATGAGATGTTTAAAAAGTGATTAGTACAATGCCTGACACATAGTAAGCACTTAATAAATACTTGTTCCCTTCCCTTGATGGAGCAGAATGTACAGAACCCTGGACTAGGAGTTTAGCAACCTGGGTTCTAGACCGGGTTGCTCATAGTGTGAGCAATAAAAGCAGCTCAAAAATCCAATGGGCTTCCTCAGGAGGTAATGAGCTTCCCATCACTGGAGGTCTCCAAGCCAAGGCTGGATAACCATGTATAGGTGACATTCATCAAGGGGATTCCTCATTCCTTCATGGATACCCATAAAATCAGGCAGCCTCCAAGGTCCTCTCCATCTCTGAGGCTCTTTGAACATGGACAAATCACTTCATTTCCATGAGGTTCTCTCAACAGCAAAATGTCAACCATAGAACTTTTCCTGTCTTGCCCCTCTACCTTTCATGGAATTTCCACCATCTTAAAAATACAGCAGTAATGAGTGTCCAAACATTACACAAATCTAAGAGGTAATTGATTCATCAATTATGCCACAGCACTTGAATTCCTGTTGTGTTCTGAACATTACACTATGGGGAATACTGTTGGGTTTTATTCTTAGACCTGAATTTCATTGATACAAACATCTCCCAGTGAAGAAATCCCTTTTACCAATGTCATTCCACCCTGGTCTGGAGCTTAGAGTCTTCAAGAGGTGCCTGAGAGGCTAAAGGCCTTCCCCAGTATCCCACAGCCAGTACAGGATTTGAACCTGGGTCTTCCTGACAGAGGCTGGCTCTCCATCTGCTGTGCTCCTCTGCATTTCAAGTGATACTTAACAAACTCAATTACTCAATGCAATTTAACAATTATTTATTACAAGGGGGTACAAGGTAAGATGCCGAATTGACCTAGTGCATAGAGAACAAAGCCTTGGAGTCAGGAAGATGCGGGTCCCAATCCTGCTTCTGACACATACTGTTTGGGTGACTCTGGGAAATTCATCCAAGTTCTCAGTGTCATCATGGGCAGCTTACTGTAGATTACAAATGAAGTGCTGAAGTGGTTTGGTAAAAGAGATTTCCTTACTGAGATTTCCCCATGATGAAAAAAAAAAAAACAACTGGATACAAGATGTTTGACATTTTCTAGACACCTGTTGAGACAGTGGACAGACAAAGACAAAAACAAAACAGTCCTGCCTTCAAGGAGCTGACATTTTATTTGGGGGATGGTTCCAAGGTTCTAGCTGAGGTTCCTGGGAAGATCCCACAAACTAAATCAAGCATGTTTCCCTTGAGGCTGCCAGGTAGCATAGTGGATTTAGCACTGGGCTTGGAGTCTGAGAGACCTTGATTGGAAATCCTACTTCTTAGACCCTTGCTAGCTGTGTGACCCTGGACAAGTCACGGCCTATCTGGGCTTCACTCTCCTCACCTGTAAAATGAGGAGGTTGGATTTGATGGTCTCACAGGTCCCTTTAAACTCTCTCTTATCTCATGATAAGCCTTCAAACTGTTATAATTCAGTAGAACCAGCAAAGGATTTGTCATGATATGGCCATGGGAGGGAAGCAAGATCTCTACTCCATCAGGGTGGCCAGAGAAATACAAGCTTATCTCAGAAAAGCTTCCTGAAAGGTAGAGCAGTAGTACTGCATCACTTCCCCTACTTAAGAATTATCAATGGCTCCCCAGTGTGGCTGCTATTTAGCCATTTTTCAGTCATGTCCCACTCTTTGTAATGTCATTGGGGATTTTCTTGGCAGACATACTGGAGTGGTTTGCCATTTCCTTCTCCAGTTCACTTTACAGATGAGGAAACTGAGGCAAACAGGATAAAGTAACTTTTTTCAAGGTGTTATTTTCTTCAGCATTTTTTTGGGTCTCCTTTACCAAGGTATTGACCCGTTTTTCATGCTTATCTTGCATCTCTCTCATTTCTCTTCCCAGTTTTTCCTCCACCTGTCTAACTTGATTTTCAAAATCCTTTTTGAGCTCTTCCATGGCCTAAGCCCACCGGACATCCACCTCGGATGTCTGGGATACAGAGGCCCTGACCTCCACGTCTTTCCCTGATGGCAAGCATTGTTCCTCCCCATCGGAAATGAAAGGAGGAAACATCATCTGTTCCCCAAGAAAGTAGCCTTCAATGGTCTTATTTTTCTTCCCTTTTCTGGGCATTTTTCCAGCCAGTTACCTGACTTCTGAGATTCCTCTCCACCCCTGCCTAGATCTGCCCAGCTAGTGCTTGGGGTCTGAGATTCAAATGCTGCTTCCCAGTCTCAAGGCTTTCTGTGGGTGCGGGAGCAGCTGCTATTCAATGTGAGCTTAAGTTCTGGTGCTGGGGTGGGGGCAGGGCCGCCTCCCAGGCTCAGCTCCCTCAGGGGGTTTATGCAGAGACCTGAACTTCTGCCTGCTGCTCTGGGAGTTCCGGGCTGCCACTGCTGCCTCTGCTGTTCCCTCCGCCGCTGCCTCCCGAGGATGCCCGAGCCACGGAGACACCCCGCTCCCCTCTCGGCCAGCCCAGATGTCTCTCTCACTGACCTGTAGTGTCTGTGGGTGGAGGGATCTTCCCGGCTGCCGGAGATTCCGTCCCTGAAGCCTGCTCAGATCTGCTCCTCTGGGGCCGCGGCCAGGGCAGTGCTGGGGTGGACTCTGCTTTCCGGGGCACGACGGACCCCTGGGGACTGCTCTCCAGGGCTCTCTGGAATGGAAATCTCTTCCACTGCGTTGGTGCATGCTTGCTCTGCTCCAGAATTTGTGGGAAGTTCTTCTTACAGGAAATTTATGGGCTGTGGATTTGGAGCTAGCATACGTGAGTCTTTCTACTCTGCCATCTTGGCTCCTCCCCTCCCGATAAAGTAACTTAATCAGAATCATACAACTTGTAAGTGTCTGGGGCAGAGTTACTAAGATTAAGTACATAGGATAGGACAGGATAAAATACAGTCTCCTCAGTTTGGCACTTAAGACTCTTGACAATCTAGCTCCAGCCTACCTTTCCAAACATTACACACTATTTCCCTTCACCCACTCCGTATTTCAGTTAAATCTTGCATACTCACAATTTCCCAAACTCATCATTTTATCTCCTACCTCTGTGATTTTGCCTAGACCTCCACACACACACCTGTAATGTGCTCCCTCCTCCTTTTTGCTGCAGAGTCCTAAGAATCAAGACTCTGTTCATGGGACTCCTCTGATGGGGACCTTTCCTGATCTCTTTATTATTACTTTCTCCCTCCTCAAGTGAATATCTGTGTGTTTGTGGAGACAGTGTGCCACAGTGGTAAGGGGCTGGTCTTGAGGCCGGAAGGACCTGCTGCATTCAAGCCTGGCCTCTGCCTTATACCAACTGTGTGACCCTGAGCAAGTCACTTAACCTCTCAACTCTTATAGACTATAAATTGTAGAGAAGGTGCCTGCCTGCAACGGTAGAGGGTGGCTCTTCACCTGGGAACTCCCTATGCCAACAAAATCACCAGTCCAGTCCCCATCCCTGTCCTTATACTTACATACATATCTCTCTCCTACTACTTTAGCTTCTTTTTGTATGTTGTGTTCCCCCATTAAATTGTAAGTTCCTTGAGAAGGACTATCTTTTTTGTATTTGTATCTCCAACTCTTAGCACCAGTACATGGTGTATGTAGTAGGTACTTAATCAATGTTTATTGCCTGAATGAGATGCCAGGAAAATATTAGTGGATTTCATTGCTGAAACTGACCAGTTGGACAACCATGGCTCTCTCTCTCTCTCTCTCTCTCTCTCTCTCTCTCTCTCTCTCTCTCTCTCTCTCTCTCTCTCTCTCTCTCTCTTCTCTCTCTCTCTCTCTCTCTCTCTCTCTCTCTCTCTCTCTCTCTCTCATCTGTTTCTCTGCCCCTCTGTGTGTCTCTCTCTGTTCCTCTCTCTATCTCTCTGTTTCTGTCTCAGTCTCTCTCTGTGTTCTTCTGTCTCTTTCTATCTGTCTCTCTATTTCTCTCTTACTCTATCTTTGTCTATCTCTTTCTCTCTGCCCCCTCTGTTTGTCTCTCTGTCTCTCTCTTCCCCACCTGCCCCCTACCCTGCCCTCATTTTTTCTTTTGTCTGTCTTCAGAACTGCCATAGTCTGGCAGAGAGACACACAGAAAATCTTACCAGGTTGGTGCTAGGCAGTTCACAGTCACAGTCAGGGCAGCTCCAGCTCCCTCCAAGACAGCCCTTCTCCAGGGCACTAGAGCCTTTTGGGATTGTTCTGGTCTTGCTTTCATTGGGTTTTGATGCTTAAAAGCCCTTCAACTAAAATTACAGATGAGCATTCTCTCCATCCAGGAGGAGGACAGATGAATCGCACTTAAAAATACCCCCATGTTCCAGCCTCTGCCCTGGGTTGGGTTGGCCAGGCCCTGGCACACCGGGAAAAACCAACCTCAACTCTGTCTTTCAATTCAGTTCTGCTCAGCAAACATTTATTAAATACCTGCTGTGTGCAAGGAACTTGTGCTAAGCTCTGGGGACTCAAAAATGAAAAGTGATCGGTGCCCACAAGGGAGTTTACATTCTTCCTGGGGGGTGAGGGAGAGAAGTGGGAGGACAGATAGGGACCTACCACAAGTACATAGATGACACTCACTCCTATTTTACTTCTGTGATTTCATTTTATCCTCACAACAACCTTGTGGAGTATTATTATCATCTTCCTTTCACAGATGAGGAAACTGAGGCACAGAAAGATTAAGTCACTTACCCCATGGTCACACCGCCAGCACGTGGAAGGTCTTCCTGATTCCAGCACTCTAGCCCTGGCGCCACCTAGAGAAGTATAATACAAAATAGGGAGTGCCGAGGAGACCTGAGAGACCCAAGGGTCTAGCCCATTTTACCGATGAGGACATTTGGGTCTAATGAAATGCAGCTGCTTTCCGAAGGCAATGGAGAGATCTAGACAAAGCTCTGTGAGAAAATATGCCTGTCACCTTTTCTTTGCCTGCCACATGGTAGGTACTTAGTAATTCTAGTTCACTGGCTGAGTGTGACTGACTGACTTGGCTCTGCCTCAAACCCAAGATGAACAGACCACATAATGCTGTGGAAGGAATCCCGGATCTATTGTCAGAGATACTGACTTTGCTCCTAGCTCAGCTATTTACTCCTACGTGAGTTTGAGCAGCTCAGTTCATTCCTCTGAGCCTCCGTTTCCCACTCTGTTAAATGAGAGGTTGGGCTGGATGACCTAAGGCTGAAGTGTTGGACTTGGAGTCAGAACCAGAGTTCAAATCCTGCCTCAGACACTCACTAAGCTGGATGACCCTGGGCAAGGAAGTCATTTAACCTTTTGCTTCCTCATCCATAAAATGGGGATAATAAAGGCACCTACCTGACAGGATTGTTGTGGGGGTCAAATGAGATACTTTTTAAGTGCTAGCTATGAGTAGTTTTATTCCCTATCAGTGATTTTATAATCTTTGAAACCCTCCTTTTCATCAGGCACTCAGGCTAAAGCAACACTACTGGCTTTACTACTGTGTGACCTTAGGGAAAATGACCTCACTGTTCTGGGTCTCCGTTTCCCTCTCTGCCAAATGAGGTGGTTGAACAAGCGGGCCCCTGGGGTCTCTTTCAGCTCTGTGAGCCTCTCTGAGCCTCAGTTTCCCCAGGAGGAGTTGGGGCGTTGGGCTGCAGGCGCCGTCTCAGCTTGATATCCTGTGATTCCATGACATCTTCTTTCTCCTGGGAGGGGACCAGAGGATGGGCATTTCCAGTAGGGCTCACATTCCCTCCCTCCTCTCTCTACATCCATATCTGGCCTCCAGGAGATTGTGACTGCACTAAACTTCGGGAAGAACATAGTACCCGTGATGGATGGCTTTGTGTGGCCTGAGCCTCAGTCACTGCCCGAGGATATGCAGGCTGTTCTCAAGTTCAATGGCATCATGTGAGTAAAGGAATGGGGGACAGGGGAGTTGTGGGAACTCCTGGGGAGAACTGCCCTTGTCCTTGCCCTCCTCCCATTCAGTAGGCCTAACATGCCCCAAGAAAACCCCATGGAGCCTGAGCTCCAACCCCCACCAGGGGACACAAACCTCAGGGCCCTCTGAGCTCAGCTGGTGACTACTTCCATTCCCAGAAAGCAAACTCTGCAGCCCGGCTTGCTCAGTACCCAGAGAGGCTATGAGGACAGCCTTGACCCTGAGCCTCCCTCTGTCCACAGGTGGTCCCACGAATACCAGGAGGCCACCATCGAGAAAATCATCCGCTTCCTGCAAGGCCGCTCATCCCATGATTCTTCTGCTGGCTCTGACAACAGCCTAGAGTGTGCTACCCCATTAGGTCAGACCTAGACACCCTCTTCCCCTTGACCTTGTTACCATTTCCCCCTGCCCTCCACTAGTCCCTGGTTCTCCCAAGCCCTTTCCCATTGGAAGAGATGGAAAAGACAGACCCACCTTGACTCTTGGGGTGAGTACGGGGGACCCCCAATAATGGAACCACATCTTGGGGAGAGGAACAGATGATCCCTCCCTCTACCCCCCTTTTTAGCAATGACCTCAGGATGGGGACGAGCCAACAGGAAGGGCATAGGGAAAATGAGATTGAATGCCTCTCCCTTCTACAACTAAGGACACAGATCTCGGTGAAGAGGTGGGAGAGAGATATGGACTCTCCAGTAGTGCTCATAATGGACCATCATGCCCTGGATGGAAGGGTGGAGAGGACCTTTGAGGTTCCCAGGTGACTCTCTGTTCTTGGGTCGCATAAGCTGAGTTCAGCTCATTTAGGAGCAAGCGTATCATCTGAAGCCATCACCCCACCCTGACTCGGGGCATCTCCAAGGAAACCAAGCTCTGAGTACATGAGGTCTCACCTGATGGTTTCTGAGACCCTCTAGTGGAAGAGTGAGGAAAGGCAGCTACACCTCCTAGCTTGTATTTATTTCTATCATTCTTTAAGGTTGTCAGAGATATAGGTCAGGCATCTTTCTTCAAAAGAGGAAAGAGCAATTCTGAGAACTTTGATGACTTACCCCAGGTCACTCACCTTGTACATGTCAAAACTAGAACTCAATCACACTTAAGCAAAGCCTGAAAGGAGGCCCTTAAATGTGTCTCAGTAATGTCCCTTCCCCCCTCTCAGACCCAGCCTGCCTCAGATGCTTCCTCTCCCCTACCCCTTCTTCCAGTACTGTAATGGGGATCTCACCTCCCTGCCCTGTGGCCTTCTTTTAGAACCACTCTGTGCTCTTAGTGCTCCCTGTCCCCTTCTTCTGGGCCCCTAGTACACTCCCAGCTGGATATCTTGGTGAGATATAGCCCATTTTCTAATTACAGAGCATCAGGCTAGGGTATGGAAGGCCACTCCCTGACTCGGCCTTAATTCCCAGTTCTCAGGAAGGGGAGTTTGAGAAGGAAACCCCAGCTCCCCTAGGGGCAGAGTAGGCTCTGGGGTTGCCATTGCTCTAGCTGAGACAGCAAAGGACAGGAGCCCAAGCAGGGCCTACCATGTTTGCCTGGAAGGGCCAGCTCTAAGTCAACCAATCAGCAAGCATTTATGCAGCACCTGGTACTATGCTAGACATTGTGGATGCGAAGACAAAAAAAATGAAACATTTCCTGACTTCAGGAGACCTCTGAAACCTTCAGGCTGCCTCCTCCCCATCATGGGTCATAGCATGGTTGGGACAAAAGAAACCTGAAAGATCTAGTCCAGCCCCTTAAATTTATTTTTTAATTAATTTGGATTTCATTAACAAACATTTGTTGTTTTCCTCCTACTCTCACCCTTCACTGTAAAAAAAAAAAAAGAAAGCAACACCAAATCCTTGTAGCAAACATAGGTAGTCAAGTGCAACAAATCTTCAAATTCCCTTCATTTTATAGATAAGGATACTGGCCCCTGAAGAGGAGTCTAAGATCACCCAGTTAGCAAGGGGCCGAAGCCAGAAGGCTGGCTTTGTTTTTGCCTTTTTTGTAGCCTGAGAGCTTGGCACAGTGCCTAGAACATAATAAGCACTTCATAAATGCCTGTCGATTAGCTGACCCCAAATCCTGGGCTCTTTCCACTGAACCAATCTGTCTCTGCCAGCTTTGGACATCTGGACTCTTGATAACCATCACTCAGGTCAGCTTTAATTTTCCACATTTCATCTAGTAATGCAGACAGGCTACTTTGATCTCCTTTCCTTGTCCTGCCTACTATATCCCTTCAGGCCACGTCTCTCTGTACTTGAGCCTGGCCATCAGTACCAGGAAGGGGAGGAAAGTCTTCCCTGAAGCATCTACCCAGCTGATGTTGGGAAGAGCCAGTGACTCACTGTTGGTCAAGAGCAGGGCACTAAAGCTGGAACTGAGTGAGTGTGAGATGGGCCTCTGGTGGAGTGGGCTATAATTTCTCAGGGCTAAGAAGAGACAGGTGATTATCATGTGTTAATACTCCATTTGAACAGTTCTGACTCCTGAGAGGTATCACCCAGTTGGCCATGACCCTTGCCTTACCAATTATGAATTGCTACTTGCCAACAAGGCATTTTAGATCTTCATCTCCTCCACCCTCAATATTCTTTTTCTTTTTAACTGAGTGAGGAAACCTGGTTCAATCGAGCAGAAAATTGGATCTGGACAGCATTTGAGTTTGGGGGTGGCTGCTCTGAAAGTTCTAGTGGCACAGGCCTAACAGAGTGACAAAAGGAGTGAGATGTGCACACAGAACTAGGAGTCCACGAGCAAACACCTAAGCCCTCCCCCAAAAGACTCTGGCAGCTTGCTGAGATTGCCTTGAATTCATCATCTGCTCAAAAGCATTCTCAAACTCTGGCCTGGCCCAAGAGCATTAGAACCATCACTGGTGATTTTAGCTATGTCAAGGTCACCTGTAAATTAGGGTGACCCTTGTGTCGTTTCAATTATGTCTGACTCTTCTTGACCCCATTTGGGATTATCTTGGCAAAGATCCTGGAATGGTTTGCTATCTCCTTTTTCAGCTCATTTTACAGATAAGGAAACTGAGGCAAACAGGGTGAATTGATTTGCCCAGGGTCACCCCAGTCTTGAGACTGGATTTGAACACAGGAGGAAGAGTCTTCCTGACTGCAGGTCCAACACCCTGTCCACTACACCCTAGAATCCTTATTTTCCAGTCTATGGGGCATGCTTGTCCAGTCTGCCCCAATAATTTGGGGACTCAAAGAGGATCGTGGGGAAGGATTCCCTCTGACCTCAGAGATACCAATGAAAGCAGCCTCTCCTCCCATGACTGAAGAATTGCCAGCATGATCACACTTTGTAGCTTTGACAGACCTCTATGCCTTCCCACTAATGTAAAACTATTCAAAAACCATTTTATCATCCTCCAGATATCCCAATCTGCAGTCCCTTTGGTTCTCCTGTTCAAGTCACTTTGGTCACTGTACAGATTCCCTTCTCTTCCCTGGGCCTCACTCTCCCACCCCCAAGCTCCTTTCCTGGAAAATTGAGGTCATGGTAAAGTTAACGAGGGTCATTTAAACTTTTGTGACCAGAGAGGCATTTGTCAAATCCAGGATCAGTGAAGCTGGAGAGAATGAGAGAAAGGGGTCAAGTCCACAAGGCAGACCTATCTGGATCCATTGGCGATGGTCCTTCTCATCCAACCCCAAGCCTTGCTGGGGGTAAACTGTTGATCTGAGCTGCTGCTGCCGCTGCTGCTGTCAGGAGAAGAACTTTAGCCTGCTCACCTTTGGACCAGGGACCAGCATGGGAGGCATCCATCCCTGAGAGGCAGAGCTCAGGAACTGGCCTTTACTCTCTTTACCAGCCTCAAGTGCCTAGAGTTGGGCGTTGGGTCCCTGCTTAGATGACATTGGTGGGAATTCTGGATCATCATGGCAACCCCAGCTCCAGGCTATGAGTCAGCATCCCTTGGAGATTTAAAGCAAACTCAACAAATGTAGGGGACAGTCCAGTGAGGTTCTACCCAAAAAGATCTAATTCAAGTTAACTGCCCTTTCTCTACTTATCCCCAAAGCAGGGTTAGAGCCAAGGAAAGTCCTTGGTCCTTGCTGTCACTTAGCCTAGGATGACCTAATCCAGGGTTGGAGAACCTGGAACCACATGTGGCGCTCTAGGTCCTCAAGTGTGGCCTTTTGATTGAATCCAAACTTCACAGAACAAATCCCCTCATAAAAGGTATTCAGGCTGCAGGTTCCCCTAGAGCTCAGCGCTGTGGCCTTGGGAATTCCAGGAATAAAAGGCCAGAAGAGAAGGAGCACATAGCAGAGGAAGAGATATCTGTCCTGGATCTTATCAATACTAGGTTTCAATAGGGTTCTTAGATTGAGCAGAGACTAAAGAATGCTGGAGGGTGGGGAGGGTCAATGCACGGACAATGACAGTATAAAAACACAGAAGCAGAAACCTATCTATATGAGGATGCTACCTATCTAGCAGGAGGCCATGAAGTCCTGTTATCTCCCTGCCATGTTTCCATGGACAAGCTGGCTGAAGAGGAAAGCACCTTGCATTTGGAGAACAAGATTGTTCTACTGCCTGGCTCTTAGGCAGAGTCATATCTTTCATGTTCAATCAGCAGGGTATTAAGTTCATTCTTTGATAGGTCTTCCACAAACCGTGAAGCAGAGATCCCTTTCTAACAGGGGCAAATCAAATTTCAGAGAAAGCAAGGAAAGTCAGGTTCTTGCCTCCACCTTGAGAGGTTGAGGGAGACATGATGTAGAAGATGGGATGTGGGACCCGAAGTTGGGAAAACTTGGGTTCAAATTCTGACTGACACTTAGTGTGACCAAGTCACTTCAACTCCCTGGGCTTCAGTTTCCTCATCTGTAAAATGGAGTTTGATGCCCTCTGAGGTCCCTTTTAGCACTAAATTTATGATCCTTTATGCCTCCCAGGCATACTTAGCCCACCACTAACCTGGTACCCCCAGCAGCCATGGAGAAAAGAGGGATGGAAGACTGGGTGTCTTTTTTGAAGTTAACTCTAGTCATGTAGATAGATGCCCATCCATAGCCCATAGTCTGTGGGCCTGGATTCATACAATAACCCAAAGAGTGAAAACAGTGATACAAGAGTGGAATGAACTCTCATTGAGGAGATCTTGAAGTGGGGCCTGGATGACCCCTGGTCTGGGATATTGTAGAGGAGATTGCTGTTCAGATAGGGATCAGATGAAGGAGTCTTCACAGTAGCCACAAGATGCCCAAGAGACAAACAGGGAAGGCAGTTAGTAGGAAAGAAAGGATCAGCTTCATGGACCCTCAGTCAAGGACATGGGCTCACACTTTCCTTATCAGCTGCTACCCTTTGATCTCTGAAAAACGTTTTATCTTAGTGCCCAGGCACCCACTCTGGGTTGGCAATGGCGCACTCAAGGATGGTCTTGGGAGAGATCTCAGACTAAGTAAATGATAATAAATCAGTGATTAATAAATTGAGATGGTGCAAAGCTCTGGGTTCCCACAGGGCACATCTAAAAATCAGGCATCCATTCAGACAGCTTCGTTCTCCATCCAAAGTCACTGCCCTCCCAACTTGAGGTCCCTGTCCAGCTGGTCATCATCCTCAGTATTAAACATTGACTGAATACCCACAGAGCACATAGTCCTGGACTGGGCACATTATAGGTTAGATGAGGTTCTGGTTAGACATGGTCTCTGCTTGTTGAGAAGTCAACAGAACTAGAGGCATAAAGAGATATCTGAATTCCAAGGAGGCAGCCAGCCCTGGAGTTCCTGAAGATTCTCCCTGTTAAGTTTCCTTTCCTTTGCCAGCTCTGGGGTCAAGGGATCCCAGAAAGGATCAGTAGAACATCAAAGTATCAAAGGACATTTCCAGCTACTCTAAAAGGCATAATTCAAAGTATCAAAGGACATTTCCAGCTACTCTAAAAGGCATAATTCATCATAACCTCCCAGGTTAACCCTAAATATTTCCCTTAATGGCCTATCCTAGTGAATGAACAAAAAACCTAACAGGTACTAATGTGCTTGGGAGTACAGGACTGAGTAGCAGGACTGGGGATTGGAATCTGAGGCTCCTGACCCCCAATCCAGTGCGGATCCACACTGGTCCCCAACCTTTTAGCCTTCCATAGACCTCTGAACTCAACTATGTAATGCACTCTCAGGTGGTGCATGAGGCAGCCCATCTACATTCCTCTTCCATGACTCGTCCATGTCTTCTCATCAATCCTCCAGAGGATCCAACTTGGTACTTCAGGCCTTCCCCTAGGGCTATCAGTAGTCACCAGTCTAACCCTGGGCCTCTCTTCTGTCGTCTCTCATTCTTGCCATACCTTCTTTCCCAACCACATACCATGGATATGTTATGCAAGTCTCTGCCTACAAGCCATTACTAATAAATACATATTGATTGATTCATCAATTGGTGATGGGCTACTCATTCCATCCCCAGTGCGTGCACGCCACCCCATCACACACACACACGCACACACACAGATCTCACCATTGCCTTTTGGTTTACCTGCCAAGTCTGGTTATTCTGAGACTGAAGAATCCCAAGATTCATGACCAGAAGTTTTACTGGTACTGTACTAGCATTTACAAAACACAATTCAGTTTTTTGTGTATGTGACAGGAGCAAAAAACTAACTGTGGAGTCTGTCTCCCTGTTCTAGGTCTCAATGATATTTAGAGAATCACCGTAGTGTTCTTTCTCATCTGCTGTTAAAGCAGAAATATGATGAAGACAGGAGAGGAAGCAAGAACAAATACAGATTAAGAGAGTTTCTTGGACAACTGGGAAGACCAAGATGGGAAACTGCTACTGGAGATATGGGTGCTAGGTGGTACAGTGGGTAGGGTACCAGACCCGGAGTCAGGAAATTCATCTTCCTGAGTCCAAATCTGGCCTCAGACACTGACCAGCTGTGATGCCCTGGGCAAGTCACCTAAACCTGTTTGCCTCAGTTTCCTCATCTGGAAAATGAGCTGGAGAAGGCAATGGCAAACCCCTCCAGAGTCTCTCCCAAGAAAACCCTCAATTGGGTCACAAAAGAGTCTGCAAAGACTGGAAAACAAGTTAACAAATTGGTAACATATGGTAGCACAAAGGCATTGGGCACTTGGGTGAGAGGAGAGGCAATATGTGGGGTTGTGAGGGAAAAAATGAGATATGTAGGGTGCTTTTCCAAGCTTTAAAGTGTTATATAAATGTTAGTCACTTATTATTGAAATGGGTCCTCAAATGGAAAGAGTACACCATAAAATGGAGGGGCCCACATTAGTTGACTTCTAATGGACCTTCCAGCTCTCAATCAATGAATGTCTGACAGGGGAAAAATATTAATACTACAGTTACTCTCTTGTGTTTCAGGATCAACTCTGTTGGAAAAATTTTATTTACTCTTACACAAATCTCATATCCAAGTATTTCTAGCTTGGAGAGAGAGCTGTCCAAACTGGCATCGTATTCTATGTGCTCTGACATGACTGTCCCCCCACCACATGACTTCAGGTAACATTGAAAGGAAGAAAATCACAGTATGTAATAGTAGTATTGTAGTAGATGTAAATGTAGCAGAAAATCACAATATGTAAAAACACAGTTTGAGAAAAAATTTCAGAATAGTTAGACAAGCAAATCAAAATTCCAGCTTTATTGTCTCCCTGGCCTAGCCCCTTCAAGGAATCCATGGGTCCCTTCTCAGAGATCTCCAAGGAGAATCTTATCAGTGTGAGGAGGAAAGTCCCTCTTCTTTTAGAGGAACTGAAGGCACTTCCCTAGGCCAGGTCTTATCCCTTCAGGGACGAGAAGCAATGATCATAGGTAGGAGTCATTTGGTTATGGTCCAGGGACAGCTAGGCATCAGTAGTACAGCACCCAGAAAGATCTGAGTTCAAATACAGCCTCAGATACTTACTACTTAAACCCTGTTTGCCTCAATTTCCTCATCTGTAAAATAAACTGGAGAAAGAAATGGCAAAGCACTCCAGTATCTTTGCCAAGAAAACCCTAAATGAGGTCATGGAGAGTCAGATATAACTACACAATGGTCCTGAATCTTGATCCATTTCCCTCAGAAAGGCTTTTGTTCTACCCACTTCCCTAAAGAGACAAGTTTGCAGAGGATTTTTAGATCAGAGAAATGTCATTTCTTAGTATTTCCATTTTGCTTTAAAAAAAAAAAAGAGGGTTCCCCCGCCTACAATTTTGCCCAAGGCTGTACCTAACCAACTAGTCTGACTATGTCTCTTCTGAGGCCAGAAAGGCCTTGAGTAAAGCCCTCCGGGGTAGAAGTCCACACTTGTCTCGGTGCCAAGTGCTGTCTTGCCCTCTGCTCCCATTTGCTGAAGCAGCAGATCAGGAGCTCCACCTCTTCTCCTGCTGGGTCTCAGAGGGTGGGGTAGGGGGCTTCAGTGAAGGGTTTGCTGGTATTCAGGTCGAGGATCAAAGATTTCCAACACCCTGTGAAGAGAGAAGGAAGTGGTTCAGGCCTGATCCAGGCAACCCAAACCACCCTCTAGAAGAAGTTACACAACGCTGGGTCTGCCCTGTCTAAGGCCCACCCCTGAGGACAAAGAGGAACAGTGCCCAGGCAGAGAAGGGAGTTAAAAAGAAGTCAGTCTGCTCAAAATCAAGGAGGTAGCAAAAACAAAGTTTCAGGACTCTGAGCCCCTGGCATCCCACCTGCCTGTTATCTCCATCTCTCTACCAGTCAAAGCTGGTGAAGCAGGAGGAGGGAGAGAGGAGGGAAAGCAACCAAAACATGATGAATCAATTTCTTCCCTACTTCCAGGACCCATTATTTCCCTGGTGTGCGCAGTCCCTTCACTGAAGTTGATCATAACCCCTTTTGAGAGAAAGGAGCTTTGCTCATATAGCAACTCAGTCAACAGACCCAGTTCATAGCTGAGTCTATAAGCCTTCCTAGCTCAAGAAAGATGTGTGACCTTGGGCTTTCCTGGCAAGGCTTTTAAGAACCCAAGGCCATATCCACACCACCATAAGGCATAAAAACAGACTTAGAAACTCATGCAAAGAGGAAGAGTCATTGGTCTCTACTCGGAGCCTGTCAATGGGTGCTGCCCCCCAGGGTAAATCCAGAGATGCCCAACCTTAGCTGGCCAGGGAAGAAGCAGGGGGTAACCTTCTCTAGAGACAGTAGGCAATCCTAGATCACAGGATCAACATCCATAGTGGGAAGAAACTGAGAGGCCAGCAAAGAAGCTCCTTTTACAGATCAAGAAGTCAAAGGCCAGAGAGAAAGACTGACTTGCCTGGGGTCACAGAACTAGTAAGTATGAGATGGGATTTGAACTCAGATCTTCCTGACCCAAAGATCAGTGTTCTGGGGACTCAGGGAGGTCAGAGAGACACTGGTTTGGTGAGTTAGGGCCAAGTAGATTTCCCATTCCAGCTAAGGGCAATAGAATTACGACAGTAAGAAAAGACACAAAGGATACCTCTCTTTACACCAGTCAAAGCCACAGAATGGGTATACTACCAGGAAAACAGCTAAACAGCTTTACCCAATCAGAATAGCTGGGATGAGAAGAACAAAAGCTCCCAGCAGAAAGGGGAAGCCCTTCATGAAGTTCAGGGTGGCTGGATAGAGGGAGTTGAAGATTCCTGTTGCTAACAGCATGGAGATCCCACTCACACAAGCGATGGAGGAAAAGAGAGCACCTGGGGTGAGGAAGAAGAAAAAGAATCAGGGACAGAATCATTACATCCAGAACACTGGAGGCAGACACTGAAGATGGGGCTTCCTTCTACAGCATTCCTGATGAATGATTCTCCGGCTTCCATCTGAACACTTCCAGCAACAGGGAGCTCATTCCCACTGGGGTAGACCGATTCTGTCACTGGGCAGCTCTGCTCCTGAGACCTTTCTTAGCTGAGGTAAAACCTGACTCTTTCAAATGTCCATTTCCTGGCTCAAGTCTGCTCTTTAAAGCAGCCCTGAAAGAATCTACTTTCTCACTTTACCTGCCAACCGTTTCAAGATCTGAGGACAATGACCGCCATTGAGGAATGTCACTCCCCATCATCTAGACAGAGGAGCCACTGGAAAGGCCCAGAAGGAGACTGATCCTCTCCCCTCTGCAGTATTGATCAGGCAGCCTAGGAAGTATCGCTCAAAGCCACTGCTTCAGACCAAAGATCTTCTCTTAGAGGTGGCTTTGGGTCAGTCACATGTGGGCCACACATCATGACAAAACATCTCTGCACTGTCCTCCCGTGAGAAAACACACTAGCAGCTCAATTTAGTTATACTGATAAGCTAGAAATAACCTGTCTAGCCAATGACAGAAGAGAAGCAAATTTGAAACATTCATGTAATTTTATATATATGTATATATATATGAATAATATTTTTTACCCAGAGACATGAAAAATAATTTAACATTTGTTTTTAAAAACTGAGTTCCAAATTTTCTCCTTCCTCTCCCTCAGACAGTATGCAATTTGGAAATACACACACACACACACACACACACACATATTTAAATATAGAAGTTCCAAAAGTCTTGGTTCAGTTTGAAGCTATTAAAACTTAAGCAAAGACTTTAGGCACACCCACAACTAAGTGACAGAAAGAGAAGTGTGAAACACTTAAACCACACACACACACACACACACACTACAACCATACAAAAAAAAAAGATTTGGAAGGAGACCCAAAACACACGTATATTTTTGTTTGTCTGATGACTCTTAATTTGTGCACACCCTCCTTACTCTGTTCTAAGGCTTTACACAAGAACTCATTCCTTATTTTTATGTTTATTTGTTTTTATGAATAATGATTAAATTTATAATAAAGATTTTTTAAAAATTAAAACAAAAAGTAAGAAGGAAAACTTAGGGATCTAAGTGGGGCAGTGGATCATGTGCTGAACCTAGAGTCAGGAAGGTCTGAATACAAATCTGGCTTCAGATACGCTAGCTGTGTTGACCCTGGACAAGTCACTTAACCCTATTTTGCCTCAGTTTTCTCCATCTGTAAAATGAGCTGGAGAATGAAATGGCAAACCATTCCAGTATCTCTACCAAGAAAACCCCAAATGGGATTGACCAAAATGACAGAATAGCAACTCTAGATTATTATTTCCTGTTGCTGTGAAAGGGGATATACAGGCCCCCTGCCCAGCTCCCAGGACAATTTGGGGCCTAAAAGACCCAAGATGACTCCAGATTCCTTACCCTGTTCTGTCTTGTTCACCAGTTTAGAAAGCTTGGCTCGGATCACCGGTGTAATCACCAGAGAGAAGGAGAGGATCCCATACCCTGTGGGGAGATGAACAAAGATATCAGCCACAAGTGCATCAGGGAATGGAGACTGGCTCCCAGATGTTCCACAGAGGCAGGTGAGCCAGCTTGTAAGCCAGGAAGACCTGAGGTCAGGCCCTGTCTCTGACCCATTCTGGCTGTGTGAGCCTGAGCCCTCTGTGCACCTCTCTGGACAGCTCCTGAAGCTGCTGATGAGATGTTTTTCCCTGTATTGGCAGAACGAGTTTCCCCACTCAGAAATTACCTAGAGCAATGAAATTTGGGGTCTAGTCCCTAACCTAAATATTTTCCTCCTCCTCCTCATTCCTGGGAGCTTTCTTGTCAGTCTAAGGTCTGCACTACAGGACCCATATGCTATTCAATAAAACTGCACAGGTTCTCTTGGTGTGGGGCAGGATTCTGAGAGGAACCACCAGGCTCTGCCAGGCTTCTCCAGGGACTTGGTAGTGAGTCCCCTAGCCTTCCCTGGGCCACTGTAGTGTCCACATGGGCTCACCTGTAAACATCAGTGCTGTGGTTTTGGCCAGAGAAAATACCACCAATCCTGCAATGTTGAAGGCGAGGCTGACCTCTGCCACCCAACTGTCCTTCAGGAACAGCTGGAGGGCCCACAGCTGCACCAGGCCAACGAGGTAGGAGAGATGCTGGGCAGCTGAGCCATAGCCAATCAGGTCGGAGCCCCAGCACAGGGGCCAGCTTAGCTCATACAGGACAGCGATGTCCCAGGTTCCATAGTGAATGGTGAGCACTAGGAAGAGGGCCAGCAGGTAGAGCACCAAATGTTTCCTGGATTTCCCCGGGGAAGGGGCTGCAAAGAGCTGGTACACCAGCCGGTAATGATGGAGAGTGAAGAGGGAAGCCTTCTTCGGATTAGGCACTGACTCTCGGAACACAAACGCGGAGTACAGCGTGGTGGCGATCAGCATGGCCAGCGACAGCCAGAAGGGGTTGATGTAGCCCTGGGCCTTGATCCAGTGGCCCCCTGCAATGCTGGCCAACATGCCGGATATCCCCAGGCAGGCCTCCAACACAGCCATGCGTAAGGTGCGAGAGCGAGGGGTGCTGACATCAGCCACGGAGGCAAAGCCAGTGCCCAGTAGGGCGTTGTAGTCCCCTAGGAAGGCGCAGAGAACGCGGCCCAGCACAAAGTAGCCAACATGGAGCTCCAGAGAGACAACCAGGATGTAGACAATGACCTGAAGGACGAGGCCGGAGGAGGCCAGCACCAGCAACGGCCGCCGCCCAACCCGGTCACTCCATGGGCCCAGCAAAGTGGCTGAGAAGAGCCCCACGAAGAAGCTGCTCAGATCGATGTAGAGACTCCAGTGGGAGGTCAGGGTCTGCACTTCCTGCACAGACACAGGCCTCCTCAGTCCAGCAGCCACCTTCCTCCCACCCCCAAACACATAGACAGTGGAGGCTAAGGCTTCTGAGATCAGAAGACAGTAGCCTCCCAGACAAGGAGTCCCTCACCAGGGCACAGGCAAGGAGAGAATTATCAATTAGAGGGTGGAAAGAGGCTCCCTACATCACCAAGCCCACTCCTCCTATTTTACAGAGGAAGAAACTGAGGCCCAATTCGGAAAAGTGACTTACCTGAGACACACAGGTAGGAAATAGATCTCAAGAGTGGAAGATGGGCAAGGAATTTTTTTTCCTTCCAAATCCTTTCCTACATTCCTGTTAGCTATTCCCCATCTCCCTAATTTATATGACTGACCCCCTTCAAAATTAAACTCCCAGGTTTCCCTAACCGTGGTCCTGCCTCTTAGCCTCTCTTCCAAGGCACCACCCCTACTATATGCCTCAATGATTCTCTATTACTATAAATCCCAAGACAGCCCCCCACCCACCTATCCCCCAAGACCAGAATCCTTGTTATTCTAATAGACATTTCCCTCTTTCAGTTTCCATAGCCCAGACTCCTGACCACACCCCACAGAAGAAGAGATAAGCCCAGTTCATCTGAAAAAAAAATATGAGGATTATAGTGGACCAAAATCTAAATATGAGTGGACAGTGTGATGTGGCAGCTAAAAAAATAGGAATTTGATCTTTAGTTACATTAAGATGCTAAGTATCCTGACGTAAGACCTGAAAGCCACTTTTGAGATCATTAAGACCAGCCTGGTCATTTTACAGATAAGGTATACAAGGACCAGAGTAAAGTCCCAAGGTCTAGGTCACCCAGGTAAGGAACTATGAGGGGGGGAATTCAAACCCAGGTCCTCTGACTCCATCCCTGAGCCCTCTCCACTGTGCAATTTCACTGACATAGGAGGTGGCAGTCCCTCTGTAGCCCGCCCTGATCAGACCAGATGTGAAGTAAAGGTGCTCAGTTCTGTGGTCACAGCTTTGAAAAGACTCAAACAAGCCAGAGAATGGCAACCAGCATGGTGAAGGGTCTGGAATCTACTTGGCATGGAGGATGGTTAACAGAACAAGGAGGGGTGTTTAGTCTGCAAAAGAAAAAACTCAGGAGAAGAGAAGTCATCAAGTACTCAATGAATTTATCATGTGAAAGAAAGACTCAGCTTGCTCTCTTTATCCTCAGAGGGCAGAACCAGGTGCACAGGAAGGCAACAAGGTGGCTCAGTGGATAGAGCAATGTGGCTGAAGTCAGAAAGACCTGAATTCAAATTCAGCCTCAGACATTTACTAGATATATGACCCTGGGCAAGTCTGAGGCAAACCTGTTTGCCTCAGTTTCCTCAACTGTAAAATGTGGATGAAAGTGAGGCCAATGACTTTGCACAGTCCTCCCTCACTCAAATCCAAGTCAACAGCAAGTCATGTCATCATTCCCTGATGTCAAGGTCCTCTTTGAGAACAAAGGACAAACACACAGAATGGATGATAATAGCACCTACTTCCCAGGGTTACTGGAGAATCAACATGCTTTATAAATGCTCATTATCATTACTATTATTGAGTATAACAGAAAGTCAGAGCACTATTTGTTGGGCACATCATAGTGATGTGGATAGAAACAGTGCCCTAAGAGTCAAAACAATATTGATTGACTTTGTGAAGTCCTTGGTGCCCTAAAATCTCCCCTTACCACAACTTCGCCTTATCCTGGACCATAGGATTTCCTGTCCCCAACCCCTCATCCTGGGGAATGGGATTTCCTTATCTTGTGACATTCAGTCCTCACCCTATGCCTTTGTCTTGCAAGACTTACCCTAGATCTCCAAACCCCCACAAGGAAACCCTAAAATCATCTGGTAAGTTTCACCCTTTTCCCATATCATTGCCTTTGTTTAGCTCCTTGCTAAATCTCAGGCCTGCTGCTTTTGCATCAATAAAGCTCCCAATGGCTACAGAGAAAGTCTAAGTGAATTCATTCACATTTTGAACCAGCTCTCCCATCTCTCTCTTCAACAATAGGGGAGACTCCTTTCTCTATAGAAGTTGAGATGGATGTCTGCTGAGGTGGGTCCCTTCCAGCTCACAACCTCCTACCTTGGTGTAAGAAGACTAGGAAGATGGAGGTGGTGTTGATTCTTACAACGTATCCCCTACTCTCCCATCCAGTGACCTCCAGACTCCATCTGTTGGCTCTGGGAATTTTCTCTGGCTGTCTCTCATGTCTGGAAGGCTCTCCTTCCTCACCTCCACCTCCTGGGCCCAACTAAAGTCCAGTCTTCTGCAGTAAGCTTTCTCAGTCCTTAATTTTACTGCCTGTCTTCCCTCTCTTGTTTCTATCTATCCCATTTGTATACTGTCTTCCCCAACAGACTGTGCTCTCCTTGAGGGTAGGGACTGTCTTTTGCCTTATTTTCACCCCCAGGGTTAAGCATAGTGCCTGACACATTACTTAATAAAAAACGCTTACTGACTGACTGCCTGACTCCTAGATCAGGCCCCTTCCCTTGGTTCATCTCCTGGCTCAATCCTCATGCCCTGGTCCGTTCTCCCCTCTACCCAGATCCCTTACTGGCTCTGCTCAGGTCCCGCCCCTTGTCTCCGCCCCCTGGGTAACTCTCCCAACCTGGGCCTCGCCCCTTGTCACTTTCCCCGCTCAGGTCTCCGCCCCCTTGGTAATTAACCCAGCCTGGGTCCCGCTCACTCTCTGCTCAGGCCCCGCCCTTTGTCACTTTCCCCGCTCGGGTCTCCGCCCCCTCGGTAACTCTCCCAGCCTGGGCCCCGCCCCTTGTCACTTTCCCCGCTCAGGTCTCCGCCCCCTTGGTAATTCCCCCAGCCAGGGCCCCGCCCCCAAGCCTCCCAGCTCCCCACTTCCTAGCCCGCAGTGCCCAGCCTGGTACCTGCTGCTTGGGGTCCGCGGTGTCATTGCAGCCGCCCCCTCGGCTGGTGCCGTTGTAACCCACATCTGCACTCAGGCGGTGCCACAGGTACTGAGTGGTAAGCGGCCGCTGCAAGGCCAGGGAGAAGTTGGCGAAGAAGAGGACCAGCTCGACTGGGCCCCAGCCTCGCCAGCCTCGGACCCCGCTCCCCGCGGGCTCCTTGGGGGCCTCGGCCGCGCGCTCCCCGCGGCTCGGCGCGTCCATGGTGCTCGCGCGTCCGCGCTCCTGCTCCCAGACCGTGGAGACTTCGGTGCGCGCGCTCGGCTGCCCGGGACAGAGTGAGCCGCGCGTCCGGCCGCGCTCTGTTCCCTCCCGTCCCCTTAAAGCCCCGGGCCCGCGCGGGTGTGCGCATGTCTCCGGGGGCGGGGCCCTCCGGACCCCTGTCCCCATAGCACCTCCGGAATTTCGAGAAAGGAGGTTAAAAACAAAACCTATTATTAGCCCGGGATGGCAGGTGAGGAGCCGAGCCCCAGGCAAGTTAAGGGGTCTGTGTGTCTACAGTGCAGGAAAATGGAAAGGGTCCGGATGGGAATTCTGAGTCTGCCCAGTAGAGCCTGTTGTGACTTCAGAGCCACTGCCCCTCTCTGGGCCTCAGTTTCCTTATCTGCAAAACAAAGAAATACCTTCCAACCCTAGATCTACGGTTCCCCCAGGTCATTTTTTCATTTTTTTTAAATTTTGAACGTAATAATCCCAAATAAAATTAGCATTTGTACAACAGAAGGTGAGAGATGTACATGAGATTGCATATAGCTTTTAAAAAGTATAACACAAATTCAGTTTCAGTGCTGCCAGTGCTTCTAACGCACCCTATATTTTCATCTTATTTGGAGGAGGGGCTGTCCCTAACCCCACCACTTTCAGCGTCCCCCGTAGGATTTTGAACTTAAAAGATACATCAATTAGAGATGAGGGAGAAGGCCTCTGCAGTGAAAAAAAACAAAACAAAACACTGATTGGAATCTAAAGCTATATTCAAATATTGCCCTTGATGCTTATTACCTGTGTGACCTGGGGCAAGTCCCTTAATCTCTCTGGGCCTCAGTTTCTTTGTCTGTAAAAGGAAGGAGTTAGATAACTTCTGAGGTCCCTTCCAGCTCTAGAACTATGATCTTATAACCACTAAGGCACCTGGGGACATAGAAATGGCAAAGTTACAGGAACCAGAGAAAATTCCTGATAAGGTCTATCAGTCCACTAGTAGTCACATCTGACTTTCTGTGACCCCATTTACAGTTTTCTTGGCAAAGATAATGAACTGTTTAGCCATTTCCTTCCCCAACTCACTTTACAGATGAGGAAACTGAGGCAAACAGGGTAGAGTGGCTTGCCCAGGGTCACACAGCTACTAAATTTCTGAGGATGGATTTGAACTCAGGAAGATGAACTCCATGCATTGCACTCCTTAGCTACCCATAGTTCAAATCTCCCTTCAGAGAGCTATGCCACTCTGGATGTCAGCCTCCCTCTGCCTTAGTTTACTCCACTCTAAAATGGGGATAATTATAGCAGGGTTTTGTTAGGACCAAAGGATTTATATTTATATGCATATATATGTGTGTATACCTATGCGCATGTATACATATACATACACACATATATACATACATATATGTGTGTGTGTGTGTGTGTGTATGTAAAGAGCTTTCTCAAAGAAACAGCATTGAAGTACTAGAAAGGGTACATAAGTGACAGGAGACCCAGGGTCTTCCTGACTCTGCCATGGACTGTGTGACCGTGAACAACATGCTTCTCCTGTCTGAACTCACTGTTCCCTCTATTCTAAAATGAGAAGGCCAGAATGACGTAAGTGCCTTTAATCAATTACATTCAATTACGTTCTGCAGTCCCATGATTTTACAGAATGTCAGTAAACAAGGTAGAATGATAACATGACCATAGGAGAATTTGAGCTTCGGTCATCATCTAGTCTTATCACAATAATTAGATTTATATAACCTACTCAAGGCTTACAAAGCACTCTCCTCCCAATAGAACTATGAGGTAGGTAGTTCACTGAGGCAGCCAGACATCAATTGTGCAAAGAATCCTGGATTAGGAGGAAAGAGATGGGATTCTAGGCCTGGTTTTGCTTGCGAATCTTCCCATTTAACCTGGACTTTCATACTCAAATCAATTGCCTAGCCTGGCCCTCCTTAGTTACCTCTGGATTGCCCCACCTGCTTCCCACCCAAGCCCTCCATTCTCTGATAGCTCCTGATTGCCTCCAGCTGTTTTCAACCCTAGACCAGTAACCCTAGTCCGGGTGAGGTCCTCTTTGGACTTCTCCTCAAGATCCTCCCTAAACCCCTCCTTCCATTACCCTAGACTACCAGACCACCCCCAGATCCCTCCTATAGTCGTTCCATCTTGCCTCCAGGGAGGCACTCAGATTCAATCCAGCTCAGACTCTGTCTGTCTAACTGAGATTCTATCTGGCCAGATTGTGAATCCAAGTGTTACAAATGCTTAGGCTCCTTAAGAGTCAACCCAATATGGTGAATCTTTAATAAACTTTCTTTTTCTTTGGCTTTAAGAAAGCTTCTGTCGAATTCATTCGAGTAGGACCCGGCATGTCAGTATTTTGGGGTCCCCAGCACCCTGAACCTCAACAGAACCAAGAAAACAATAGACTCCACGTCTGCAACAATGTAAATGGAAAGAATGACAATGAGACAAAAATCTAACTGAATCCAGTGAAATTATAATAACCCAGCTTGGCCCCAGAGAAAAGAGATGAGAAGACAGCCTCTTTGCTGAGCACTTGAGCTGGATGTCTTGTAGACATCTTCATTGCAACTGAATTCATTTTCTTTTTCGTTAAACCCTCCCTTCTTTGTAACTTCTCTGTTACTGTCAAAGTAGGCTCCAGACCTAGGTGTCATGTGTTAACCTGAAAACTTGGTTAAAGAAAAGGCAACAGGCTCAATGCATACATTTTATGATTTAATTAATTAATTAATTAATCGATTCCCTATTAAAGATAACGGTAACATAATGCATTATGGAGTCAGAAATGTTCTGGCCACCGATACAAAGAATTGGGCAGCCTTAAATATGTTTTAGGACAAAGAAGCGTTCTGTGTCTTTCAGATTCATGATTTCCATAAGTAATGAACTAGACCATTAGAAAGGAATTTCTTAATTGCATAGATTGTAAATACAATAAGATAACAGAGTTTGACAAAGTTTCACATAGAAATTACGACCCAAGATGTCTGTTTTCTTTACCATTAACATGCCATAACATAGTATATGTCTACAAATATTAAGACATGGAAAATGTCCCATTATTCAAGATAGTGTCTTAGGTTAAAGATCTCTTAAGGAATGTTAAGTCAGCCCTGGCTGGCTTTTGTTGACATAGGAAGAGGCATTCTGTGAGTTTGCTTCAGAGAGAATAAAGAGATTATTCCAAAATTTTATATTAAACATTATCACATGCCTGATTCTTCACTATCTGTTGTCAGTTCCTGTCTTTTTTCACCTTCACAACACCTCTCCAATACATCAACAATAAACATGTCAGTCAATAAACATTTATTAAGCACCCACTGTGTACCCTGCTAAACGCTATGTCCCTTTCCTTTGACCCAGCCTCCATCCTGGTGCAGGCCTTCACCTCCTCATTCCTAGACTATTACAATAGCACGCTGGCTGGGCTCTCCCTACTCTAGTCCATTCTCCATTTGGTTGCCAAAGTGATCCTCCTTATAAGTCCGGGTCCACATCACCCACCACCAACTTAATCAATTTCTGTAGCTGCTGTTCAATCATTCTAATCACATCCAACTCTTTGTGACCCCATTTGGGGTTTTCTTGGCAAAGATACTGGAGTGGTTTGCCATTTCTTTCTCCAGCTCATTTTACAGATGAGGAAACTGAGACAAACAGGGTGAAGTGACTTCCAAAGGTCACATAGGTCAGAAGTGTCTGAGGCCAGATTTGAACTTGGGAAGATGAGTCTTCCTAACTCCAGGCCCAGTGCTCTATCCACTCCATCACCTAGCTGCCCCATCAATTCCAGGGACTCCCAATAACCTCCACTGTATCATATATAAGATCCTTTGTTCAGCTTTTAAAGCTCTTTACATTTTCCATACTACCACAGACTCTACAATTCAGTAATATGGATCCTCTAACTCTTGTCGCTTGACTATCTCCTGATTCTACTTGCCTTTCCACTGACTGCTCCTCCCCTCTCTGCCTGAAATTTTCTTCCTCCTCATTTGCATCTCCTGGCTTTCATCAAGCCTCAGCTTCTGCCAAGAGACCTGTCCTTAAATGCCCTCAGTGCTAATGCCTTCCCTCTGTGGTCATTTCTCATTTATTCTGTATATATCTTGTAAGTACCAAGCTGTTTGCACCTGGTCTCCTTCCCTGAGGGCAACAATTGCGTTTGCCTTTCTTTGTAACTTCAGCACAATAAATGCCTTTTGATATGTTGATATGCAAATTGGGAGCCACTTGGTTGGGGGAGACACTAGATTGCAGAAGAGCAAATCAGTCCAGACAAGAAATGACCAAGGCCTGAGTCAAGGTTAATGTGTGAGTGGTGAGAGGGGAAAGAAAAGAGAAACAGTGTAGAAATGGAGTCCCCAAAACTTCACAGCTGATTGACTTCTAGGCTGCAAATGTGGGTGACTGGGATAATGGTGGATAATGGTGAAGTTAGGAGAAAGGATGGATTTAGGAGGGTAGATAATGAGTTCATTTGGGTTGGTTCCAGTTTAAGATGCTTATGGAACAATGAAAAAGAAATTTCTAATAGGCAGCTGGAGTCAAGTTCAGTTGAGGTTTAGGGGCGTGGGGATGCTGAAATAGCAGCACATGGGTCCTGCCTGAATAAATTTGACCCAAGCCTTCTTTTAGTCAAAGAAAAACAAAGTTTATTAAAGATATGCCATGTTGGGTAGATACTTAAGGAACCTGAGCATTTGTATGACTAAGGTCAGAGGACTAGAACGAATTGGAGCACTTTCATGGAAACAAGATGGATTTTTAGATACAGAAGGACTGAGGGAGGGATCTAGGAGTGGCCAAGTAGTCTAGATGACTGGAGGAGAGGTCCAGGGCAGATCTTGACGCAACCCAAGTGAATAGAGGTCTGATGCCAGGAATGAAGAGAATGGGATTTTGATAAGATCAAGGGTAGGAAGTAGCAGAAGGCGATCTCTAGATAACAGACAATGGATGGCTGGACTAGGTTAAAGGTAACCTAGAATTAGACGTAGCAAAAAAAGAAAAGCTTATAGCCTCACGAAAAAAGTGGATGATTCAAGGAAAGTTCAAGGTGGGGGTTTCCAGGGCCTATAGACAAATGGGACCCAAACTCTTTTGGGATAAGGGGTAAAGTCTTGTCTTGGTCCTATACCCCATCACAGTCACAATAGGGAACAGCTATTCTCATTCAACTAAGATGCAAACCAAGTTCAGGAAGAGTATATATGAAGGACAAGAAAGAGAGTTTTTGGTAGAGCCGGATGGCAGAGGGCTTTAAAAGTCAAGCCAATTAATTAGAGAGATGCAAATCAAAACAACTCTTGAGGTACCACATCACACCTATAAGATTGCCAAATATGACAGAACAAGAAAATGATAAATGCTGGAGAGGATGTGGGAGAGTTGGAACACTAATTCATTGTTGGTGGAGCTGTGAGATCATCCAACCCTTCTGGAGAACGGTTTGGAACTATGCCCAAAGGGTTACAAAAATGTGCATACCCTTTGACCCAGCAATATTGCTACTAGGACTGTATCCCCAAGAGATTATAAAAACGGGAAAGGGTCCCACGTGTACAAAAATATTTATAGCAATACTCTTTGTGGTAGCCAAAAACTGGAAGTCAAGGGGATGCCCATCAATTGGGGAATGGCTGAATAAATTATGGTATATGAATGTAATGGAGTACTATTGCGCCATAAGAAATGATGAACAAGAAGACTTCAGGGAGGCCTGGAAGGACTGATATGATCTGATGCTGAGCGAAAGGAGCAGAACCAGGAGAACTTTGTGCACAGCAATGACCACAGTGTGCGAGAGTTTTTTCTGGTAGACTTGGAACTTTGTAATAACACAAGAACTTGCTGAGAAAAAAAAAAATCCCAGTGGTGGTTTTCTAAGGCAAAATGCCTTCCACACTCAGAGAAAGAAATATGGAAGTCATTCACAGAATGTATCAGATCCTGTTTGTGTGTGGATGGGTTTCAGTGTACTATGTTTTGATTTGTTATATGATTTCTTCCATTTATTTTAGTTCGACTACATAGCATGACTATAGTGAAAATGTGCTCAATAGGAAAGTATATGTAGAACCTGTACAGAATTGCATGCTGTCATGGGGAGGGAGGGGGGTAGTGGGGGAAGGGTGGGGGGGATTAAATCTTAACTTTAAGGAAATGATTGTAAAACATTAAAAAAAATAAAAAATAAAAAAAAAAACAATGTTAAGAACCTTAAAAAAAAAAGTCAAGCCAAGATGCACCTATCTTATCCTAGCAAGACTATTTAGGCAGATTTGTGGACGATGACTCTGAGAAGGGAGAAACTGAAAGCAACCTTCATCCCTACCTGTATTCTCCCAGTCATAGTCATAGACTGAATTTCCTAGTATAAGGAAATGGGGTAAGATTGAAAGGGAAGCTTGTGAGCCAGGTACAGAACTCTGAGAAAGGAGGTGCTCTCCAGTGTTCTGGAGACCAATACTTGACTATAACAAGAATCTGGACCAGATGACACTAAAGAGAGTGAATTTCAAAGGATACTGAGTGACCGTGGCACAGAAAGAATCTAGATGTGGTCAATGGGGTCAGGATACACAAAAGAATATTCTGTACTGGAAAGAATGGCCATTGTCTTCTGAAGAAAATTAGATTTCCATGAAAATATAGTCTCCTAGCTTTAACAGATCATCCAATAGACCCTATAGATGATGTCCACTCTATTGTTAAGAAGGAATTGAGTCTTAGAGAGAGACTGTGTGAGGTGCTGAGAAGAACTAAGGAAACTTCTTCCACGTCAGGGGTAGGGAACCTGCAGCCTCAAGGCCACATTTGACCAAATCCAAACTCTAGATCTTCAAGTGTTGGCCTTTGGATTCAAAGGGTTACACTTGAGGACCTAGAGGACCATATGTGACCTTGAGGCCAAGGGTTCCCCAGCCTTGTCTGAGACAATGAGTGAAGAAATATTTCCTGAGAGAACTGAATTTAACTCTTACACTTTGAAGAATATGTATTATGGAGAGATATTATTCAAGGAAAGATTGCAGCACTTCATCTACTTTTCTGAGAAGTCCAAGTTGCAATTGTTTTATAATCTTTCTCACAGTTGATACATTGTCAAAATATTTAAGTAGGTCTTGCTTTGTTTACCTTGTTGTTAATGGTATAGCCAGTGATGATGTTTAGGTAAGCCTATGCGACTAGGGAATTTGGTATTGAGAGATATAAAATAAAATAGTAAAATTTATGAGGGGAAAAGAGGTTTTACTATTTTACTTAACAAACTGGGGTGAGGGCAGAAGCACTAGATTAATGAGAAATATTATGTATTTCTATTAATTTATGAGGAAATATCAGAACATCCTCCTGATTGCCTTAGGACCTGAACAGAGATTTAATATGGAAATGAGCCAGTAACAACAGTTGGAGAGTAGTGATGAGCCAAGCTTTGGGATTATTAAATCCTTCGGATTATTGCTCCAACACCTGTTACATGTGGGATTTTATATCTGGGGCTTAAAAATTTTTTTTTTTATTTCCCAAAGCTATTTTCTCTCATGATAAACCTACTGTAATTCATCAGCCCTCCCTCACTCAAAACAAAGTCAAGTGCAAGTCATGTCTTTATTTCTCTGATGGCATAGTTTTCTTCGGCAACGAAGGACGAACACGCATTGTAATTCATAGGTACAAAATGCATGACAGTGGTCCTAGTGATTAATGACATTTGCATGTTTTAATTAATATACATTAATTGCATACAACTAGTGTTTCATTGCTTATTACTAAATATGTTGTACATTTAATGATTTTTTTAATATTAATGGTTTAATAAATACAATTTTATCTTACAACTACTTGAAAAACAGAATCTGCCATGTTTGATAAGTATTGTGAGTTCATGAATATAAAAACAGGTCTTTTGACCTTAGGAGTAATTTCTGAGTATAAAACATTGTAAGATTGTGTTGAGAAGGATTGAAATTTAAGAATAACTCAAAGGACCAATGTATATCAGTTGACATAATGTGTTTACATATACTAGAGATGGTAGAATGAAAATATTTATTTCCCAGTAAAAATGAAAATATCTGCTTGTACATAAAATACTTTTGTACAGTTGGAGAAAATTATAATAAGATTATAAAAATATTGTTTTAAAATTCTTGGGTTAATTAATTTAATCAATGGCACATCTGGTCCTTCTATAAAAGAACTAAGAGGTGAAAAAAATGTAAGTTAATATTTAGCAGGATAAAACTAGGAAAAATTACCCAATCAATTACAAAACCTAGTTAATCATTCAAAAATTCTTGATAAAGTAATAGTTGGTAATAGTACCTGCTATCGATCTCTAAACCACCATCTGAGAAGGGAGAGGAATTAATTTAAGAATTGGAAGACTTCATGATCAGATGGTTGGGTGGTTGTGGTCCTTCATTTTTGAAGAGGCGTAAAATGACATCATTATGTTGGAGTCAAGGTACAACCACTTGATCGGACCAATACAAGATCACAAGGTTTAACTGCATGTCAAGCACAAATAGTACATGTGAACATTTGGAATGGAGAGGTTTCTAACTTTGCACATCTCACATTTTTTTTTTTTTTGACCAAATGCAATTCTGCTTTGCTCATAGAGCACAGCATCTTCTTTGATGCAGGTATGCCATCCTGGGCAGTCCTTTACCAATGCCTCCCATGTCACACATTTAATCCCAAAGTCCTTCAGAGAGATCTTAAAAGTATCCTTATATCTCTTCTTCTCACCTCCATGTGAACATTTGCCTTGCATGAGTTGCCCATAAAATAGTCTTTTAGAAAACATGAGTTTGGCATTTGAACAATGTGGCCAGCCCATCAAGCTGTGTCCCCTGCAATAGTTTGAATATCTAGTAGTTTCACTGGAGAAAGGACCTCAAAGTCCAGTACCTTATCTTACCAGGTGATCTTCAGAATCCTCCTCAGATAATTCAAATAGAAGCAATTCAGTCTCCCAGCATGGTGCTTGTAGACTATCCAGGTTTCACAGGCTTATAACAATGAGGTCACCACAATGGCTCGATAGACCTTCAATCTGGTAGTCAGTTTAATACCTCTTCTCTCTTCCTTCAGAGCCTCCCAAACACTGAGCTAGCTCTGACAGTGTATGCATCAATCTCATCATCTATGTGGGCATTACTGGAAAATATACTGCCAAGATATAGCATAGCATTCAATATTTCTCCATTTGCTATAACCAATGGTTTCACATATAGATGATACAATGCTGGCAGTGTTTTCTTGGTATTAATAGGCTAAAATTGGAACAAGTAGCAGAAAATTGATCCACACTTTGTTGCATCTCAGACTCAGAGGCTGCATTGAGTGCACAGTCACCCATGAGCAAAAAAATCATGCACCAACTCTCTCTCCACTTTAGTCTTGGCCTGTAGCCACTTCAAGTTAAATAATTTACCATCAGCATAGTAGCTAACTTTGATGCCATCTTCATCCCCATTGAAGGTATCTGACAATAGAAATACTAAAAAGCACAGAAGTAAGCACACAGTCTTGTTTCATTCCATTGATGATTGGAAAATAAAGAGAGAGCGTTGTCCATTATCCAGAACCCAGGTAAGAACTCCATCATGAAATTAACCAATAATACTGATGAACTTCTCCGAGCACCAAATTTTGACATAATTTTCTGTAAGTCCTCACCACTAACAGTATCAAAGCTGTCAGATCGATAAACGTTGTGTACAGCCCTGTCTTCTGTTCCTGGCATTTCTCCTGAAGTTGTTGGGTAGCACACAGCATATCAACTGTTCCTCAGCCCTTTCTGAAGCCACACTGAGTCTCTGGTAGATGAGCATCTCCCAGGTGAAAGATCAACCTATTAAGGAGGACTGTGGCAAGAATCTTTCCATCGATGACTCAGAGACAGACCCTTCTGTGATTGTCACAGGACAATCTATTTCCTTCACCTTTATAGAGATAGACAATGGAGGCATCCTTGAACTCCTAGAGGGATAATCTTCTATTACCATATAACCAAGAAAATTTCAGTCAGCTTTTGTATGAGCAGTGGACCCCCTCCCTTGTAAATCTCAGCTGCAGTAGAATTAGCACTAAGGCCTTTGCCACACAAGAGGAACCTAATAGCATTCAAAACCTTTTCTTCATTTGGAAGGTCAGCAAGAGATGGCCAAATTGACTTCCCCTTGAGGTCAAATGTGATTGTATCAGCACTGAGTAGTTGAGCTTCACCATAGGTTGTTGCCTTTAGAGCATCATAAAAATGCTTTGGATTGTTACTATCAGCATAAAGTTGAATTTCATCTGCATCATTACTGACTGAACCAAGAATCTTGCATTTCTCTAAACTTTGCTTGCACTTAACTTTTTTTGCAAGATAAACTATTTTTATTTTTGCTTAAATGGTATTTTATTTTTCCCAGTTGCACATCAAGAAAAATTTTAGTATTCATTTTTACAAGATTTTCAGTTCCACATTTTTCTTCCTCATTCCCTTCCCTCTTCTGAAAACAGTGGGCAGTTTGATATACTTTATAGATAAACTATCATGTAAAACATATTTCTATATTTATCAGAGTTGTGGAACAAGAAATAGATCAGAAGGGGGAAAAAAACCACGAGACAGAATAAAGTGAAAAAGATATGTTTCTATTTCTATCTGTAATCAGGGGAGGAGCCAAGATGGCAGAGTAGAAAGACTCACGTATGCTAGCTCCGAACCCACAGCCCATAAATTTTCTGTAAAAAGAACTCCCCACAAATTCTGGAGCAGTGCAAGCCGCGCAGCAATGCAGTGGAGATTTCCATTCCAGAGAGCCCTGAATAACCCACCCCAAAGATCCATTGCGCACCGGACAGTGGAGCCCACCCCTGCTCTGCCCTGGCCGTGCAGCCCCAGAGGAGCAGATCCAAGCAGGCTTCAGGGACGGAACCTCCGGCGGTAGCGAAGGTCCCTCCCCCCACAGGCGCTCCAGGTCAGTGAGAGAGACTTCTGGGCTGGCCGAGAGGGGAGCGGGGTGTCTCCGTGGCTCGGGCCCCCTCAGGAGGCAGCAGCAGAGGCAGCGGCAGGGAGCAGGCAGGAGCTCCGCTCCATTACTGAAGGTCTCTCCATAAAGCCCCTGAGGGAACTGAGCCTGGGAGGCAGCCCTGCCCCCACCTGAGCATCAGAACTTAAGCTCACATTGAATAGCAGCCCCATCCGCCGCTGAAAGCCCTGAGGCTGGGGAGCAGCATTTGAATCTCAGACCCCAAGCACTAGCTGAGCAGATCTAGGCAGGGGTGGAGAGGAATCTCAGAAGTCAAGTAACTGGCTGGGAAAATGCCCAGAAAAAAGAAGAAAAATAAGACCATAGAAAGCTACTTTCTTGGGGAACAGATGATGTTTCCTCCTTTCACTTCTGATGAGGAAGTACGATGCTTACCATCAGGGAAAGACATAGAAGCCAAGGCCTCTGTACCCCAAACATCCGAAATAGATATCCAATGGGCTCAGGCCATGGAAGAGCTCAAAAAGGATTTTGAAAATCAAGTTAGACAGGTGGAGGAAAAACTGGGAAGAGAAATGAGAGAGATGCAAGAAAAGCATGAAAAATGGGTCAGTACCCTGCTAAAGGAGACTCAAAAAAATGCTGAAGAAAATAACACCTTGAAAAATAGGCTCACTCAATTGGCAAAAGAGGTTCAAAAAGTCAATGAGGAGAAGAATGCTTTAACAAGCAGAATTAGCCAAATGGAAAAAGAGGTTCAAAAGCTCACTGAAGAAAATAGTTCTCTCAAAATTAGAATGGAACAGATGGAGTCTAATGACTTTCTGAGAAACCAAGAAATCACAAAGCAAAACCAAAAGAATGAAAAAATGGAAGAGAATGTGAAATATCTCATGGGAAAAACAACTGACCTGGAAAGTACATCCAGGAGAGACAATTTAAAAATTATGGGACTATCTGAAAGCCATGATCAAAAAAAAGAGCCTAGACATCATCTTTCATGAAATTATCAAGGAAAACTGCCCTGATATTCTAGAAACAGAGGGCAAAATAAGTATTGAAAGAATCCATCGATCACCACCTGAAAGAGATCCTAAAAGAGAAACTCCTAGGAACATTGTGGCCAAATTCCAGAATTCCCAGGTCAAGGAGAAAATATTGCAAGCAGCTAGAAAGAAACAATTCCAGTATTGTGGAAATACAATCAGGATAACACAACATCTAGCAGCTTCTACATTAAGGGATCGAAGGGCATGGAATAGGATATTCCAGAAGTCAAAGGAACTAGGACTCAAACCAAGAATCACCTACCCAGCAAAACTGAATATAATACTTCAGGGGAAAATATGGTCTTTCATTGAAATAGAGGACTTTCAAGCATTCTTGATGAAAAGACCAGAGCTGAGAAGAAAATTTGACCTTCTAACGTAAGAATGAGAAGAAGCATGAAAAAGCAAACAGCATAGAGGAGTCATAAGGGACTTACCAAAGGTGAACTGTTTACATTCCTACATGGAAAGAAAATATTTGTAACTCTTAAAACTTTTCAATATCTGAGTAGTTGGTGGGACCACACACACACATACACACACACATATACACACATGCACGCGCACACACACACACATACACACATGCATGCACACACACATACACACATGCATGCACACACAGAGACAGAGAGCACAGAGTGAATTTAATAGGATGGGATCATATCTTAAAAGAAATTAAGGTAAACGGTGAGAGAGAAATGTAGTGGGAGGAGAGAGGGTGAAATGGAATGGGGTAAATTATATCTCATTCAAGAGGCAAGCAGGAGACTTTTTAGTGGAGGGAAAAAGAGGAGAGCTGAGAAAAAAGCATGAAGTTTACTCTGATCACATTTGACTAAAGGAAGGAAGAAAATGCACACTTATTTTGGTATGAAAACCTATCTTACAATACAGGAAAGTGGGGGAGAAGGAGATAAGCAGGGTGGGGGGGATGATGGAAGGGAGGTCAATGGGAGGAGGGAGCAATTTGAAGTCAACACTCTTGGGGAGGGACAGGATCAAAAGACAGAATAGAAACAATGGGGGGCAGGATAGGATGGAAGGAAATACAGTTAGTCTTACACAACACGACTATTATCGAAGTCATTTGCAAAACTACACAGATATGGCCTATATTGAATTGCCTGCCTTGCCAAAGGGAATGGGTGGGGCGGGAGGGATGGGGAGAAGTTGGAACTCAAAGTTTTAGGAACAACTGTTTAGTATTGTTGTTGCTGCTAGGAAATAAGAAATACAGTTAATGGGGAATAGAAAGTCATGTGGCCCTACAGGACAAAAGAGAAGATGGGGACAAGAAGAAGGGAGGGATGACAGAAGAGAGAGCAGATTGGTGATAGGGGAAATAAGAATGCTTCGTGTATTGGGGTGGGGGGAGGAGACAAATGGGGAGAAAATTTGGAACCCAAAATTTTGTGAAAATGAATGTAAAAAGTTAAATAAATAAATATATATTATCTGTATTCATAGTCCAAAAATTCTTTATTTGGAAATGGATAGCTTTTTACTTTGTGAGTCCTTTGTACTTGTCTTGGATCATTGTGCTGCTGAGAAGAACTGAGTCATTCATAGTTGATCATCACACAATGTTGCTGATACTGTGTACAATGTTTTCCTGGTTCTGCTCATTTTCCTTTACATCAGTTTGTACAAGTCTTTCCAGGTTTTTCTGAAATTTACCTGTTCGTCATTTTTATATTGCACAATAGTATTCCACTACATTCATACCACAGTTTGTTCAGCCATTTCCCAGTTGATGGGCTTCCCCTCCATTTCTCATATTTTACCACCATGAATAGGGCTGCTAAAAATGTTTTTGCACATGTAAGTCTTTTTTTCCATTTTATGGTCTCTTTGGGATACCAAACTGGTAATGGTATTGGTGGATCAAATGCACAGTTTGATTGGGCATATTTCAAAATTATTCTCCAGAATAGTTGCACCAACTCATAGCTCAACCAACAGTGCACTAGTGTCCCACTTTTCCAATATCCTCTCCAACATTTACCATTTTCCTTTTTTGTCATATTAGTGGTATTTCAGGTGGTATTTCAGAAATGTTTTAATTTGCATTTCTCTAATGAAGAGTGATGTAGAGCATTTCTTCATATGCCTATAGACAGCTTTGATTTCTTCATCTGAAAACTGCTTATTCATATCGTTTGACCATTTATCAATTGAGGAATGACTTGCATTCTCATAAATTCGGCTCAGTTCTCTATACATTTGAGAAATGAGGACTTTTTCAGAGACATTTGCTATAAACTATTTCCCCAGTTTTCTGCTTTCCTCCTAATCTTGGTTGCAAAATATCTTTAACTTAATGTAATCAAAATTATCTATTCTACATTTTATAATTCTCTATATCTCTTGATGAATTCTTGTTTAGTCATGAATTCTTCCTTTCCCCATAGATCTGACAGGTAGATTATTCCTTGGTCTTCCAATTTAATTGCTTCATTATCTATGGTAACTTTTAGCAAGATGTAGTTTCTTTCCTGATCTCTTTTAATTAGGTATACTTTTGCTTTTACTTTGTCTAAGATGAGGATTCCTGCACTTTACTTTTGATGGAGTTAAATGCTTATTTCTTAGAGATGGATAAACTATCCGTTAGTAAACCCTGTGGAGTTCTTATTTTTGGTTTAGCAGCTTCTGAATATCCCCATCATTTTCATTAAATCAGTCTTGACATTTGCAAGTGTTCTGGCCCAGATGAGTAAATGTAGTGCTGTATTCCAAATCTCTGAAAGCTGCCCACTCCTTCTCTGCTCTACTATTGCCAATCATGTGTTGATTCAGTTTTCCTTTCAAATTAGCAATGAACTATTCCTGCTTGGAAATGCTCTCTAATCTCTTACCATTAAGTCTTCTGATAGCTGTCTTACCTTGGGTCTGCTTATGTTGAAGGCAAATATTTAGCTTGGGGAGGATAAGTCTATGATCAGTTCAGCGCTCTGAACCACATATTGACTTCATCACTCTGTCTCTTCTTACAATGACTTAATCTGTTAAATGCCAATGCTTGTTTCCAGGGTGCATCCATGAAGTTTTATTGCATTTAGGTAAACAGAAGATAGTCTTGGTGATGAGAATGTCCTGAGATGCACAAGTTTTCAATAACAAGTGACCCTTCCTGTTGCTGTTTCCAACTCCATTCCTTCAAGGACTTCGTGCCATGCCTGGTAATTTGTGCCTACTTTTTCATTAAAGTCAACCAGAATTATAAGCTTGTCCTCTTTTGGCACATTCATGATAAGGGTCTCCAGGACGTTATAAAATTTTTTGTTGACCTCATCAGTATTCATCATGACAGAAGCATATACACTGATGATGATGATGGCATGGCATTTTCCTGCAAAGAGGCAGTTGCATTGTCATAAGTCTGTCATTCTTAAATCAGAGAAAGATGTTTCACACATAGATTGAGATTTCTTATACCGCAGAAATATTACTAGAAAAAGTAAAAACAAATATTTGAGCAATAGACTAACTAGCTCAATTCAGTAAAATTAAATTGCAAGTTATTTCAAAACATTTTCTTGTGTATGAGCTAAAGAATCACAGCAGTAGAAACCCAGAAATACAAATATGACAACAAAAGTTTATCAAGAGCCTGTTGTAAGTTGGAGCCACAATAAAAACCATCTCCTTTTTGGAGATGAAAGACCAGGAAAGCAGAGATCCCATCACCAGTGTGATGCAAAAGCACCACCAGCACAGGACATGTCAAAAGCCGAATTATTTTCTGTTGCAACTATTACTGGAGGAACACATGACAGTGAATGTCCACAAAATAGAAATGCAGAGTTGGCCTGTGGAAAGACTGACTGATAAAGAAATAGCACAAGAAAGGACAGAATACACATTTATATAGTGCATACTACATGCCAGGCTTGTGCTAAGCAATTTTTACAAATATTATCTCGTTTGATACTAGCAACAACCCAGAAATGTAGATACTATTATGACCTCTATTTTTCAGTTCAGAAAATGAGACAAACAGATGTTAAGTGACTTACCTAGATAGCATATATCTTAAGCCAGATTTGAACTCAGGACTTCATGACTCTAGATCTATTGCTCTATCCGCTGTGCCATAAGCTGCATGGGGAAATCAAGATGGGGGTAGGGATAGAGGCCATCTTATACCCAGAAAACAGTGAACATGACCTCATCTTAAGTTACATATTAGTTTAATCTGTCTGGATCCCATACAGTAGTGATGGTGAAAATGGGAATATGGCATTAAGTGCTGGACTGGATAATAGATTCCAAGTGATTATAATTTTTTTTATCATTTTACGACAAATCTAAAACTATCAACTATAAAACAAAACTATTTTTAAGACCAATACTTTAAAAATAAACTTTTATTGATATTTTCTATTTTTACAGAAACAAAATATCCCCCTGCATTCTCCCAAAGAATCATCCCAGAGACAAATACTTATACAGACCATAGTAAGCTCTTAATAAATGCTAATTGACATGGTTATGAAAGTACTAGGACACAGATGACTCAGTGAAAAAGTACACATATACAGGATACAACAAAGTAATCTTGAAGTTTCCTGCAAAAGTTTTTGATGCCACCAAGAAGGAGGAACATAACATAGCTATGTCCAGCTATCATTGGAATGTGAGCATGAAGTGGAATTAATTCCAGTTCATTTAAAGTAATGACAAGATATTATAAGTTAAAAAACTTGGACCTGATATCTGTATACTTTGACCATACAGTCTGAACAGAATATTACAGAAAAATAAAAATGTCTCACAGCAGTTAACATCATAACAGTGGTAGTACTTTACACTTAGAAGTTGATCTTGGATAAATGGATATGAACAAGCAGTTTTCAGAAGAAATCAAATAGTCAATAGTCATATGAAAAAATGCCCTAAATCACAATGGTTAGAGAAATGAAAATTAAAACAACTGTGAGATACCACCTCATACCTATCAGATTTGTTAAGAAAATAGAAAAGGAAAATGTGAAAATGCTAGAGGGAATATGGAAAAATCAAGATTCTAATGTACTGTTGTAATGTACTATTGTAATTTACTGTTGGTTGGTGCAACTATTCTGGAGAATAATTTGAAACTATGCCCAAAGGGCTATAATACTGTTCATATTCTTTAACCTAGCAATACTACTACTAGATCTATATCCTGAATAGAAGCAAGAAAAGGGCAAAGGATGTATTTGTACAAAAATATTTATAGCCACTCTTTTAATGGTGATAAAGAATTGAACACTGAGGGGATGCTCACCAAATGGAAAATGGCGGAACAAGTTGTATGTGGTACATAATTGTGATAGAATGGTATTGTGCTATGAGAAACAATGAGGGGGATGGTTCCAGAAAAATCTGAGAAAATATATAGGAGCTTATGCAAAATGAAGTGAGAAGACCCAAGAGAACATTTCCACTGTAATTGCAATATGATAACAATGATCAACTGTGAAAGACTTAACTACTCTGATCAATATAATGATCCATGACAGTTCCAGAGGACTCATAATTAAAAATGCTATCTACCTCCAGAGAGAGAATTGATAGATTCTAAGAGAAGATTGAGGCATGTTTTCTTCTTTTGCAACATGGCTGATATGAAAATACCTTTGGCTTGCCTTTTTATATATAATGGGTATAGTTTTTCTTGCCTTCTCAATGAGTGGGGGGAAGGAGAGAAAAAATTTGGAACTCAAAATAAAAAAATTTTAAGTTGTTCTCAAGATGTTTAACTCCGGGGACTCTGCATTGTTAAAAGAATCAAAGTTCTCAGAGAATAGACATGCATGAATGGGACATGAGATATACCTGAGAAGCAACTTTCACTTTAATAATTATAGTAATTATTATAATTTAGAGTGCAACCCAGGAAGATGCTCAATACCATCTCACAAACTCCAGTACTTCATATGTATCACCCATGGGGACAGTATAAAAGAAAAATGGGAAAATATGAATAGTGTGTGAATTATTGAACTCTAAGCAAGAAAACCAAAGGGGACCAGAAAACAATGCCAAGAATTCAAGATGCTCTGGCTTATTTGTTAGGCAGCTAGTGGTTTTTAGGGTTGAATTTATTAGATTCCAACGGCAAAAGCAAATAATGTGAACATAAATTTCATCTGCCTAGCTGGATTTTCCCAGTTTAAGCACATGCCCCAAAGTACCTTAGAGGTATCTGCCATTTTCCAAAAGTTGATGGAGAAAGTAGTTGGAGATATGAATTATCTTGAAGGTGGACCTAGATGGCCTCATTGTTTTTGGAACAATACTGGAAGAGAGGTTAATTGGAATATTTGATCTATGAGAGAAGGTTAGTCTGAAGCTGTTGGTTGACAAATGTCAATTGGAGAGAACTTTTGTTAAGTAGGAGGGTCATATAGTATCTAAGCATCATGTAGTATCTCAGACAACTAAGTGATGCAGTGGATAGAGCACTGTGCCTAGAGTTAGGAAGACCTGAATTCAAATGCAGCCTCAGATACTTACTAGCTATGTGACCTGGGCAAGTCACTTAAGCTTTTTTGCCTCAGTTTCCTCATCTGTAAAATGGTGATTACAACAGTACTTACCTCCCAGGGTTATTGTGAGAATCAAATGAGATGATACTTGTAAAACATTTGTCACAGTGCCTGGCATACAGTAGAATAATATAAATATTGACTATTATTACTGCAATCAAAGAGTGTGTACTTGGGGCAGATAGGTGGCACAGTGGATAAAACACTGGGTTTGGAATCAGGAAGATTCACCTTCAGGAATTCAAATCTGGCCTCAGACACTTACTAACTGGGTTACCCTGGACAAATCACTTAAACTCTGTTTGCCTCAGTTTCCTCATCTGCAAAATGAGCTACAGAAGGAAACAGCAAACTACTCTAGTATCTCTGCCACGAAAACCCCAAATAGGGTTCCAGAGAGTCAGACATGACTAGAAAGACAGAACAACAGCAAATAAATACTGACTCTAAGGAAACAGAAGCATTTCTTAACTGTTGATCTCTAAAGAACCTAAAACATTCATGAATTTCTCTAAGATTTGGAAGTTATGGCAAATTTATAAAGAAATGTGTTACTTTTGGCACATATACATATGTATGCATATATACAAGTCCATATATCCAAACGTGTGCATGTGTATATATAAATAAGTACATACATAACTATAGATATAGACATAAACACAGACAGAAATAGACATAGACATAGATATAGATATAGACATAGACACAGACATAGACACAGACATAAAGACATAGATGTAGATGTAAATGTAGACGTTGACACAGAAGTAGATGTGAACATAGATGAGATCATGAAAGGTAAATTTGGAAATATTTATAATAAGCTTATAAAGATTTGGTCATTTGTCACATATTGACTTCCTTGCTGTTCCTTGTACAAGACATTCCATCTCCTGACTCTGCCTTTGCACTGGCTATCTAGCTCCCATGCATATAATGTTCTCCTTCCTTCTCTCTGTCTCTTCCCTGTCTGCCTTCAGGTATCAGCTAAAATCTTTTGCAATCTTCCTCAATACTAGTGCCTTTTCTACAAGATTACCTTCAATTTATTCTATCTATATTTTGAGTGTACATAGTTGCTTGCATGTGGTCTCTCTCAATAGAATATGAGCTTTTTGAGAATAGAAAACAGTTCTGTTTTTATCTTTCTTTATTTTGCATAATACAATGTCTGGCATATAGTCAACATTTAATGAATACTTGTTGACTGTCATATGCTAGAGTGCCACAATTTGAGATAAACTGTGAATGTGAGAAAGAATGTTCACAAGGTAGACCTGTATATCCTGACCAATTAACTGAAACTCTGAAAAGATCATTCCCCAGAACACCTGGAGAACAAGGGACTGAAAAGGACTAATGTCACAAGAGAAGCTTTTGTACTATATAAGCTGAAGCAATCCAACTTCAGCAGTTCCTAAAGGCTCATCCTGTGACCATCACATAGATACTGGTGCTGGTATTGCCACAGAGAAGACTGTGTAAGACCAGAACAAAATCTACCAAAGAAATATGCCCTTCACGTAGAAGTAATCAAGTGGTTAACTCATAGTAGCATTCATGCTCCTAGTACTCACTCTCCATTGGAGATCCAGCCAGCTGTAGTTCATTTCTATAATATCTCATATCCTTTAATAAATTTCACTGAAATAAATGGAAATTGTGTGTTGGATTTTTCTTTCACCTTTTAATGGGGTAACATTTATCCAGTGTTCAGCACAATGCCTGGCACATAGTAAATGCTTAATAAATGCTAATTGACATTTTTGCTGTTAGTCAGTCATGTCTGACTGTTCATGACCCCATTTGGAGGTTTCTTGGCAGAGATCCTGAAGTGGTTTGCCATTTCCTTCTCCAGCTTATTTTCAGGAAACTGGGGCAAACAAGATGAAGAGACTTGCTCAGCATCACCCAGCTAGGGTGACCAGGAGGCCAGATTTGAACACAGGAAGATGAGTCTATCTGACTCCAAACTTATCCACTGTACCACCTACCTGCACTAACTGACTTTCCTACGTAACTATTTATTGATAAAGCATTTGCTGTTAAATGTTGGGTAATCGTAAAAAGAGACTGATCACCTCACCAATCTTAGAATTAGCTCCACAAACCTAGAATCCAATGCTCTAGAAGTTTTTCTCTAACCTTGTTCTTTTAACATTCCATGGGGTTGCCAAGGCAGCACTTTACTACATGACAGCCCCATGTGCTTCTCTAATCATACATTACCTAGCTGTCTCGAGGCAGTGACTGCAAAGAGCAGTGGTTTAGGAGTCGAATGACCTAGGTTTGATAGCCATGGGACAGTGGATAAAATATCTGGCCTGCAGTTAGGAAGACATCTTGAGTTCAAATCTGGCCTCAGACACTTACTATCTATGTGACCCTGGGCAAGTCACTTCACCTTGTTTGCCTCAGTTCCTCAAATGAACTGGAGAAGGAAATGGCAAACCATTCAGCCATCTCTGCCAAGAAAACCCCAAAAAGAGACACAAAGGGTCTGATACAACTGAACCACAACTACCCTGGTCAAGTCACTTAATTCTCAATGCTCCAAACAACTCTGTAAGACTTTTTAGCTACAAAACAATTGCCAGCCTGCATTGATAGATGGAGTACCTTACACCAAAGAACTCACACTTCCTGACAAAAAAATTAGCATTTGGAATCAGAATACTGGGTTCTATATCCAGCTCTCCTACTCACCCACTGTGTGACCATTACCAAGTCAATTAACATCTCTGGCCTCAGTTTGTCTGGAACCACCTTTGATACATTAACATTTTAATAAAAAATTTTTCAATCTGTCCCAACTCCACTCATAAGGAACAAAAGGAAAGAAAAACAAAAGAATTCATAATAAATATCCATAGTCAAGCAAAACAAATTACTCCATTGGCCATGTCCAAAAAAATAAGTCTCACCATCTTGGATGAGAACCATCTGGGATACTGCAGCATTTCAATGATGAGCCTCTGTCTTCACCAATGTGGCCACCTTGTCCAAAACTGAAGGGTGCACCTGGTTCTTCAAGGATTACGAGGACTCAAAGATTCATCCCTCTGTGACGATCCTGTGATGGGTTTTTCCACATTTAGTTAGGTTGGTCCCCAGGCAATAGAGACTTAGGCTTGTACTCCAAGCCTATCAGACTGAGAGGACCTGCTGGAGCATGCATTCTACAAGTACAGTCTCTTCTTAAAGAGATCACCTCTGGATAACCTCTAAGTGGAGTACAGTGTTTTGTACACCATAAACGCTTAATAAATATTTGTTCAAATAAATATCTTTTGGGAACATTCTTTGGAAGTTTTTTTCTAAATCTTTATCCTTGGAGGGTAGATTTGTTCTTTGTAAATAGTCAGTAATCATTCCAACTATCAACAGTTCCAAAAATCACCCTGGATCACCTCCAGGCCATGGGAAGGTTGAGAGGAGAGGAGACCTTGAGTGGAAGTACTATTACACAAAATACTCCTAATATAATAGAATGAGAGCTTATTGTTCAGTCATTTTCAATCATGTCAGTCTCTTTTGGGGCTTTCTTGACAAAGATGATGGAGGGGGTTTGCCATTTCCTTCTCTAGTTCATTTGATAGATAAGGAAACTGAGGCAAACAGGGCTAAGTGACTTAGCCAAGGTCACACAGCTGGTGTCTGAGGTCAGATTTTAACTCATGAAGATGAGTCTTCCTGGCACCAGACCTGGGATTCTATCCACTGCGCCACCTAGCTATTCCTTCCTGAGGATGGGGACGGTTTAAATTTTGTCCACATCTACAATGCCTGCCTGCCACATAATAGGTGTTTGATAAATATTTGCTGACTTTGTGATTTGCAGGTTGATAATATCACAGATTTAGAGCTGTGAGAGACCTCAGAGACTGTCTAGTTTAAGTCCCTCGTTTTCCTGATGGGAAAACTGACGCCCTAAGATGTAGATTAATCCAAAGTTCAAAGGTAATAAATAATTGAGGTAGGATTGATCTGCTACCACATTAATGCTTTTTTTTTAAAAGAAGAATTCATTGCCTGTTTCTATTTCTGCATTTCCTTTTACATTATTTCAAATAGAACTTTCCCCATTTCTATAATGTCTCCAAATTCACAGTTCTTCATAGGTCTTTTACATACCACAGCGCACTTAAGTCCTTCAGCTTTGGGGCAGTTGCATTATTTTCAGTTTTGTTTTCAATCATTATCATAGATAACACAGCTATAAATACCTTTGTACGTGTTGTTCTTTGTTCTTTTTCTTTTTAATTGCCACATTAGGACAAACTCTCCCTGATATCACTAGGTCAAAGGGCAGGATCAGTTTTATGCCAGGTGTCCCTCTGGATAGAATTATAGCCATTAGCCTTGTCATCATGCAGACAGAACTGGGTTGGTTTAGCCAAAGACCTACCAGTAATGTGGTGGGTTTTTTATCTGTTTGCCATTTTAAAGGCTATGATCACACCTTCTGTCTGACCAGAAATGCAATTATCCAGTTTAATCATCTACTTTATAACACAGACTTAATTGAGAATGATGGTTGGTTATTTATAAAAAAAAAGAAAGGAAGGAAGGAAGGAAGGAAGGAAGGAAGGAAGGAAGGAAGGAAGGAAGGAAGGAAGGAAGGAAGGAAGGAAGGAAGGAAGGAAGGAAGGAAGGAAGGAAAGAAAAATCTGCCTTCAAAGGATAAAGACTTGTCCAAAGAATGTATTTATTAAACGCTTATTGTGTACAAATCACTGTACTCCCACCCTGTGGCTAGAAAGACAGACAATTCCTGTCCTCGGGGACCTGCCATTCTACTGCTCCCAAAGACCCATCAGCCATTCTAAAGCAATGAGAAAATTTATAACCTCCCAAGAGGACGGCTTTGAAAGTGATCATGCTGATTTGTCGGAATGGTGTTGCTGAGATATCCAGGGTCCAAGTTACATTTCTGGCTCATTTCAAGTCAAGTCAGCAAAGAGTTATTAAACACTTACTATGCACAAAGCTGCACTGAAGGACTTGGGGAAAATACAGAGTTTAGATAAGGGTTTTCGTTGTTTATTTATGTTTTCCCATAAACTTCAACACATGACCTGGCCCATAGTAATAAATGCTTGCTGGTTGGTTGAGAAAAAGAGCATTTATTAAACTCGTACTATGTGCCAAGCACTGTGCAAGGATAAATATTAGCTCATCTGATCCACACAACAGCCCTGAGAGGTGAGTGCTCCATTTTACAGCAAGCTTTGGGCCCCCCTACATCAGCAGCAGCGGCCAACCCTGACTCGGAGCACTCTAGCCATGGCAGGGTCACCTCAGAACAGGAATCAGCTGCTCCACTTTCTCAGGCTCCAAAAGTCTATTTTACTCACTCATCCACAATAATGGAGACCCTGAGAAAACAGTTCATACTAACCAAGATCCCACGAGCATGATTCCTAAAGCAGAGTGCAAATTGATTAATTATGGCAAGATATCTAGGGAGAGAGGATGGTGTAAGGAGATAATGTTAGCCTTGGAGTCCAAGAGATGTGCCCTCTTAACTTTTTCCTCTGAGTCATACCAACTGTATAGCAGTGCCCCCAGATAAATCACCATACTGTGGCCAGGCACACCCTTCATGCGGCTTTATCTAGAGCCTGTTTTCTACTTCCAGGGTGCAAATCTGCCTCAGAGGAGGAAGTTACCCATATCTGGAATTCCCAATGTGGATGAAATCACAGGTCAGAGCAAGGGGAAAAAAATGCAGATCCTTGGCACCAGGCCTTCTATATAAGCAGATCCACCCAGGGAAAATAAAGAATAAGAGAACATCACTATACTGACCAAAGGTCTTATTAATGCTAATTATGAAATCTCTCTCCAATTCCTCCACTAATCTTTATCTCCATTACTTCAGCCCAAGGTCATCTCCAAATGAGCCTTACATGCCTTGAAAACGAGAAGGGCCACATCTTTGTTTGAGACAAGAATGAAGATGGAGCTAGTGGAAGAATGCGTGGTGTGAAATGAGGAGGGAGGAGAGGGGAGCTCCTTAGCTTCCATTTTTTCTAATGATGTGTTAGGCAAACTTCTCGGCTGAAAAGGTGAAAGACTAGGCTCAGTATTCCATCCACCAGACCACATTACTTCCTATGTTGTTGATGGAGGATTTGAATTCAGATCATCCTAACTCTAGGGCTCCCTCTCCATCTGTTGGGCCAATGTGCTTAATAAATGTTTGTTGAACCGAACTGGTTCTAGACTGCAATCTTTTGAAGGCAAGAACCACTAGTTTCTTTTGGCCTCTGTATCTTCAGTACCCAACACTGCCTGACTCTTGACCATGATTAATAAATATTTGTTTAATGCCCACCTTATGGTCCATGATGAGGGGGACTGTCTGAGAACAGTTCTGTGGGATTTCTTGTGGGTTCCTAGAAGATCTCTGGTAGTCAAGAGTTTTTTTCGTGAAACTCTCAGTGATTTTATTGACCATGAAACGCTATGTAAATTTGATTTGTAATTAAAAATTTTCCCTCAAGAAGTAAACAACTAAATGTTTGCTTAACTTAATTAAGCTTCAATCAAAGCACCTTCCCAAGAAATGCCAAAGTTGTAATCACTTAATCGGGGAGAACTTTGGACAGTCCTTCAGCGAGCTTGGAAAGAACTGAAATCAGAAGATGACAGTTTCAGGGCTAAAAAGGACCTTAGAGCTCACCTACCCAACACTATTATTTTACAGTGAGGAAACTGAGGTTCAGAAAGGTTAGGCAATTTGCCAAGGTTTACACTGGCAGCAGCCAAGGCAAGATTTGAATCCATGACTTCCTGACTATAGGTCCTGACTATATATTCCCCAGAGGCAGATAGATGATGGTAGGATAGAGCATTGGGCCTGGAATCAGACACTGAGTAACTGTATGACCCTAGACAAATCACTTAACTGCTCTCTGCCTCAGTTTTCTCAACTGTACAAGAAGGATAATAATAGCACCTACCTCCCTGGGTTGTTGTCAGCATCAAACTATTTCATAAAGCACCAATAGAAGGTTCTCTTCCCCACAAAGTCATGTTCTTAGTGTCTGTTGTCATTCTCTAGAGGATCACCTCCCTTACTCAGGATTCGAAAACAACCAAAATGGAATGAAGGTAAAGACTTCGAAAAGACTCAAAAGAATTTCCTCATTCTTTTGGTGAAGAGTACTGTGTGACAGTGAGAATCTTGGGAGAAAACCTTCATGATGGAAGAAGAAAGAAAATTGTCTGCCATCTCTGATGAAATAATCAAAGTCCTGCTTTAGGGCAAAGAGATGGAAGAGATGACCTCCAGGTCTGCATTTCAGCATAGGGAGGCTCTGAATTTTTTGTTAACTATGGTTCAGAAGAACATCCCCAGAAACTTAAGGACAGAACTCTCCTCTGCTCCCCTGCTCCCCTACTGCTTGAGGCAGGGATCAGCAAAAGGACCTCAGCATTGACTAGAGAAAGAATCCCAAGCTAAACTCTCCTCCATCAGAGCAAGAGGGGACAGGAGGGCACAGGAATCCATGTGAGCTCCCATGGAAAAAACAAAGCAAGAACACAAAGCATCCAGAACAAACTTTTCCTTTTTGGAACAACCTGAGGAAACTCTACCACAGGTCTGCACTCGATCTTCAACTCATAGTTTTGCCCAGGGTCACCTGGGAGTATATATCAGAGGTGAAACTCAACTAAGGTGTTCTTTTATTTATTTATTTTGTCGAGCCAATCAGGGTTAAATAATTTGTCCAAGGTCACACAGTCAATAAGTGTCAAGTGTCTGAGACCAGATTTGAATTCAGATCCTCCTCATTTCGGGGTCAGTGCTAGATCCACTGCATCACCTAGAGCTGCCTCTTGAGGTCAACATTCTATCCACTAAGCCATGTTGCCGCCCTGAAATCTAGAGTGCTATATATTTACTCTCCTTATGGGAGGGATCATAGAGTTTATAGACAGAAGTTTTCATTCAGAGATAATAAAATGGAGAGAAGAGTTTAACTTATGTTTTTTGTTTGTTTGTTTTTAATGGCGATTTGGTGTTGGAGCCAGAATTCAAACCCAAATACAATATGATTTCCACTATTTCAATGATCCCCCTTTCTTTTATATTGATTATGCAAAGATTGCAATTAGTGAAGGAAGCAGAGAAGAGATTGTTGGATGTAATAAAATAATACAACGCTCTGGGTTCAGATAGCAATTTTATAGTATCTTTCAGCAGTGGTACAAAGTATTATCACTGGCATCTTTAGCAACAACAAATAATGTACTGAGTCAGGCCTTTCTTCCAGCCCCCTCTGTACTTGACTTACATGCTTATCAAATTTTATTCCCACTCTAGTTATTTATTAAATAGTTATACGTTCACAAGTTATGGTCAGACACGTATTAAGTGCAAAACAAAGTGCTGTTATGAGATAGGACAGAAAATCATTACCAACAGGAGGAATCAGTCTTCCTAGAAGAGATGGCACTTAACTTGGGTTTTACAAGACAGGTAGAAATTCAATGTCAAAGGAGGGAAGGAGAGCATTCCAAGCATAGGGACTGAGCAAACATGTGGAGAAGAGAAGACACAGATTTATTTGAGGGACAGAGAGCGGTCCAGTCAGTCTGAAATGTAGAGTGTGTAAAGTGAGATAAGACTGGAAAGATAAGATGGTGACAGATTATGGAGGCCCTCAAATTCCCAGTTAGTGATTTGAACTTTATTCAGGACCTGTGAGGCACGTCCACAATACTGGCCACATGATATGGAGATGTCTACTTAGCAAGCCTTGAAATGAAGACAAATTTATAATTTCCTTGTGCTTCCACTGAGTGGTAGAAATAGAGATCAAGGGTACTGAGAATCACACCTTTTTAGATGTTGTTCATAGTGGGAATTTTTAAAAAAATTTTGGTTTTAGAAGTTGTTTATAGTTAAACACAAACCTAACTGTCAGTGTTTTAAATCTAAGATGTAAGTGACCAGTGAGTGATCATACCACCAAAAGAAATGAATCCTTGTAAACTCTCACTTTAAATAAAGTCAGAATTCAAGAGGAAGTTGAAGCTAACTGGAAAGTCAGTTTCTATGCTCTCCTTGAAAAAGTAAATAAAGAAACTGGCAGTCAGCATTATCATGCAGCCAAAGGCAACAAGAAATATCATTTCACAGCATACTTGGTCATTCTATGATGTGATGCTAAGAAGTGTTTGTGAAACACTTTTTGTCTTTTGAAGACAATTAGAGTATATCATCATCTCTACATGGAGGAAGGAGAATTCCTCAGAGCCCTTGACAAGGCCTTCCAAACTAAATTAACATGTGGTTTAATACTGAGTGATTTCCATACAATATGGACACAATGAAGGGCACAGTAAAAACTATGTTGGAAAATGTTTTTCAAGAATAGGAAATCAAACCAAAGACTTAAAAACTGTACAAAAGCTTCACACCCATTTATCTGTAGGAAGACAGTGAGCTTTCTCACTGTCCAAAATATAGGCCCAAAGCTGGGAGATTTTACTAATGGCAGATATATCTAATAAGGCTAGATGGGTAAAGAACTATAGGCTTTAATGGGGGAATTTGTTTTACTTGATTATGTATATTTCTTACGAGTCCTTTGTCTTTTGTTTTTCTTTTTCCAGTGGAGGAGTGGAAGAGAAATAAAATATTTTTAATTGATAAAAATTAATTAAAAAAAAAAACAATGGCCTTCTCTCCTATGCTAACCTTTCGCTCTGTGTCAAATTCATTTGCAGAGAGAAAATCAAAGATGATCTTGCGAATTTCCAACCCTAAGTCAGATCATTGTCTGGGACAAAGGACTGGGATCTTAGAATCTGTTATAGTCATTAAAATTAAAGAAACTTAGTATAGGCATGTTGTGCTAAACTTTGGAACAATGGATACAGCTCTGGACCTGGAGTTAGGAAGACCTGAGTTCAAATCCAACCTTGGACACTTATTAGCTGGGTGCCTCTGGGAAAGTCACTTACCTCTGCCTGCCTCAGGTTGCTTATAAAATTGTTGAAAGTATCAAATAAGATGATATTTGTTTTGTAAACCTTAAAGTGCTATATAAATGCTAGCTAGCTATTACTATTGTTATTGTTGGTTAGATATGGTAACTGTCAAGACTTGTCATAGGAAAAGGCTTGTTATAGGAAAAGGCTTTCCAGTTACTCCATTCTACACTGGAGCTCAGGTGGTTGGCAGTTAACCTAATGCAATAAGCTGATCACAGCGAACAACATTCCAGCAGAGACTAAATACCTAGCAACCATCACAAAGTCAGCAGAGAGAAGCAGAGCAGCACTCAGATGAGACTACATATCCTGCAGCCATACTGAGACCAGTGGAATAGTGCTGAGCAGAGCTTGCTTACCCAGTACTAGACACCACACTCCATACCCAAAAGGGAGCAAACCTAACAAGAAAAAATGGGCATATCTTTTTGAGAGATTGGAGGAGAGGCATAAGAAAGAGGAATGAAGGTTTTCATTTTCCCCAAAATAATGACATTAGAATAACCGGTATTTTTATACACCATGAGAGAAACATGATGATATCTCTAAAAGTTGTATATGACCCTGAAACACTAGCTATATGAGTTTGCCTCACATGTGTCCTGGCTTCATGTACCTCAAATGAGTAAAGATTATCCCTGTGTGTACATATGGGAGAGCATGCCCCAGGTCTATGGTGGGTGGGGGGAGGGTGGAAGAATGTTCTTACTATATTTCTTTTGGTGACTTTGTTTTGAACTAATCATGCCCTCTGGCTGATGAGAAAAACACATTCATGAGGGCTCATAAACTATAGTTTTGAAAGGATACAGAGATCCATAGGATCTCTTGAACTTCAGATAGTTTTTCTGAAGCCTCTATGTATGAGGGGGTAGATGCCTCAAGTTTTACATATAATGAATAGTTTCACTAGTAAAAAGAGAATGGAGAGGTACTGAGAAAAGTAAGCATCAAAATACATTACAAAAAAATTGATTATATTTTAACAGACCAAAACCTGGTTGTGATGTGAAAGTCATTTCTGTGTACAATCAGACCGCTAACTTGTTAAAGACAAAAATCAATACTAAATATTAAAAAGAAAAAAAAAGAAAAAGGAAAGGCATGCAAGTAAGGTAATCCCAACCTTTATTTAAACAAGTTATTGATGCCAAAAAATAAGGAATAGATAAAAGAATAGACATCAACACAAATTATCACTATTTCTTGAGGAAATTTAATTGGCATAAATCAATTACCACAGTAAGGAGATCAAAAGAGGCTAGGAACTACCTGAGTCATCAAATACTTGATGTCCTTGTCAAGCAGAGAGAAATAGCAGCCAAGGTCATCAGCAGTTTACAACATACAGTTGTTTATTGATCTTACGGAAGAGGATGGTGGAAGATTATAAGAGGTATTGCTTCATAAAACAGTAAGAAGAAAGGAAAAAACAATTTTACAGAGAAGGTGGCCAGAGATCCAACTGAGTCAGTTCATCCCAAGGGCACTTAAGGATGAAATCTGGAATGAATATAACCAAAAAAATAGAAAAGATCTGTGAAAGTCTATTACAAATTCTTTTTTCCACCAGTGATATTGAAGCCACCATGATTGTGTTCTTATATCAGAATCCCTCACATGCTGCATGAGGAAGTAGAAATAGCACTCTCTTTATTGAACATAAATTGTAAGAACAACTGAACTGGACCAAGTATACCCAAAGAAAGCCTGTTCTAGGAGAGGCACAATTTTGAGGGCACTGAGGGGTTAATTCTCAAGTCATCTAAAAGAGAGAAGGATATCAAATGCCTAGAAAAAAAACTGGGATTTTCTTATAATCCCCAAAGTACAACTATGAAAACATTAATAATTATTGATCTACTTTGCTATCTAGATAACATGTTTAATAAGAATAACCTATATTCATGTCAAGGATATCTTTGATGAAGACATGAGAAGGGAACAGGTAGACTTTCATATGCTCCATTCTCCAATGTATCATATCTTTATGGTTTCACAGTTGACTTAAAGGTATTGAGAATTCAAGGTCACACTGTTTATTTTTTCTTGATTAAAAAAAAGTTTGATTCCCCTCCTGACAGGTTCTCCTCCAATCAAGTTTCTCCCATGCCCAGGCCAAAATCTTACAACATTCCTTAAAAGTAGTGACAATATATACACAGCTTTATATGATGAGTCTATGAATCTTAATGCAAAGTGAGCTATAAAACAAGAAGATATATGCTCACCAAAGATGTCTTCCAACATCATGGAGGATGTCCAAGGCAGAATCCAAAGAGAAGAAGGATTCCCAAAAGGAGGAAAAGTCTTTCATATTCTTCTGTTTGTGGAAGAAAATGTGATGACTGAAACAGGGCCTGAAACCTTACAGAGTCTCCTAAGTGATACCTTCGGTGTCTCAAGAGAATCTGCTCTAACCAACCACATAGGAAAAGCTAAGTTAATGAAAAATGCCTATTTTCCAGACTAAAATAGACAACCCATAGAGATGTTCCTTCAGTGCATAAATCCTGCACAGATAGTAAAGATGAATGATGAGCTGGGCCAGATTACATGTGGAAATGAGACAGTGGTTTTGGTGATCTCAAACTACTCCTTAATTGAAGGGCCATCTTTTTAACACTAGGATTCCTCTAATTCTATTACATGGTGACAAGTAATGCAATACCACAGTCTCAAAAGAATTGAAGTTACAAATCACCCAAAGGGAAAAGGGGGAAAGGAAGGAAATAGACTGCAACATATTACTAATGAAGATATATATCGGCAAATATATATGCCGTGTGGGTGTGAAGGATTCCATTGGAGAGGTGTATTACTAGAAACGTTTGATCATGTAACAAGATAGCTCCATTGGAACCCATGAAATGTTAAGAGATCTAGAAAACTACTCCCCTCTAGAGAAAGTTGAGTGGGGCGGGGAGAGAACCACCTGTAGAAGACTTTTGAGGGGATGGGTTGCCATATATATCATTAAAGGGAAAGCTCACATCACAGCAAGCAATCTGATATAGGTTATACATGTATGATCATATTAAACATATTTCCATATTAGTCCTGTTGCGAAAGAAGAATCAGAACAAAAGGGAAAAATCATGAGAAAGAAAAAAACAAAAAACAATAGAAAAACAGAAAATTGTATGCTTTGATCTGCACTGACTCTATGCTTCTTTTTTTGGATGTGGTTAACACTTTCCACCCTTTCTTGCTGATCTTCCAAGTTTCTCGGGTTAAAAGATTGTTTGACCCCATCTTTTTGCTGGTTCTGCTGTTACAAGATTTGTTTGGGGTGCTGTTTTGTGGTCGTTTGGAGGTAAATATGAGAGAGTTATAGCAATTTACTGTTTGCTCTGCCATCTTGGTTCCCAGAAGTGTCTACTGATGAATTTTGAATGTAGATCAAAGCATACTATTTTCACCTCCTTTATTTGTGCATGTGTGTTTTCTGTCTATTCCTCTTGTCTTCTTGTCTATTTTGTCTATTCTTTCACAACATGACTAATATGGAAATGTTTTACATGATTGCACGTATATAACCAATATCAAATTGCTTACTGTTTTAGGAAGGGGGGAGAGAAAGAGGGAGAAAAATTTGGAACTCAAAATTTTGTAAAAATGAATGTTAAAAATTGTTTTTTACATATAATTGGAAAAAAAGAAAATACTGCTTTAAAAAAGAAAAGAAAATACTTTCAGTCAAGTTGAGGAGACAACGTACATACATAAAAATGAATAAAAATGAAAAACCATAAAAAAAAAAAAGACAACAGATTTGGAGGCAATCTTCTAACTCACCTCACCCAACCCCTTAATTTTACAGATATGACAACTGAGACTCAGAGGGGAAAAGTGAGGAAAAGATCACTTGTCACACTTGTCACACAAATCAACAGCAGAACCAGCCTTTGAATCCATATTTCTTATCTCCCAGTCATAATGACTCATAGAGTCGATGTGGCAGCACACCCAGGGCCATCATTTCTATTGACCCTTCCCCTTCTTATCAGGCAAGATGCAATGAGAATGCATGCAGAGATGCCAACATTCAGTGAACCACAGTGTCTCTCTCTCTTTTTTAAAATTTAAATTGTGTCATTCATTTGAAATTAAACACAAAAAGATGAAAAATAAAGAATATTTCTGTGTACACAGCACAACCTAAAGAGAGGATTCAAATATAAAACCAGGAATTTCCATTTCAGATTGTTTTCTTTTAAAAAAAAACAACTATGTAATAAATGCTACACATTGTTTTCAAAGCTACCCTGCTTTTCTGTTCTTCTTTTTTAAGTTTTCTTTTGTTCTCTGCTGTGCGCTTTTTATTTTTTTCTCCCTCCCTCCACATCCCACCCTAGAGAAAGCTACAATCAAATACACGAACACACGCATCTATCTATACAATCCATCTATCTGTAAAAACCATACTATGCATACTTCTATTTATCAGTTCTTTCTCTGGAGATGGACAGCATCTTCCTTCATAGGTCTTTTGTAGATGGTTTGAATACTTATGATATTCAAGATGAATTAGTCACTCAAAGTTGTTCTTAGGACAATATTTCTGTTATTATGTGCTATGTTACTATGTTCTCTTGCCATTTCATTTTTGATTATTTCATGCTGGTCTTCCCATGTTTTTCTAAAATCCTCCAGCATATCATTTCTTAGAGCGCAGTAGTATTCCAGCACAGTCATATACCACAACTTATTTAGCGTTTCCTCAATCATTTTAGCCAATCTAATAGATATAAGATGATATCTCAAAGTTATTCTAATTTGCATTTCTCTAATCAATAATGATCTAGATATGGTTTTGATTTCTTCATCTATAAACTGCCTGTTCATCTCCTTTGACCATTTATTAATTGAGAAATAACTCATATTCTTATACATTTGACAAAGTTCTTCATATATTTGAGAAATGAGACCTCTACCTGAGAGACTTTCTATGAAAATTTGTTCCCAATTTTCTGCTTTTCTTCTAATCTTGGCTATATTGGTGTTATTTGTATAAAACCCTTTTAATTTAATGTAATCAAAATTATCCATTTTATACCTCACAATGCTCTCTATGTCTTGTTTATTCATAAATTGTTCCCCTACACATAAGTCTAATAGGTAATATGTTCTATGTTCTAATTTTATTGTGATATCTTTATATCTGGGTCATGTATCCATTTTGACCTTGTCTTGGTAAATGTTTCAAGATATCAGTCTATGCCCAATTTCTGTCAGACCACTTCTCAGTTTTCCCCATAATTTTTTTACCAAATAATGAATTCTTATCCCCAGAACTTGAATCTATTTTTGTCAGACACAGGGTTACTATAAGCATTTACTACAGTGCTTTGTATATCCTCTCTGTTCCACTGATCTACCTCTCTATTTCTTACTCAATATCAGATAGCTTTGATATTTACTGCCTTATAACATAGTTTAAAACCTAGCACTGCTAAACCTCCTTCCTTTACCTTTTTTCATTGATTTCTTTGAAATTCTTGACCTTTTATTCTTCAAACGAATTTTATTATTTTTTCTAACTTAGTAAAATAATTTTTGGTAATTTAATTGAGATGAAATTCAATAGATAAATTAGGTAAAATTGTTATTTTTATTATATTGGATTTGTCTACCCATAAACAACTACTATTTCTCCAATTATTTACGTCTGACTTTATTTGCATAAAAAGTGTTTTATAATTATGTTCATGTAGTTCCTGGGTCTGTTTAGGCAGGTATACCACCAGGTGTAACTGTGTATAATTATTTTAAATAGGGTGGTTTTTTTTTTACCATCTCTTCTTGCAAGGTTTTTTTGGTGATACATAAAAATACTGATGATTTATGTGGGTTTATTTTATATCCTACTATTTTGCTAAAATTATTAGTTGTTTAAATCATTTTTTAGTTGAATCTTTAGGATTTTCCAAGCTTGTCATCATATCATCTGCAAAAAGAGACAGTTTATTAACTCATTTCCATTCTGATTGCTTCAATTTTTTCTCCTTCTCTTATTGCATTGCTAGCATTTCTAAAACAATACTGAATAATATTAGTGACACAGTGTAGTTTATCTCTTTTAATTAAACCTATTTTAACTTTAACTTTGTCTGAGATCATGATTGCTGCCCCTGCATTTTTCACATTAATTGAAGCATAGTAAATTTTACTCCAGTCCTTTATTTTAATTCTGCGTGTATCTCTCATTTTTAATTATGTTTCTTGCAAAAATTGTTGGATTCTGATTTTTAATTCATTCGGTTTTCCATGTCCTTTTTATAGGTGAGTTCATTCAATTCACATTCAAAGTTATAATTACTAGCTGTGTATTTCCCTCTCTGCCATTTTTTCCTCAGTAATTATTCTTCTCACTCCATCTCTCCTCACAAGACTAATTTACTTCTAATCATTACTTTAATCCCTTCTTTATCCTCTGCCCTTGCCTTCCTAGTCTTTAATTTACCTATCCTTCTATGACTCCCTCCCTTATTCTCTCCCCCACTCTCTTAATTCAATCTACACACACTTCTAAAAGTTCATCCCTTATCCTGTCCCCTCACTTCTTTATTTATTTATAAATTTTGAAGATTGTTATACCCTTCTAGATGTAAATGTTATTCCCTCTTTAACCTAGTGCCAATGAAAGTAAAGTTCCAGCGCTAACAGCCCTCCACTCACATATGCTTCCTCTGTTCTTCCTTTCATGCCTCATTTGTATGATATAATTCCTGCTTTTTACTTCTCCCTACCCAGTTTTATTTTTTAAATCACCCCATCATATTCAGTCTAACCCAAACTTTCTTTTAAACTATCCAAGTAATGATGACAGTCATAAGAGTATGATAATGTTTTCATATATAAGAAGTAAACAGTCTGACCTTACTGAGTCCCATATAATTAGTCTCTAATGTTTACCTTATATAGCTCTTGGATTTATACATCAAATTTTCCATTACGTTCTGGTATTTTTTCACAAATATAAAAAGTGTTTCATTTCATAAAAGTCCATTGTTTCCATTCAAAATTATACTTATCTTTTCTGGGTAAGTTATTCTTGGTCACAATCCCATCTCTTCTGTTCTTCAAAATATAGTGTTCCAAGATCTATAGTGTTTAATGTAGAAACTGCTTGGTGTTGCTTCATACTAATTGAAGCTCCTCAGTATTTAAATTGTTTTTTTCTTCTTGCTTATGATATTTTCTCCTTAACCTAGGAGCTTTGAAACTTGGCTATAATATTCCTGTCAGTTTTCCTCCTGGGATCTCTTTCAGGTGGTAATCAGTGGATTTTTTCTATTTCTGCTTTACCGTTTTTGTTCTGGAACTTCAGGACAATTTTCCTTAATAATTTCTTGTAATTTTGTATCAAGATTCTTTTTTTTATTGGAACCTTCAGGTAGTCCAACAATTCTTACGTTGTTTCTTCCTTGATCTGTTCTCCAGATCAGTTGTTCTTCTAAGGAGATGTTTCATATTCTCTTCTATTTTTTCATTCTTTTTGTTTTATTTCTTGGTGTTTTATAATGTCATTAGCTTCCTGTTGCCCAATTCTATATTTTTGAATCTCTATTTCCAGTTGGAAGAATTTTTTTTCATGGTTTTCCAGATTTTCTGCAATTGCTCTTTCTTTTCTCCCAATTTTTCCTCAATTTCTCTTATTTGATTTTTGAAGTCCTTTTTGAGTTCTTCTAAGAACTCTTTTTGGGCTTACATAGTATGGGGAGGAAGGATATGTACAAAGGTACTTAAACATGAATGTAGCTATAGAGACTCTGGAGGTTCATATCTCAGCTTCAACTCACATTGACTACTCAGGTACCTCAGAGCAAGACTAACTAACTACAGCTCCCCCTACCAAGATTTCTAAGGAAATCTAAGTGGTATTGGGGGTTCTTCTACAATATTATTAGTTCAAGATTCTACTCCTGGATATTCTCTCTAATATCAATCACCAGTTACTTTATCCTCCATATCTTGGTACTGATTAGTACTCCCTATAATTTAACCAATTAATATCAATTAGATTTTATAAAGAAATATTTGCTGAGAACATACAGCAAGAACAGATGTTACAAAGCATTAGGACCAACCAAGTTCACTCCCAAATTTAGTATAACTGATGAATGAGTCACTATCTCTTGGCTACAGTCCATCCACTACTATGCTGGATAAAGCAGGTCACACATCACTGAGAATTTGACAGCTGGCAAACTCTTCCATGGACTACAGTGCCTAGACCCTGGTAGTTTCTGGACCTTTCAAAGTTGGCAAGGTCATAGCCTAATGGGTGGGAAACCTGCAGTCTCAAAGTCACATGTGACCTTTTAGGTCCTTGGTTTCGGCCTTTTGACTGAGTCCAGGTTTTACAGAACAAATCCTTTTATTAAGGGGATTTGTTCTGTGGAGTTTGGATTCAGTCAAAGGGCTGCACTTAAGGACCTAAAGGGCCACATATGGCCTTGAGGCTGCAGGTTGCCCACCCCTGGAATCTGTTCTGACTCCAGCACTCATTCCTCTCCAGGCTACACTCCTGACATTCCTCCTAGACTTTCTTTGCAATTCCACAGATACCTCTTCACTCCAGAAGCTCACTCCAGTCTTCTACTGAAACTTTGAAAATATCCTTCACCCCCTGCAGACCCTCCCTTTGATTTGGCTGATTCTGCCCAGAATCTCCATTTTTGTCTTTGTTCCTCTCTAGGCTATACTCCTGACTCTACCTCAAGATTTTCTCTACAAGATTCTCTTCTTCTCTTGCCTCCATTTCAAGGTACCTTCATTCCCTTCCTTCTCCCATTCCAGTGGAAATGTTCATGTTTGTTTTTTTCTTCTTTAAGTTAATGGAATTCATTTATTTTATCTTAACTCTGTCTTGAGAGACAAGTCCACCATTCTTCATTTATTTTTTCCCCAGTTTTATTTATTTATTTTATTTGTTTTCAGTGTTCTACAATCACTTCCATATAACTTAGATTTTTTTTCCTTCCCTCTCCCTCCTTCCCTCCACCTCCCTCCTCCCTCCCCTCCCTCAGACAGCATACAATTTTATATAGGTTCTATACACACATTCTTATTAAATACATTTTTACCTTAGTCATGTTGCATAGAAGAATTAAGATGAATGGGAAAAATCATAAAACAAAACATAATACAAAAGAAAATTATCTGCTTCATTCTGCAATCGAATTCCATAGTTCTTTCTCTGGATGTTGAAGGTATTTTGCCTTAAGAGACCATTGGGAATTTTTTAAGTCCTGGCATTGCAATGAAGTTCTAAGTCTACCAGAAAAATCTCTCACACACTGTGGTTGTTGCTGTGTACAAAGTTCTCCTGGTTCTGCTCCTTCCACTCAGCATGAGATCATATAAGTCTTTCCAGGCCTCTCTGAAGTCTTCCTGTTCATCATTTCTTACAGCACAATAGTATTCCATTACATTCATATACCACAATTTATTCAGTCATTCTTCAATTGATGGGCATCCCCTTGATTTCCAGTTTTTGGCCACCACAAAGAGAGCTGCTATAAATATTTTTGTACATGGGCACCCTTTCCCTTTTTTATGATCTTTTGGGGATACAGTCCTAGAAGTGGTATTGCTGGGTCAAAGGGCATGCACATTTTTGTAGCCCTTTGTGCATAGTTCCAAATTGTTCTCTAGAATGGTTGGATCAGTTCACCAACAATGCATTAGTACTCCAACTCTCCCACACTTTCTCCAACATTTATCATCATCCTGTTTTGTCATGTTAGCCAATTTGATAGGTGTGATGTGGTATCTCAGAGTTGTTTTGATTTGCATCTCTCTAATCAATAGTGATTTAGAGCATGTTTTCATATGACTATAGACAGCTTTAATTTCTTCCTCTGAAAACAACCTGTTCATATGCTTTGGCCATTTATCAATTGGGGAATGACTTGTATTCTTGTACATTTGACTCAGTTCTCTATATATTTTAGAAATGAGGCCTTTATCACTGGCATTAGTTGCAAAAATTCTTTCCTAGTTTTCTGTTTGCCTCTTAATCTTGGTTGCATTGCATTTGTTTGTGCAAAAGCCTTTCAGTTTAATGTAATCAAAATTATCCATTTTGTGTAATATTTTCTATCTCTTGTTTAGTCAAAAGTTCTTCCCTTCTCCATAAATCTGATAAATACACTATTCTTTGCTCCACTAATTTGTTTATAGTATCAATCTTTATACCTAGATCATGTACCCATTTGGACTTTATTCTTATGTATGGTGTCAGGCATTGGTCTATGCCTAGTTTCTGCCACACTTATCCAGTTTTCCTAGCAATTTTTTTCAAACAGTGAGTTCTTATCCCAGAACCTGGGGTTCTTGGTTTATCAAACAGTAGATTGCTATATTCATTGACTACTGTGTCTTAAGTACCTAACCTATTCCACTGGTCTACCCTTTTGTTTCTTAACCAGTACCAAGTGGTTTTGATCATTGCTGCTTGGGCAGCTATGTGGTGCAGTGGATAGAGCACCAGTGCAGGAGTCAGGAGGACCTGAGTTCAAATCTCACTTCAGACACTTGACACTCACTAGCTGTGTGACCTTGGGCAAGTCACTTAACCCCAGTTGCCTCATCCTGGGTCATCTCTGGTCATCCTGATGAATATGTGGTCACTGGATTCAGAAGGCTCTGGAGGAGAAGTGAGGCTGGTGACCTGCACAGCCCTCACTCACTCAAAGCAAAGTCAAGTACAAATCATGTCGTCATTTCTCTGATGGCATGGTCTTCTTTGACAATGAAGGATGAACACACACATAATTTGAGATCTGGTAGAGCAAGGCCACCTTCCCTATCATTTCTTTTCATTAGTTCCCTTGATATTCTGGACCTTTTGTTCTTCCAGATGAATTTTGATATTATTTTTTCTAGCTCTACAAAATAATTATCTCACATTTTGATTGGTATGGCACTGAATAAGTAAATTAATTTGGGTAGAATTTTTATTATATTAGCTCAGCCTACTCATGAGCAACTGATGTTTTTCCAGTTACTTAGATCTGACTTTATTTGTGTGAAAAGTGTTTTGTAACTGTGTTCATATAGTCCCTGGGTTTGTTTTGGCAAGTAGACTCCCAAATATTTTATAGTGTCTACTCTAACTTTAAATGGGATTTCTCTTTCTATCTCTTGCTTTTAGGCTTTTTTAGTAATATAGAAATGTGGAAGATTTGTGTGGGTTTATTTTGTAACCTGAACTTTGCCAAAGTTGTTTATTATTTCAAGTAGGTTTTCACTTGATTCTCTGTGATTCTCTAAGAATATCATCATATCATCTGCAAAGAGTGATAACTTAGTTTCTTCTTTGCCTATTCTAATTCCTTCAATTTCTTTTTCTTCTCTTATTGTTATAGCTAACATTTCTAGTACCATACTGAATAATAGTGGTGATAATGGACATCCTTGTTTCACCCCTGATCTTATTGGAAATACATCTAGCTTATCCCCATTGTATATAATGCTTGCTGAAGGTTTTGGGTAGATACTACTTATTATTTTATGAAAAGTTCCATTAATTTAATGTTTCTTGAGGCCTATCACATCCCAGAGAACAGAACCAGATTATGAATGGCTATGAGCAATAAGGAGCCACTAGATCGGGCTTTTAACCTGCAGTCCACAGACCTTCAAGATGTCCATGGATCGATTTCAGCAGGTCTATGAACTTGAACAGAAAAAAAAAATTATCCTTATTTTCACTAACCTCTAGCTAAAATTTAATATTTCCTTCAATTATTTAAAAACACAATTCTGAGAAGGGATTCATACACTTCACCAGACTGCTATCAAAGGGGTCTGTGACATTAAAAAAACAAGATTAAGAACTACACTAAAGCTGCTTAATAAGATGGGCAGACCTGTACTTTAGGAATATCAATGTAGGGCATCCTGTGTGGGCTATTGCCACAACATATGATGATTGGGTCACCTAGAGGATAACTAGTACATTGTATTGAAATATACTTTATGGATTGCTCCTTCTTAAACCATAAGCCCCAACCCTTGAGCTTGCCTTTAATAGTCATCCAGAATAACTCAAAGCAAATACATCTAATGAGATAGCATAAGAACAATGTCTATAAAAAGAAAAATCTCTCTCCTCTTCCCCTGTATAACTGGAGTTCATTCTCCAAAAAAAAAATGCATACAGTATCAATCAATCATACATAGTGTGGACTGGTAGTGAGGCACATGTGTAGGGAACACAAGTAGCCAAAGCAAATCACATCTCTGGCATTGCAAAGCCCTTTCTGCTTTTGTAGTATCCTCATACTGCTACCCCCAGAAACAGGCCCTCTGCTGGGAATGTCACCAGCTTGGCTACCTGTGCCTGCTGCTCTCTGAAACTCAACTCTGGTCTGCCAGGGCTAATCCTTGTTTGAACCAATAGCTACCTTTTTGGTATGCTTTCCTGACTATCTCCCTCCCTGACTCCGTGGGCATTCTCTTTGCTGGGTGCTATGCCAATACAAATGTCATGAACAGGAGGGCTTGGGGAGGAAGGAAAAGAGAGAGATCTTTTTTCCCAGAAAAAGGGGAAAATGTTTCCCTCTTAAGCCCTGGGTTCTTCCTCCATAGCTGACTCTCTTCCAGACTGCCAGGGTCCATCCTTGGAGCTGCTTCCTGCCAGGACTGTCTATCTCTAAGGAGTATGTTTTGTTTCTGTAAAGGCAGTAGATGGCACAGTGGACAGAGTGCTGGATCTTGAGTCAGCAAGACCTCAGTTCAAATTCAGCCTCAGAAACTTACTAGTTGTGTGACCCTGTATAAGTGAGCAACTCACTTAATCTCTGTTTACTATTTCCTCATCTGTAAAATGGGGCTAATAATAGCACCGCCCAGACATGTTTAAGGATCAAATGAGAAAATAATTATAAAGTCCTTAGCATAGTTCCTGGAACATAGTAAACGCTACATAAATGTTAGCTATTATTAAAGGCCTCCAGGTCTATAGCCTATTCTTGATTAGTCCCTCTTCTAACTTCATCAAGTAAAACTCTTCATATCCTACAGAAGGGAATATATTAATACCTACTTGTCTCTGTTATCTGTTCCTGCAATCACTTTCTTTATCAAAGAGTAGGGGAGAAGAGGTAATGGAAACCCAAAGGTTCCCCAAGATATCAAGCGCTCTCTACCAAAGTCTTAAAATTTGATTTTATAATTTTTTGTCCAAAGGATCCACAACTGGATCCCAGTTAATGCAGGCTACCCCAGGTCTGCAGCCCAACTTTCTTGCTCTCAACAATCCTAGCTTGGCATTGTGGGAATGTGGGAGGTTAACCTGTCTCTTCCTAGTTCTATGTATAGCCTGGTGTATGTCTTAAATCTCAGAGGCTTATAATTATGCTTTGTTAAAAAAAAGTGAGTAAAATGGGCATACACCCTTGGGCATACACCCCAAGGGAGTTAAAGACAGAAAGAAATAGTCTATATATACCAAAACTGACACAGTAAAACAAATATGTCCCCATGCTGCCCAACATCTTTATCAATGACTTAGAACAAGAAATAGATGGCATTTTTATCAGGTTGGTACAGCAACAAATATTAGTGACCTCGTATTAGATAACAGTGATTCTCTGCAGTAGTAAGCAAGAGGATGTGACCATCATTAGGAAATAAAAAATGAACTTCACTGAATTTTCATAGTTTGCACAGCAAACAGTTTATGCAAGTTTTGTTTCTAATGTTTTATATGTAGATACAGAAGGGTGCACTTTTTGTATTTCATAGTAAGCTTAAATAGTATTTGCAGGTACAGCAATTTCAAATGTGTGTGGCTTTGTTTGTTGGTTTGTTTTGGAGTTTTCTGAATTTTTCTTTAAAGGTTTAACTCTATTATAATGAATGACAAACATCCCTTGAGTCCCTTTACTATATCAATGGTAAGTACTACCATTTTCTAAAGAATTATGTTGTTTTAATACTGTTTAAGGGAGAATTAATGTGTTGCATTACAGAGCCGGAATTCCAAAACATCTTGACAAAGCCGGTGCATTGAAATGAATCAAATGTCAAGTCTTGAATTTAGGTTCTAAAAGCCAATTTCACATATGCAAGATGGTGGAAATATGTTAACGTTGCTGTTTATTTGGAAATTTAAAAAAAAAAACAACAAAATCTCAGATTTAGTGGATTATAATGAAAACAAAGTAGTTACCTACAGTCTGGGAATGACTAAGCAAACTGAGGCATATGAATGAAATGGAATATTACTGTGCCATGAGAAATGAAGATGAAGTCTTTGGTTTTCTTTGTAATTCCGTGTAACTTTTTTTAAGCATTTGAAAACATGGTTCTGAGTCCATAGACTTCTCCAGACTGTAGCTAAGAGAGTCCAGAAAACATCAAAAAAGTTAAGAAGCCCTGGATTAAATAGATAATCTCTAAGGTCCTTTCTAACTCTGAAATCCTGAAGAGTAAATACAGCAATGGGCTTGGAGTCAGAAAAGTCTGGGTTCAAATCTCACTTTTGACACTAGCTATGTGACTATGAACACATTTCAACCTTACTAAGCCTGTTTCTCCCTCTGGCAATGTAGATAATAATATCTATAGTACTTAGCTCAACTAATTCTTTATAGGCTCAAAAAAAAGTAGGTAAAATATTCTGCATAAAGCTCTATATAAATGTCTATCACAATGTTGTTCATGGATGGACAGATCCAACCCCAGTATCACTTTCTCCTAGAAGTTTCCCCCTGTCCTTCCAGAAAGAAGGACAACTTCTGAACCCTGTTGACATTTGGCTATAAGTTCTATCATTAAAAATATTCTACTTCGTACCATCATTATCTGAGCACATACCTTATCTCTTGTACTGGGTTGTAAAGTCCTTAAAGGCAGGGAACTTATTTTGTTCATCTTAGTATCCTTTGAACCTAGCAAGTGTTTGATAAGTCTTTCCTGAAGAAAATTCAGAAAAAGGAGAAATAACCAAGAGCCAGAGTAATGGAGAAAGCCTTCATGAAGAAGAAATGAAGAATTTGATTTCAACTTTGAAAGATTCATAGAATCCAGACAAATAGAAATGAGGGAGCAGAGGAACATTGATAGAAGGGATGACAGAAGCAGAGTTACAAAGGTGGGAAGTAGAGCTTTGAAGGAACTTGTCTGAAATGCAGGTGGTTTTCCATTTTGACTAATTATTCCTAGTAATCAGGCACTAAGCTTGCTTGTTTCATATACAAATTGTCTAAATTTCAATACCCTGAGACAAAGTGCCAGTTGCCCCACCTAGTGTGTCCCACCACAGCTCTGTCTATCACTGAATAAAATTTCATCTCTAAGACACTTGACACCATATCTCCATATGACCAAAATTATGCAAAATGTTGGGAGTTATAAAATACATTGAGCTTGCATTGGGAAGGCACAACATATAGGGAAGGGAATTTCATTCTGGGAAATCCTGGGAATGATGGGTCATCCTGGGATGACCATGGCTCTTTCCAGAAACAGTGGGAGTGTTCATTTGAGAAAGGGTGAGTGCTGGGCAGCGGTGGGCAGAGTCAGGGGATTATGAAGAGTAAGGTTACATCAGAAAAAGGATCGAGGTGTAACATGATCAGAAGTGTGGAGACTAGGTAAATGTTGTGGACTTTCACTGATCAAAACAGAAATAAGAAGGAAACAGTCTGACATGACCTGTTCTTTAAAGGAATATTTGTTCCGTGATAACTTCTGTCTTTACATCACCGTCATTTCAACATACACACACTTTGTGCCTTTAAACCTTTTTTGGTGACAAAAAAGTTTCATGAAAAATACACATTCAAGTTAGTGACTTCATCTGACAATGTATAATATTCTGATTTAACAGGTGACTTCCACCTTGGATTGTGCAGGGAAAGGTCTATTTCATCATTCCTAGTTGTTCACTAACAAAACTCTAACAAAATCTTTTAAAAAACATTTTGTTAGGAATAAAAGTTCAGGCTAGTCATTCAGTTCTTACCCCATAAATGTATTTGTAACCCAGGACTCTGTGCTAGGCTCTCTCTTCTTTATATATGTTCTCAGTGATTTCATCAGCTACGGTAGCCTCCACTGTCATCTCTCAGCAAATGACTCTCAAATCTACATCTCAGTGCCCATCGCTCTCCTGAGCTCCAGGCCCCCAGTCAACTTCAGGTGGATAGATCCACCCATATATATATATATATATATATATATATATTTAAACCTGCTTCTCTTCCTGACTTCCCTGATAAGGCTACCCCAATCCCTCTAGTCACTCAGGTTTGAAACTTGAGTCATCCTCATCTCTTCATCGCCTATATCTAAGTCTTGTTAATTCTGTCTCTACATCACTTTTTGTCTCTATCTTTTTCTCTCTACTCATGCCATATTCCTCCTACATCAGGCAATCATTACCTCTCACCTGAACCAGCTGTGTGGAGAGAGAAGGAGAGAAGGGAAGGAGGAGAAAGAGAAGGAGAGAGTGGGAAAGGGGGAGAGAAAGAAGAGAGAGAGAAAGAGGAGGGAGAGCTCCAATCAATGAATCAATCGATGAACATTTATTTATTTAGTATCTGCTATGACAGTGCCCTGCCCACAAGAACCTCACAATCTAATGAAGGAGGCTACACGCAAATAAATTTATACAGAGCAAGTTACATACTTCATTCGTCCTTTGTTGCCAAAGAAGACCAGTCCACCAGAGAAAGGATGACATGATTTTCACTTGACTTTGTTTTGAGTGAGGGAGGGTTGTGCAGGTTACCAGCCTCACTTCTCCTCCAGATATTCATCAGGATGACTGGAGATGACCCAAGATGAGGCAATTGGGGTTAAGTGACTTGCCCAAGGTAACATAGCTAGTGAGTATCAAGGGTCTGAGGTGAGATTTGAACTCAGGTCCTCCTGACTCTGGCACTGGTACTCTATCTACTGCACCACCTAGCTGCCCCATTGACAGAATGAAAGCATTAGAATTAAGAAGGGGTAGGAAAGGCTTCCTGTAAAAGGTAGGGTTTAAGTTAGGACTTAAAGGAAGCCAGGAGAGGTACAGATGATGATGGAGAGCATTCCAGGCATGGGGGATCAATCTGAGAAAATGCCTGAAGCCAAGAAATGGAGTGTCTTGTTCATTGGACAGCCAGCAGACCAATGTCACTGGGTCAAAGAGTCTAGGTGGAGAATAAGGTGTGAGAAGACTGGAAAGGTAGGAAGGAGCTAAGTTATGAAAGGCTTTGACCACCAAGCAGAAGGTTTTGGATTCTATACTGGAGGCGATAGGGAGTGATAGGAGTTATTGAGTGGGGTGGGGAGGGGATAACATGGTCAAAGCGACACTTTAGAAAAATCTCTTTGGTGGCTGAATGAAGGATGAATCGGAGTGGGAAGAACAATGCAGACAAACCCACCAGCAGATCATTGCGGTAATTTAGGTGTGAAGTGATAAAGACCAGTACCATTGGCTCATGGTTAAATATAGAACTTTTTGTACCTTTCCCGTAATATGCTCCACTCATTTATATATTATGTCATAATATTGTAACTAAAATAGTAAAGCTATACCGATCAACTTATTTTTATCTGGAAACAACCTTCATTACACAGATTACATTCATCATGCAGATAAAATCAAGATTTAAGGGTAAGTGATGCCAGTTTGCCAGGCAACAGTAAGGAAGACAAGGGGAGGTGCGTTAGAAGAAAGGATAAATTTACCAGGTCCCAGTGCAGCAGAGAATTCTTCTGTCCATACAGTCATTCCTGAAGTGTTTCTGTGAGCCAGGCAACGTTCTTAATGTCCACCATTATATACATTTCCAAGTATCACTCCTCCTTACAGCTGACTGGGCACTGGTGTGCCAATATTTACCCAGCTCTCCTGTGACTCAAAAATTCCCAAGCTTCCCCATAACCCCATCATAGACCTCCACCTCCCATGATCCTTCCCTCTAAACATTACATTTCCCATCAGTCTCCTTGCCAACAAAACACTACATAAGTTTTCTTTTTAAAATTATGAACTTGACTGTTTTTGTTTAAATCAAGTACTTACACAAAGAACAGGGAAGGAGTTTTTATATGAAAAAATGAATCTCTACTACAGCTTATTTTCGAAAATATATGTTAAATTTAACGTGGTAGTACCAACATTGCCCTGCTTCTGTGTCTTCTACTTTATTTCCTTCTCTCTCCCACATATTTTTTTTAAGACAAGCAAGGTTAAGTGACTTGCCCAGGGTCACATAGCTAGTGTCTGAAGTCACATTTGAACTCAGGTCCTCCTGACTTCAGGGCCAGCGTGCTAGCCTCTGTGCCACCTACCTGCCCCCTCTCCCATATATGTATATTTAGAATATTTGCTTAATGCTCCTTTTCTTTCTTTTCTTTTTTCTTTTTGCATCATCATCACTACTCCCTCAGAGTCTTCCTGACTCCCAACACTGCATCAAAAGCTTCCTGACTAACCTCCATGCCTCTGAGTTTTCCCCTCTCCAATTCACTCTCCATTAGGCTAATATTGAGTGTTTTACCAAGTCACTGTCTTCCTTGGGAAGTTTGAGTGACTCCTTGCTGCCTAGAGTATCAAATATGAATGAATGAACTCTCTTTGAGCCTTTCAAACCCTTCCCATTTGACCACAATCTCTTTCCAGACTGATTACACACTCCTGAGACATCATAGTTCCAATTAAACTTTCTTCCTTGCCTTTCCCTACATTTCCATCTCAAAGTCTGAATACTAAACCTGATCACCTCCAAAATCAAATACAAAATTTGTTCAGCATTCAAAGCCCTTCATAACCTTCAATGTTTCCAGTCTTCTTACACCTTATCCAACCCAACCTACCTTCCACATTCTCTGCAATCTTCCTCCCGACTGTTCAATGAATGAAATTCTCCACCTCTGGGCTCAGCCATTTTCACTGATTATCCCCAAGTCCGGAATGCCCTCCCTCCTAATCTCTGCCTCCTGGATTCTTTAAATACCAACTCAAATCTTATCTTCTACAGGAGGCCTTTCCCAATCCCTCTCAAGTCTAATGTTTCCCTTTTATTGTTTATTCTCTAGCTCATATGTGTATATTCTTTAACATGTTGTCTCCCCGATTAGATCTGTAAGCTCCTTGAGTGCAGGAGCTGTCTTTTTCCTCTCTCTTTGTATCCCTCAGCTGGCATATAATAGGTGCTTAATAAATGTTTACTAATTCACTGATGGATACCAACCAAGCCCAGCACTTTACCAATTAGACCCCCAACTAGCTGGTAGAATGCATTCCTTGAAGACTTCAGATCGGTGGTTTAGGGTAGAAGAGGTTTCAGTGACTCCTTGCTTAGCCTCTGTACTAAAGAAAATTAGTAAATCTCCGTCTTTCTGATTTCTGATTTGCATATGATGAAAAGAATTCCACCAAAGCTCTGCCCAAGCCCCCTCATTCCTTGGGAAAAGGAAAGATGACAGGCTCTCCAAGGCTCATTAAAATGTAAGTCACTTACAGTTATCTATTTAGGTTCTACCCGCTCCCCATTAAACATGGCAAATCACTCCAGTATCTTTGCCAAGAAAACTCCAAACTGGCAAATAGAACTGCAGATTACTGAACACCAACAACCCCCATTAGAACATAAAGAATGTGATCACAGATTGCCTTTGCTTTTCTTCGACATGCCCGTGTTCTGGCAGAATTAAACTCCTAATAAATGTTTCTTGATTGATCGAAAACACCTGAGTGTAGCGGACGGCCCGCGTCCCTACACGGCTTGGTGATGTGGTTGAAAGAAAGGAGTCACGGGAGGCGGGCAAAGATAGACCAATTCCATTTATTGATCTGAGGGTTAGGATTTATATAGACAGAATCTGCAAGTCTACGTGACATTCTGCTCATCTCCTGTCCCAGTGATTAAATCAGTCTTAAGTCTAGGGGCATTTATTTTACATATCCCTTGTTTTCTGTAATTCTCTTGTTTGTCTCACAGACACAACAACATCTGGGGGGCATGGAGAGCCATTCCCGAAAATAATAAGCACAGTCCCAAAGAACAGTTTCCCTGAAGGTCTATCCTGATCTCGTCAACCACACTCCACCCTGGCCCTCAACACCTGAGTGATTCTTATGTGCTTCTTATCTGGGTCCTGGTGGGTTGCAGGGAGCTCTTCTAAAGTAGATACTGATGGAAGGAATCCTAACAAAACTACTTCAAGCCCCAACATCCTGCCTTCCTTCTAGGCCCAACTGAATGGCAGGCCCACTGCGTTGACCTATCCTCTCACTCACACACACACACACTCAGTATTTTAACTTCTGCCTCACTGCTTACTAGAACAATAGGTGTGTCCAGGAATGCATATTTCTCACTGAACAGCAGGCATGTCCATGTGATAGGATCCCAGTCACCGCCTCTAGCTAGCCACTGCCCCCAGACCCATTCCTCATATTTCCCATAGAAACAGCAGTGTGTCTGTGCATTCAACCACAACCACATCCATGTAGTCTCAGACAGGACCACAATACCCAACCAATCAGAAAGCAGCACCACCAGGAAGCCCAAGCAGGATGTGGACCCCAAAACAATAGAAGGGACTTTCCCTAAGTAGGCACCTGTGTAATAATAGCAAAAGTTGTTCTTTAGGTGAACTTAAGACATAGAGAGGCTTATAATATCATTATCATACAAATTTCCCTAATGGGTTTTTCTGTATGCATTATAGGTAATCATAGGCACAGTTCCATTGTGACTGGTACCCCTCCTCTATGACCTAACCCCTTAACAAACCCCTCCTGCCTTTTAATATTCATAACTTCTGTTATATGATTGCATCTCTACCCTATAAAAATCCATCTTGCTTTCTCTGAAGTTACTGGTTCCTCTTGGAACTTAGCCGGCTTCATGAGAGGTGTCATTGTCAATAAATGCCTATACTTGGATTGGAGGTGGTCCAGTTCCAAATTCTTTGAGATGGTTCCACCACAACACATCATGAAACTGCAACAGTTTTTGATGTCCCTGGGTGGGCAGAGTCTAAACTGCAGCAATACCATCATCCCACTCTAAACATAGGCTCCCTAGATTCCTTGCCATCCCCTAGGCATGCCCTGAAATTTCTCATCTTTGAGCTTTTGCTCATACTGACCCAAAGGCCAGCACTCCATCATCATCCCTCTTCACTAAACCACCTACTAAGTCCCTACCCATCCTTTAAGGACTAATTCCTAACGTCTTAACTCCTGTCATCTCCTCCAGGAAGTTTCTCCCTGACCCCCAACTGACAATGACTTTCTTTACTCCCTTGCGTCTCCCATAGCGCTTTCTTTGTAGCTCTCCAGTGAATTTATTTGAACTCTGCATCTGCTCCAGCATCTAATGGTGACCTAGACACAGTAGGACCTTAATACACATGTGTCAAATTATAGCTGTGTGAGCTTGTGGCCAGGGACTTTTGCCTCTTCTTGTATCCCCAGTGCTTAGCACAGGGTCAGGTAAGTAATAGGCACTTTGCCTCAGTTTCCTCATCTATAAAATAAGCTGGGGAAGGAAATGGCAAATCATTCTAGTATCCCTGCTAAGAAAACCCCAAAAGAGATTACGAAGGCTTAGACGCAACCAAAACAACACAACAACAGCATAATAAATATTGATTGATTGATGGAAAGAATAAGATTATCAAAGGTTCTTAACCTGGTATCCATGAACTTTGGATAACTGTATTTCAATACAACCAGTTTCTTCTCTAATCCTATTTACTTTATGTACTTAAAAACATGATCCAGAAAAGGGATCCATGTTCTTCATCAGACTTTCAGGACACACACACAAAAATGTTAAGAGCCCCTGGATTAAGTGATCTCTTAACTTATCTTCTACCTCTAAATCCTATGATTGTATGCTATCCATATCCAGAGAGAAAACTATGGAGCCTGAATGCAGATCAAAGCATACTATTTTCTCCCTTTTTTGTGGGTTGTTTTTTTTTTTTTTGTGGATTTCCCCTTTGGTTCTGTTTCTTCTTTCACAACATGATTAATGTAGAAATATGTTTCCAGGATTGCACATGTATAACCTATATCAGATTGCTTGCCATCTTGGGGAGGGGGAATGGGAGGGAAGCAGGGAGAAAAAATTTGAAACTCAAAATTCAAAAATTCAAATCCTATAATTTTCTAAGTGGAATTCATTCATATTCTTTTAGGGTGGGAGAAATACCACCTTGGTTTGAGTTCATTGGAGGAAATAATGGAAGATGAGGATGGAAAGATAAGCTGGCCCTCTAGGGTGGAAGGCTTTTCATGCCTCCCATTTTTACTCAATAGGTTTTGGGGAACCACTGGAAGGTGTTTTTGAACTGGGGAGTGACATGATCAAAACTGGACTTTTGGGAGGTTCTGTTGGTGGGTGTGTGAAGGACGGATTGGAAGTGGGTTGGGGTGGGAAGGAGAACTAGAGAGAAGGAGAGCAGCACCCTGGCAGTGCCATTGTGAGCCTTGGGTCAAACATTGTTTCTGCCTGTTTACTCTGACCACCTAGGAGGAGAAAAATCTGACAACAGCCCGGTTGTCACCAATGATCAGAAAAGACACTTGACCAAGACTTCTCCATGCTTGGTTGGAAGGCCTTCCTTCTTGGCATCCCTGAAATCCAGGGTTGTAACCGCAAAGGCCAACCTTGTCACCAAAATGCATAGCAATGTTTTTTTTCCCCTTGACGTCAGAGAAGTGTGCGCTCTGAGAGGTGCTGTTTATAACCAACAGGAAATCTTTTAGGCAAATAAACAGGTTGATCCTACAATAGAAAGTGCCTTCTAGGGCCAGAAACTTAAATCCAGGTACTGTTACCTGTTACCTGACTGCCACAAGGCAAAAAGCAGAGTCCCATTCTGAACATTCATTTTTTCTTCCATCAAATGAAGGCATTGAAGTAGGTGGTATTGATGGTTGCTTCTGAGAGAATTCAATAACATTTATTAAGCCCTTCCTCTGTGCCTAGTGCTGTGCTAGATGCTGGAAATAAAGAGACAAAGATGAGAGTTTCCACTCAAAGAGTTTCCATTCTACTGTGAGGATCTAACTTTTAAAAGAGTATGTATGGGTGGTTGGTAGTTATGTAATATAAATTATATGGCAAGCCCACATGTGACATAGAGGTCTGATTTGGGATCCGGATCCACTCCTTTGTGATAGATGACTAACCCTGGATCCCTATTTTATTCCAATCAGAATTAATCAGTTTGATAGGATTTCATACGGGTGGTGATTTATAAGTTCTGATGTTAGACCTCAGAGCTATGAATCATGAAAGATTAGATAGAAACCCTCCTCCTTTAAGCGCTAGATGACTCTGGCAAAATCACTTCATTTCTCTGCCCCTCAGTCTTTTCATCTGTAAAAGGAGGGAATTATACCCAATGGCCCCTTCCCACTCTACAACTCTGCCAGCTGTACTCAATGACCTCCAGTTTTGGCTCTTCCAGATGATAAAGACCAAAGAGATGACACAGAATGGAGCTCAGGAAAAAGACTCCAGTGTTCCAGCTGAGTTCTGATCTCCTGGGTGGGAGCTTTCCTTCCAAAAGTGCCGATCCCAAGCTGGGCATGCCCATTGATTCCCCTATCCTTTATGAATATTGCTCATGACCTCTTATATCTTACTACAGCAGGATCCTCCCATGTGCAGAAGGCCTTTCTTTCATTCTCCTGACAGCAAAGGATACCAATGACACATCAGAGCTGACTTCCATGAGGCAGGTAAGTGGCCTAGTGACCTGAGTGGTAGACTTGAAGTGAGGAAGAAGAGTTTTAATCCTATCTCAGATATTTATGCTAGCAAATGCATAACCTTGGGCAAGTCACTTAACTTTTCTGTGTCTCAAGTTCCTCATCTGTAAAAGGGGCAAAATAATAGTACCTATCTCATAGGACTGTTGTTTGGATCAAATGAGATGATAGAGGTAACATGTTAGCTCTTATTATAGTTCTTTAGCTGCCCCTCACTATCACTGTGAAAAACCACCCAACTTCTTTTGGGAGCCAAAATTTGATAACATCCTTTAAACTAATTCTCCTGCATGATGGCTTATTTGTAACATGTTCCAATCTGCTCTGACCAACCACACACTGCCCCAAGGATAGATAGATAGATGGGTAGATAGATAGATAGATGACAGAGATAGACAAAGATAAAGGTACAGAGAATGAGATAGATATATAGATAGATATACAGAGAGATAGATAGAGAAATAGATGATAGAGAGATGGATAGATGGATGAGATGGTTGTTGGATAGATAGGCAGATAGCTGGATATAAATTGATAGAAGAGAGAGATGAAATGGTTGGATAGATGATAGGGAGGACAGATATAAATAGAGAATAGACAGATACATAAAGTCAGATAAAGATATAGGTAAAGCAACAGATAGGTAAATATAGACAGGTAGATGGACAGACAGACAGACAGATAGACAGATGATAGGTAAATAGATAATAGAAATAAGAAGTCAGATAGAGATAAGCACATAGGAAGAGATAACTAGATGGCAGGTAGATAGGTGGATTAGATTGTGTAGATTAGGTACCGCACATTAAAGGACAAGTTCGGCAGGTAACCCATCCAACTGCTTATTACTGTCTGAAAGACAAGCTTGCTTGGTTTTTCCTAGAGCAGGGGTGGGGAACTCACAGCCTTGAGGCCATAAGTGGCCTTCTAGGTCCTTGAGTGTGGCCTTTGGACTGAATCCAAGTTTTCAGAACAAATCCTTTTATGAAGGGGATTTTTTATATGAAAGTTGGATTCAGTCAAAGGGCTGCACTTGAGGACCTAAAGGGCCACATGTGGCCTTGAGGCCACAGGTTCCCCACCCATGTATATGCGTGCTTTGATATAGAGCACAGGAGTCATCTGCATAAAGATGAGTAATGAGCCTGTAGGAATTGATGGAATCCCTAAAAAAAAGAGTGGAGAAAAGAGAAGAAGGCCCAGGGGCTACCCAGGTAATGAGAAAGATATGGATACTGATCCAGGAAAGGAGGCTGAGGAGTCAGACAGACTCAGAGAGTCCTCAGGAAGAGAGAGTGGCCAAGGGTGTCAAAAGCTACCCAGAAGTCAAGAAGGATAAGGATTGAGAAAAGGCCATGGATTTGACCATTAAGAGATTGTTGGTAACTGCTGGAAACTAGTAGAATCCGTCTATGCCAACATTCAGGTACTCAAAAACCATATGTAATTCTTCCCTTGATCTGCTTCTCCCTGGATTCATCTGTTCTAATACTCCCATTTTAACGGGTAACATTCTAAAACTAGAAAGGATCAAAGTCCTCAGTCTGATATTTAAGACCTTCTATAATTTCACACTGTTATTTTTAGTCTTATTTCATATTACTCCCTGCTTTACCCATGCTGCATTCCAGCCAAGCTGGCCTAGTCCATGTCTTTGCACAGACTTAAAAGGCCCTCCCAACAACTGCCTCTTCTATCCCTTGAGTTCCTCCTAAGAAGCCTTCCTTGAAGTTATATTATACTTTCTCTCTCCTCAAATTGTCTTGTATTTATTTATCCCCATATATTGTACACTATAAGCTTCCTGAGGACAGGCCTTACACATAATAGGAGTTTAAAAAATGCTCAATGGAATGAATGAAATTGAGTTGAAGACAAGGTAGAGACCACGTAGGTCAACTGCCAACCAAATGAATGAATCCTCATCTTTCTCATCTCTGGCAGCTATTCAATTATCCTCTCCTTTACCACCTCCAGTGATGGGGATTTCATTGGCCATTCCATTTCCAGGGCAGCTCTGATTATTAGTTCAGCTATAAACTGAGCAGTCTTGGTCTCCCTGTAGGCAATTGCTCTCCTCTTCCATCCAATCTCCATCTAGCTATGATTGTGTGTGTTCATCCTTCATTGCTGAAGAAGACTATGCCATCAGAAAAATGATGACATGACTTGCACTTGACTTTGTTTTGAACGAGGGAGGACTGTGCAGGTCACCAGCTTCACTTCTCCTCCAAAGCCATCTTAATCCAGTGACCACATATTCATCAGGATGACTGGAGATGACCCAGGATGAGGCAGTTGGGGTTAAGTGAGTTGCCCAAGATCACACAGCTAGTGAGTGTCAAGCACCTGAGGTGAGATTTGAACTCAAGTCCCCCTGACTCCTGCACTGGTGCTCTATCCACTGCACTACCTAGCTGCCCCTTACCAGAATGATATTCCTAAAGGGAGGATCTAATGGTATCACTCCTCTGTTCTAAAAGCTTCACCAGCTCTCCACTGTCTCTAGGATCAAATGCCAACTTCTCTGCTTGGCATCTAAAACCCTTCGCAATCTGTCTTCAGCCTATGTTTCCAGGCCAGCCAGACTGGTCTTCTTGCCATTCCCTATTTGAGACATTCCATCTCCAGTCTCCAAGTCTTTGTATAAGCTGTACCTCATATCCACAGCATTGTCTCTCCTCATTTTGAAATTAACTCATTTCAAGACTCAGTTCAGGTTCCACCTTATTCTAGAAGCTTTTACTAGTTTCCCCAATTTTTGGCATTCCACTCTATCAAACCATAAAATATTTTTAAAAAATATATCCTGTATTTATTTTCCTGAGAACTTGTCATCTCTTCCCATAGTTGTAAGCTCCTTCAGGGTAAGGACTGTCATTTTTTTAAACTTTCTGTGTATCATCAGTGCACAATTGCAAGTACATTGTAGGTATTTAATCATGCTTGTTGACCGATGATAGGATCTGTTTAGCTTTTCAATTCCTTCACGTGCTGATCCGAGGAAGGTAGCCAATTAAAAACCCCCATATGGACTTTCCCTCTCTCTTTTTAGCAGTATATTGATTTTATTGATATCTTTTATTTCTATATCATGTTCATTTTTTAACGTATTTCTCTCACTTTCCTCAGCCAGCAGCTAATCCCTTGTAACAAACAGTAAGAAAGAGAGAGAAATTGTTCAGTCATTTCTGAGTCTTCATGACCCCATTTGGGATTTTCCCAGCAAAGACATTGGAGTGGTTTGTCATTTCCTTCTCCAACTCCTTTGACAGATGAGAAAACTGAGGCAAACAGGGTGAAGTGACTTGCCCAGGGTCACACAGCAAGAAAGTGTCTGAGGCTGGATTTGAACTTAGGAAGATGAGTCTTCCTCACTCTAAGCCTAGTGCTCTGCCTACTGAGGCACTGATCCACCTACCTGCCCCAAACAAGAAAAAACAAAAGCATTTCAGCAAAATTAGACAATGTATTAGCTGACTCTGACAAATACATCAACTGAGTCTGACAACATATACAATGTTCCACTCCTGTAGACCTTGTCTTTGTAAAGAAGGATCATTTTCTCATCTCCTTTTCCAGGGTAAGTTTGGTCATTACAATTACAATGGGCTGAGCTTTCTTTTTCTGTTTAATCTATTGACTTTGTTTCAATAATACCTCATTCATATAACATATCTTATGATAAGGTCTTCAAAGAACTTTACATGATATTAGCTTAATAAATTCTCACAACAACCCTTCAAGGTAGATCTTCTTTGTGGAAGAGGAAACTGAGGCCGAGAAAGATAGAGCAACTTACCCAAGGTCGTATAGCTGGTAAGTGTCTGATACAGAATCAAACAGAGGTCTTTCTGACGTTAAGTAGAGTGCCCAATCTACTACACCAGAGGTTTCCAAAATGGGTGATAGCACCTCCTGGGGGGCTCTGGAATGATCTGGGCAGGGTGAAAGTAGCCTCTGGTACTATGGGGGGGGTGTTGGAAAAAATAAAGGGGCGTGGAAGCAAAAGGAAAGAAGAGAAGTTTGAAAAACCTTTGAAACGTTTTATATGTTGTGTAACAGTTAAAATCTTAGTAATTACATTGTTTTCCAAATAAACACACAAAATGCAAGTTACAACCCATCCGTGGTCAAGTACACCGACAGGTCTTAACAAGTGCTGGCAGATGAGCCTGTCGTGCATTGTCGGGAAATACAGAATGAGTTGGCAGGAATATGTGCACGTAATCACTTGTTTGCAATAAGATACTATACAGTTACATGATGCAATATTACATCATCAAAATTTCAATGCAGAAAGAAACATAAATTTACATTAAATTATTAAATTTAAGGTGCATCATTTTAAAAATATACATATTTTTTGAAATGAATCAAATTTCAAAAAAATGTTAAAGAAAGATTTCAGGGGGGAGAGGTGCTGAGTACTTTTTTAAAAAGAGGGTGGTAGACCAAATAATTTTAGGGACCTTGGAACTACACCATACTGCGTCATTATATATATATTGTATTTCTATTTACTTCACTCTGTATCAGTTCAGATAAGTCTTCTCATGATTCTCTGAACATTTTCATCACTTCTTAAAATTATATTCAAATAAATTATATTCAAAAAATACGTATATATATAATTATATTAAAATACCATTTCCCAATCCCTAGGCATGCCCTCTCCCTTTCCTCCTTCTCCTCTTCCTCCTTCCTTTTTCCTTCTTCTCCTCCTTCTTTTCTTTCTTCCTCTGGACCAGGAAACACTCTAGTGAGGAAAGTCCCTCTGTCAATGCTTTTGAGTGTGGCTGGACAACTCTCCTGAAACCCCATGACTTAGGGAGTCTTCTGGGACTTTGAGAGGTTAGTTAACTAGCCCAAGATCATACAGTCATTATGAATCAGAAGCACACATTGAACCCAGGTCTTCCCAACTCCAAAAGAGAGTCTCTAACCACTATTCATTCTGCCCTTCTTTCTACTACACAATATGTTGGTGCCTCTGGGACCTTTCTTTATATCTTTGACATCCTTCAGTAAGTGGCTATCAGTGGGGGTCAAAGAATTTTGACAAAGAATTTTAGTCATTTCCTTAGCTCTTTTTTTTCATGACCTATTATCTACATGCATCTCCCCCATCCTCTAGATGTGAAAGTTACTCTCTAAGCCTGAAGGATGCTACAATTATCCCCATTCAGTTTTATCCTGTCAGCTTCAGGCCATCAGATGCTTGGGGATCCTAATTCTGTCATCCAGGGTATTAACCACACCTCATCCCCTTAACCATTCCTAAAAAGACATGGGAAGCAGCTCAGTACAGTGGAAAGGCTGCTGGATTGGAGAGTGAGAGGACTTGGATTCAAGTCTCCAATCTGTGTGACCACAGGTTAGTTATTTTTATGGGACTGAATTTTCTCCTCTGCAAAATGAAGTGACTTCTAATATTCCTTCTAGCCCTCAAGCAAAAATTCCTCATTCTGACTGTCTGTCTCTGGACTAACTCTGTTTTGTGAATTCCCCTCCTAAAATGAGATGTCTAATAGCTGACACAGTACTAGGTCATTTTCATAGATGAAGGTGGTATTTGGAATTCTGGTCTTCCCATTTTTTCAGAAATTTAGTCCACTGGTAATCTGATGGATCCTCATTCCACCCATTCCTTGACTAGATTTCCTTTTCTCTAGAAGTTCTTCTTATCTGGGTCTACAATCACTACAGAGGGAACCAATCTTAGCCAGCCAGGAACAACATCACCCATCCTCTCCTACCAAGAATTCGAAGAAACAAATTCCTCCTCTCAGATCATAATACAACTTGCAAGACTGAGAATCTCCTAGAACACATGGATTTGACTCTGACCTGTCCAATTTCCAAGGCTCATCAGCTTCACTTCCGCTTACCTGTTTCAGGTACAATGATGACTAGGGATTATCCTGCACTAAACATAAAACTCTCTATATGGCCTGACAAGATATCTGATGTTGAAAGTCCCAAGTTCAAGGACACTTGGGACTTTCCCAACACTATCCAGCTAAAGGAGTCTACTTTAGCAAACTTTGTACTTGGATTTTTGCTTGGGAAAATGCGATCAACATATCCAGAGTACAGGCAGCCCCACGAGAGAAGAGATGTTTTCTACCTTTTTTCTACCTTTTGCCCCAGCTTGGTCAACAAATACCATTTTTGGAGAGGGAGAGAGGGAGAGAGGGAGAAGAGAAGGGAAGTTTTATTGAAGGGGGAACACAGAGGATAATATTCACCCTGGGCCTGGCAATGCCTAGTTCCTACCCTCTGACTGCTTCTGTTCTCAAGAAATACAGAAGAATGGATCTGTCTCACCTAGAGACTCTGTTCTCTTCTCTCCTTTCTCCCTTCTCCTCTTTATCTCTTTTTCTTACTTCTCCTCTCCTTCTCTTTCTCCTATCTCTCCCTCCCTTTCTCTCCTTCACTCTTCTCTTTTTCTTTTCTTTCCTCCCTGTTTTTCTCTCCCTTTTTCCTTTGATTCCTCTCTAAATCTGTCTGTTTCTCTTTGTCTCCCTGTCTCTGCTTCTCTCTTTGCCCCCTCTGCCCCCCTGCCCCCATCCTTCTTTCTCTTCTGATCTTTTATTTCGGTGTTGTGCTTTATTTAGCAATGTGTTTTGGGTCTGTTTTTCACTTCACTAGGACAGCTCCCCAAGGAAGCAATAATAACAACCCATTATTCTGTAGAACGAAGCTATTTTTTCTAACACCCTCTGCTCCTCCAGTTCCTCCTCTCTCTCCAGACCATCTTATGAGTTAAGCACATGATTATTTGACAGAGGAGACCCAGCAACAGAGAGTTAAGTTATTTGACAAAGGTCACATAGCTAGCAACTGGCACAATCAGAAAGAAAACCAAAGACTTTAGCATTCCACATCCCAGGCTGCCTAGTATAGTCTATTTACACATGCTAGACAAATCTCAATGAGACAAAAGAAAGACAGGAAAGAAATAATTATAGGCAACAAAGAAATAAAACCATCATTCTTTGCAGATGATATGTGAGAGTCCACTTAAAACTAATTGAAACAAAGAACAAGTTCAGTTGTTTGTCTTTAATTCAAAAATAAAGTTTTTGGAGGCACTAGAGGTTACGTTACTTGCCCAAAGTCACATAGCTAGTAAGTGTCTAAGGCTAGATTTAAACTCAGGTCCTCCTGACTCCAGGGCCAGGGCTCTATCAGGGCTTCTATTACCTAGCTGCCCCTGTCTTTGCTTTGTAAAAAGTTTCTCTACTGGATTCTGGGAGAAGATGGGAGGTCCCTAGCTCCTTTCCCCAATTGTGACAGACGAAAAAGAACTCTCAGGACCTCAAAAAGTCTTCAGTGGATCCCCACTACTGCTAGAATAAAATTCAAAATTCTTAGTATGGCATTTAAAGCCCTTCAGAACTTTCTAGACCTATTTCACATTCTTCTCCTTTATTCACTCTCAGTTTCAGCTAAATTGACTCACTTGCTGTTTTCCAGACTCAGCATTTCATTCCCATCCCACCTCATTACCTTTGCCTAGGCTGTCCTCCATACCTAGAATTCACTTCCTCCTTACCACTGGCAGGGCCATGCTAGGTTGACCTCATATCATCTCTTGAGAGTCAATTGTTAAATTTTCAGATTTTATACCTGGACAAACACTAGAAATCAGGGCTTGATTTGTTTTATTGATTGTCTAGAGTTTAGAAAGTGACTTAACCATTTAGATTAAAAGTGTGTAAGGACAGCCACTTATTAAACATTTAACATATTTAACTTAATTATTAAGTGCCACTCGTTAAATAGCCTCTTAGCATGCTTAGTTTTCTTTAACCCAGAATGCCCCAAGACAGCTGGGAGCCTTTCTGGATTTTCCTGCTTGTCAGTACCTTTTTCTACCTCCAAGCCCCTTATATCTGTGTTTACATTGTGGCCCCTCAGTAGGATGGAAGGCAGGGAATCTTTTTTTTCCATTTTGTTTTTGTATCTCTCTCTGGTGCCTAACACAGAGCCTAATATATCATAGACACTTAATAAATGTTCCATTAATTGAAATTGAATTAATCAACTGTGATTCCAAAGGACAATGACAACGCACATGACCCACCTCCTCACGGAGAAGTGATGGACTCATATTTTTGGATGTAGCCAATATGCTTGACTATGTTTACTTGTTACAGGGATGCTGTTTTGCCCTTGGGGGGAGAGGGGAAGAGAAAAAAAGTAATATTTATTTATGAGAAAAAAATGAAAAACTAATTTAAAGAAAGAAATAGAATTGAAAATGAGTTCCCATCTTGCCCAAGTCCATGGAAGCTAGGGGAGGGGGAGGGACAGAGTTAATTATTCCTTGATCTTTATTGTTTTATCATCTGTCCCTCATTAGGTCACAGAATATTAAATCTGGAATAGCACTTAGAGCTCACTTAGTAACTCCTGGACCACCTGCCCTGTGCTCCCCACACCCATTTCTGTTTGTCCAGGTTACAGTTAATTAACAAGGCTAAGACATACAGGAAGGCTCAGTCTGGAGACTTCCAGAATGAGGAAGAGATGTGCCACTAATAAAAAAAAAAAATCAAGGGCATCCTTAAATAGAAGCCCTCAGATTGCTTTGCTAAAGTCCTGGAGTTGACCTGACAAATCAGAGCCAGGAGTCCCAATTAGGGCTGACAGGAGATGGTCTCCTCTTAGGAGAGGAACCCCTACAGAAAAGTTTTCTATCCCCCTTCCCCAATTATACCCACTCCAAAAGACAGACAAGAAATACTTAGCAAGTACCTGCAGAGTCCACAGGACTTTGAGGGTGGGGTTTAGGCATTAGTCGTTGAGGGTGCATCAACATTTGTTATTTTCAGTTCAATAGAGAGGATAAAACCCTAGAGTTGGATCATGAATTTAGACCTGAAAGAGACCTCAGAGATCAGAGGGTCCAACTTTCTCATTTTGCAGATGAGTAAACTGAGGCTCACAGAGGTTACAGAGAGCCAAGTGGTGCAGTGGGTTGAACTGGAGTCAGGAAGACCTCTCCCAGAGCCTCCTGAGTTTATTCATTTGTAAAACAGGAATAACAGCGCCTATTTCATGGGGCTGTGGTGAGAATAAAATGAGACCCCATTTGTAAAGTGCTCTGTAAACCTCAAAGCCTTACATAAATGGTAGGTATGCCTATTATTATCATCACCCAAGCTCACACAAGGGGTAAGTGGCAGAGTTCTGATTCCAACAAATGTCCCCAGTTCAAAATTCAGTGCTTTTTGCACTGCTCCAAGGGTGCCTCCTTTGTCTGGGTGGTCTTAGACCAATCTCTTCACTTGTCTTTTATTATAGGACATAGGGCGGGACTTAGAGTTGGGAGGACCTGAGTTCAAATCACAGCTCAGACACTGACTGTCTGTGTGACCCTAGTTGAGGCACTGTCAACCTCAGCTTCCTCATCTGTAAAATGAGGGTGATAATATTAGCCCTTGCCTTGCTGGGTTGTAAGGATCCAGTGAGATCACATATAGGAAGCATGTTGCAAACCTTAATGTGTTAATAAGTAAGTAAATTAAGCTATTATGAGTCCACTGGACCAAACGATCCCTATGGCCATTTCCAAGTCTGTGGTCCATTCATTGATTCAGTCCAAAGTTGCTGATCACCTCCTGAATACAAATGACATTGTCATGAAAGCAAAAGACCACCTAGAAGTTTGTAATCCAGAAGGAAAAACAGAAATATGTATAGAATCAAGTATGACAGAAGCCAGGATGTGATTGATGTCAAAAGCAGGGCACAAAGTACTATAGGAGTTCAGAGGAGGGAGATCATCCCATCCCCTTGGGTCCCTCCCTGAAGGTAACCTTTGAAGGGGACCCTTCCCTAGAGAGTGAGGATAATTTCAACCAACCAAGATGGAAAGTCAGGAGATGCTGGGGAGAGGGAATTCTAAGAGGAAGGAAGAGTTCAAGAAGAAAAAGACATTTTTTCCCAAGTACAAGAAACACTGGCTCTGGAATTCAAAGAGCTGAATTCAAGTATTGCCCTTCATTACTTATAACCTGTGTGACTTTGATCTAGTGATTTCACCTCCTTGGGCTCAGTATCTTCATTTGAAAAATGAAGGTATTGGACAAGCTGGCCTCAGCTCTAGATGTACAACTGGGATGTATGGAGTGTTCAGGAGGACTAGCATATCTGGTGGGAGGGGTGCCAAACCCTTTTAAGGGCTGTTCATCCACTATTGGTGTCTACCCTCACCCACTTCTCACTCATGGCTCCAAGAAGCTCAGGCCCAGTGGCCACACCTCAGTAAGTCATCTGGGCAGATGGGCTACACCAGGTTAAGAGTAACCTACAACTTCAAACTCATTAATGAGTAGGGGGATGCCTACCTTAACCATGTGAAGACTTCCCCTGGAAGAAGGGGCACATGAGAACAATTTGTTCCAATGGCCATGAAGACAGCTGAAGAAGGCACTATGGAGGCTCAGAGTTTGGTCAGACATCAAAGACACCAAGATCATCCACTGCATCCTGGGACACCAGCAGTTGTCCCGACTTTTGTCCTGCCACTGGACCTGGATGACGCTGGAGGAGAGAATGAAGCTACAACTTAAATCTACTTCATGGGCAAATCAAGTCATCACCTGTGATGTCACTGGTCCTTTTCAAAAATGAAGAACCAACAACAGATGTAGGAGGCAACCGAGTAGAATAGATAATAAAGAGATACTTTCATTTCTGTCATGTAAACTTGGACAATGGTAATAACAGCAGTTAGTACTATATAGCACTTTTAAGGTTTGCCAATAATAACCCTGGGAGGTGGGAACTATTTTGCAGATGAGGAAACTGAGGCAGGAAGATGAGTACAAATCCAGTCTCAGACACTTACTAGCTGTGTGATGCTTGGAAAGTCACTTAACCCTGTTTGCCTCTGTTTCTTTATCTGGAGAAGGAAATGGCAAACCACTCCAATGTCTTTGCCAAGAAAATCCCAAATGATGTCACAAAGAGTCAGACATAACTGAAAAATAGCTAAATAACAGCAAAAGAGGTTATTAAGGATGACTTCTTGGGAGAATGAGTTAGTCTGAAGTAAGACCTCCTCCAAGAGCAAAGACCACTTTGCCTTGTAGACCTGTGGCTAGACTGTGGGCCATGGATTCCATGACTGAAAACCATTGGCTCCTCCCAGTGTTGAAGCTCTAGATCATTAGACATTGTGAGGATTGAAAAGGTCGGGGATGCTGGATGGACAGGAGTGAGTCTTAAGAGGCCATGACACCGAGAGGGGCACTCAGACTTTCAGAGTCAAGAAACTTTGTTAAAGATAACATTTAACTTGAATTTTTGTATATGGAGTATGATATTTGGCTCATCTAGACCCAGAAAATGGGCCCTTTTCAATTTGCTTGGGGAAATTGTTCACTTGTTTTTAATGATCAGATTGTAGACTTGGGCCTCAAAGAGACCATATGTAAACTTATCCCACCACCTCAAATTATGAATGAAGAAAAGATACAGACACAGATTTTATTGTACTATGCAGATATTATTTGGGTGTGTTGCAGATTTTTTTGCTTTGTTTTGTTTTTTGCAAATTGAAGGTTTGTGACAACTCTGCATCGAGCAAGACATTTTTCCAACAACATGTGCTCATGTCATGTCTGTGTGTCACACTTGGGCTATTCTCTCAATATTTCAAACTTTTTCATTATTATATCTCTTATAGTGATATGTGGTCAGTGATCATTTATGTTACAATTGTAACACACTGTACCCATATCAGATGGCAAATGTAATCAATAGATGTGTGTGTTCTGACTGCTCCAACTATCTACTGTCCTCCCTGTCTTCTGGCCTCCCTATTCCCTGAGACACAACAATATTGAAGAATATTATATAAACTTAGTTGATCAAGCAGCAGCAGGGCTTGAGAGGATTGACTCCAATTTTGAAAGTTCCGCTGTGGGAAAAATGCTATTAAACTAGCATCGAGTGCTACAGAGAAATCTTTTGTGAAAGGAAGAGTCAATCAATACAGCAAACTTCACTGCATTATTTTAAGAAATTGACATAGCTGTTCCATTCACCAATCATCACCCCAATCAGTCAGTAGTCATGGACATGGAAGCAAGACCCTCCACCAGCAAAAGTCTTACTAAAAGTTCAGGTGATAGCATTTTTTAGCAATTAAATATTTTTAGTTAAGGTATGTGAATTGATTTTTTTTAGACATAATATTATTGCAGACTTAATAAACTGAAGTATAGTATAATAGAACTTTTGAATGCACTAGGAAACCAAAAAATTAGTGTGACCAACTTTATCCAGACATTCACTTTATTGTGGCATTCTAGAACTAAACTTACAATTTCTCCAAGGTATACCTACACAAGATTGAGTCTCCTTCTTTGCAGAAGTAGAGAACTATAAAGGTGAAATACTGTAGTCTTGCTTGAGGTCTAGATTTGTTTTACTAAGGTTCTTTCTTTCTTTCCTTTCTTCATCTTATTTCTTCCTTCTTTTTTTCTTCCTTTCCTTTTTCCTTTCTTTCTTCCTCTCTTCATTTCTCCTCTTTCTTTTGCCTTCCTTTCCTTCCTTCCTTAGTTCTTTCTTTTTTTCTTTTCCCTTCTTTTTTCTTTCTTCTTTTTTCTCTTTCCTTCTTTTTCTTTCTTTCCTCCTTTCTTTTTTATCTTTCTTTTTTCCTTTTTTCTTTTCTTGATTTCATGCTTTTTCCTTCTCTTTTTCTTTCTTCCTTTCTTTTTTCTTCTTTTCTTTTCTAGATTTATAATCATGAAGACCTAGTTTCAGATCCTGTCTCATATACTTACTAGCCATGTGACTCCAATCAAGTTACTTAATCATTTTCAACCTATTTCCTCTTCTGTAAAAATGAGGAGAATAATTGCACCTACCTCCAAAAAGAGAGTTGTTGTGAGGAGCAAATGAAATAATACATATAAAGTGATTTGTGAACCCTAAAACCCAGATGATGCTAGCTAGTTACCTGCTTTTTTATCATTTTTATTTCACTTTTTGTTTTAGTGATGTCTTTCTAGATCAGGGAGAAATACATAAGGAAATCAAGGTGACATAAAAACCAAAGATATCAATAATTTTTTTCAAAACTTCATTTGTTTAAAAAAATTGCACATGAGGCAGCTTGAAGCCCATAAAGCCTACAGGACCAGCAGTCCTTCAGATAGTAAGTGGTTCCTTGAAAGGATTCAACTTAACATCAAATCTAAAACTTGGGTGGTTAGATCAAGTCATCCCAGAGTTACAGGCTCTGCCATCAAAGGTATCACACAGAATATCATAGGATCTTAGACTTTGAGTTGAGGTGGACCTCAGAAGCCACTATGTTAAATCCCCTGATTTTATAGACAAGTAAACTGAAGCACAAAGTGCTAAAGTGACCTGTCCAGGGTCACGCAGCTAGAAGGTGTATGAGGCAGGATCTGACGCCAGGTCTTCCTGGTTCCAGATCAACTGCCCTAGTACTAAACCAAGCGGCTTTAATCCCCTCTTTGGGAGTGAGGCTCTTATCGGCATTCTAGGATGCCCTACAATTTTGAAACAGTTGTTTGCCCTTCATACTCAAAGAGAATCCTCAGAGAGGACCATGACACCAAGAATGTGATGCTATGACTTGAACATGAATTAGATTTAAGTGAGGAAGGGCTGTGCAAAGTCAGCGGCCTCACTTTCTCCTGCAGAGCCATCTGGGTCCAGTGGCCAGATGTGGATCAGGATGACTGGAGATGGCCCCCTTTGGAACAGTAAACCTCAGTTGGAATGGAGTTAGGAGATAAGAAGCTCTCCAAACCAACAGGGAATTCCCCCAAAGTTTCTGGGGAAGCAATGAAAAATCAGAGGCATGTTAAGGCTGCCTTGGTATTCAGTTACTTCCTCCTCTCCCCTCCTCCAGCTGATGATTGATTAATATCTTGGAGTGAGGAAACTCAGCAATTCCTAGCCAGGAACAAACAGGTATAATCCAAACTGTGAACCAACCTGGGGAAATCTGCATACTGTTCCCTGTATTGGTGGAGAGAATGTTGACTCAAGGTTGAGTGTCTTTGGGAGGAGAAGAGTTGATACAGGAGCTTTTAAGAGGAGGGAAGTTCTTCATTCCTTTTTCAAGAAGGACGTTCTTGGTTTCAGACTCCCTCCTAGCCAGGCTCTAGACATGTGGAGACAGAGATTTGGGAAATTGTAGATATTCAGGAAAGAGTGGGGTGGAAGAAGGCTCCTTAACATGCCCCTGATTTCTCAATTGCTTCCCTAGAGATTTTGGGGGAATTCCCTGTTGGTTTGGAGAGCTTCTCATCTCCTAACTCCATGCTTTTGTACAGACAAAGGATGTCCTGGTGGGCCTTCCCTCCTCACCTCTGGCTCTTAGAAATCCTAACTCTTTTCTTGCTCAGTTCAATGGCACGTTTGTAAGAAGGGCTTGCCTGGTCACCTCAGCTTCTAAGGACTGCCCCTCAAAGTTCTTTGTATTTGCTTTGTCTATGGTTTGTATGTACTTCAGTGAATACATGGCTGTTTCCTCCCTGTTTCTTAGAATCCTTAACCTGGCTCCAGTGCTACCCCCTCAACTCTGGTTGCTCCTGCTCTCTCGCTCCTCTAATTATTTTGAGTTTATTCATCTGTGTACATTAGAATGTGTGTAGCAAGGGCTTACCCCAGGTAAGGTCCCTGAAGGCAGGAGCCATTTCATTTCTTCAAACTCACACTTACAGCTTGTGCTTAACAAAAGCTGAATTCAATTGATTCCTTTTGGCTTATGTTCACTCGTGTCTAACTCTTCACGACCCATTTGGAGTTTTCTTGGCAAAGGTACAGAACTAGTTTGCCGTTTCCTTCTCCAGATCAGTTTACATATAAGGAAACTGAGGCAAACAAGGTGAAGTGACTTGCCCAGGGTCCCACAGGTAGTAAGATATCTGAGGGTAGATTTAAATTCAGGTCTTCTTTACTCCAGTCCCAGAGCTCTATTCATCCAGCTGCCTAAGTTAAGACTTAGTGAAATAAAGAAAGCCAAAAGAGACCCTGCCCATAAGAAGCTTGAATTTTAACAGGGAAGAAAAAAATCAGGCATATACATGTTCCCCATGCCTGGAACGCTCTCCCCCCTCATGTCATCATCTAATTAATTTATTTATTCATTATCAGCCCAATTAAATTACTAAAAAAAAATACTTGGTTAGACCACATACAAATAAGATTAATCTGGAAGAATAAAAGGTCAAGAATTTCAAAGAAACTAATGGGAAAAATGTAAAGGAAGTAGGTTCAGCAATATCAGATCATCAGCTACCTTATAAGGCAGTAAATATCAAAACTCTCTGGTACTAAGAAGTAGAAATGTGGATCAGTGGAACAGAACCATTTACAGTAGTAAATGGTTATGGTGTCCTAGTGTCAAAAAGAAAGATTTAAGTTTTGGGGGTAAGAATTCATTATTTGGTAAAAAAAAAAAAAAAAAAAAAAAAAAAAAGAAAGAAAAGAAAAGAAATTATAGGGAAATCTGGAAAGCAGTCTGGCAAAAATTGTACATAGACTACTATCTTGAAGCGTACTCAAGATAAGGTCAAAATGGATGCATGAACTAGATATAAAGGAAGTTTAAACAAGAAAATTAGAAGAACATGGAGCATATTACCTATCAGACTCATGGACAGAAGAATAATTTATGAAGAAACAAGAGATGGTATTGTGTAGGGTAAATTGGATAATTTCAATTACATTAAAAAGTTCTTGTACAAATAAAATTAATATATTCAAGAAAGCACAAAACTGAGAGAAAACTTTCATAGAAAGTCTCTCAAATAGAGGTCTTATTTCTCAGATATATAAAGAACTTTGTCAAGTTTATAAAAATATGAATCATTCCCCAATTGATAAATGGTCAAAGGAAAGGAACAGGCAGTTTTTTCAGTGAAAAAATAAAATATATACATATGTGTGCATGTGTATGTGTGTATACACATATATAAAATCAGATGCTATAAATCATTATTGACTAAAGAAATGCAAATTAAAACAACTTTGAGATATCATCTTGCACCTATTAAATTGACTAAAATCATAGATGCCCTTCAATTGGGGAATAGCTAAACAAGTTGTATTAATATGATTATGAAGGAATATTACTGTAATGTAAGAAATGATGAGGTGGTTGATTTTAGAAAAAACATGGAAAGGCTTGGAACTATGAAGGAAGATACCATTCACCTCCAGAAAAAGAAATGACAAATAGAAATATGTATATCATGGTCTTACATACATGTATATGTGTGTTGTGTTACGTGTGTGTATGTATATAGGTACATATATATATTTGTGTCTAGTCATAGTCTTCTATAGTGCAGGGTGGGGAGAGAGGGAGAAAAAAGTACACAGCAGAGAAGAAAACTTGGAAACACAGAAAAGCTAAGAAGCTTTGAAAACATGTGATACTTATTATTTTTTCAAAAAAAGTAAATGGTTTGAAATGGAAATCTGTTGTTTTATATTGAATCCTCTTTTAATGGTCTGCTACATATCCAAAAATGTTCTCTTTTTTCTTGTTTTGCATTGAAGTTTAAAGTGAATTTTTTTAAAAAATTCTAGGGGTCAGAGCCAAGATGGTGGAGTAGAAAGACGCACATACTATAGCTCTTCCCCCCAGCCTATAAAATACCTGTAAAAAATGACTCTCAACAAATTCTAGAGCAGCAGAAGCCACAGGACGACAGAGTGGAAGAGATTTCCAGCCAAAGGTAACTTAGAAGGCTGACAGGAAAGATCTATCCCACCAGAGGCTGAGCGAAGCAGAGCCCAGCAGTGGCTATGCGGCACTGGCACCAGGAGGAATAGGACCAGAACAAACCTTCGGGGCAGAATCCCCAGCAGGGAGGGTCTCAGATCCCTCAACCCATAAACACCAAAGAAATTTTTCTTTCAAACACAAGAATCAAGAGAAGCATGAAAAGGTAAACAGGAAAGAGAAATCATAAAGGACTTTCTAAAGCTGAACTGTTTACATTCCTACATGGAAAGATAATATTTGTAACTTGAGATTTTTCTCAGTATTTGGATAAGTGAAGGGATTATACATGCACACACACACACAGACATGCACACACACACACACACACACACAGAGGCACAGGTTGAGTTGAATCAGAAGGGATGAAGTCTTTTTTTTTTTACATTAATTTTATTTATTTTCAGTGTTCCACAATCACTACCATAAAACTTAGATTTTTTTTCCCCTTCCTCCCCCTCCCTTCCCGAAATGGCATACAATTTTATATAGGTTCTACATATATTTAAATTCCTATTAAATACATTTTCACTATAGTCATGCTGTGTAGATGAATTATAATGAGTGGGAGAAAGCATATAACAAACCAAAATGTAATACACACACAAAAAAAAATCATCTGCTATATTCTGCGATTGAATTCCATAGTTCTTTCTCTGGATGTTGAAGGCATTTTGCCTTAAAAGACCACTGGGAATTTTTTTAGTCCTTGCATTGCTATGAAGTTCCAAGTCTACCAGAAAAAGCTCTTGCACACTGTGGTCAGTGCTGTGCACAAGGTTCTCCTAGCTCTGCTCCTTTCCCTTAGCATCAGATCATAGAAGTCTTGCCAGGACTCTCTGAAGTCTTCCTGTTCATCATTTCTTGTAGTGCAATAGTGTTCCATTACATTATTACCATAATTTATTCAGCCATTCTCCAACTGATGGGCATCCCTCTGATTTCCAGTTTTTGGCCACTACAAAGAGTGCTGCTATAAATATTTTTGTACATGTGGGACCCTTTCCCATTTTTATGATCTCTTGGGGATACTGTCCTAGAAGCAATATTACTGGATCAAAGGGTATGCATACTTTTGTACCCCTTTGGGCATAGTTCCAAATAGCTCTCCAGAATGGTTGGATCAGCTCACAGCTCCACCAACAATGTATTAGTGTTCCAACTCTCCCACATCCTCTCCAACATATTTCATCTTCTTGTTCTGTCATGTTTGCCAATCTGATAGGTGTGATGTGGTACCTCAGAGTTGTTTTGATTTGCATCTCTCTAATCAAAAGTGATTTAGAGCATTTTCTCATATGACTATAGATATCTTTAATTTCTTCCTCTGAAAACTGCCTGTTCATATCCTTTGACCATTTATCAATTGGGGAATGACTTGTATTTTTGTACATTTGACTCAGTTCTCTATATATTCTAGAAATGAGGCCTTCATCACAAACATTAGCTGTAAAAATTCCTTCCCAGTTTTCTACAAGAAGGGATGACATCTAAAAAAAAATAAAATTAAGGAGTGAGAGAGGAATATATTGGGAGGAGAAAGAGAGAAATGGAATGGGGCAAATTGTCACTTATAAAAGAGATAAGAAAAATATTTTTCAATGTAGGAGAAAAGGGAGGAGGTGAGAAGGGAAAAGTGAAGCTTACTCTCTTCCCATATGGCTTAAGGAGGGAATAACACACATTCAATTTGGTATGAAAATCTATCTTACACTACAGGAAAATGGGGGAGAAGGGGACAAGTGGGGTGGGGGAGGGAGGATAGAAGGGAGGGCAAATGGGGGAAGGGAGTAACTAGAAGTAAACACTTTTGGGAAGGGACAAGGTCAAATGAGAGAATAGAATAAAGGGGGGAAAGAGTAGGATGGAGGGAAATATAGTTAGTCTTACACAACATATCTATTATGGAAGTCTTTAGCAAAATGACACATATATAGCCTGTATTGAATTTCTTGCCTTCTCAATGGGGGTGGGTGGGGAAGGAGGAAAGGAGAGAAGTTGGAATTCAAAGTATTAGAAACAAAAGTTGAGAATTGTTATTTCATATAACTGGGAAATAAGAAATACAGGTATTAAGGTATAGAAATCATCTTGCCCTACAAGAAAAAAAGAGAAGATGGAGATAAGGGAAGGGTGAGGTGTGATAGAAGGGAGGGCACATTGAGGAAAGGGGTAATCAGAATGCAAGGTGTTATGAGGTGGGGGGAGGGGAGAGATGGGGAGAAAAATTGGAATGCAAAATTTTGTGGAAATGAATGTTGTAATCTAAAAATAAATAAATTTTAATAATAATTATAATAATAATAAATTAAAAAATTTAAGTCTTTCTCAGCACCACAATTCAAAAACATTGATTCTGTTCACTCAGCTTTCCTTATTTTCCAAATCTCACAGCCATTCATTACTACTGGAAAAAAACATAGTTTTGTCTATACAGACTTCTATCAATAAGGTGATGTCTCTGCTTTTTAGTCCACTGTCCAGATTCGCCAAAGCTTTCCTTCCAAGGAGCAAATGCTTTTAATTTCATGGCTGTAGTCACCATCTACAGTGATCTTTGAGCCCAAGAATATAACCTCTGATGCTGCTTCTTTTTCTTCTCCCTCTATTTGCCAGGAAGTTGATGGAACCAATTGCTGAGATCTTAGTTTTTTTGGATATTAAACCTCAAGGCAGCTTTTACACTATCTTCTTTCACTCACTTCAAGAGGCTTCTTAATTCATCTTCATTTTTTGTCATATGCATATCTTATATTGTTGATATTTCTCCTGGCAACCTTAATTCCAGTTTTTGATTCATCCAGCCTGGCATTTCTCATGTTGTACTCAGCATATAAGTTAAATAAATAAGGTGACAATATACAGACTTGTCCCACTCATTTTCCAAACTTAAACCATGTTTAGAACATGGAACATCTGAGGAAACTGAGGCCCTGAGAAATGCATTGGCAGTCAGCATATGAGTGAGGATTTGAACCCATATTCTCTGACTCTGGCATCTAGGTATCAAAGAGGATAGCCTGGAGTCAGGAAGAACTCATCTTCCTGAGTTCAATTCTGGCCTCAGACACTTACTAACTATGTGACTCTGGGCAAGTCATTTTACCTTGTTTGCTTCAATTTCCTCATCTGTCAAATGAACTGGAGAAGGAAATATCAAACCACTACAGTATCTTTGCCAAGAAAACTCCAAATGAGAACACGAAGAGTCTGACACAGCTGAAAAGCAACTGAACGACAATTTCTGACTCCAGAGTCAACACTCTTTCTAATGTATTTTATTTCTTTATTCATCCATGTATGGTTACATGTATTTATTCATTAGTAATAATATAGATACATAAATACATAGATAATAATAATTTCTAATCCATAAAGCTTTTGATTTATGGTATCACCTTTCTAATGTCATGGTCTTCTTCAAGAACAAAGGACAGACAACCAATTCTATGAGTAGAAAAGGAGCTGCCCACTGGGGACCAAACTGGAACTGACCAGTTAGGCAACATGGCTCTCTCTCTCTCTCTCTCTCTCTCTCTCTCTCTCTCTCTCTCTCTCTCTCTCTCTCTCTCTCTCTCTCTCTCTCTCTCTCTCTCTCTTTCTCCCCACCCTCCCTCTGCTTCTCTGTCTCTTTCCTTCTCTGTCTCTATCTCTCTCTCTCTCCTTTACCTTCCCGTGCTCTGCCCAAAGAGAATGTAAATTTTAAACTCTGAAATCTTTTTTTGTTCCTTTTCTTACTTAACCCAAATCCCTTTCATTGATTGGCCAACAATAAGGTCCCAGTCCAAGCCCCACTTGTTCATTGTTTGGGCCTTGATTGGCTCAGAATGAATGTAAATAGCACTTTTTTCTGTTTTGACCAGAAACTCCCGAGGAGTTTTCCTCTCAGATTGATTTTTTAAAATAGGTAAAGAGGCTGTTTTCTGTCTTATTTCTTACCTAGCCTTAATCACTGAATGGGCATTACCTCAGTCAAACTGAGACCTGTTAAGGATCTTAACTTAAAAAGGCCAAGGTCTCCGACTGCATTCTGGGCCATCTCCAGTTGTCCTGATCTACATCTCCCCACCAGACCCAGATTGCTCTGGAGGACAAAGTGAGGCTGGTGACTTAGCACAGCCCTGCCTCACTTAAATCCAATTCACCTGCAAGTCATGGTGTCCCCTCCCTGATGTCATGATCCTCTTCCAGAACAAAGGACAAACAATATACATTGTTTCCCTTGGTGGAATGTATGCTCCTAGAACAGAGGGATTATTTTGCTTTTGAGCAAATGAAATCAGAACCAAGCAGAAGAGAGCAGAGGAGAGGATCTAGCCAGTGAGATAACTCAGCTCCTCCTCTCCTCTCTGCCTCCTTCCCCTTCCTTCTCCTCTCCAAAGGAAGGTAAATTTTGATGGCCAAAAGATGCCCAGTTGACTGGGTTTTACTGGTTAGTTCCTCCCCTTGCCCCCCCTCCCCTTACCTCCCCTCCCTTCCACTGCCCTCCTCTCTTCTTCTCTCCCAAAATCTTAAACCTACTGCACTCTGAAGCTGGGAAGCCAATGGGCCCCTTCCTAAGGGCTCCTCTAGACCCTCCTGGCTTTACAGTGATTATCAATAGTAATTGTCACTGTTTCCCTCTCAGCCTGATGTTTCTTTTTCTTGGTCACATTAAAGGGGCCATACCCTAGCTACCTCTTAAACAGTCCTATTCAATGAATGGGCATTGCCTCACTCTAAGTGAGTACCTGCCCCTTTAGGTCAAGGTCTCCCAGTGCATCCTGTCTCATCTCCAGTCATCCTGATGAATATCTGGTCACTGGATTCAGATAACTCTGGAGAAGTGAGGCTGGTGACCTACACAACCCTCCCTCATTCAAAACAGAGTCAAGTGTGAGTCATGTCATCTGATGGCATTGTCTTCTTTGGCAAAGAAGGACAAACACAAAAACAATCCCTGGCCCCCAATGCCTAACCCAGTGCCTAGTATATAGTAGGCACTTCATAATTGCTCACTGCACTGAATTGAATGGAAGGCTGGCATCGAGTGGGCTGGAGATGGGAAGTTTCTATTTGCTCTGCTTTAGCCAAGAAAAACAGCTTCAACCAACCAGGAAGCCCAAATTCGAGAAGTACACAAGGAGTTAACCCCACCTCATGTCCTTAAGAGAATATAAAAGCTTCCTTTCTTTTTTTTTCTCCACCTCTCTTTACAAAGTCTTCCTGGTCACTCCCACCTCCTCTCAGTCAGCTCCTCCCTCACTCCAGGCGATCCTGCCCAGAGTACAAGTTCTCTCACCTTCAGGATTCCAAAAACAACACCGGGTTTGCCATGGTCAATGGTTAACACTTATTGGCTTTATATAATCCTTCCCCAGGCCAGTGGACTCCTCTGTTCAGCACCGGCCAGCTCCCTCCACCACCATGGCAAACGTGGGGCAGGTCCTATGGGCTTATCGGAAGTATCTGATGTCTGTCCTGTTTCCAATCTTGCTGCTGCCCCTGCCCCTGGTGGTCCCAGGCAAGGTAAAATGTTTTTTGGTTTCTGAAAGTGGGGCTGAGAGAGTTTGGGGAAGTCTGGGGGAGGTCAGCTGTAGGGGGCAGATGCAGAGGACATGGATTAGTCTCCTTTTCCCCAGCTGTCTGGAGAAGGGAACACCTCAGGCTGCGGTCTCTCCTAAATTGGCTCCTTTCTTCTCAGTCTTGGCCCCAGACACACACAAACTGCAGGAATCAGCCGGTGTGTGTGTGTGTGTGTGTGTGTGTGTGTGTGTGTGTGTGTGTATGTGTCTATGGAGGAACCCTAAAGTCATAGATCTATTGTTGGAAGAGACTTCAAAAGCCACCCCCTCATTTTACAGATGAGGAAACTGAGGACCATAGATTTACAGATGGAAGGAGCCTCGAAGGCACTCAAATTCAACCTCTTCAGTTTTGAAAAATGAGAGTACAGAGTTTAAGTGACTTTCCAAGGACCATACAGCTAGTAAGTGTCTAGACAGGATTTAAACCGAGGTCTTCCCAATTCCAAGTACTTGCCTAAAGTTCTACTTGTAGTAGCAGTGGAAGCTGGATTTGACCCCAGGTTTTCTGACTCCAGAGCTAGCGTTCTCCCCTCTGACCCTGCACACAGCCCAACTTGCTCTTGCTTTGAGAAGGATCATCCAATCCCATGAGAACTGTTAGTCTTCATTCTTTTATGGGGTTGGGAGTTGGGGTGGGGGTAGGGTAACATGATCTCCTTTCTCCTCTTGCCCAGAAGTTCTCAAAATATGAAGGAAATGAAAATTGAAGGTTGGCTTTTGTAATGGGATTCTGATGCCTTGGCTGATAGCTAAGGTTGGCATATCCCTAAGAGACCTGACCAGGACCCCTGAGCCTCCCAAAATCAGACAGAGTCTGGTCAGTCTGGCAGGTACAAAGAAGGGAGAGTCTTTAGTCTGGCTGATGAGGTTAACAGATAGCAGATACCCTGAAGCAGAGAAAGAGATGAGACTATCCTAACTCTGGTCTTCCTCTCCAAGAACTGGGAATATAGGAGCTCAGGACAGGGACCTCCAAGGTAGAGTGAGGGACAGCAGGGAATGGAGATGAAAGAACCAACATAGCCCAAGGAAACCTGTTTCTTGGGCTTTGGGGAATTTTGGCAGTGGGGGCAGGGTGGGTCATAGGCTTCTCAGAGCTGGCTGAGCAACCTGGGGAAGCCAGTTATGGGACAGAGTGTCCTGACACTAATGCCTCTGCTTCCTCCTCCCCCAACCACTCAAAGGCAGATAAGGGCAGGCTCCCGTCCTGCTCACCCGGGGAACATCAGTCTCGCTGCTTTCCAGGGATACCTCAGAATACTCATTAGTGGCATTAGTCTCCTTTTAGCAAAGACGAAGACAACAATTCTTCCCCAACTTCCTCAGCAGTAGGGTGCCACAAGTGTCCGATTTCTAACAAGATCTAAAACGCAATGGAGGCTGAGTCTGATTTCCTCTAAAATCAAGGGAGTCACATCCTGAACGAAAAAACATCTCTATATGCTTCAGTCTGTAGCATAAAACAGAGGTTGAAGGTTTTGCTCTTCCTTGCCTTCACAGACCCTACTTCTATATTGTGCTTTTTCCCTACAACAGCCCTGTGGATTGTACCAGGCAGGATGTTATATTCCATTTAACAGAGAAGGAAACTTATCTGTTAATCAGATAAGTCAACCCCCAACCCCAACTCCTTCCTTTCCCCCAATATCCAGTAGTGATGATTCCCTCATAGATCCTGCCCATGAGGAAGGATCATCTACCATTCCCCAAAACTGGTCTTTCTCCTTCCCTCCTTGGATCCCCTAGACTCTTCTTTCCCTAAGCCCAGTCACATATTCATTCATTCTTCATTCCAACGTATCTTGTTTTTAGGTGACAGGAGGCACTCTGCTAGGTACCAGGGATACAAAGAGAGAACCAAGAAATAGCCTCTGCCCTCAAGTGGTTTGTGTTCTACTTAGAAAGAAACTACAGGTAGTAAACAAATAAAAAGCAAAAGTGGGGGAGGAAGAGAACATTGGACATTAGTGTAGTACACGCACTCAGGAATGCTGGAGGACAGGTTAAGACACACTCTTGGAGAGGAGTGGGCAGACAGTGTGCCAACACATAGGGTAGTGATCCCAGGGAGGCAATTATGACAGAATGAATGGATCCATGCTCAAACCTGGGCCTCCCTGGGCATGGAGTTTATCCATTCTCACATCCAGCCATTCAAGAAGTAGTGTGATTGGTGACCTAAGTCAGGAGATCTGGGTTCGAGTTCTGGCTGGACTACTGGGTAAGCCACTCTGAACCTGTTTTCCTTTTTTATAAAGTAGGAGAAAAATATGGAGGTTTATGAGGACTGGATGAAATAATGGGTAGGAAGACTATGTATGTAAGGGGTTATTTTTTTAATATAAACTACATATGTAAGGTGAAAATCAGAATGGTGGAAACTTATGGTCTAACTGTCAGTATGTCAGTCAATAAGCATTTACTAAGCACCACATGTCTGTAGGGGAGATAAGGCAAGTTTTTGTTGGATTTTTTTAGTTCTTGCTCAGTCGTTTCAGTCATATCCCACTCTTTGTGACTTTTCAGGGTTTTCTTGGGAGAGATACCAGAGTGGTTTGCCATTTGCATCTCCAGCTCATTTTACAGATGAGGCAACTGAGGCAAACAGGGTTAAATGACTTGTCCAGGGTCACACAACTAGCAAGTGTCTGAGGCAGGATTTGAACTCAGATCTACCCTAACTCCGGTCCCAGCACTCTATCTACTGTTGCACCTAGCTGCACCATCATGTTTATAAACAACTTTAATATTAGGCCACTTATGATAAGCACCATAAAGGTACAAGTAAATGCTATAGAAATCCAGAGTGAGAGAATTATTTTTATGTTATACATTATATAAGGGAAGCAGAGACTGTTCACACTAGATGAGACCTTTTAGGTTCTCATTTTACAAAATGGGAAACTAAGGCCCAGAAAGGCCATGTGATTTGCTCAAAATCACACAGGACTAAGAAATGATGAACAGGAATACTTCAGAGAGGCCTGGAAAGACTTATATGATCTGATGCTGAGAGAAAGGAGCAGAACCAGGAAAACTTTATAAACAGCAACAACCACAGTGTGCAAGGAATTTTTCTGGTAGCCTTAGTCCTTCGTAGCAATGCAAGGACCTAAAAAATTCTCAATGGACTTTTGAGGCAAAACACCTTCCACATCCAGAGAAAGAACTATGGAATTGGATTGCAGAATGAAACAGACCATTTTCTTTTGTATTATGTTTTGTTTCGTTTTGCTTTGTTTTATGGTTTCTCTCATACATTTTAATTGTTCTATGCAACATGACTAAGGTGAAAATGTATTTAATAGGAATGTACGTGTAGAACCTATATAAAATTGCATACCATCTCAAGGAGGGAGTGGGGAGGGAGGGGAAAAAGAGGGGGAGGGAGGGGAAAAATATCTAAGATATATGGAAGTGATTGTAGAACACTGAAAACAAATAAAATAATAAAAAAATAGATGTTACTTATTAAAAAAAAAATCACACAGGACTTGAAGCCCTGCCTATTAAGGCTAAGCCCTGGTATCTTCCTGCTAGGCCATATTTCCTCCCACTTCATGAAGGAGGAGCTATTTGTACTGGGCCCTCCTTGAAGAATTTCTGCTCATAGGAATGTTGGTAGGGGGAGGAAATTCCAGGTAGAGGGAACTGTGTAAAAATGGTTTGGAGGCAGGAAAGCAAAGGGTTTACAGCATTCCAAATCCTGGGCATATGGAAACTGAGGCCTAGAGCTTCAGTTTAGGTGCAGGATGTGGATGAGAGCTTATTCATTAAACATGTATTAAGTACCTGCTGTGTGCACCTGCTAGTTACAAGGAGAAAAATAAAGTTTAGATAAAATATGGTTCATGCTCTCAGACTTAGTTTTCTCATCTGTATAATAGGAATAAGGACCAAATGAAATTGTGTGTGTGTGTGTGTGTGTGTGTATGTGTTCGTCCAATGCTTCCGAAGAAGACCATGCCATCAGAGAAATAATGACATGACTTGTACTTGCCTTTGTTTTGAGCGAGGGAGGGCTGTGCAGATCACCAGCCTTACTTCTCCTCCAGAGCCATCTGACTCCAGTGACCAGATATTCATCAGGATGACTGGAGATGACCCAGGATGAGCCAGTTGGGGTTAAGTGACTTGCCCAAGGTCACACAACTAGTGAGTGTCAAGTGTCTGAGGTGAGATTTTTACTCAGGTCCTCCTGACTCCTGCATTGGTGCTCTATCCACTGCACCACCTAGATATACTTTGAAAACCATAAGTTAAATATCAGCTGTAATTATTATTATGGTAAGAAAGTGGGCACTGGACCTCTGATTTCATTTGAAAGAAAGGAATTCCCAGGTGAGAGAAGTCTCTTCACTGATACAGGTCAGCACCCTCCCTGAAACAGCATCTTAGAGGTTTAGCTGATTCCTTACCCAGGGTCACAGAGCCAGGATATGTCAGAAACAGGAAACAAACTCTGGCCTTCCCTGGTGTTAACCCCAGTTTTCCGTTCATTAGGCCATAGATGTCTCTCTCTGGGACACGTACACAGGTCACCTTGATACAGAATATTTCATTGATGGCCAGCACAGGAAGAAAACTCAGGCCTCCTATTTCCCAACACGATGCTTTACAGCAATGATTCTCAAACCTCTAACTCTCTTAAAAATTCCTGAGAACCCCTGCCCAAAAGAGTTTTTGTTTATGTGGATCATACGATCGAATTTTACTATACTAGAAATTTAAATGTCTTGGTATTCTAAAAATAGCTTTGACCTCTCAGACTCCCTAAAGGAGTCTCAAGGACCCCAGGTGGTCCCTAAACCACACTTTGAGAGTCATTGCTTTATAGAAACAGCCTGGGCAGGGCTACCTCCTGGCAATGAACAGCCTCCTCACTAGCTCTGAAGTCTCCACAGTAGCTGCATTTTCTTGGCAACTCAGGAGAGTAACGTAGTGCCTTGTGACTCACTGTCACAGTCAGCTAAGCCCCTAACAGATTCATGAGATTTAAACTCAATGGGACCTTTCAGACCAGCTAATCCAACCCCTCTCATTTTGCAAGAGGAAAATGGATACTCAGAGAAAGGAAATTATTAATCCACAGTAAAATAGCATTATCATAAAAGGCCACATTTAACCCTGGGCCCTCAGAGTTCAGATAGGGCCCTCTTTCCTACATCCCTATGTCCTGTCTCTATCAGACACACCACCTAGTTTAAGAATTGTTTAATAGATGAAGTTGCCTTATAGAAGGCTTGTCATAATTTAGTAACTCATTCCCCCTTAGCAAGGGTGTCTGAGATCTCAGTTTCCTCTTAAGATAGGAGAAAAATATGGAGGTTATGAGAACTAGATGAAATAATGGGTAGGAAGACTATGAATGCAAGGGGTTTCAGCAAAGCAAGCAATAAACATTTACTAAGCACCACTAGTCTGTAGGGGTTTGTTGTTTCGGTCATTTCAGTCATATTCCACTCTTTGGGACCTTTTGGGGTCTTCTTAGCAAAGATACTGGAGTGGTTTGCCATTTTCTTCTGCAGCTCATTTTACAGATGAGAAAACTGAGGCAAACAGGGTTAAATGACTTGTCCAAGGTCACAGAGCTAGCAAGTGTCTGAGGCAGGATTTGAACTCAGGTCTACCCTAACTCCGGTCCCAGCACTCTATCTACCATGCCACTTAGCTGCACCATCTTCTACCAATCAATCAATAAGCATTTATTAAGCACCTATTGTATGCCAGGCACAGCACTAGGCAATAGGGAATATGATTTCAGTGAATGAAATAATCTCTACTCATAATAAGCTCTTTGTAAGTCAATAGTTATATACCCAAGTCCCAGTATATCCCTTTCCTCAAGTATTCTCCATTCAGGGGGCAGAGGAGCCCAAAACAAGCAGGGAGTAGGCAGTTAGCATCCATGTCTATTGATCTGGAAGGTACAATTGTCCTTCCCCAGACACCATTCACATCCCTCTACTTTAACCAGACCAACATCATTGCTCCACCCACAGATACACAGAGCAACCCAAGGCCAAAATGCCTGGACCACAGGGACCATGTCCAACATGGTCTACCTTCTCCTGGAATGCCCATGGGATGCAGGCTAACAGAAACAGTGAGACTGGATTACAGTCTTGAAGACCTCCACCATTTTCAGTCTGCCACAAAGGCCGTACTCTCCCATTGATATTCCTTTGAACAGGAAGATTCATAAAAATGGGAGCTCATGTAGGCCTGGGAGTGGGTTCAAATCCCACCTTGATGCTCATTACCTGTGTGACCTTGGGGAAGTCACTTAAGTACTCTGGGCCTCAGTTCCTTCATTTGTAAAAAGGAAAAAGTTGGGTTAGATGGCCTGCTTCTAGATCTTTCCTCTGGTGAGAGAATCTTAGAACCTAGGAGTTGGAAGGAGCCTTCTAGTCCAATTCTGTACCTGAAAATCAATAGTTTCTACAACAAAGCCAAAGAAGAGGCCTTTACTGGAAGACACAGAAACCAGCACCATTTCCAAACTACCCCAGTGCACTTGGAGAGGGCTCTACTCTCTAGAAAGTCCTCTCTAATCTTACTTTTCCTCTTGCCATCTACCCACTGCTCCTGGATCAGCCTTCCAAGGACTTACAGAACAAGACTAATCTTTCCTCCTTGTGACCCCTTTCAGATGCTTTCACCTAACACATCATACCCTGAACCTTCTCTTCTCCAGAACAAAAACTCCTGGCACCTTCACCCAATCTTTATGTGATGTGTTGCTTAATGCCTTTCACTGCCCCATTAGGCTCGTCTTGATGCTCCATTGTGAATGCCCTTGCTCAAATATGGGAATTTCCTATAACTTTAAACAATGACCCAGCCTGGATTCAACGATAGGAGTTTAGCTCTGATTTTTCCTAGAGCACACTGACCTCAAGTAGTTCATAGGACTGAAGGACATTGAGCTAGAGAAGGGACCTCAAAAGTTATTCAGCTTGATTTAACATAAGAAGCATCTGAAACCCATTGAAATTAAATAACTTGCCCAAGGTCAAAAAGCAGTACCTCGCAGACCCCAGCTTGAAATTCAGGCTTCCAGACCTCAAATCCCATGCTTTTCTTTTTTTTATTATTAGTCTTTTAAAAGTAGTTCCTCATTTAAATCCAATGCTTTTCTCACTATATCTCAGTGGGCAACCACAGTCGTTTGAGAAAACAAGTGTAACTGAGAGGCTGAATCATCTCTTGTAAAGATAAAGAGGAGAAGGAAACTTAACAGCTTTCCCCCAGATTCTAAGATAAAGCTTTATCAGGAGTTATCTTGAAGGGTCAATTATGTAACACATGAAAAGATCAGCAGATGTGCTGAGGTTTCTCAAAACTACATGACCTCCTTCAAGAGCAGTTCTGCAAGATTTACTCAAATCCTATCTATATATCTACCTATCTATATATCTTTCTCTGTATCTTTATCCATCTATCTATCCATCTACCTTTCTATCTACCTATCTCTCTACCTGCCTATCTACCTCTCTCTCTCTCGACCTCTCTATCTACCTACCTACCTATCTAATTTCCATTGCTCTCTATATTTCTGTCTATATCAACTGATATATTTAGTCCGACTCCCTTTTCTGAGACCAAACACCAGCTGCTTACGGTACATGTCCCATGGGCACCTCAAACTGAGCATGTCCAAATCAGAACTCATTCTCTTTCCCTCCAAAGCCCTCCTCTTTCAGACTTTCTGATTTCTGTGGAGGGCAGCAGCATCCTCTCAGTCAATCCAGGTTTGCAAGTTGAGTCACCCTAGATTTCGTCACTCTCACTCACTGCTAATAATCACATCTGTTGCCAAAATTGGTCAATCCTATTTCCACAGGACACCTCTGGCATCCATTCTCTTCTCTCCACCCACACACCACAACCTCATCTCATCTACTATTGCAATTGTCTCCTACTTGGGGTTGGTGCCTCAAGTCTCTGCATACTCCACTCAGCTGCCAAAACACCACTCCTGAAGCACAGAGCTTGGCTGTGACACTTTCCTACTCCTCATTGCCTCTAGGATAAGTTTAAAAAAAAAACACAAACCTCTGTTCGGAATTTGAAGTCCTCTACAATCTAGCTACAGGTGACCTTTCCAGGCTTATTAATTACTCACCTTCAGTCACTCTACATTCCTGTGAAACTGGTCTTCCTTCTCTGCCTTTTATTTCCCATCTCTGCGCCTTTGCTCATGTGTGGTTTTTACTCTTTCCGTATCTCTGAGTCAATTTCCTTCAACATTCTAAATCCTGACCGACTCCACGAACTGTTTGTGAGGACGAAATGACAATCTATGTAAATTGCTTTAGGGGAAAGATCTGTAACCTGGGTCTATGAACTTGTAGGGTTTTTTCTTTAATAGATGTGGTCATGTATTAGCCACATTGCAAAAGAAAATAAACTTTAAAAAACTTCTTTTAAGAAGCATGCTCCAATCTACACTCAGAACTCATCAGTTCTCTGGAGGTGGATAGCATTTCCCATCATAGGTCCTTTGTGACTGTCTTGGACCATTGTTTTGGTCATGGTAGTTAAGACTTTCACAAGTCTATTTATCTACCTATCATTCTCTGTATCCTTATCTCTGTTTATCTACCTATTTACCTATCTTTATCTCTTTCTGTTTATCTATTCTTACAATATCTAGCCATCCTTACATCATCTGCACAACAATACTGTTACTATGTTCAATTGAACTTTTGGTTTCTAAAAAATATTTTGATAACTGTATTTCAATATAATTTATTTTCCTTTTCAATTCAGTAATTTTATTTTATGCATTAAAAAATCTGAGATGAGATTCATGGGCTTCACCAACCGTCCAATACACAAGAAAAATTTAAGAACCCCTGTTTTAAGGGCTATAAAAATGTCAGCTATTAGAGGAAGGAGGTCCAGGCACTTGGAGACGGTAAGACTTAGTTTTGAATCTGGTCTTAGTTCAGCCTGGATGAGTCCATTAATCTCTCTGAGCCTTTGTTTTTTGAGCTGCAAGATGGGGATAATAACAGTTCACAGGTTTTTACGAGGTAATGTATGGAATATGCCTTGAAAACCTTAAATAAATGTAAGCTGTAATTATTCATTCATTGCATGATCTTGAACAAAACAAGGCAGAGAACAGACATTTCAGTCCTGGCTCGATCATTTGCAAGGGACTGGGCAGGTCATATCCCCTCTTTGAGTCTCCCTTTTCTGACTCCTAAATGGGGAAGGTGGGATTCCAGCCAGGAGTGGGTTGGAGCTGCCAAATACAGTAGGCTGTGAGCAATTTCAGCCTCCCAATGTGGCAAATGTTCCAAATCAGGGTTTGATTTTTCATTGGTTTGGTTGCCTAGGATTAAGAATGTGATGCAGAAAATGTTATTAAAACAGATTAAACATAAATATGATGCATATTTGTATATGCACACATAGATATTTTTTCCAGACAGTTGGTTAATTAAACATTAATCAGCACATTGCTGCTTCCAGTGGGAGAATCCTAGGATGCTAAGCATGTAGAGAAAGCAGGATGACCACTTGTGAGAAATGCTATAAAGTCTTGTCCAAGTCTACTTACGGCTTGAAACCTCAGTCCCCATGCTGCCAAATTCCACCACTTCTCCCTACCACGGTATCCTAGGATTCCCAAATGAGCAGTTACTTAGTCCCAAGTTATGTAGGTTCACAATAGAACTTAGAGCTGAAAGGGATCATATAGACAGACCTGGATGAAAGGATCTAGACCTCAAAGACACTCTGGAGGCCATCTACTCCAATCCACTCATTTTACAGATGGGGAAACTGAGGCCCAGGAAGAGGAAGTTATAAGTAGAATCAAGGCTTCTTGATTTCTCCATAGTACAGTCAGGTCTTATTATAATATGAGAGGATTGACCAGGAATTCAAGAGTCCCTAACCATGTGACATGGACCCCTTTGGACAGCAGTCTGGTGAAGTCTATAGGCCCTTTCTCAGAATCATGTTTTTAAATAAATAAAATACATAGGAAAAAGAAATAAACTATCCCTAGTGTAGTTATGAAAGCATTTTTAATTACAAGATCATAGCCCCCCGGGTAAGAAGCCTAGGCGTTCCATTGAATAAGGACTTATTAAGATTTCCAGTTTTTTATTCAGTATTTTTTGTCACCAATCCAGCATATTTTATAATTACAGCCAAAAGGGGAGAGAGTAGGAGGAAGGTTCTGGCGCCCCACCTACTAGACCTGCCAGAGATTCCTCAAGGCCCAAGCAATCGAAGCAACTGTTCGAATCAGACTCTCTAGTGGTTCTACACTATTATTGAACACCGTCCCCCTGCAGTGGGGGTGAGGGAGCATTCTTGGTCCATGCTCAAGCCTTCTCCATCCCCTAACTTATCCAGGTCCTTTCTGCCCTAGAACTGTACTTAAATCTGTCAGGTACCTTAGCATGTGCCAAGCAAATCACCTTTCAGAGCCTCAGTTTTCCCATCTGGAAAATATTACTAACTAGACATCCTTCCTACCTTGAAAGGTTGTTCTGTGAGGATCCAGTGAGCTAAAGTGGATGAAAGTGGTTCCTACCCTCCCCCCACGCACACCCACCCACCAGCAAGAAGCAGGGCCAGTCTCTACCAGCTTAAGTTAACTATCAAACCAAGGGACAGCCCCTGGGGCATCTGGGCATTTCACACTGATGCTCCAGTTATTCTTGCCCTAGTAATGGTTAATCACAATATGGGTCATTTCCCATTGGCCCTTCAGGGAGCGCTCAGTCGTTTCTTCCTTCCCTCCTCCTATTCTCCCAGGGCTGGTCATTCTGGAAGTCCCATTGCCCTGTTTCAGAGTTGAGACTAGGCAGACTTCCACTTCTATCTTCATTGGGTCTTATTATAGCTTTTTATCAGAGGATGGACTAGAGGATTTCTTAAGTCAGGGACTGGAGGGCTCCTCAAACTTTTCTTATCTGTCTCCTGTTTGCCCAGAGTGGGCACTTCCAACTGTGGGCAAGGGCCATCTTTCTCTCTTGTATTTGTATGAGAAGTGCTTAATACCGTACTTGGCACCACATACTTGCCTTATTTAGTTATCTATTGATCTTAATGGGAGAATGATTCATGTAGGTGGCATTTTACACCAAGGGTCCTCTTACCAGGGGCCAACCTGACCTTCTCCCTCCCAGAATCCCCAGGGTTCCTCCTTCCAAGGTCCCCCTTCCAGGTGTCACTCCCATCCCGGCTACTAGAACCTTACCTCTGGAATTACTCTATGTACGTACGTATGCATCCCATCTACCATGTCTTAGCCTATTTGTATATAGGTTATCTTCCCTTTAGAAAGTTCCTTCCTTGAAGGCAGAAACTGGATCCTCTTTCTGCTTGTATTCCCAGCACTATGCACAGAGCTTGGCAAATAGTAAGCCCATAATAAGTGCCTGTTGAATGGCTAACACGGAAATGGTTTTGCATGACTTCTCATGCATTATAGAGATCGTATTGCTTGCCTTCTCAGTGGGTGGAGGGAGGGACTGAAGGGAGGGAGAGATTTTGGAACTCAATTATTTTTTAAATGAGTATTTTTTTAAAATGATAAATAAATGGTTTTTGATTGATCAACAGAGTGCTGGACTTAGAGACAAGAAGATCTGGGTTTAAATCTTGACCCTACTAGCTTTGAGACCCTGGGCAAAGTCATTCAACTTTGATGTGTCTCAGGGCCAATTCCCTAGGATTTTTCTCTTAAGTTTGGAGTGGAAGACAGTTCTAGAGATCAGATCCTTCCCATATTTCCCAGGACATTCCTGGGAGATAGGTCATAGGGTGACAGATTGAGAGCCAGAAAGGACCTGAGAGGTCATGGAGTCCAATCCCCTCTCATTTTATAGACTGGAAACTAATGCTCAGAGAGATAAAGGTCACTCCCCCAGTGTCACAGATGTGCCGTCAATAGCAACAGTAAACAGTGAGTTAACAAATATTTATTAAGCACTTAAAAGAGAGAGTGCTAAAAGGGTAAAGATGTATTTGGACCTGGAATTACAGGAGTAGGTGGTGGAGAATGGTTGGTATCTATCCAGGAAGACCCCCTGGAAGAGGTGGCCTGAAGCCTTGAATAAAGTAAAGGAGAAAAGGGGTGGTCAACTGTATGTTGAAAGAAAAGAAGTGGTTTTATAGACCTGGGAAAGGTAGGACACAGACACAGACACAGAGAAGGGAAAGGGAGGGCCAAGTGTCGAAAGGGCTAATTGTACTGGCCTGGAAAAGGCTGCCTGAGCCAAGCAGTTAAGAACAGACCCAACTCTCATTGGTTCTTCATGGCAGTCTACACTGGGCTTTCTAGAATCTTATTTTTATTAAGATTTAGTTCCAAGTCATCTTCATTCATTTCAGAAGGTCTCCTTCCTTTCCCCAATTCTATGAACCATCCACTGTAACAAATTTAAAAGGAAAGAGAATAAAGGAGCCCAGAAAAACCAGCTAATATGACAAGTAGATCTAATAGCTAGACCCCTTCACCTCTTCAAAGAAGAGAGGGGGGGTACATTTTCTCATCTCTTTTCTGGGGCCCAGTTTAGTCATTATAATTCCACAGCATACCTTTTCACCTTGCTTTTTTTCTTTCTGTCTTCCCTCCCTCCCTCTCTCCTTCCTTTTTGCTTCTCTTCCCTCCTTTCCTCCATCCTTCTTTTTTCCTTTCCTTCCTTCCCCTCTTTCTTCCTTCTGTCTTTTATTTATTCCTTTTTTCTTTCTCTTCCTTTCTTTTGTTCTTTCTTTCCTTTCCTTCTTTTCTTACATTCTTTCTTCCTTCATTTGAGGAAGTGTATTTTTTACCTATAAGTCAGAAAGGAAGCTCAAGCTGTCAGGAGTCTTGCTTACAACAGCCAAGAGTACTTCATGTCTGTGTAGCTAGGCACAGGTGTGCCGAGGTTCACCAAGGGTCCTAGGCCTAACTGATGAGGAGAGGGAAGAAGTCTGCTTTCCATAGAACCCTCTTTTCTGGATCACTGAATCATAGATTTAGACCTGGAATTTAGGCCATCTAGTTCAATCCCCTCATTCATATAGATGAGAAAATTGAGGTTCAGAGAATTCAATGACCTGTCCAAGGTCACACAGATAGTAAGGACTCTAAATGCAAGATTCTTTCTACTGTACCGTTAGACAATCAGCCAACAGACACTGGGTGTCCACTGCACCAAAGTGGATTCAAAGAGGATTGAACTGGATAAAAGAGAACTAAAAATCCACATCTCTGTCTGGTTAGAACTTAACTGATTTCGTTTAGGGAAGGACCATATACCAATAAGTATATGACAAGTACAGGATGCTCCCAGAAGCACAGAATGTTAGGATAAGAAAAAGCCTTTAGGGCTCACATAGTCCAATCCCCTCAGTGCACAAAAGAGGAAACAGAGGCCCAGATAGTGGAAGTGACTTGCTCAAGGTCACACAGTGAATCAGTGGCAGAACTAGGACTCCTGACCAGTGCACTGAGGGCATGGGGTAAAACAGTGATCAGATGAAGATGACTTATAAATCTTAAAGCATCATCAAAATGTGAGTAGTTGGTCATCAGGAAAGGCTCCTGGGAGGAAACAAAACTAGAACCAGTTCATTTTAATAAGCATTAATGCATTCAAGTACCTACTGTGCCAGGACAGTCAGGTGCACAGAGAGCCCAGGCCTGATTAGGAAGACCTGAGCTCAAATCCAGCCTCAGATACTTACTAACTGTGTGACCCTGGGCAAGTCACAATCCTGTTTACCTCCATTTCCTCAAATGAGCTAGAGAAAGAAATGGCAAACCACACCAGTATCTTTGCCAAGAAAACTCCCAAAAAGGGGGCACAAAGAGTCATACAGGACTGAAACAAGTGAATGACAACAAAGCCTGTGTACAATGAACTGGGCTAGATATTGAATCGGTTAACAAGCACTGTATGAGTGTTCACTGTTTACAGAACCTTGTACTAGATTCTGAGGAGGCAGGGAAAGGAAATAGAGAAATCATAGTCCTTTGAAAAATTTACATTCTCAGAGGTGGAGCCAAGATGACAGAGTAAAAGAAGGGACTTGCTTAAGTTCTCCCCCAAAACCCCTCCAAACACCTGTAAAAAAGGACCCTAAACAAATTCTAAAGCTACAGAACCCACAATATGACAGTGAAACAAATCTCCAGCCCAAGACAACCTGGAAGTATGACAGGAAGGGTATATCACACCAGGCTAGGAGCAGAGCACAGTCTGGCGTGGGCCAGGACAGGGTTAGAGCTGTCCTCACGGGACTGAATTACTGTCAGCTGTGGCAGTTTACAGACTTGTCAACCCACAAACACCAAAGACAGCATAGAAAGTCAGTGGTAAAACTCTGTCAGACCTGGGTGGGGGAGGGTTATGATCTGGCCCCAGGCCTGGGGTGGGGGAGGTGGCAGCAGCAGCAACTGTGGTGGCTGATTCCAGAGCTCTGGGCCCACAGATGGTGGGGGATGGAGTGGCTGATACAAAACCTTTGAAGTCTGGGACAGTACACTCACACCCACTCCCACTAGAAGCAGAGCCCTGAATTAACAAAGGTCTTTGTCTGGGAAGATGAACAGACAGCATAAAATAACTCATACTATAGAATCTATAAAAGATCAAAACATGCAACCAGAAGAAGATGACAAAGTCAAAGCTCCTACATCCAAAACCTCCAAGAAAAGTATGAATTGGTCACAGGCCATGGAAGAACTCAAAAAGGATTTTGAAAATCAGGTAAGAGAAGTAGAAGAAAAATTGAGAACACAAATGAGAGAGATGCAAGAAAATCATGAAAAAAAATTTAACAGCTTGCTAAAGGAGACCCCAAAAATACTGAAGAAAATAACACCTTAAAAAATACACTAACCCAAATGGTAAAAGAGGTCCAAAAAGCCAATGTGGAGAAGAATGCCTTAAAATCCAGAGCTAGTCAAATGGAAAAGGAGATCCAAAAGTTCACTGAAGAAAATAACTCTGTCAAAATTAGAATGGAGCAAATGAAAGCTAATGGCTTTATGAGAAATCAAGAAAATTATAAAAAAGAACCAAAAGAATGAAAAAATAAAAGACAAAAGTGAAATATCTCATTGGAAAAACACTGACCTGGAAAATAGATCCAGGCAAGATAGTATAAAACTTATTGGACTACCTGAAAGCCATGATTTTTTAAAAAAGAGCCTAGACACCATCTTTCAAGAAATTATCAAGGAAAACTTCCCTGATATTCTAGAACCAGAGAATAAAATAGAAATTGAAAGAATCCACCAATCACCTCTTGAAAGAGATCCCAAAAGGAAAACTCCTAGGAATATTATAGCCAAATTCCAGAGTTTCCAGATCAAGGAGAAAAATATTACAAACAGCCAGAAAGAAACAATTCAAGTATTGTGGAAATAGAATCAGGATAACACAAGATCTAGCAGCTTCTACATTAAGGGATCAACCTAAGAACTAGAATTAAAACCAATAATCACCTACCCAGCAAAACTGAGGGTAATACTTCAGGATGAAAAATGGATATTCAATGAAATGGAAAACTTTCAAGCACTCTTGATGAAAAGACCAGAGCTGAGTAGAAAATTTCACTTTCAAATACAAGAATCAAGAGAAGCATGAAAAGGTAAACAGGAAAGACAAATCATAAGGGATTTATTAAAGTTGAACTGTTTACATTCCTACATGGAAAGGTGATATATGTAACTCATGAGACTTTTCTCAGTATTAGGGTAGTTGGAGGAAAGATAGATGACAGGTAGATAGATAGATAGATAGATAGATAGATAGATAGATAGATAGATAGATAGATAGATAGATAGATAGATGGCACAGGGTGAGTTGAATATGAAGGGATGATATAAAAAATAAAATTAAGGTGTAAAAGAAGAATATATTGAGAGGAGAAAGGGAGAGATAGAATGGGGTAAATTATCTCACATAAAAGAGGCAAGAAAAAGGCTTCACGATGGAGGGGAAGAGAGAGAAAGTAAGAGGGACTCAGTGAACCTTACTCTCATTGAATTTGGCTTAAGGAGGGAATAGCATATACACTTAATTGGGTATCTTACCCTACAGGAAAGTAAGGGGGAAAGGGTTGGAGGTGGGGAAAGGATGATAGAAGGGAGAGTAGATTGGTGGAGGGAATATTCACAAGACAATACTTTTGAAAAGAGACAGGAGCAAAGGAGAAAATAGAATAAGTGGGGGGTGGAATAGAATGGAGGGAAATACAGTTAGTCTTTCACAACATGACTATTATGGAAATATTTTGCATAGCTACACTTTATAATCTATGTTGAATAGCCCATCTTCTCAATGAGGGTGGGTGGAGAGGGAAGAAGGGAGACAATTTGGAACTCAAAAGTTTTTAAAACAAATGTTAAAAAATTGTTTGTACATGCAACTGGGAAGTAAGGTATACAGGCAATGAGGTATAGAAATCTAGCTTGTCCTATAAGAAAAGGGGAAGGGGAGAGAGGAGTGACAGAAGGGAGGACAGACCTGGGGAAGGGGTAATCAAAATGCATGCCATCTTGGGGTGGGGGGGAATGGAATGAGGGGGAGAAAATTTAGAACTCAAAATCTTGTGGAAATAAATGTTGAAAACTAAAAATGAACTAATTAATTAAAAATAAATTTAAAAAAAAAACATATTCTCCTGAAGGCAGGTGGGGGATGGATGCTACAGGTAGATATAAGTGGTATCTGAATGGAGCCTTAAGGTGAGAAAAGATGTCTCAAAAGCTAAGGTGAGAAGAGAGTGCATTCCAGAATGAGCCAATGTACAGGATGTAAGGACACCACGGAAAATGTGGTTGGGATAGAGTGGAGAGGTCACATTCCAGGTAAGGAATGAAGGAAGAGAAAAGGGAAGTAGAGGGAGAGAGTGTGTGTTGGGCAAGCAGGAAGATAATCAAAGATCATCTTCGAGCCAGAAGGGTCCACAGCAGCCAATTCTCACATTATACAGATGAGAAAATTGAGGCCCTTTGAAGTTAAGTGGCTAACTTCAGCTCAGTCAAAGTGAGGCAGAAGGAGCTGGGTGCTGAATATAAAGAGAAGGAATCAGAAAGTCTGGAAAAACTCTAGGGCTGGAGTGTATCATGGACCCCTTTGGCAGTTCGTGAAGGAAATGCTACATTTCAACGAAAGGTGAATGCAAATAATGATATGTTCAAAGATCTACTGAAATCTGGCTACATTCTCCTTAGGGGTCTATGCACCCCCAAATGAAGAGTCCCCTGCATAAGTAGATGACTTGTAACCAAAGGCTAGGCTAGAGGCAATGTGGTGATAAGCAGTTTAAGCTGAGCTGTAAGACAGGACATCTGGAATCTATTCTTGGCTTGGCTAGTAAATTGTTGGGGATCCTCAGGAGAAATTACTTCTCTCTGTAATGATTGACAGAATAGACAGACAGGAACAACAGATGATAGATAGGAAGGTAGATGGGTAGATAGGAAAATAGGTGATGGATAGATGGGAAAATGGAGTAGATGGGAAAATAAAGATAGGGATGGATGGATGGATGGATGGATGGATGGATGGATGGATAAATTGCCATGGATGGGGAGATAAATATGAATAGGTAGATAGGATAAATGGATGGATGGATAGAAATAGATGATAGAGATATCCTATCTATAGATATCTATTTTCTATCAATAGATAAAATATTCAATAAACTGGGGATACTTACTACAAGCTGGTCAGACTTCTATCCCCAAGGAATGTTCATTGGAAAGGGGGAAGATTATACATAAAAAGGGCCATAAGGTCCCTTTCATGCTGAAGTCTTGTCTCCCAGGTGTTATCTTGAAGAGAGAGAGAAGGGTAAAAAATATAGAGAGAACTCCCATTTTACTGATGGGCAAACTGAGGTTCACAGAGGCAAAGTGATTTTTCTCCTGGAAGGGAGAGAAGGAACCTCCAGTCCCTGGTTGCCTCCTCGCACCTCCCTTTCTTTCCACTGGAAGCTGAGACCTTGACAAGACTTCCTCAGGGTAAACAGAACAGGAGAGGAAGGTCTGGTCACAGAGTCCACAGGGGCCCCTGCTACTCTGCCTGCATTTGGCCAGGACAGTTGATAGGGCTGGGCCGATGAGTAACTGAGCTGTTCAATCATTGCAAAGGCAATTAGAGGAAGAGGGACAATGGGATCAGCAGAATACCTCAAAAAGAAAAGAGTTGGGGGGTGGGGAGGGAAGGGGAGAACCGGGCTGGGTTCAAGGTAGCCCCAACCCTGAATTCTACCCGAGAGGGTGATGGGCACGTGTGGGAAGGAGGGGGAGGAGGAAGCTGGTGAGTAAGCACCTTCCCAGGTTGGGGAGGGGACACTTGGGGGACCAAGTCTGCCCATGTGGCCTGACTCAGCTGACCCTGAAGGGGCCCCCTATCCCCCTCCAGCAACGCCCCCCAAGGCCAGCCAGCTCTACTTTGCCCTCAATTCCCCAACCCCGCCCCAGCTCTGTTGTCCAGCAGGAGGCTCAAGTGGTTTGGCAAGGGGACAAACTGTACTTTTCTTCTGCCGAAAAATGACCGAGCAAGGAGGTGACTGAGTCCCGACTGGGCAATAACGATCTCACGGGATTAGAAACTCTGAAACATTCAAGGTGTTTCTTCTGCCCATCCACAACTACCCACTGAACCACTGACTAAACTGAACACGAAGTCCTATCTGCTGAGGAATTAGGCCTCCCCTGACACCTCCCCTTCCCATCCTACAGGCTTCTTACCTGGTCTGTTCAACTGTAACTGATCTTACTCCTCCCTTCCCATTGCTACCACACCCCTCCCACCAGGTCAGATGCTCCTGGACTACGGCTGTAAGGAGTGTCCTGGGGATAAAGGTTTTGGAAAGTGTCACCTACACCCCAGTGGCAGGAGGTGGCTATTGTTTTTGTTACATTGATTTAGTCTGGGGTTTTCTTGGCAAAGATCTTGGAGTGGTTCACGGATTCCTTCTCCAACTCATTTTACAGAAGAGGAAACTGAGGTAAACAGGGTGAAGTGACTCAGGGTCACACAGCTAGTAAGTGAGGCTAGACTTGAACTTAGGTCCTGGCTTCAGGGCTGGTGCTCTAGCCACTGTTCCATCTACTTGCCCAATACTCTTACTAATACTTTTTGGCCATCCCTCCAAATGACCTTAGACTGTATACAGCCTTAGGTTTCTTCAGTTACTGTATTCTGCTTCTCTTCCCAAACCCTCAGTAGATCGGACCCTCCTCAATCTCCAGCCCCCACCTCACCCAGCCTTAGTTCTTGTCTTGTCCTCAAGCAAGGTGCTCCCTGCCACTGTCTTCTGCCCTTAGGATGCCCCTGTCCTATATTTCTTTCCCTGATCCAATCTTCCAGTTGCTAACCTTCCTCACAATATGACCCCTGCTCTCCCTCTCCATCCTTCAGCCTTGTTCCCATGCCCCCTGCCCAGGATCCTGCTTTCCCATGAAGTCAAACCAAATTGATGAATATTTATCAATCACCACTGAGTAACACATTCAGGGCTGGATGCTTCAGCTAGAAAAGGGATGTCTTCCTCTATTAGCATGTAACAATGGAGGCTTGGTTCCCTCTTAGGACAATGGAGAGTTTGGTCTGTAGCTCTGATATTGGAGGAATTCAATCCCACAATCCTCACCGTGGTCTCTGACCCAGACCTCAGCATTGTGCTCCCAGGGGGAAAGTTGGAACATAAACTCCTTGAGGAGAGAAACTTTTATTTATGTCTTTGTGTCTCTAGGAACTGGCATGTAGATGCCTCATAAATGATTGTGTATGGATGGATGAGTGGATGGACAGATGGACAAATGGACAATTGGATGGATGGGATGGATGGACAGATGAATTCCCCCTCCACACTGGGACCAATTGCTCATCAGAACATAATTTTTCCCTTTTTCCTCAACTCTCCAAACCCTCAAAGTCTGTTCTTTTCTCTGAACCTCTACTCCACTTAAAAGGCTTATTCCCCTTGTCACTAGTTTTAAGCAGCAAGAATCTATCCTGAACCATATTTCTGAGTGTGAAGACTAGAGGAAAGCCATGTCATGGGCTCCAGAAGGGGCCATTCTATAGAAGGAAGGGCAAGGGCAGATGGTTCATTAGGGGAACTGTTTTGGTTGAGAGGCCGCAAAGGTGTCTCTTTGGCCCCTGACCCCTCTTTCTCCTCCTACCCCTAGGAAGCCAAATGTGGCTATGCCATCATCCTCATGGCTCTCTTCTGGTGCACAGAGACGCTGCCACTGGCAGTCACTGCCTTTTTGCCCCTCATTCTCTTCCCCATGATGGCCATCATGGACGCATCAGAGGTAAGTCTCTCTCCTCACTCCCACCTCTCCCTGCCCATTCAAAATCATACTTCCCAGGAGGGATTTGGGGAAGAGTGGGAGTCTGAGAAGGGGTTGAGTGGACAATACTATTGGATAAGAAGTAATCATAAACTCTTAAGAATGGTATTGACCATTAAAAAATACTTGTGACATGCACTCCTTTTGTCCTGAGAGGTCCTTGTTATTCCCATTTTTCAAATGACCAAACTCAAGTTCACAGAGCCAAAGGGATTTTCTCCAGATCACTCAGCCTAATGACTCAGGATTCACACTGGCATAGTACTGAAACTATATATTTGTATTCAGTACAAAGAGTACTGAATTTGGAGGGAGGAGAAAGTAATCTAGCCCTTCCACCCAACTGCCAACCACTAAATGCCATGTCATCGCTATATGATCTTGGGAAAGTCATTTAACTTATCTGCGCCTAGGCAGCCTCATATTTAAAATTGGCATAATGCCAATTTCTTTGCCCAAAAATAGGGGGCCAGAGATATCCTCTGGGAGTCCCTCTTAGATTTAAGATCAATGACAAGCAGCCCAGAGCTTTCTACTACCTTGTAAATAAAGTATTGGGCCAATGACCAGCCTTTGTCTTTTGGGAGTGGGAGAGGAGAACCCTGTTAGCTGAGATACCCTCATGTGGCTGAGATGGTGTGGACAGCATTTGGAATAAGGGAAACCCATGTGTTTCAGTTACTTGGTTACTTACATATCTGGGTGACCACTGGCAAGTCACTTAACCTCTTCAAAGTCTCATCTGTGAAATGGGAATATTAACAACCCTAGGGTGTTACATAAGCAGCAGTTGTTATTAGCCTCAGGACCTACTTGGATTATGATGGCATCCAGAAAAAGCTGTCACCCTCTCCTTTCCTGAACCAACCCTTAGTGTCTTTCTCCTTCCCCATCCCCAGGCGAGAGGAAAGTCTGTGAAGGATTTGACTCAGGAGGACATTTTTAATGTTCTTCATAACTGAGTTTTCAAAGATGGGTTTGTACAACTTCAAATGCCCATAGAGATACTGAAAAAAAGTCCCTCTAGACATTTTGCACTCTAACCCCAGCAGTTAAATGATGTTGTAATATTAATGTTTCCTGATTCTTGACATCTTCTTAAGCTTATTTGGACATGGAATTCATTGGGGCTTGAAATTTGCTGACAGAACCTGTACATATGAATAGGCAACTGGGGGGAAGAGTGGTTAGGGCAGAATATGTCTGGGGGATAACAGGACTGGGTGGAGAAAGGCGCAGCTAAAAGGAGAAAGGGCCTCATTTTCTTTGATATATACATAATCTCATGTTTACTATTTTAGAAGGTGGAAGCATCAGGGTCATTGATTTTTCTCCCAGAAGTCCTATTCACCAGACAAAGAACCTGAGGGTTCCACAAGACACTATCTTAGAGGTTTTTGGGGTGAGAGGATATGAAACAGGGTCAGTAGTTCAGTTGCTTGAAGATCATCCCATTTTATGGAGTCTGGGCAGAACTAGCTAGTCTTTGGTTCATAGATAGGATCACCAGTTGGGAGGGTCCTAAGGACTGGGGGCCATCTGCAGGTGTTTGACACTTCCAGTCTAGTCTACCCCATTCCTCCCATTTTACTGATGAGAGTGAAGTAACTTAACTAAACCCACACAGGTTGTTTTCACATATCAAGGACTGGTCCAAATGACTTGAAACATGAAGCTAACTCTCAGCTCTCTCCTCTCTTCAGGAGAGAGGAGGGCACAGATCTAAAAAGATGATTAATCAGAAAATTATTCACAATGGCTTTGGGATCTATTCTGATATTTGTTTGTTCATCTGCCTCGTTGCGTTCTTTGTAGGATTTGGATTTAATATTTAAATATCTGAGTCCAATTAGTAAATAGAATCTTTCCTGGGGCAAGAAGAACCCAGCCTGGCATTTCGCCTCAAATAATCTACAAAATTGAGGGTCATATTTACGTTTGACATCGTAAAGCTGCTGTGACCCCAAACCTATAGTTATCCCGGTAGCTGGCGGTGAGGGGATGAGAAGAGTCTTAATCCTTTCTGTGCCTTTATGGTAGCAAACTGGTGAAACCTACAGAGCCCTTCTCAAAATTATGTTAAGTAACACAAAATAAAATATACAGGATTACAGAGGAAACCAGTGAGGTTAAAATACTTCTGTCAACATGTTTAAATACAAATTCATGAGCTCCAGGCCAAGAAATACTCACTAAAAATGGGGCAGGGGATGATGCCTACTTTGCCTCTCACTCTCCTCTCTCCCCTGGGGGCTTGGCACTAGGTTTGCATGGAGTACTTGAAAGACACCAACGTCCTGTTCATAGGGGGGCTCCTGGTGGCCACAGCCGTTGAAAAGTGGAATCTGCATAAGCGCATCGCTCTCCGGGTCCTCCTCCTCATTGGCGTGAAGCCAACATAGTGAGTCCCAGAATACCACAGCCCAGGAGGGGGGAGCGGAATCTGGGTGGTTAACATGGTGGGGACTGAGGTGGAAAGGATGGACATGGGTCAAGGGATCATCCCCTATTCTCCATGTGTTTTTGAAAGAGGCAGGGGTTTATTATGGACACGGTGCTTGATTTGAAGTTTAGAAGACCTAGGTCCAAATACCACCTTGGGTACTGACTAGCTGTTTGCCCTTAGGCAAATCACTTAAACTCTCTGTGCCTCAGTCTCTTTATCTGTAAAATGGGGAGGTAGAACTCCATGGGCTCTAAAGGTTCTTCTAGTTCTAGGTCTATGGTTCTATGACTCCCATACTCTCCCCTCCCCCACCCCACCCACATCATTAGCCAGAAGTTTAGGATGCTGGGGAGAGGGGACAGACAGAAAGACAGAAACAGAGAGATATTAAAGTGTTACTACTTACCCACCTCTTACTGGAAAGGGGAGAAATTAATTTTATCGTTCAGTTGTGTCTGACTCTATGTGACCCCATTTGGGGCTTTCTTGGCAAAGATACTGAAGGGGTTTGCCATTTCCTTCTCCAGATGAGGAAACTGAGGCAAAAAGGGCAAAGTGACTTGCCCAGGGTCACACGGGTGGAAGTATCCGAGATCAGATTTAAACTCATGAAGATGAGTTTTCCTGATTCTAAAACCAGAGCTCTATCCACTGCATCACCTAGCTTCCCTGACACAATAGGCATGTAATGCTTATTGAATTGAAATGGTTCTAGCCTCATTTTCTTCCATTCCTTCCTAGAGACTGATTATATGTGTATGTGTGTGTGTTTATGCACACATTACATACACGTGTGCATATATACACATATAAATACTAGCTTTTTTTTTTTAACAGTTCTGCAGGAGTGGTCTAGGGGTGTCAAACAGGCAGGGAGTGCTGCTGTATATGGCAGGAGGAATTGGAAGTCATTCTGAAGGTAGTGAGTTCTTGAGGGTGTGGAAGGAATATCAGCACTTGTGGATGAGTGATCCAGTGTGAGAGCGGACAGTGAGAAGGTGCCACAGTGACCCCTTGAATCTCCTTCCTTTGTTGGGTCTTCATGGTTTGTAAAGGAGATGGGGTATGCTTGGGGTTGGGTTAGTGACTTGACTGTGTCCCCTCCCACAAACCCATAGGGAATGAGTAATGATGAGAACTATAGGGTATCTAGGGTGGGGCTGAGCTTGCCCCTGGGTTTCTGTTTTCCAAAAGAGGGGAGGGGCCCAGGGGACCTAATACCACACCTCTCCTCAGCTTGATCCTAGGTTTCATGGTCGTCACTGCATTCCTCTCCATGTGGATCAGCAACACTGCTACCACGGCCATGATGGTGCCCATAGCCCATGCTGTCCTGGAGCAGTTGCACAAAGCCCCAAAGCAGAACGATGGGGAGGTGGGCAATGTCAACATCTCCTTTGAACTCCAGGAGTCTAATTACCCAATAACTGAGAAAGAACCACCAAAGCTGGATGAGAAAGGTGAGACAAGTTCTTGGCCCCTTCCTGAATACCTTTGATTCCTGGTAGTAGTCTTGGCTCTTCGAGGGAAGGAGGGCACAGGGACACTTAGTACAATCCCTAGAAGCCAGAGGAAGACTTCCCAAGGCTGTCCAAGAGAAAAACAACCAGTGTAGCCCTCGGAAAAAGGAGTTGTGAGGAGGCTGGGGGTGGGGGGGGAAGACCTGCCATCTAGACCCAGTCTGGCACTTACAAGCTCCGGGACCTTGGGCCTCTTCCTCTTTACCATCAGGTGAGGGTTGGACTCTAGTTCTCTGAGGTTCATTCTGTCTCTAAATCTATGAGCCTGAGGTCGTTCTATCAAGTCCCTCTTGGGTACTCTATGATACAGAACCAAAGCAGACCCTTCTCTGAATTAGGTGCTCTCAACTTGGCTTTATGGGCAGTGAAAGAAGAGAAGCCCACCTCCTCCCATGGGGTACATTGAGCAACACCTTTCACCAGGCTAAAGGGCTCATCCTTATATGGCAGGTGAAATATGAAATGATTGAGGAAACAAAGAGTCAGTCTTCCAAGCATATCAATTTATTAAGCAATGCACACCAACTGCCAAACAAACTGGGACCAAATCTCCGCAGTTTAGGCCTGGACTCCAAATACAGGGGGAGACATGATTTTATACATAATATATAATATATTATATATATTAAAAACAATTAATCAAATAAGTCTAATTAATTAAAAGGAAACAATACAACATTAGGTACTCTGATTTCCAGTTAAGGAAAGATTGGGGACTTTCCAAGTCGTAAGGGGAAGAGGGAACAGGTGCAATTCCCTGAATTCAGAAAAAGAGGTATCCCACTCCCCTCCAGTGTCTACAAACAATCAAAGGAACATGGAAACAATAATTGATTGATCAGTTCAGGGACAGTTTTCAGATAAGATGTATGGGTTGCTTGAGATACACAATTGTGAGAAAACTTCTTGTGTCAATCTTTGGAGTTGTGTGAGTTTCTGGTCAACATAACTCAGGTCCTTGGTTAAGGAGCTCTGTGTGTTCATCCTTCATTGCTGAAGAAGACCATGCCATCAGAGAAATGATGACATGACTTGCACTTGACTTTGTTTTGAGTGAGGGAGGGCTGTGCAGGTCACCAGCCTCACTTCTCCTTCAGAGTCATCTGAATCCAGTGATCAGATATTCATCAGGATGACTAGAGATGACCCAGGATGAGGCAAGTGGGACAAAGTGACTTGCCCAAGGTCACACAGCTAGTGAATGTCAAGTGTCTGAGGTGAGAATTTTACTCAGGTCCTCCTGACTCCTGCACCAGTGCTCTATCCACTGCACCATCTAGCTGCCCTTAAGAGTCTCTAAGCAACAGGTAGAAGTGGTCCAGCTCCCCAGACACACAAGGCTAAGTTCAAACAATACAATGAGTTTTCTCAGTAAAGTTTTGTCACAAAAAGGAAGTCGGCCTAAAACCTTAACCAAATAGAAAAGGACTGAGCTAGGTCCAGAATTCAGTCACAAGACTGAGTGAGTATGGTTCATTCACTTCCCACAATTACGTTTGCTGTCCTAATCTCCTTAATTCCTTCACTTAAGACGTAGCTAGGGATCCCTAAACAGATCTCAAACCAATTTTCTTCCTTCCGCCTTGAAAATGCCAGTAGGGCCCATCCTTTCTGATAAAAGCTGGAAGATCCTGACAAATATCTCCTCTTACTAATCCCATTACTTTACAACAGAGGAAACTGAGGTTTAGAAAACTGTGACCTTTGGCAAGTCACCTAGGCTTAACTCCTAGGCCTCTTCTCTCTTACTTCAGCTGCCCTAACCCCCTTCCTTCTCCTCCATTCCACAGATAGTACCCCTGCCCCACCACCAGTGCCAGTGAACCATCAGAAGGACAAGGAACAAGTCAAATTATCCCAGGGCATGAGCCTTTGTGTCTGCTACGCTTCCAGCATTGGGGGCATAGCCACGCTGACAGGCACCACTCCCAACCTCGTGCTACAGGGACAAGTCAACTCGTGAGTATGGGACCCTAGGCTCCAACCCCTCCAAGGCACTCTTGTCCCAATGTGTCTTGTGGGGCCAACAACATTGACCTAAAGGCAAGGTTTTCTATGTTCTATGGCCAACCCTCCCAGCTCTCTGATACAGTGTTCCATATTCTCAGGTCCCTCCCAGCTCTGATACTTAATGTTCTTCTAAGTTGTCAGGGCTCATCTACCTCTTATACTCCCATGTTCTTTGTTCTAAGGTCCTTTCCACCTCTGATATTCAACATTCGAAGTTCAAGTGTCTCTTTCATCTCTGTTGCTCATGGCTCTGTCTCCCAACATCCCTCCCAGCTGTACTCCTCAGTTTTCGTTGCTCTCTTTCACATCCATTGCTTTCTTTCATCTCTGATAAATGGTATCTTCTATCTAATTGGCCTCCTCACTATTCTAGGTTCTACTATCCTTTCCAGTCCTGGAAACTGAGGGAGTTGGATTAGATCCGAGTATCTTAATGTGGGGCCCATAAACTGGGGTCTGTGGATAGGTTTGAAGAAAGAAAATAAGAAAAAAAATTCCACTTTAGCTTTACTAACATCAGACTAGAATTTAACATTTCTTTCAATTATTTTTAAAAAATTATATTCTGAGGAACCCATATTCTCTTCCAGACTGCCAAAAAGATCCAAGACAAAATTAAGAACTTTGTTATGGTCTTAACAAGATGGTCTCAAGGTTCCTTCTGGTTCTGCTTTTATGATCCTATGACTTCTTAAGGTGCCTCCTAGGTCTGAGAGCTGATGTTCTGTAGCCCCTGCCACACTCCCTGCCCAGTCTTCCTTCCTACAGCTCCATGCCCTTCATACCCTCTACAGTCAAAAATGAAAAGAGACCTTGGGAGACAGGGCAATGAGTAGCAGAGATTGAAGAAACACTAGAATCTAGAACATCAAATATCAGAGGTGAAAAGGACAAAGAACAAATGAGATTTCCCCAAATTTCTTACTCCATCTCCTCTCTCCATGCATTTGCACACCTTAACCCCTATCCCTGGATGCACCATCTTCTTGGTGAAATTTCTCTGAATCTTTTTATCTTCCTTCAGTGCTCAGCTCAGGTGCCCAATCTTCCAATTAGCCTATAATCAGTGTTTTCTCCCTCCTCAGCTTTTTTCCTACCATACTAGTTGTATTCATATTGTGTCCCCCTAGGAGACTGTGAGCTCCTTGAAGGTAGGTTTGGTTTCCTTTTTTTGTATTTGCTGTCTTCAGAATCCAGTTCTATCCTTGCATAGACTATCAGGTACTTAATGTTTGCTCACTTTATTTTAACTGAATAGATGAAATGAACATCAGGGGATAGGCAGAAGTGGGTTTCATCTACACATACACACACACACACACACACACCAAATTTGGGTCTCTGTCCTTTGGCTGACAACACCAGGGGAAGTCTTCATGATTGAAAATAGCGTACAGAGCCCAGACCAAGATAATCCTCCCTGTCCACTGGTTGGCAGGAGCAGACTGGAAGATTATAACTTCTTAGGTTGTAAAAGGTAGAATCCCTGACCGTTAGGTTTTCTCAATTTAGGCACAGCTGGTCAAGGCACCCCCAGAAACAGGCAAGGGAAACAAGACCTTGCTGCTATAGAAATGATCACCCTCACAACTTCAACCCTACAGGCTTTTCCCAGAGAACCCCAGAGTGGTGAACTTTGCTTCTTGGTTCGGTTTTGCCTTCCCTACCACAGTCATCCTACTGCTGCTATCCTGGATATGGCTCCAGCTCCTGTTCTTGGGATTTAAGTAAGTTTGAGGACCAGTCCAAAGCTTCTAGAGATGCCATCAAAGGTTCTGACCATCATGTCAGGGATAAATCAATCAGCTAATCAATCAGTGAGCATTTATTCATGCCGGGCACTATGGTTGATGCTAAGGACACAAAGACCACAACGAAATTCTCCCTGCCTTTAAGGAGCTCATTCTACTGCATGAGATGAGTAGTAACCATCCCTGATATTTGTGTACAGCACCTTTGGATTACTCAAATAGACACAAAGTATTCTGGAACTTATTATCTTATGTTGTCCTCATAATTGTCCAATGACAATTATGGTAGGAAGAACAAGTAATATTCTCCCCATTTAACAGGTAAGGAAACTGAGGCTCAGAGAGGTGATTATAGCCTACCCAAGATTAAACAAATCATTTTTATGGTCAGATCCCAGTGTGATAGTCAAGTCTTGGGTGTGAACCAACGTAGAATTTAGAGTCTGGAAGAGGTCACAAAGATCATTCAATCCAATCTCTCTCCCATTTTAAGAAAACTGAATCCCAGGATGGGTAAAATAAAATAACTTAGTAGTAGTAAACAGCTAAACTGAAATTCAAAACCAGGTCCCTCAGTTCCAAATTCCCACTTGCACTATGCCTCCAAATAATGCCAGCATCTCACATTAAGTTGACCTGATTATTCAGTCCTTATTAAGTACCTACTATGTGTCAGGCACCATGCTAAGCATCAGGGATGAAAAAAGAGGCAAAAGACACTCCTTGCTCTAAAACTCATAATTGAATAGGATTTTTTGACTAATATACAAACCACATGGATGTACATTATGCTCACACATGCACAGAGGATGCACAAGAACATGTGTGCAGATTTGTTCCTGCTCACTGTTTGTCTTTCCTTTTCGAAAATCAGGAGAGTGATGCCATGACGTACAAGTGAATTGAATTTGATTGAGGAAGGGCTATGCAAAGACACCAGTCTCATTTTTTCCTCTGGAGTCATCTGGATCCAATGGCCAAATGTAGATCAGGACGATAGGAGATGGCCCAGTATGCAGTGGGGGACTTTGGCTTTTTCAAGCTAAGGTCTTTAACAGGTCTCAGTTTGACTCTCTTTAACAAAACAAAAATATGGGAGGAAAGGACTCTCAGGATTTCTGGCCAAAAAGAAACAATTGCTATTTACATTCACTCTGAATCAGTCAGGGCTCAAACAAAGACCAAGTAAGAGCTGGGGCTGGGACTTACTGTTGGCCAGTCATTGAGAGCTGGGTCATCATCTTGATTTGATCTAGGGTAAAACAGTTATTCATATAAGTGATCCCTGAAGATTGGATCTTGCCAAATGATAATTTGGTTATATAATTATGTATATACACATGTATATGATTAATTAACCATCTAGTGACCCCCAGAACTTAGAGGTTTTATATAGAACTAAACAAAGGATATGGTGATGGGGTATTGGCCAATCTTGACCGTAACGTAATCATCAAAGTTAGTAGAATCCCTCTAGAGCGGTACAGGAGCTGTACTTATGACCTTCTTGACCTATATGGTCTGGTTATAGAAGCCTGATTGAAATAGGTCTCTTGGATTTAATTTTTTTTTAATTTCATTCAGAAGAAGTGTTCTATCTACTACCAGAAGCATTTTTAAGCACCCCCTCTGAGCTCAGCTCAGCTGGTCCTGTAGGGTATACAAAGAGATGAATGCCAGGATCCCTGCCCTCAAGGGACTCATGGCCTAACAAGGGAAAAGAGTGCAAATTTACCAAGAGCAAAAGAAACAAAACACCAAGACAACCTTGTAAGGGATTTCCAAGGCAGCATGTAGTTAATTGCTATGAGAACATTGACAAAGCAAAGAACCATGGAGAGCCAAGTAGAAGTTTGATGGGCAAACTCCCATGTAAAAGACAGTTAAGAACAATCCTCTGTAAAACCAAGTGAGTTGGAATTCAAACATTCTGTGATTCATGAGATCATAGAGTCAGAGCTAGAAGAGACCTCAGAGACCCTCTATTTAAACCCCTTCATTTTACAGAGGAGAAACTGAGGCTCAGGAAAGTTAAGCAATTTGCTGAGGTCACACAGATAGGATTCAAACCTGGATCCATTGACTCCAGAGTCATTTCCCTTCCCACTGATGATTCTGGAGGCACCTTCCCTATCTGGAGCTCAGTTTCCTTACCTGTAAAATGAAATATTTTGCCTCAGTGAGCCCTAAAGTCCCTGCTAACCCTAATCTGGAACCATGGGTCCTTTCTAGCTCTCAGGCAAAAGTGGAGGCGACACAGGGAGTCAAGTGTTACAGAATTAGGGTGGGGTTGGTGATGTGCTGAGAAATAGGACTAGGATGCTCCTTCCCATTCCCATCCCATTCTTGACCTGGAAGGGGGGCTTAGGGAGTGAGGGCTTAGCTCATCCAGTCCTTCCCCTGGGGACCACTGAGAAGGCAAGATCCAATCCAAGCTCCCGTTCTACAAAGGACACAGATGAAGCCTGGGAAAAATTTCCACCTCCCCCACCCCCACAGCTTTGCCAAATGAAATTGCTGTCAGGATGTGAAAACTGTGGCTGGGCCTCTGGCCTCAGGTAGGTGCCCTTTCTTGGAGCCATCTGGGAGACCTTTGTCTTTGACCCCCTAAGGTTTTCTTACTTAACTCCAGAACTCACTGAACCCTTAGATAACTGGATTCACACACCTGCTATACTATATACATATACATATATATATATATATATATACACACACATACATATATACATTATGATATATGTATTATAATAATATGTTAATTACCCATCCCCTTTTTTTCTGCCTATCTTCCCCCACTTTTTTTTTGGAGATTAGAAGGCAAGGCAAGGGTTAAGTGACTTGCCCAAGGTCACAAAGCTAGTATAAGTGTCAAGTATCTGAGGCTCGATTTGAACTCAAGTCCTCCTGACTCGAGGGCCAGTGCTCTATTCACTGAGCCACCTAGCTGTCCCCTCCCATTTCCCCCGCCCACTTTTTTTGAGACTGTTTCCTATCCCACCCAGGCCACTCATGAGCCTGAGTCCCAGTGCTGATGTGCAGGGAAACTCTAACTTCCTGTTTCTCTGCTCTGGACCAAACCACACCTCCTCAAGCAATCTGCTGTCTCCAGGAGCTCCCCAGGGCTCCCCAAGTTAGCGCCAGATAGAGTGTAGTCAAGGAATCAAGTAACTCAAGGAATTCACCAGCCTCAGCCTTCCTCAGTGGCAGGGACTTTACAAGCCTGCCCCACCTGGCCAGGACAGCCCCTACTTCTGGACAGCCATCCTATCCTTGGTTCCTGGGCATTCTCCCACTCCCCCGCCCCTGCCCCCACCTCCCCACACTACTGACAAAAGTACATCTTCTGTCTCACAAGCAACTAGGGACATACAAAGTTAGTGTCATATGGTACAAAGACAACTGGCCTTGGTATATGGGGTGGATCTCAAAAAGGGAAAATAGAGGAATACAGAGAGGTATTTAGGTGATGTAAAAACAAGAGATATCCGCAAAAACTTATAATAGTAAGTTATAAACTTACTTATAAACAGTAAGAAAAAAGAAATAGAAATAGTAATAGCATTTATTTGGTATTTTGAGGTTTGCAAAACACTTCACAAATATTATCTAATTTTATCCTCACAACAAATCTAACTTTTCTCATTTCATATATGAGGAAACTGAGGCAAACAGAGGTTAAGTGACTTGCTCAGAGTCACATAGCTAGCAAGTGTCTGAGGCTGGATTTGAACCCTAGTCTTCCTGACTCCAGGCCCCATATGCAATGCACTATGACTCCACCTAGACGCCCCTGAAGGGGTTGGTGAATAATCTCTAAAATTTCCTTCCAGTTGTAACTGTAGTTCTAAAATCTTATGAACTTGAGAAGAGAGAAGGAAGGAAGGAAGGACGGAAGGAAGGAAGGAAGGAAGGAAGGAAGGAAGGAAGGAAGGAAGGAAGGAAGGAAGGAAGGAAGGAAGGAAGGAAGGGAGGGAGGGAGGGAGGGAGGGAGGGAGGGAGGAAGGGAGGGAGGGAGGGAGGGAGGGAGGGAGGAAGGAAGGAAGGAAGGAAGGAAGGAAGGAAGGAAGGAAGGAAGGGAGGGAGGGAGGGAGGGAGGGAGGAAGGGAGGGAGGGAGGAAGGAAGGAAGTGAGGAAGGAAGGGAGGGAGGGAGGGAGGGACAGTCCCCAAAGATGAGTCCACTCAACAAATGACCTTCCTTCTTTCTCTTCCCTTTGTAGCCTCCCCAAAGCAGCCTTCTGCTCTTAAGGACAAACTCACTTTGCACTGTGATCCTAGTGAAAAAAAAATATTCAGTTTAGAGTGAGAAAGGTCTTGAATTCAAATCCTAACTATGCTATTTGCTAGCTGTGTGATGTTGTACAGGTCATTTCCCTTGCCAGGGCCTCATTTCCCACCTCTTTTTAACAAAGTGATTGTTGTAGATGTTATAGAACTATCTGTCTTTGAACCCCATAACCTTTCTCCTAGACATTAATAGTTCCTGACCTGGGTCCATGAACTTTTTAAAAAATATATTTTGTTAACTATATTAATGATTTCCTTCACAATCCTGTGTATTTGTATTAGAATTCTAGTAAAACTACATACTTTGATGAACAGTATAATTGGCTTCCTTTGAAAATCTATGCATTTTATTTCATTCATTTAAAAACATGATTCTGAGAAGGAGGCCATAGGCTTCACCAGACTGTCTGCCCATGATGTCCAGGGCACAAAAAAATTGTTGACCACCTTTAAGAAGGAAAAAAACATCTGGAGATAATCTAATGGCTTCCTATGTGACCTTAGGAAAGTCATTTCCCTTCTTTGACGTCAGTCTACCAGGCTATGAAATGGGCACATTAACAAGATAAACCCAGTCTTACTCTTGGAGCAGTTCTGACTGAGGACGCGTGAGTATGAATGCATCCCTTTGCCTGTAGCTTCCGGAAGAACTTCAGCTGTGTAGGGAAGGCTCATGAACAGGAGAGAGCGGCCTTCCAGGTCATCCAGAAGGAACATAAGAAACTGGGCCCCATGAGTTTTGCCGAGATAGCTGTCAGCTTCCTGTTCCTCCTTCTCGTGGTGCTGTGGTTTACCCGGGAGCCTGGCTTCTTCCGTGGCTGGGGCAATGCAGCCTTTCCTAATCACAAAGGGGAAAGGTGAGACATGGGAGGGAGGCCTCATGCTTGGGAATGAGGAAAGGGGCTAAGGAAGATGACCAGATCAGTCCCACGAGTGAGCAGGCAGAGCCCACCAAGTTGCAGCCCAATGGGCAGCCTTCTGCCACAGGCAAGGAAGGAAGGAAGGAGGTTAGACATGGGGAGGAACTTCCCAGAAGTAGTGGTCATGAAGACCAAAAAAGTCTTCAGAGAGAGAGAGACGCCAAGGAGGAGATCCCAGAGACAGAGCCGAAGAAGACCTTGTATACCATCTAGTGCAGAGGGTCTTAGTCTGGGATCTATGAACTTAGATTTTTTTCTTAATATTTGGGAGGGTGGGGGGTTCTTAATACTTCATTTTTAATACCTTACTACTTAATACTTGCATTTTAATATTCTAAGAATTATATTTCAATACAATTGGTTTCCTTTGTATTTTATATAATTTGAAACATAAAGTGGGGTCCGTAGGCTTCCCCAGATAGAGGTCTCCAATACAAGAAAGTCTTATGGGATGAGAGGGGAGAGATAGAGTTGGGGGTAGAGGTATCTGGAATGAGGGACTGGATGAGGGATGGATTAGAAGGTAGAGGCAGATTTGTTTTGATTTAATAAACATTTATGAAATCTACCATGTGTCAGGCACCAGACATACAAAGCCAAGACAGTCCTTGCCCTCAAGGAGCTCACATTTTCACTGGGAGAATATAATACATAAATAGATGACTAAATACAAGGTAATTTGAGGAGGGAAAGAACTCTAATAATTATAACAGTAGCCAACATTTATATAGTGCTTTTAAAGTTTTAAAGCCTTTTATCTCATTAGCTATAATAGTAACAATTTAGAGGTGTCTGTCAAGATACCTTGTTTGTACCTTTAAAGAAACAATGAATTCCAAAAGTGGGAGATGAGAAGGGTTCAGGGGACAGCCTTTGGGAAAACAGAAGTAGGAGATGAAATACCCAGTTCTGGGGAAAGCAAGGAGGTCAGTTTGGTTGGAATACACAGTATATGAAAGAGAAAAAAGTAAAAAAAAAAAATCTGGAAAGGTATTGAGGGACAGGCTGTCAAGGTGGCCAGCTTAAGAATATACTTATAAATTCCCCTCTGGTTCAGTTCAGGCAAATTCTTGAGTCCAGTCAGATCTCCCCTTTTACAGGAGGCTTTGTCAATGTCCCCTCTACCACCACCCCCTCCCCCCCACCTCCCCTTCCATTTCTACTGTGTATACATAGCTTGTGTGCGTTTAACTTGTTTGCATGTTCCATTACACTAAGTGTCTTGAGGGCAGGCACCATATTTTCATCATTCTTTGTATACTCAATACTTAGCACCATGTCTGCACATAATAGACACTTAATAAATGTTTGTTGACTGCCACTCAGATACCAAGGGATAGCTTATACTAGGGGGAGATAATAAGGGAGGAGACAGACCAAGCATCAGGAAGCTTGATGGAGATGATAACATATGTACACAGAAAACCACAAGTATAAAACAGCAGATTGATAGTGAGAATTGATGTCCAGCCGGCTAAAGCCCGAGCTTCAGGGCAAGCGGGCTTCAAACTGGGAAGGCTTCCTGGAGGAGGCCAGGCTAACTGCATCAATCAGTTGATTGAGTCAACCAGTGAATTAACCACTCATCCTGATGGAGAATCAGGATCTCACACGTTTAAAGCTGTTTAAACTTTACAAAGCACTTGGCCTCCCCACACCTTCCCAGCGTAGGTAAGGTGAACATTATTCCCCTTTTATAGATGAGGAAACTGAGGCTCACAGGGAGATTAGGTAACTGGCTGGTGGCCACACAGCTGGTAAATGTTGGGTTCAAATTCCAACTTTCTAGATTGAGTTCTAACCTGTGATATAGTACATTATACTCTATCATACCATCTTCCTAAGCGATGGAAAGGTTGCCCAGGTACCAGGTGTGCTACCTGCCTTCATCAAGCTTATAGTATAGTTTTGGAGATAAGGGCATGTTACTAGATACCTTAAACGCTAGAGGAATTTGGAGCAGAGAAGGCCAGTGAAGGCTGTGAAACATTACATATGCATGTGAGACTTGACCTGAGCCTTGAAGGATGGGGTAGATGGAGAGACAAAGGGGGAAAGGCCAGAGCCCAACTTCTCTGACCCCTTTCTCCATAAAGCCTCCTAACTGCCCTCTGCCCCCAAGCCTTTGCACTCACTGCTTACCCACTGTCCCTTGCAGTATGCTCTCAGATGGCACTGTGGCCTTCTTCATCGGCATCCTCCTGTTTATCATACCCTCAGAGTTCCCTGGCTACACCCAGCAACAGGGTAAGCATTTGGTGGTAGAGGAGGGAGGACGAAAGCAGGATGGTGGGGAAGGAGAAGTAGGGCAGAAATCAGCAAACCTTAGAAAAGGAAGAGATGCCCAGGTCATCTGATCTGCATCCTGGCTCTCTCCCTCCTGCCTTTAGGTAAATCCAGTCCTCATTTTACAGAAGAGGTAAACAAAGATCCAGCAAAGTGATGGTCACATAGAGTTACTTGTAGGTGGGTGGGCACTAGAACCTGAATCTTCTAGGTCCCAGTTCAGTCTTCCTTTTCCCAATTCACTGCAATGGAAGGAATTAAGCTCTGGTGTTCTTCCCAGTTCCTGGGCTGAGTGAGTAAAATAGGATTAGGGGAGAAGGGAACATGTCGTCCCCAGGCTCTTTCAATGACACAGCTCCTCTCCTTGGGGACCAGGCAACCAGGGGAAGTTCAAGGCCCCACCCGCCCTCCTCAACTGGGATGTTGTGAATAAGAAAATGCCCTGGAACATTGTTTTCCTGCTGGGCGGAGGATTCGCCCTGGCCAAGGGCAGTGAGGTAGGCATCCCCCCACTGCTGTCCCCATCAGCTTCCTCTCTGCTCCCAGGCAGAAGAGAGAAAGAAGCCCAGGGAATAAGGAACTAACTGGGTTGGGGAGTTCATACCCCACAGGGGAGGAACTAACTTCTGTTCAGAAATTAGAAGTTTTGGGAGAAGGATGAAAATAAGTAATTTGATTAAGATACTATGATAATATATCATGTTTGTTATATACATAATATATAGTGTGTGTATTATATTTGTAAGTATGTTATACCTATACGTGGATGTATACATAATATCCACACTTGTGATTTCAACAGTGTAGGGAATTTCTAGTGAAGCTAGGTGGCGCAGTGGAGTTGAGCCTGGAGTCAGAAAGACATCTTCTTGAGTTCAAATCCAGCCTCGGAAATTGTGTGTCCCTGGGCAAGTCACTTAAGCTGCTTGCCTCAGTTTCCTTATCTGTAAAATGAGCTGGAGAAGGAAGTGGCAAAACCACGACAGTATCTTTGTTAAGGAAACCCCCCAAAGTGGTCTTTCTGAGTCAGATGCTACTAAATAATAAATATTTATAAAGCCCTTTAAGGTTTGAAAAAGCATTTTTATACTTGCTCATTTGATATTCACAATAACCCTATGAAGTAGGTGCTATTATTATCTTCATTTGACAGATGAGGAAACTGAGGCATATAAAGTGGATTTACCTAGGATCACCTAGATAATATATGTGTCTGAAACAGACTCAGTTCTCCTGACTCCATATTCTGTACACTATCCACTGTACCACCCAGTTGCTTCCAGGAAAAGAAAGCATGAGCTTGTTCGTTGGAGACAGAAGGTCAGGTTCAGGGACCTCTTGCTAGGTTAATCCAGTAGCGCTGAAATAACACCCTTCCCCTCCCATCCCACCCAATGCTGACCCAGCTCAGAGAATTGCTTTCTTGTGAGTTAGAGTATAGATTACCAGCTACAGCCACAAGGGGGTGACAAAATCACATTCAGGTTGCCCCAGTCCTCTATGGCTCTGGGATCTGATCCCACCTGAGCCGCTGTGAAGAGAAGGGGCTCCCTCATCCACTCTCCCTCTGAGTCCAGAGCTCCTAGTGTCTGGGACAAAGGGGACTTCCTCAGAGAGCACATGCCTGGGAATGTTGTCCTGGAAGGACCTTAGACCTTGGACTCGCCATCCTCCTCTTTGTACAATTGGGGAACCTGCTCGTTTGATGGGAGAAGGGTAGTGTTTCCTAGTCACCCGATCTCAAGGCATAGATCCAACTTTCAATGGTCTCAGCAATTCTTTTCTCTGAGCTCTGGGGGCTGGTGGGAGATGGCAAGGATAGATAGAGATCTCCCTGGCCTGAAGAATGAGGTCCTATCCCTTCCTGCTTAAGAGGCTAGCTCATACAACACTCCTTCCCCTTCCCCCCCCAGCTCAGCCCCTAATGCTCCATGGGCAAACTGTGTTCTCCAAAGCAAAAGGGGGTCTGAGGGAGAGCAGGAGTGGATGATGACAACAGAGAGTAGGGGCAGAAACCAGATGATCCCCCTTTCAAAGAATGGTCTTTTCCCATCTCTCCCTCCATCTTACCACCACCATTTTCCCATTGTCCTAAGAAGCCTTTGCAGAAATATGGAGCCAGGGGGTGCTACCTCCAATAATATTTTGGTCTTCTCCCTGTCCCAATTGCTCCTAGGTCAAGGAAGGGGCAGGGAAGACTTAGAAGAACAGTATCTTTTCTCTTCTTACTCAAACCACTGGACTTGACCCCTGACCCCCCAAAATTCAAGCAAAATTCCTATTGCCTACTTACCTTGCCTACATGGAAAGGGAATGAAGCTTTGTCATGTCAAATCTCATTGTCAAAGACACACAGCGTCTTGGCCCAGCCCAGGGCTCCTGGGTGAGCTAACTGTGTTCCCCTAGTTCCTCAGGTCAGCTATATGTCACTACCCATTCCTTGCCCCCATAGACCTCAGGCCTGTCCCACTGGCTGGGAGACAAGTTGACACCTCTGCAAAGCATCCCCTCCCCAGCCATTGCCTTCATTCTTTGTCTCCTCGTGGCTATCTTCACCGAGTGCACCAGCAACGTGGCCACCACCACCTTATTTCTGCCCATCCTTGCTTCCATGGTAAGACACCCTTCAGCCCCGCACCTCTTCCTCTCAAGCCTTTTAGAAGCCCCTTCTCCCTCATGTCCCCTCAAGCTTGCCTGGATCTTTGAGTTTCTAAACTAAGAGACAGGACCCTGCCACATCGACTATTTGTGGAAGAGAATGGAGAATTCCCAGCCTCCTCAAGCTGCCAGGCCCAGTGACCTCTGGATGCCTGGCTCTTTGGCCCCTGACTCACCTCTACCCCCTGCCCTCCCACCCCCATTCCCTGTCCTGGTTGACATCACTGGATGAGAATCTAGTTGGTTAGTCTGTCATCTCCCCCCTCCCAACCCCTCCCAATATGAGTCTTGGTCACCTCTGAAGTGACCAGGTGAGATTTCTCACCAGGGGCGTCCCTGGGCCTCAGCCCTCGCAGGGAGTGTTCCCACAGCCCTTTGATGGGATCCCTGTGGTCCCTTTGAGATGGGTTTTATGGGCCCCTCCCCTCTCCACACCTGTAGGGCAGGTCAGCACTGTCATCCTCTTGAAGAGATCTAAGGCCCAGAGAGGTGAAGGGCCCCTCTTAGCCCACAAAGCACCTTCTTAAGTGGGTAACAAGCCCAGAGTGCTACTGGGAGCTTTGGGCCTGAATAAAGGGGCTCTGCCCATGTGGGCAGAGCATGTGGGGCCAAAACTGCCTGTTTCCACCTTGCTCTGGCACTCCCAAGGACTCCCTGCCAAGTTTCTTTCTCATCTGTGAATAGTGGGATGGAGCTGGTGAGATGGACAGACCTCTGTCCCCCTCCTGCCCCCTCTAACCTGACCTTGATGAGGCCAGGGTGATAATTTGATTTCCTCCCTCCCACCCCTTGTGTTTCTGACCTCTTTCCCCTTTGCCTTCCCTGACAGGCTCAGGCCATCTGCCTCAACCCCCTCTACGTGATGCTCCCTTGCACTGTGGCATCCTCTCTTGCCTTCATGCTCCCTGTGGCCACCCCACCTAATGCCATTGTTTTCTCCTTTGGGCAGCTCAGAGTGTGTGACATGGTGAGTAGAGGAGGAGAAACCAGGGTGGGAGAAGCTGCCCCCTCCTACACACACACACACACACACACACACACACACACACACATTTCCATTTTCTCTCTTCTCCCATCCTACTCCATAGGAACAGGGTGGAGCTAGTAGTGAAGGAAAGAGGCAGAAACAGAGGGTCCTAGTAAACCACAAGCAAGATACAAGACTCAACTCAAATATTCTCCCATATGATGCCTCTCCCTTTTCCACCTACTTATCTGTACCTATTCAAGTCCATATTATCTCTCCCATTAGAATGCAGCTACTGGGGGAGGAGTCTATCTTTGCCTTTCTCAGTCTACCCAGTTTTTAACAGGATTCCTGATACATACATATACTTAATAAACCCTTGTTGATTGATTGACAGAAGACATGAAAAGATCCCATTGTCAGGGTCCAGATTAAGATGCAAGGACCAAAGAGTTCCTCAGTTAATAAGGGAAAGGAAGGTAGTCCACTTTCCTTCTCCAAAGTATAGCACAGAACAGTTCAAAAGGTGTTGAACTGGCTATGGGTTCAAATCCCAATTCGGACACTTACTATCTGTGTGACTTTGGTGGTCAACATATTTTACCTCCCTCAGGCTCAGTTTCCTCCTCTGTGAAATGAAAGGATTGGGCCAGACAAGAGCTTCTTTAAACTCTTTCCACTCACGATCCCCTCAATACTTAAACTGTGGATCATGACCCCATTTGGCTTCTGTGGCTTCTTCTAGCTTTAGAGCTACAGTATTGATGTATTTGCTCATGCTGTTCTCCTCTCCCTTCCCCTGTCCCTGCAAATGTAAGCTCCTTGAGGGGAGACTGTTTAGAATCCCCTGGCACCTATACTATGCCTTGCTTGTGATAGACACTTAGACATTTAATTTGTGAGATGGGATGAGAAGAGATGAGAGGATGGGATGGGATGGGATGGGAAGGGATGGAAAGAGAAGAGATGAGAGAGGATGGGATGGGATGGGATGGAAAGAGAAGAGATAGGATAGGAATAGGAGAAAAGATGGGATGGGATAGGATGGAAAGAGAAGAGATTGAGAGATGGTGGGATAGGATGGATAAGAAGAGGAGAAAAGATGGGATGGGATGGGATGGGATGACATTCCATTGCTCCCCTGGACTTGAAGTGAGGATGACCTGGATTCAAATCCTGCCTCAGACACCATCATTTTGCATCTCTGTACCTCAGTTTTTGCATCTGCAAAATGGAGTAGGGGGTGGGCTCTAAGGAAGGAAGGAAGGAAGCATTTATTAAGTGCCTTCTGTGTGTCGGGCATTTAGTTAAGTACAGTATAAACATTATTTCATTTGACCTTTACAACAACCCTGCTAGGTAGGTGGCATTTTTATTCTCATTTTACAGTTGAGGAAACTAAGGCAGATAGCTATTAAGCAACTTGCTCATTAATAAGCTAGTGAGTGTCTGGGGTTGAATTCAGGTCTTCCTGACTCCCAGCCCAGGGCTCTATCTGTTGCTTTTCAGTCATGTTCAACTCTTTGTCACCCCATTTGGGGTTTTCTTGGCAGAGATACTAGAGTGTCTTGCCATTTTCTTCTCCAGCTCATTTGACAGATAAGAAAACTGAGGCAGAGTAAAGTGACTTGCCCAAGGTCACACAGCTAGTAAGCATCTGAGAAAGATAAGTCTTCCTGACTCCAAGCCTGGCACTCTATCCACTGTGCTATCTAGTTGCCCACGACCCTGTCTACCGCTGTTCAAAGGTCCTTTCCAATGCTAAATCTGTGATTCTCTGGTCACATCTCCCACTCTCTATTCAATCAACAAGTTACAAGGCTAAGACCTAGGGATACCAAGAAAAGCAAAGACATTCTCTGCCCTCAGGGAGTTTATATTCTATCATAATTCTAATTGGGGTGGGAATCCCACTGAGCCCCTCACTGAGCCCTGCCATCTCTCTCCCCTCTCCCAGGCCAAAGCAGGATTCCTTCTCAATATATTTGGGGTGTTGGTCATCTCACTGGCCATCAACACGTGGGCCTACCCCATCTTTGGACTGGACCAATTCCCAGACTGGGCCCAGTCCAACATCACTACCTCTTGCCAAGTCAACGACCAGTTCAACACAAGCTTTATTTCCCCTTAATCTCTCTGGGGAAAGAGTCCACTGTGAGAAAGAACAGTGATGCTCACTGAACCCATGCTCCCAGGTCTTTCCACCTAGGTGTCTGGGAGGGCTGGGGATGGTGAAGAGGTAATTCCAGCCTTAGTGTGAATGGGCACATGTGTACATATGAGTGTGTTCATGTTACATAACTTGTGTGTATGTCAGAGGGCACATGTGCTCACATGACATTGTATGTTTGCACAGCATACCTGTATGTGTGTTTATGTGTGTCCGTGTGATAGCTGACTGAGGGTGTTTGGTGCCAACACTTTCTTTAGTTTCTCAAAAGATATGGCTGCAGTCCCTTTTGACTATATTTATTAAGACTCTGGGGAGGGGCCCACAGACTTGAGTTTCACCCCCTCTGCAAGGAGCACCTGGCTGGACAGCTCTTCTTGTGCAGGCTCTGGGGGTGGGTGGGAGAGGAAGGTCAGAACATCTGCCACATTAAAGACTTTTCAGTATTGTAGACTCTTTGCACTCATTTAAGGACTATCCCAGTATCTTTCTCTGAACGTGTCAACCTTCACGTTGGCCCCAGAGTTTGGGGGCTTGGGTAACCAGGGAGGAGGACAGAGAATGCTTTGTCCTGAGGCTAGAGAGGTCCTTGGTCTAGTCTGGGACCTTTTCTAGGGGATCAGCAGAGACCACTAGGAGGAGTTCTGTCTTGAATGTCAGAGGACCTGGGTTCATATCTTGCCTTCACCACTTAATCCCTGGAGCCATTTGGGCACATCACAACCAACCTCTCTGGGTATCACTTTACTCATAGATGGCCCTTAAGGTCCCTTAATTTCTTTGACTTCATTTTTTTTAAATCTGAGATTGAACTTGATGACTTCTAAGGTTCCCTCTAGATCTAAAAATCTAGAAGTTGGGGCTAGTGGTGAGATCTAAGAGCTGGAGGGGAGGAAGAAAGAGTAGAAGAAGGTGCTGGTTCTGCTGGGCTTATTCTCAGTCATAGGATTATAGACTTTGGGGCAGAAAGGGTCCTTAGAAACCAACAAGCTCAACTCTCTCATTTTACAGATGAGAAAACCAAGACTCAGAGAGAAATAGGTTGCTCAGCATCACACAGCTAGTAAATGGTCGAAGTGAGATTCAAACCCAAGTCCTCTGACTCCAAATGTAGCACATTTCCCACTGCACCAAGATTCAAGAAATCAGTTTAGCCTCACCGCAAGATACTCACTATCCTAGGCAACTGCACCAGGGAAAGATGACCCAAGGGAAGTCAGGGGAGATGGGGAAAACTCACTCTTCTTTAGCAAATTTGACCTTTTGGGGATGGAGGTGATCTAGAACAGCAGGTCTGAGCCCTTGAACACCAGTGGCCCAACACTGTGGGGGTGTGCAGCCCCTCCCCTTGCCCCCATGCCAGCCTCACCCCCTGGCATCCATAGCACAGAGAGAAGGTAAGGCCTGGCACTGTTGCCAGGGCCAACCAGAGTAGGTGCAGCCACCCAAGAAAAGCAGAACTGACATCACCACAGCCAGGCTAATTGGGAGCTGCCGGTCCCTGCCTGTCTTTGGGAAAACCAGCCTCCCCCCTCCCAGAGCACTCCCTTACCATTTACATAAAACTCACCATCCCTGCCAGCTCCAGCGAGCGCCGTCATCCGGACCCTTTCTCAGGCTGGTAAAACCGGTCCTGGGCAGGGAGGGGAGGTAGTGCCACCCAAAAGAAAGGGGTATGATGGTTTGGAAGGCAGCCCCTTTCCTGCCTCCCTGCACCGGAATAGGAGAAGGAAGGAGAGAAGATAGAGAAAATATGTTACGAGACCCTTTGCTAAAGCTGCCTGTGCCTGTGCTCTGAATTATGCCCATTTCACAGAAGAGGAAACCGAGGCTTAGCCTGGACTCAGAGATTTCAGGACCAGAAAAAACCTTAGAGAATATCTGGTCCACACACCCCCTCCCCATTTTTACAGATGAGGAAACTCGGTTACAGAGAGATTTGAACCTGGGTTGCTTTAGTCCCATCACAATGGAAAGAACACTGCCTCCAAACTTCAAATACCATCTCTGTGACCTTGAGATGTTACTTCACCTCCCCAAGCCTCAGTTTCCTCCTGCATAAAATTAGAGGGTTGGACTATGGCCTCTGAAGTCCCTTCCATCCCTAGATCCCTGAGCCTATAAAAATGTCTCCAAACAGAGCCCAAGGCCAGGCAGCCTCCTCCCCTCCCAGATTTCTTCCCTCTTACCATCTGTTAAGCTTACTGTTAGATCTCTCACCATCTGGAGGTCCCTTCTTATGTCTACCTTATTTCTCACCTGCTGTATGTTGCAGGCCAATATCATTGGGGCCCACTCCTCCCTTGTAAGGAGGCTCCAAAGCATCCCATCTGATTGTCCTTCCTGCTACTCTCCAGGTGTGATAAGGTGAGGAAGGGGAATGGGGGAAACAGAGAGGAGCAGGAAAGTGGATGAGACCCCCAGTCCCTGCAGCAGCCTGAGAAATCCTTCCCAGCAGACTTTGACCTTAGCATGGAATACCACAGCTTCAATCAGCTCCAGCAGAAAGAAGGGGGGGTAGTGTCTGATGGGGACTGGACCAAGGGGAAGAGGTGGGCGTGGGGAAAAAGACAGAAAAGGCAAGGAGGGAGGAGGCTGCTGAGATGGGGAGAATGCAGCTGTCCCCTGAGGGTGAAGGGGGGGACTCCAGACAGTACTTGCCACAAGATTCCCAGAGAAGTGAGTTCTCTGGAGCCAGCTGTCCTTGGTCCCTGGGGGCTGGCATTCTTCACCCATGAAGTGCAGGAATATAAATCACATCCCCCACCTCCACTTCAGAGATACAGCCACACCTGAAAATCCTACCCCCTTAGGCGATTGCCCCCATGCTAGGGAGAGGGCATCACCGCACTCCTCTTTCCCAGGTTTGGCTTCTCCATTTTCATTCAGCCTCCCTCCCTTATTGGCACCACTGTGCCCAAAAGAAACACCCACAACCTCACAGGGCATTGGGCTCACCCCACTCCAGGATCTCCCTAGGAGCAGCCCCCAAACTCTAAGTCTAACATATACCCATGGTTGAAAAAACAAAGCCCCTCCCTTGAGCTCCTCCAAATTAGGCTAAAATGAGGTCACCTATATTAGATAAATTTTTAAAAATACTTTCAATGTGGGTACTCTTAATCTGTGCCCACTGTCTCCATTCTCTCTGAGAATCTTGTCCCAGAAAAAAAGATGAAATCACTCTTTTCTGGGGGAGTCAGCCCACAATTTCCAATGAGCTCCAGTATCTCTCCCTTTTCCTTCTCCCAAGTTAGACAGGGAAAGCAGATGGAGAGTGAGAAGGACCCAAGAAGACACCCAGATAATGGCACACAACAAGCACCTTGGGGAAGAAAGGCTTGTTCACTGGATGCTGCCAGTGGGGGGGCAGGGAGGTGGACACCAGCCTAGGACCTGAAGCCCTTCCCTTCCTCCATTGTTGGGAGGTCTGTGGATATGGTAGAAACAGCCCGGCCCTGGGCTGGATAAGGCTGGGGATTCTCTTGAGTTCAGGTTGCCAGGCCTCACCCAGCCATTCGGAAAACAGCACCCTCAGCAGCAGCACCTGCTCTGCTAATCACCATCATTAGTCCAGCAATAAAGCAGGCACCAGGACCAGAGATCCTTTGAAGGGCCTGTGTGCCTCCAGCTAGACTTGTACTGACATCCCCCTCCCATCCAGGACTGTGACAGGTGGATAGAACTTATCGAGGAGGCCAGCCATCAGGAGAGCCACCCCTTCCCCCATTTCCTGCTGAGATTTTGGAGAGACTTTGGAAATAATCAGCTTAGTGAAGAAAGAATTTATTGGTAAACAGTAGGTGTTTAATAATTGTTTGTTGACTGACTGACCAACTAACTTAGGGTTGTCTAACAACTAAACTGGTTGCCTGAGGTGGGAAGAAGTAGTAAGCTCTCCATCACTGGAAGTATTCGAATAGAAGACGGAACTGTTGGGACAGTTTAAGGACGATTCCAGCTTTAGGCAAGGGGTTGAACTAGCACATCTCCAAGGTCTCTATTCTCTATCAAGTTTGCTGGAGGAACTCAGCAAAGCATCCTGCCCTGCCCCAAAATGTATAAATCCCTGGGGTTCACTTGCTCCTTGCCCTCTCCCCCAGACTATCTCCCCCAGCGAGGTGCATCAGTGAAAACACATCTCCCTCTACCCCACCTGAAAGTCCATCCTTGCATCTGCCTCGGTCCCAAGGGTGGGGGGCAGGGGAAGGGAGGGAGAAGAAAAGTGCCAAGTGGTGCCAAAGCCAAGTGCCTGGCCTGGGCCCAGTCAGGGAGAAGGAGGAGTCTGCAGGAAGAGGGGAGGGCTCTTGGGCCCAGGTCAAGGAGAGAGGGAAGGGAGCTGGGTCTCACTCATCTCTCACTCCCACAATTCACCCCTTACACCAGTGTTCGAGCTTCCAGTTTCCTTTCCATCACAGACAGTGCCAGGGGGCACCAATGAGGAGTCTCGAACAAGATTTCTGACACCCAAACTGGGAGCATCACAGGGGTCTTCTCCCTCAAGCCAACTAGCACCTCACTAAGAGTGCAAATCAAGCTTGAACGGGAATAAGCATTTATATAATGCCTACTGTGTACGAGTTACTGTTCCAAGCACTTTTTACAAATATCTCATTTGACCCTCACTACTACCCAGTGAGGTAGGAACTGTCCTTGTCCCCATTTTATAGGTGAGGAAAAATGAGGCAGAGTTTAAATGAATCGCTCAGGGTCACACAGCTAGAAAGTGTCCAAGGCTGGTTTTGAATTCAGGTCTCCCTGACTGTAAGCCAGTCATTTATCCACCTCACCACCCAGTTGCCTCCCAAGGAAGAAACTCTCCAAATTAATTGGGGCCAGGCAATATCCCTCCCCAGAATAAAACTATCTAACCCACTGGACACCACACTTCACCCCGTTCCTTCCTTTCTTTACACATTACTGTCTTTGAGCATCCTTCATCATCTGGAAAATTGATGTGGTAGAAGGAATTAATGATGAGTTTAAAGTCACAGGATAAAGATTTAAATCCCAATTTGCATCCTTTGTACGACCTCTGGGAAATGACTTTACCTTTCTAGGTCTCAGTTTTCTCAATTGTAAAAAGAGCAGGGAGAGCAACATTACTATAGTTCAATCATGTCTGACTTTCCATGACCCAAAGATACTGGAGTGGTTTGTCATTGCCTTCTCAGCTCATATGACAGATGAGGAAACTGAGGCAAACGGGATGAAGTGACTTGCTCAGGGTCACACAGCCAGTGAGTGTCTGAGGTTGGATTTGAACTCAGGAAGATGAGTCTCGCTGTCACTGTCTCTAAACACTCTATCCATTTTGCCATCCAGTTGCCCAATGTTGAGCAATATAGCATATGAAGTCTCTTCCAGTTCTAAATCAGTGATCCAATGATGTATTTCAATTCCCTCATTTAATTAAAAAAATTTCATTCTCAATTTAAACACTAAATACCATGAGAACTTCCATGTCTATGCCTTCTGAAGACTCTTCCAGTTTTAAATAAATGATCCAGTGATATAGTTCAACTCTTTCATTTAATTAAAAATAATTTATTCTAAATTTAAACACTAAAAACTACAATATACCACTAAATACCATATCTAAAGTAGAACTGAAGAAAGAAGGTTGTGCATAAAACTGTAGATCTCTGTTACAGCTAGCTTCCTTTCCTTTTAAATAGATAGTAAATTCAACATGGATAAATTCAGCATGAAACTTTCAAAACTGTCCTGCCTGTCTGTGTTTCCTTCTGGTCTTCTCTTTGGTGCCTCAACTCCAACTTACCCCCAAATAAAGAAAAGAAAAACGAAGCTCTTCTAAAACCCAGAGTGGGGGCAACTTTTCCAAGGTCACATAGTAAATAAGGATTAGAGATGGGATCTGACCCCAGGTCTATTGTGTTTAACCATGGTGATCTCTCCATCACTGTTTCCATGGTTCAAAGGGAGCCAGGAGTTAAAGGACCCAAAAGGACAGAATCAAAAAATTGGATTTAATTGAGAGACCAATTTGATCTCATTTGGAAGGAAGAAAAGGGGGATGGGAGACCATTCCCTCCATTAAAGTTTCTTTATATAAAAACAGGAGAAATGGATCTGCTTGGGAAAATCCAATTGGGGTAAGGAAATTGAGTGGGAAGGAATTTCCCTCCCACTCCCACCCACCTTGAGTTCACAATCCCCCTTCTTCTCCATTTCCTCTCCAGCCTGCTCAGCCTCAGTCCTCCAGGAAGCCACCAGGGCTCCTTGCAAAGTCAGTCCCTTCCCTCAGGTACTTAGGGCCCCAAGCCTTCTGTCCCAAGGTGGGTGTGTCCCCCCAATTCCCAGGGATTGCCCTTCATCCCCATCTCCTATTAATAGGCTGCTCCAGGCTAGAGGTATCTATTAATCCTTTCAGCATGATCATTAGGTAGTAATAGAGGCCCTGGCTGTTTCCTTCAAGGCTCAGAGGTAGATCATTAGACACCCTGATCTGTTCCATAGGGGAGTCACAGAGACGTCCTTGGGGGTGGAACGAGGACTGGAAAGGCTAGAGACTCTTGGGCAATGAGACTCCCTCCAAGGCCAATGGGGAATGGGACCTGAGCCCCTCTTCCGGATCACTAGCATATAGGACAGAGTATGGGAAGCTGGGAAAGAGGGGATGACATCTCTAAGGCGAAAAGTATACTCCTGGCCTCTAGCCCAGTTCTGTGGAAGTGATGAGACCCTAAGTTGGCTCCAATCTGGATCATCCTCTGCTTGCCTGGCTCTGGAGGGCTCTTTCTGCCTCCTATATACGTCACCTCTTCCCCCCATCAAGGCTTTTGCAGGCAGAGGGGTTGAGGTCAAACTTCAGGAACCCCCTCCAGCCCCCTAATGTGGCCCCTCCCTGCCAGACCCCTCCAGCTAACAGCTCGGAAACTCCCTGGATTTCCCCAGGCAGGCCCTAGGGTCACCCAACCAGAACTTGCTTAGGCCTCCAGGCCCAACTCTCCCCCGAGCTCTCCGCCACCCCCTCCTCACCCCATCTAGTTCACTCCTCACCTGCCAGACAAGAACCACAGTTTCGTCTCCTGGGGAAAAGTCTCCCCCAGTTCTCAAGTACATAGAGCCCACCAACCTTGGGTTCAAGAGATGACCATTAGCTTAGAAGTAACTAATAGACCTGAACCATTCCCCCAGGCTTTTCCACTGGGCCCCAGATCCTCAACTTTATTATCTGCTCCTTTGAAGAAATTCTCTGTAACAAGCCCCTTCCCTTTCCTCCTTTTCAACTTGGCTCAAGACTGACTCACTCGCTGCCTCCAGGAAGTCTGCCTGTCTTAACCTCAGCTCCACTGTGATCTGGTATTTATTATGTGTCCCTTTTGTGCTTAGCTACCTCAACCCAGCTGTTATTCAACTAGTGTCTTATCATTCCTCATCCTCTCTCTTCACCTCCAGTCTCCCGTTCCGGTGCCTGGGATTGTCTCTCTTTTCACTTTTATGTCTCAGAATCCCTGATTTCCTTCAAGGTTCAAGCTCTACCTTCCACCATCCCCCAGCTGCCTCTCAAATCACTTTATGTCCAATGGCAGGAGGGGGCAGGAATTGGGGGTTCTCTTTTTTTCTAATTTAATATTTTATTTTTCCCCAATTACATTCTAAATGGATATAATTACATTCTATCCATTTTGTATATCTATTATTTATGTACATGTCTCCCTTGGCTAAATTGGATACTCTCTAAAAACAGATACAGTTTCACTTTCATCTTCCTAGAATTGGAAATTGAGGGGATGCCCATCAGTTGGTGAACGGCTGAACAAGTTGTGGTATATTTATGCAATGGAATACTATTGTGCTAATACAAATGATGAGTAGGCAGACTTCAGAAAAACCTGGAAAGACTTATATGAATTGATGCTCAGTGAAATAAGCAGAACCAGGAGAACATTGTATATAGTAACAGCCACACTGTGCGATGGTCACTTTCATCTTTCTTGTGTCAGTGCCTGGCATGTGGTAGGCGATTAATAAACACTTGTTGGCTGGCTATTTGCAGTTGTCTTGGGAGATGCTCTTAATTCCCTCTCAATTCATTAAAAGTTATCTGTCGACTTGGTCCTGCTCACTTCGGGGGCGATAAGAAGATAATAATCGTAACTGACATTTATAAAGTGCTGGAGGGTTTGCAAAGCCCTTTACATATATTAATTATCTCTCAGTCCTTCGAGTGTTATTCCATCCATTTAGCAGAGGAGAACACTGAGACTCAGAGAGATTAAATGGGCCATAAACTTAGTAAGTGTCCACGGCAGGATTAGAATCCAGGTCCAACTCTACCTACCAATTCTAAGTTTCTTGAGGGAAGAGACTATCTTTTGTCTCTTTTTGTATCCCCAGTGCCTGGCGCATAGTAGGGACTTAATAAACATCTATTGATTGATTGGTGATGCTTGTCAACTTGATGCACAGAGTGTGCTCTTAAGAAAGGTGCTTATAATCTAATTAGAATGTTCAGCCTCGAAGAGAATCGTTGTCTGTGGGTTTTGATATTTACAAACCACCTCTCTTAGACAGTCCTTCAAGGCAGGCAGCAGCATGAGTATTAAAGCAGAAATTTTACAGATAAGGAAACTGAGCCTCAGTTTCCCACCTTGTAAAGTGACCAGCTTGGTCAAATGTAGGTGATATCTTGGGCTCCTTCCAGCCCTGACATTCTATGACTGTGGGAAGGAAAATGATTCAAAGTTACAGCAGTAAGGAGGGAGTTGGGGCATTTACCCCTCTACTCCAATCAGTAGCCAAGTCTTGTCTTTCTCCTCATGTCCCAAACTGTTCTCTTCATACCCCAGTTACCAGCCCAGTCCAGGTCCCCATCACCTCTCACCTGGAGTGGCAAAACACTCTCCTAATTGGTCTGCCTGCATCCCCTCCCCTACTCCAACTTGCACCTAGCTGCCAAATCCATACTCCTAAAACAGGAGCCCAACCATGTCACTTGCTGCTCAAAAACCCTTAGTGGCTCACTATTTCCTCAAAGGTAAGTAATGAACTCTCCCTTTAAGCTCTTAAAACTCTTCACAAACTGACTATAATCTATTCTTCTGGGGGGATTATACAATACCCCACTCCTTTCCCAAACACATTCTGTTACTCAAAGTGACCCACTTGCTAATCTCCAACATAGACCATTTCATCTCCTCCTTCAGGGGGAGTCTTTCCCCAGACAGTCCCCCATTCCTGGAATATTTTCTTGCTCAGTGCAGTCTCTCAGAATCTCTAGTTTAGCTCAAATATGAACTCCTAAGAAAGGCCTTTCTAAGTCCCTCATTTACTAGTGTTTTTATGATCACAGCCTTAGAACTGGAAGGGTCCACCATAGATGACAGGAAGGACAACCCCCTCAGTTTACAGATGAGAAAACTGAGGCCCTAAGACAGAATTCCAGGTCAAGTCTTCCTGGGGACACTAACATGGCAGTCAGTCAAAGGCAGGTGCTTTCAGTTTGAGTCAGCAGGAAGGTGTGGTCTTACAGGAGACCCCAAATGACTTCTGCAGGGCTCTTTCAGCTTGAACACTGGGATTTCCAAGATTCCAAGGCTGCAACTCCTGCTTGGCAGGGCTTGAGGAGGAAGTCACACCTTCCAGAAGGTCAAAAGCACTGAGCTCTCCCATTCTCGAGGCAGAGGTGGAGTCCTAGCTTGAGAGAAGTCCATCAGGAACTTTAGCCTGACAGACAGACAGGCAGACAGACAGAACCACTGACACATTTTTGCAATTGAATCCCTGGGGCTCCTGCCTTCCACCCAAGGAACCTCCCTACTTGTCTGTAACCTTTCTGTTCACAGAAATGGGGAGTGGGGGGGAGGAGTGAAACTGTTCATATTTTCACCTAACAATCACTTTGTAAACACCCGCTCTGTTTTCTTATCTGGCACCCTCTTTGGTGCTCCAATACAAATTTTAGCTCCTTGAAGGCAGGGATTGTTTTCACCTTTGTCTTTGTATTGCCAGTCTGGCACACAGTAGGCGCCTAATAACTTTTTGCCTAATGAGGGACTTATATCAGTTAAGGTTGTTTATTAGAGTTATCTTCGAAGGCTTGTTAACACTCTCCTGGATTCTCAGCTCTGTGACAGCAGGATTGGGTCTTATCAAAACTTTGTGGAGCACCTAAGTAGCACAGTGGACAGAGCACAGGCCCTGGAATGAGGAGCCTCTGAGTTCAAATTCAGTCTCAGACACTTACTAACTGCATCACTAACGCAAGTCACTTAATCCCAATTGCCTCCCAAAAAAATAAAATAAAAATAAACTTTGTACGCCCCGCTTCTAGCCTAGCAAAGAATTCAATACATGATATATGTTTAGTGAATGAATGAATGAACTAGCAAATGGATAGCAAAGTTAAAAACAGTTAACAAAGTGTGAATTATAATCATCTTAAAGGAGAAACCAAGTTAAAAGGAACTGTGAATTTTCAATTCTGAAGTCAGTCTCAGAGCCTTAGAAACTCTAGATATTTAAAGCAATTCAGTTACTTCAACCCTACTCAGGTGCAACCCTCCAACCTCCAGCACACACACACACACACACACACACACACACACACACACACACACACACACACACACACACACACACACACCATGAACCCCATGGTTTCCAGAACTGCTAATGTAGAAAAATTCAACCCCCTGTGAGATTCCCTCAATAGCTCTCTAAATTTAGTCAGGTTGGTCCTCAGAAAACACACCCACTTACTTGGTATGTACTTACAAGTTCCATAGTTGCTATATTCAAACATATCAGTAGGAATTCATTTTTTACACATCACTCATGGACTTCACCTAGACAGCAGAGGTTAGCTCAGACCATCCTATCTTTTTCCTGGGACCACAGAAGTGTAAACAGGTTCTCCGCACTCAGGAATGGATTCCCACTCTGCTGTAGACAGTAACAGAGAATTGTGGGATCACAGTGTTCAGAGTTGGAAGGGACCCCAAAAGCCAACTAGTTCGACCTCTTTGTTTTACAGATGGGAAAACAGGAGCCAGAAAAATGAAGTGATTTACCCAAGGTCACTCTTCCGTTTGCTATGAATGCCGCCCAGACCAGGGACTCTCCAGATGTTTCAGTTCTCATTCCCGCCCCCACCCACCATTAATTGAATGACTTCTCCTAATTCTTAGTAACTTCTTTCACTCAGGAAGTGGCTCCTGGAAGACCCCTTTCCATGACACAAGGTAAAAGGCCTCTATGGGTTTTGGACATTCATGTGGATAGAGTGCCAACCTTGGAATTATGAACAGCATGTGTGTCCCTGAGCAAGTGACTAAACCTCAAATATAAAACGGGGAGGAGGGGGGGTGTTGTAGAAGAGATGAACTCCAAGATCCCTTTCAGCTCTAAAGTTATATGATCATATTGGAAGGAATTTGTCCTGAAGATCCCTGGTAAAGGCAAAGGAACCCTCAGGGCTCCCACCCAGAGACCTTGAACTTGACCTCATCTCTCTATGGTACTCATTGCTGGACTCAGAGAGGGGCACATGGACAAGCAGACAGGGCAAGGACTAGGAGAGAGGATAGGATGGGGAACAACATGGAACCAGAGAGAGAGGCTGAATAGAGAGAAGGGTGGAGATATCAAGGAGGAAAGGAATATGCTGGAGAGATGGGAGTTATGGGCAGGGAGAGGAGAGGGTACCCAGCCAGCTTGTGGCTGGGAATATAGACAGAGGAGAGAAGGGAGAGAAGGCTCATTCCCAAGACAGATATTCCCCCATAGGGCTCCTGAATTAGATTCCTCGGTTCTCACTCCCTCCCAGTCCTAAATTAGAGTTCTTCACAAATAGGTTACTCAGGCTAGGCATTAATAACACACAGACCATAAGAGGTACCGAGGTAGAGAGACATACAGGAAGCATAACGTTGGAGAGAAGGCAGTCAGAGACACAGACAGAGTCAAAGTCATGGGGAAGGGCAGAGACCAGCAAAGTCTTAGTTCCATGCTCCTACCCCAACAGCCTGGGCTCTATTCTGGACCAACAGGAAGTGATTCTTTGCCTTGGGCCCTCACCACCACCCCAAGAGAACTGTGTTCACTGGGGTCTCTCCATTCGGTCCCCTAGCTAGCTTCCCCCACAACTGCACTTTACCACCTTTTCCATGGGTCCCATGTCAATGCAGTATCAGGCCCCCATCCCACTTTCCCTTTTCCTAGGGTCTCCTCAAATATACGTGTGGTTGGGCCCTGGCTCTCCCAAAACACATGTGCAGGCCCTGGCAGGCCCTTGCCCCGCCCGTGGGACTGGCACCCCGAGAGAAGGGGCTGATGGGGTACAGGTGAAGGTGATGAGGGAGGGCTGGGGAATGATGTGGGAGGGGAGCCTTCACTCCTCTCTGGGAGCACTGGGCATCAGTGGGTCCAGGTCTGGGGAAGGGGGTATGGCCTGGCACTGGGAGGAGCAGGGGTGGAGTTTTGGGGGATGGGGTGTGCGGAGGGGGGAAGAGGGCGAGGCCAGGGCTGCACGGGAGGCCAGTACCTGTCAAACGAGAGTGAAAGAGCAAACGGGCTGCTTAGTCATTTTTTTCTTTTCCCATTTTGGCAGGCTGGCCCCCAGGGCGAGGGGAAGCTGATATCATAATTATTGGCTCACCCTGGCAGCTGCCTCCCCTCACCTGATGTCAGCGCAGAACCCCAGCGCTCCCCAAGGCCTCTGCACGGCTTCTCCCCCCCAAGAAAAACCCGGCCCCCTGAGCCTGGCGCGCCCCACGCCGACCTGCTTCGCTGAGAAGGTAAGAGGAGACCCGGCCCAACTCAGCCGTGGAGGCCAGAGGGGGTTGGGGCCCAAGGGGGTGGGAAGGGAAGCGGGCTACTTAACCATCAGCTGGGGGCTGCTCCTAGGGAGCTGGCCAACCCCAGAGAAGGCCTGCTGTTCCCCCCACACTTCCATCTGAACCTCCCCCCACCTGCCAAAGGGGACAGGTCTACAGGTTGCTGGCCGGGGCAGGTAAGTGCCCCAAGGGCTATTGGAAGGGAAGGGAATGGTATTGTTAGCCAGGGGTCCTTCCCACCTCATGCTTTCTCCTCCGCATTCCCAGACCAGGTTGTCTTACCTCAGTCCTTCTTGATGAAACAGATTGGTATTCTGGATCTACTGCTTGGTGGAAGGGGAGGGAGGAAAAGTTGGGGCGGATGAACTCTATGTCACACAGGATGGGGGAATCAGTCAAGTTTGCCTGGGAGCGGAAAAGGTGGAAAATCTGAGCGGAAGGATGGGACTGAAGGTCTCCCCAGCTGTGCAATACCAGAGACAAGGCTGGGTGGAGGGGTAGGTGAGAAATGGAAATTAGGGGAGTGGATCTGGGATGGGGATGTTCCAGCTCTGTGTGGGGATCCCAATAGGTACTGGATTATCAAGAGGCCCTGGACACCGAAGTCTGTTGGGGCAGGGATGGGTGAGTGGACACCTTGCTGTGAAGGCAGGTGGAAGACCATCATTGCCTCAGACCATGCCCTTCCTTATTCTAGGGGACTGTGCATGCAAGTAGAGCAGAATGATGGAGATCCGTTGTTTGGGATTTTGGGTGGTGGGAAGTACTCAGGGAAGGAGGGCGACCAACAAGAGACAGCACCAGGAATCCTTGAAGTCCCAGTGGCCTTGGGGACATAGAGCACAAAAGGAAACAGATGTGGGGAAATAGGTGAAGGGGAGCTTCTGGGTTGGGTTTTTACCATAGCTCTGAGAAGCTAAGAGTGAGAAGTAATCTTAGATTGTGGATTTTGGACTCATTGAGAGACAGGGGGATCCCAGGGCAGAAACATCAGAGACAATCTTCTACCCATCCCATGTCCTTCACTCTCAGATAAAACTGAGGCATTCTCCAACTCTCCTTCCCTCTTTTAGAAACTACTCTCTCTCCCAAGCAAGTCCCTGCTAAATCTTCTGGTCTCCGATTGTCACCAAGGGAAAGAAACATGAAAGGTCAATTTCCATGGGCTGGAAAACAAGGATATGTTTTCGCCTTCTCACTGTCTGAGAGTGGACTTGGAGGGAGCAGAGAAGGTGTCCTGGCTGGGGGAGTGGGGCAGCTTAGCTTCTATTCTAGTTGCCCCTCCTTCCAAACAGAATTGTCTTCTCCCTGGTCCAAACCTTGAAAGGAGATTCCAATGACTCCCGTGAGGACATGTCCTTCAAAGATCAAAAACTCCAGGATAGTGGGAAAAGTGATGAAATTGAAATTACAGGAGCTGAATATCAGTCCTACTTTTTACGTTCCCTATCCCTTAACTTCCTTGGGTCTCAGTTTCCACATCAGTAAAATATGGTTACAGCTGCCAACCCCGGGCCTCTCTTCTGAGCGGACAGAGCAATCCCAGTTCCTTTGGCATAGAAGGATATTCAAAAGGTCTTGGGGATGGGGAAGGTGCCTAAATATCACTTGAGTTTGGAATCATCCAGCATCTACCTGTGCAGGACCCATCTCAAGTCATTTCCCTATCTCTCCCCAAATTACTCAGTTCTTGGTCTTCAAAGGCCATCAGCTCATTGTGTACCCTAGAGCAAGCCAATTCATCCTCTCTAGGTCTCTGTTTCCTCCTCTGAAAAATGAGAGGGTTAGATTAGGTGCTCTCTAGCCTGGTTTTATTGTGTGGAACTCTCATTTGTGAAGGGGAACACAGGAAGTGAGTTCATGATTTGGATGTGAGGAGGCAGAACCCCCTGCATCTGGGACCTCCATCCTTAGTAATGCCCTCCTATGCAGCTAAACTGATTCATAGGATTTGTTATAGATCCATTGCTGTTAAGGGGACTTCTAGGCCATCTCTCTCATTTTCCAGCTAAGGAAACAAAAGTTCAGAATAGTGAAGTGATTTGTCCATGACTGCACAACTGATAACTCTCAGAATGAAGCCTCCTGCCTGACTCCAAATCCTGAGCTCAGGGTGGGAAGGGGCCAGTAGTGACCCAGATTAGAGATTAAAGAATTCAGTCCTGCTCCAGCCTTGGGCATCCCAAGGGGTCTTGGAGAGGGGGCTGTCAGAGGAAGGGGGTGTGGCCCCCTCAGAGCTCCCAGCCCCTGCCCTGCCCCATCTGCCCCTCCCCTCCCACTGTCTCTACACAGCTCAGCTCCAGGCTCCTGGGGCCTGCCAGGGCATGCCGACCCCCCTGGCCGTGGTCCCTTGCCAGTTTGGTGAGCCAGGAACCTGTTCTCCTGGGAATGCCAGAGAGTTCTTGAAGGACGTTATTTCCCAGGGGCTCAGGGATCCCCAGAATCCTTTGGGGATAGTGAATCTGAGGAAGGAGACAGAATCTAGGGCGTTTTGAACATTCACCCATACACAAAAACACACATTGGCATTTAGCTCCTAGTTTATAACCTTCAGCCCCCACCTCCCTAAAAACAAGCAATTCTACAAGCATTTATTAAACACCTACCAAATGCAAAGAATTTTGTTATGTACTGGGGATACAAAGATAAGTAGTGCCAAGCTTCTGCCCTTGAGGAGCTTCTACCCATCCCTAACATTTAGCTCCATCAATTTCCACTGAACCCTCATCACCAGTGTTTCAGCTCTGTTCCTGAAATTTCACCTTTTCCTAGCACACAGCCAAAGTTTAATTCTTCATCAGTCAAACTACACAATCTGAGGTAGGAGGGATTTCAGAAGCCATTTAATTCAATCCTCACCTAAGAGAGAATCCACTTTATAAAACACCCAGAAGTGATCATTCCCTTGAATGCTTACAGGGAAGGAGAGGAAACCTACTACCACCCCAGGCAGCTCTAACCATTAGGGAATCTTTCATTATGCCAAATCCAAATCTGCCTCCCTCTAACTGCCACCCCCAGCTCCTAGCTCTGCCTTCTGGGACAGAGCGGAACAAGCCTAATCCCTCTTCCACGTGGTCCCCACTCCCTAAGTCTTGTCTTCTCTAGGCTAAACATTTCCAGCTCCTTCAGTCAGTCTTGAATGGCATCATTCCAAGTCCCCTCACTGTCCTGGTTCCCTGCTTTCGGATGAGCTCGTCTGTCATTGTCTTTCCTAAAATGAGGCACCTGAAATCTGAGCACAGTTTCCCAGACAGGGTCTGATTATCCCTCCCTCCATTTTGGCCACAATGCTTTCTTAATGCAGTTTAAGATTACATTAGGATTGGGAGGGCTACCATTTGCATCATTCATTCAGTGCAGTCTACTGAAAATCTCAGGTCTTTTTTCACACTAGCTACACCTCCTTCTGTCTTATCAATTTGCGGAGTTTATTTTTTGAACCCAAGAAAAAGACTTTACATTTCTCTCTATCACATTAAATCTTATTAGATCCCATCCCAAGTTCTCATCTTCTGAGCTCTTCTGTTCTCCATCGTTCTAATAATCCTCATTCATCCCTTTCTATCCCCACCATTCACATCCTGAATCCAAATCATTCAGTCAACCCCATGCCAATCCTTCAGTCCTCAGAATATAGCCTTCATCCCCATTCCTTAGCCCCTATTCCCATCTTCAATTTCCATCTCCCCCCATTCCTCAGTCCTTCTTCCTATCTTTTAGCCCCCATCTCCAAACATTCATTCATTCACTCCCCCTAAACTCATTTCCCCATCACTCATTCATTCCCATCCCTAAGACCTCCATTTCCAGCACTTAGTTCCCTCATGGAAATGAGTGCTGTAGTGAGTAAAAGTCAGAGAGAGAAGTGAAGTATATTGAGTTGCTAGGTCACCTTCAAAGCCATCTTGTCTATCACCCTGTCTTTGGGCAAGACATCTCTGTAAAACTGACAATGTTTTGCCTTTTGAAAAGGTGATGTCACCACTTTTCTCAGGCTTCCCACCTCCTCTCAGCCAACAAGTCCTTCCTAATGTCCAACTTCCTTCCTCCTTTCTTGAGTCAAAATCTACTCCTTTAAGTATTTCCCTTAAGGACTAGCAGGTAACTCCATCTGAAAATAATCTCTACAGATCCCATTTAACACCTTCACCTAATGTGAGTTGTGGACCTACAGTTATGTGCTGAATCTGCAGAGGTAAATGGATGAGTTATTGTCTTGAACCTTTAGGGGCTTTTAGGAGATTTTTCCCCTACTTTATCCGACCCTTATAAAACAGAAAGCATAGGTGTGGGGCCAAAACTGGAGAGAGGACAGAGACTTTCAAAGTCTGTCCTTCCTTCTTTTTTAGAAAAAGAACCTCCCCCCATCCCAGAGGCTTCCAAAACCACAACTTCATCCTCTCAGATCCCTGAGGTAAGGAAGCAGGGAAGAGCTTAGAGAGCAAGGAAGACAGGTTTTTGTAGCAATAGGGATAAGAGTTGAATTTCAGGAAGGGCTTTTCATCACTTGGAACAGTTGGGGTGATATTACCAGAGAAGATTTCCAAAATGGAGAGACACCTATTTACCCTGGGTGAGGGCTCATCGTGCACCCAGAGGCAGGGTACGGTAGAGGATGACCCCTCGGAAGGGCTCTCTCTATTATTCCACTCAGATATTCCTGAGATCTTCCCTTCACCCTCACTTTGAGACCCCAGATCCAACTTGTGGAGGGGGGGATCCTCCAAGGATCTGATGGAGTAGTTTGTTGTAACAACTCTTACTGGTCCAGGAGAATTTCTCTATCCTCCCAGTTCCTCTGTCCTATTTTTCATACATATTAAGGCTCTCTGTTAATATTCATTGCTAATGAATGATTAATGCATGAGGTTCCTCAGTCTCTTATCTACTCGGTTCCATTTGCTGTCAGTCCCCTTCTCTTTAGACTCATCTTATTAATCCCCTATCTTCTCAGTTCCATCTGCTATCTCCCTCTTTCTAGAGTTAGCTTCATTTTCTCAGCCTGCCCTTACCTGACCTCTGTCTCCATCCCTTCATCTCCTCAGCATTTTCTCCTTATCTCCATACATCTTCTCCATCTTCAATTCCTTCTCAACTGCCATTGCTTGTTCTTGTTCTTCCATCTCCTCTCCACCTCTTTAGTCCCCTTTCCTTGGTGGCTTCTTAGTATCCCATCTCATCAGTCCCATCTCCTATCCATCTCCCAAGTCCTCAGCCCTATCTCCTCAGGCTCCCTTCTTCTTGGTCCCATTTCTTCAGTTCTTCCTCCTCAGTCTTTTTGCCTCAGTTCAGACCTCATCATTCCACCATATCCTCAGCTCTCTTCTCTTCAGTCTCATCAGGTTCATCACCCACCTCCTTAAGTCCCATTTCCTGTCTGCATCTTGTTTCCCTAACTCATATAACATCCATATGTCCTTAGCTCACTTTCTCTTTTTTATCCCCCCAATCTCTAGCTTTCCTTCACTCTCTAACACTTTTATCCTCTGTGTCTCCCTCCTACTTTCCTCTGTCAGGTCTACCTTCCTAATCTGTGTCTCCTCATTCCTAGAACTATTCCCTGAATTTAACCCTCCTGGCTGAAAACCCCCAGGGTTATCTCCAGTCATGGGACCCTTCTATTGGATCACACTTAAAGATGTTCCAAGTTGCCAGGGGTTTGAGTCTGTTGGATCATGATCAAATCACAGGAAGAGAGAAACTGGAGAGAGATAGGTTGAGGTCAGAACTCTAGAAGCAGAGTTTCTCTGATTGCAAGAGGAAAGGTGGGTGGAGAGGGATACAAAGGGAAGAGAATAGTAAAAAGAATGCTGGATTTGGAATCAGAAAACCTGTATTTAAATCCCAGCTCAGCCACTTAGTGCATATATGACATTGGGACTCAGTTTCCTCATCAGTAAAATGAGGGGTTTGGACTAGCTCTAAACTTCCTTCCTGCCCTGAATCTATGGTCCTATAAGTTCCTGGGTCCAAAAAGGGAAGCTCTAGAAAGGATTGACCAATTGGATTTAGGTGTGGTCTAATACCAAGAGAGGTAGGGAGATGGGCAGAATGACACTTGCTCCCACTCTGCCAAGCCTCCTTCTCCTCCTCCCACCCCTCACCACCCCCCCCACTCCCAATGAAAGAGCAGGGGAAAGAAAGAGGCTTGCTGAACCTTTTAAAGATGACTGAGGTTCTGAACATCCTTGGGTCTCTACCCCACCCGAAAGTCCTGCTTAGTCAGCTCAGATTAATGGAGCCGGTAAGTGATTTAGCTGAATAGTGTTCTCTTGAAAGAAGTTAACTAGAGACAGGCCATGAGTCACAGAACCTGCTCCCACCAATAGTGCCAACCTGCCAGAAGAGCTAGCAGAGAGTGAGAACAGAGGAGATAGACATACTAGATTTTGAGTCAAAGGACCTGGGTTCACAGCTAACCTGCAGAATCTGGGGCAAAACCTTTAATTTCTTGAGCTCTTGGTTTCCTCATCTGAAAAACTGAAAGAACCTTTGAAGATTCTTTCTAGCTTTAATTCTGTGATGGAATTTAATTCTTTGGATGGAAGGATCATCCAAGGTTGCTGGTAATATTGGCAGGGGAAGGGGGAGAGACAGTGTAGAGATTCTGGGAGATGAAGATAGGTTATTTGGAGAAACCCAAAATGCCAAGAAAGAGGGATTTAGGATAGAGTTCTCCATTCCCATCTCCCCATCCCCACCCTCTGCCCCACCCCACAGCCTCCAGGCAGGCTCCCAGCTCCACTGGGTGCCTTGTCTCCTTGATCAGTATGAATGTAGATTGGCATTCTGCATCAAAAAGTCCAGGATTGGCCCAATTTTCCCCACATTAAGGACCTGGTGAATGATTGAAAGAAGGGCATGACTTTAGGACTATCCCACCAGGCTTTCCTGGCTCCCCAATGAAAAATCAAAACGGTTGGCAAGATCTTCCCCATCCTGGGCACACACACCCAGAATGGGGTGTGTCCCCAGAACTAGATCACCCTGAGACTGTTGGCCACACCACCTACCCTTGTAAATTCCATAGCCATGTACCAGTCCTTCCTCAGCCAAATCACCTTCAGAAGGGATGGGGTGGGTACAAAACAGGGAGAGTAGTGATGGGATGGGGAAAGGGGAAAACACCAGCAGCAGCTTCCTCTAATCTCCCAAGACATCATTTTCAAACTCTGCTCCATTCTGTCTTCAAGGAAAAAGCAGCTCAGGCACTATCCTTAATGAAGGTAAATTGCCATTTTCATGGAAGTTATAGAACGCCAAAAGGGACCTCGAAGTGCATCTACTCAAACCCACCTTTTTAACGAGGAGAAAACCAGGACTCAGAGACAAGTGTTTTGTTTACAAATGGCAGGGCTAGAATTGGAGTCCCTTGACTCCAAAATCAATGTTCTTTCCTCTTCTGTATGTTTCTGTCTGTTTCTTTTTGAGGGACACAGAACTAAATGCTTTTTAGGGACGAAGTTCTCATATTTGGGACATACATACTTGTGGGCTTCAAGAAGTTTTTCGACTTCTCTGTGCCTGCTAAACAACCATCTATCCACATCAGGGCTAAGATGATATTGGAGACACAGAGGTTTGGGGTGAAGACGCCAGTCTAAAATAGCAATAATAACAACATTTATATACCACCTACTATGTGGCAGGCATTGTGCTAAGCAATTTAAAAATATCATCTAATTTCATCCTCACAACTACCTTGGGAGGTAAGTGCTATTATTTTCCCCATTTTACAGATAAGGACATTGAAACAAAGAGAGGTTAAGTGCCTTGGCCAGGGTCATACAAATGTCTGACTGAAAGTGGGCAGGAGAGTTAAGGATAGGAGTATAAGGGAAGAGTCCTTTCATAGGGCTCCCATCGCATCCCCCAGATAATATAGGTTAGGTGATACATGAGTCCATCTAGCTGACCCTACTGCTAGAGGGGAGGGGGTGAGAAAGGAAACTCCATAAGAAGAGATCATGGAGGGCTATTTAAGAACCATTAACTTCATAGGACCACAGGCTTCTGAGATGGAAAAACACAGATCATATAGTCCAACCCCCTCACTTTAAAGATGAGAAAACTGAGGCCCAGAGAGGAGGACATAACTTTTGCAAGCAGGGATTAATACCTATGGTCTTCCTCTGAGAACCAGTCCCAGAAATACCTTTGATCATGGCCCCAAAATCTATCATCATTTGGTCATGGGTGATCAGTCTATTAGGTCATCGAAATCTGCTGCATTTGGACTGAGATCACATGACAGAGGAGAGGGGTCAGTTTTGGAGGATAGAGCAGGGGTGGGGATGAGGGCATTTATTATTGCAGCCTCCCATCATTGTTATTGGCAGAACCATTAATACCTCTAATAATAGTACAGTTAATAATGAGTACTCATCCTGATAATCATATGTGGCCAACATCACCTGGATAGTAGGCCTCATTCTTGACCCTAGAGCAGGAATTCTTACCTTTTTTTGGTACCACAGACCCCTTGGCAGCCTGCTAAAGCCTATGGACTCTTCTCAGAATAATGTTTTTCAATAATTGAAAGAAAAGCTAAATTTCAGTTAGAGGTTAGTGAAGATAAAGATGGCATTATTTTCCCCATCCAAGTTCACAAACCTGAAATCTATCCATAGACTTCTTGGGGTGGGTGGACCTAAAGTTAAGAAACCCTACCCTAGAGGGAACCAGGATTCTAGCCTTCTTCAGGGAAGAGTGGGGAAGCAGAGCAAAATTGGGAAAAGAATTCTGAGCCCCTCGAAGTCAGAGACTGGGGTTTTCTTTCTTTTCCTTTTCCTTTTTTCTTTTTTCCATTTCTGTGTATCTCTAAATACTTAGCACAGTGCCTGTACAATAAGTGTTTAATAAATACTTTCTTACTGATTGGTTTGGTACTGTCAGACATAAATCAGTTAAAGGACTCTGGGTAATCTCTACCCTAGCTGAGATGGGCCACCTGGGAGGAAAGAGGGGAACTAGGTCTTACAGAGAAAATGACTCCCTGAACCCAGTATTGGTTGGGAGGGGCCTTAAAGGAGGGGAGAAATTCACTGCTTTTTGTACCCAGGTAGGCCCTTGACTACTGCCTGAGAAGGTGCCTCAGGAGAAGGAAGAAAGATGACATAACATGAAAAAATGAACATGGTTTGACCTTTCACATCTATTAGTACAACAGTGGTGGTAGGTGGGGAGGAGGGCTATTATGATTTTAGAGAGGAGAAACTTAGGCCAAGAGAGACCAAGTTAGCATAGCTAATAACCAGAGGAGTCCAGGTTTCCCTGACCACCACCATCACTCACCTCCAACATATCCAGGGATTTTTGCATGACAACACATACATTACTGACTTTTTGTGGAGTGCAAGCCTGGGCTGGACAGGCATGGAGGTTGGGGGAAGGGGATTGGCGAGTGATACATAAGGCTGGGCGAAGGAAGGAGAATCTCCCAAATCTTCCATGAAGGGATGAATGGAGGCTTCAAGTGGAAGTTGAATTGCTGAGGGTCTTGTGGGAGAAGATGAGATAATCCAAAATGGAATTAAAGAGAGGCAGCACATGACCTTGGCCCCATAGTACCAGCTTTTTGAAGGGGAAAGGGGAGGTGGGTGATTAGGGGGGAGGAAAAGGGCAGAGCTCCCTGGCACTTGTTTTATGGTGTCGTTCAAGGGGGCAGGGCCTCCAGCTGGGGAAATCCAAAGACCTGGAGCAAATTCTGTCTTCCTAGTAGGCTTCCTTTCCCACTGAAATGTCCTCCTTAGTCCCACCCTCTACATTTTAGCAGAAAGTGAAGTATGATAACGAAGACAATTCATGAGACAACCTCTTTTCTCCTCTAGCCTCTTCATCTTATTCCAGAACTATCAACAACATACCCATCCCTCCCCAAACACACACACTCAAACCAAGATCCTATAGAAAAGGTTGTAGTCTTTGACCATTTCAAAGCCTAGTAAACTAATCCTAAGAAGCAACTCAATCTTCAGGAGCTGAGATAGGCCTGTTCCTAGGAAGACAGATGTTGATTTCTAGAGGCTCAGTGCCCTTCTGTACATCTGGGGATGATCATCCAAGCCTCCTTTTGAGGATATTGTCCCCATTTTGTCCATACAAACCTATCACTCAAAAATGATAAAAGCCTTGGATGGAAAGAGGCAGCAAAAGGTCATCATATCACTTTTCCTGATTTTAAGGGGACCTACCCATTGTAGTGAAAAGAGTTCTGGATTTGAAGTCAGAAGACCCATGTTAGAACCCTGACTAGGCCACTTACTGTGTAACCTTGAGCAAATCCCTTCCTAAACCTAATCCTCAGTTTCTTCATACCTTAAATTGAGAGGATCGGATTAGGTGGCCAATGAGGTTTCTGCTAGCTCAGTCACCTCTTTGTACCTTAGTTACCTCACCTGAAAAATGAGCGAATTGGAGTTGATCCTATCTAAGATGATTCCATTTATAAATCTTTGATCCTGAGATCTTTCATGTATATATGTAGTTCTAGTCCCAAAGACCATTGGTATGGGACTCCTCATTGGTGGAGATGCTCTTGCGTACCAAAGGCTGTTGGGGCTGGGGTAACATATATAACAGTTCATATTCCACCCTATCTTCAAGAAGCTCTCTCCACCATGCCAGGGACAAAGGCATTCCTCTGTATATCCCTCTCAAATGGAGAGAACTTAATGATATCAGAAATGAATTCCTACTATGACAGTTACCACCTCCCCTACCCTTTCAGAGAAGAATTAGTTGGAGATCAACTCATAACTTTAAAGGAGGGACACATAAAACCAGGAATAGGAAAGAGGGGAGGAGCAGAGGAGAGCTAGGTACCTTCTCAGGAGCTATATATACCTGAGTGTGTTTGTCCTTTGTTGCTGAAGAAGACCATGCCATCAGAGAAATTATGATATGACTTGCACTTGACTTTGTTTGGAGTGAGGGAGGGCTGTCCAGGTCACCAGCCTCACTTCTCCTCCAGAGCTATCTGAATTCAGTGACCAGATATTCATCAGAATAACTGGAGATGACCCAGGATGAGGCAGTTGGGGTTAAGTGACTTACCCAAGGTCACACAGCTAGTGAGTGTCAAGTGTCTGAGGTGAGATTTGAACCCAGGTCCTCCTGACTCCTGCACTGGTGCTCTGTCCACTGCACCACCTAGCTGGCTCATAAACCCTAGTGGGAACCAAAGGAAAGTGAAATCCTAGGGAAAGAGAATTCCCAGTGAACCAAGAAATACTACTAGTGAATGAGAAATCCTAGAGGAGTAGATTTTCACTACACCCCCACCCCATCTCCCAGAGTAGGGAGTAGATCCCAGAAGTATGTGATGGGGCCAGAGGAGCAACAGAGTAGAACTCATAGGGAGTGTAAGATCTCAGAAGAGTAGAAGCTAGAGGAGATATAGGTCCAAAAGGAGTGAATTCCAGGGAATGTGAGATCCTAGAAGAAGGAATCTTAATATAATAGCAAATTCCAGAAGAATGGATTTAAAAGGAAGGTGGGTCCCAGGAGAAAAGAATCTTGGGGAATTGAGGATAGGTCTGGATCATTTAATACATGTTGATCCTTTCCAACCCCTTCTCCCCATCTATCAGCTGAGTATCCTGGGTAGATCTATCCATCCACCCATGGAAGGAAGCTCAGTGCCCCAGAGGTGGCCTCCTGGAGAGCCAGGTTAAAAAGCCATCCAGGCTTCTGGAAAGAAGCTGTGGTTGCCTATGGCATTTATGGGGCATGTGACCCACCCGGCCTGGGGGAACCAGTCCAGAGCTCCACCCCTCAGGGAGGGGGCTGGTCTAGAACATGTAGGAGTATTTATATGGCAATGGAGGCTCCAGGGAAGGATGCTGGACAGCACTGACACCACGAAGCCTAAGACGGAAGGTCATGGCCCGGAGCCTGCAGTAGGTGCTTAGAACTATCTCCTTTGGGGACTCAGTGGGCATGGGCAATGGATGCTTTGGCTGGTTGGATATAAAGTGAAGCTACTCTGGGGAGTTCTTAGAATCCCAGGAGATGGGACTATCTTGGGAAATGAAAAGGATATTGGTGGGGAGAGGTTGGGAATAAGGAGAAGGATGAAATGTTTTTTGGAATCAGCATGAGGCATGGTTGGGATCCTACAAATGGAGAGAGGAAGGTCCAGAGAAGTTTTCCTAGCCCTTGACTATTCTCTGGAGGATTAGTGGATGAGTGTCAGGAGTAGCCAATCTTTGCTTCCAGGACTGGGCAAGAAGGATGAAGCTGCAGCAGGAAAGATTGAGATTAGGAGTCAGAAAAACTTCCTAACTGTCAAAGGGCATGCGCTTTAGGGATCTGCCTGATTTGCTTTCTTGGGTGTCTGGAATGCTTTCGAGCCATCTTGTCCTAAAAGAGCAAACTGAGTTTATTTCCATGGAATTTTGGAGGTACTGGCATCTAAAATTTGAAGAAACTATCAACAACAAACCCTGATGGTCAAATGCTCTGTACCTGTTGTCTCCATGACCCTAGAGGGTTGGGAGGGGCAAAGAGCTGGAGTTTGGTATCCGCCAGTGGGCTGAGTGAGATCTAGGAAGGGAGGATGTGACTTGTCTTCTGTTGTTTCTTCCTCTTTCTCTTCCTCCCACCCATCCTCCTCTCCCCCATCCACCTGCCCCTCAAAGTACTTAAACAATCAGGAGGAGTCAGGGTACTTAAGATGACAGATGATAGGATGGGGAAACTGAGGCACGGAGCCACGGCTGGAAGCAGCTGGGCCACGGGCAGGAAATGGAGAGCCAAGACTTTCCCATCTCTCTGGCATCCCCCCTCACTCCTGGCCTCCATCCCTTCCTAGTCCCCGATGACCATCCCCTAAACTCCTCCCCTTGTCAGGTAATTACAAAGCTCCCTAAGGGGACCCCTCCCAGCTGCTGGGTGGGTGTGGCCCCAGGGTGGGGCCACAGGGAGAACTGGGCAGCAAGAGCCCCACCCCTCATAAAACAAGCTCCCGCAGCCGGCAACAGAAACCATTAAGGTGGAACAGGGTCTCCACCTCACTCATAAAGAAAGGGAGCCGGTCTGAGATCCCAATGTGAACTCAGCAGCTCCTGGAGGATCACCCTCCAGGTGACTCACCCTCCCAGGAGTTGGGGGAGAGAATCAGGGATGGAGCACCTGGGGAGGAGGTTCATTGGGCCTCCTTCCCTATTTCCCATCCCTCAAGGACCTGCGGACCTTTACACACTATCTGGGTGGGTTCGAAGTGGGACAGTCACAGCCTGAGCCCTAGAACTCTTGGGGACCTGCCTTTCCCAAGTGGCTCTGTCACCCAGCTTCGTCTCACTGAGACTAGAGATGAGAGCTGAAGAGACCCTAAAGGGGAACCTGGCCAACAAACAAGTTTAATTCCTAAGCCTACAAAGGGGATATTGTAGACGATTAAAGATTTCCCTGAAGGAAGACCAGTCCCTCCATTCTCCTGCCTTTAGGCAACATCCTGGTTCTTCCAAATTCTCAAAGAAAGAGACTTGCCCCTTAATGATCTTGCATCCTCCCTGGCTGGGGATGGGTAGGGGCGGCACGAAGAAAGTTCTCCCTAATACCCAGATTAACTTTCTCTTGCTGCCGACACAGCTCCTGTTCTTGAAAGAGAAGTCCTGAACCAGTTAGGGGCTGCAGATGCTTTTGCCAGCTCTGGGTCACTACAGGGCCTATTGCTGAAGCTAACTTCCCTTCCTGGCCAGTCCCAGGTATTCTGGTCTCTGCCGTCAGTCCTCCTGCTCCTTAGTTTATTTTGGTGTTGGTTGTTTTAGGGAGAGGGGCACGAAGAGGTATTCCCCTACTGACTTGCTCTAGCTAAGGTCTCTAAGCTGGGTAGTCTCTGACTATGACCTCTGAGTTAGAAACACAAGACAAATACTTCTGTTGGTTTCCCTTCCTGAGGAATCTGAGAGGGCAACAATGCCATTCTGTCTCATTCAGACCAAAATCCAGTGAGATTCCTTATCACTGTTCTCCAGTCTCAATTCTCCTTTTCCTATACTGAGGCTCTCCCCTACACCATTCTCTGTAGAATACAGGGATCTCAGTAGAGAAATGAATTAAGCTAACCTGAATCACAAAATGGAACAAATATAAGCAGAGCATTCACTTGTCTGTTTATTATCATTAATAATAACAATAATGATGTAAATGTATATATAGTTCATAAATACTTTTTTTACCACAACCCTGTGAAGTAGGAAGAGCAAGAATTATCATTCCCATTTTACAGATGAAGAAGGAAACAGAGACTCAGACAGGTTAGATTTGAGGAGTTAAAGTACTTATTAAGTGTTTACTGTGTGCCAGGGAGATTCTACCTCCCATTTCCTACATTCTTGGGTGGTCTCGGTCATAGAAAACTCTCTAGAAGTAGCACCCAGTCTCTCCACTAAAGAATCAGAGAATTAGGACCCAGGGAAGGTTTTAAATCATCAGAAAAGTTTTTGGGTTTTCCAGAAAGTGTCCAGAAAGGACACTGAGACCCATAGGCTTTGTCCAAGGTCATACTACACAAAGAAGATCAGTATCCACTAGTTATAGTAGGAAGAGTAACAGTGGATGTTGTCAGAGAACCTGGGTTCTAACCCCGACCCTGCCACTTATTACTTGAGTGACCTTAGGGAAGATACTTCCCCCTCAGTTTCCTCAACTCTAAAATGGTTTGAGCTAAATGACCTCTTGAAGCTTCAAGCTCTAGAGCTAGGAGTGTTTGATTTTCTTCTATCTGTAGGGTCCTCAGTTTCTTCATCTTTAAAATGATGGTCTTGGACTAGATGACTTCTAAGGTCCTTTCCAGATCTAATTTTATGGACCAGCTGGGTTGGAGACAGGAGAGGCCCTTTCCCCAAGGTGCATGTGATTTAAATAAGCAGCTGACATGCTAAAATTTCAGGAGAAACTAGGAAATTCCTCCTCACCTTTCATTTCTCCAAATGAGAGTCACAACCACTGAGTGTGTTGGGGAACTGAAAGGAAAAAATTAATGGAAATGTAAAGGAAAAAAATAATAAGTGACTATATTTGAATTGAGGTTAGGGATAGAAAGGGCTCTGGACTAGGGGTCAAAAAATCTAGGCTTGAGTTCAAAACCTGGGTTTCAGTCTCTTCTCTGGCATTTGCCAGTTGTGTAACACTGGGTAAGTCACTCAACCTCATTTCTTTAAAAGAAAAAAATGTTGGATTAGTTAGAGACATTAGTTAAAGGACCTGGATTCAAATCCAAATTCCTCTACTAACTACCTAGGAGACCCAGTATAAGTCAATTGCCCTTACTTTTCTAATTTTCCATGCCCTCAACGGGTGGGGGAAGGGGAAATGTAGCTAAAGACAGAGCCCTGGCCATTTGTAGGATTATACCAAGAATCAATATGAAATGATGGACATGAAAGCACTTCATTATTATTATATATATTTATTAATTTTTTTAAAATTTTGAATTCCAAATTCTCTCCCTCCAGCTCCTCCCCTACTCTTTGAGAAGGCAAACAATATGATACCTATTTTTACCTGAAGCATTTAATAATCTTAAAGATTTTCATATTATATTATGTTATAGTAGTAGTATTACTACAAAGATAAAAGCCTGCAAATATATTTGGTTCAGACCTGATTTCAGTGGTCCAGGGAATTAACTATTCCAGTGAGGAAACTCCCCTTCCTCATGCAGAACAATTGGTAGTCTTAGAGAGTTGTCTGAAGTACCAAGGTCAGTGACTTGCCCAGGATTATGCAGTGAGAAGATTCAGCAGCTGAACTTGAACTCTGATGCTCCTGTTCCTGAGGCTAGCTCTATCGTGACAGGCTGCCTCCCTCAAATGTGCCCATCAACAATAATACCAAGGCAAGGATCTGTGATTTCATCTGAATCCTTCCACCAGTGCATTACAACCAGCTGCTTACTGTCTGAAGTTCAGGGAGTTGAAATATCTTGCCTAGGGTCCCAGAACTTGGACATATGAGAATTGGACCTCGAAACCCAGCATTCTATCTATCATGGCATTCTCATCCTTCTCCTACTTCTCCTCTCCTTGTTTTTCCTCCCCCTTACCTTCCTCTTCTTCCTTCTTTTTTCTTTTCTCCTCCTCCTTCTCTTTCTCCTCCTTATAACTATTATTTCTCCTCTCCATATTCCAAACTCCTTAAAACTCCAGCGCCAATTTCCCTTAAGGGGAGTAGAAAACTTCAGAGAAAGAAAAAGTAGGTCAAAAGTTATGAACTAAAGGGAAAAAAATCAGGATTGGAATTCATTTTAATCAGGGCTCTACCACTCATTCCCATTGTGACCTAGGGGCAATCTCTGAGTCTCAGTTTCCTTAACTATAAAAGGAGGGGATTAGGTAGACAACTTCTGAGGTCTTTAGCCCTGTAACCAGGGATAAATCACTTAATCTCCCTGAGTCCCAGCTTCCTCATCTGTAAAATGGACATGATAATTGCCTAACCTCCTTCATGGGACAGTGGTGACGATCAAAGAAGATAATGGTGGTGGAAGCTCTTAGCAAACCGTAAAGAATGACATCAATGCCAACTATTATTTTAGGAGGCTGCATAGGATGGTAGAGAGAACACAGCACTTAGAATAAGGGGACCCAGGTTCCAGTCTCAACTCTAGCCCTGATCCCCGAGTCTGGGCCAGTCATGAATACTTTCAGAGGCTCTGTTACTTCATCTGTAAAAATGAGGTGGTTGGACTAAATAATTGGTTTGACGGAAGAGGACCTAAATTTAAATGCCAGCTGTGCCACAGACTGGTTGTGTGACCTTAGGCAAGTTACTTCGTTTTTATGGACTGCAATGTCTTTACCTGCAAAATGAGATTTTTAAAAAAATATACTTCTCTGGGTGTAAGTTGTTTTGCCCCAGCAGAAGAGAAGTCAAGGGCCCTTTGTATTGTCACAATGCCTACCATAATGCCAGGTTCATAGTGGGCATTTAAATGCTTATTGAACAAATAAATGAATGAGTTGGGCAAGAGGAGGGCTACGGTCTCTTGAAAATCCTGTAAACCCACACATGCCACTCATCAGTTGGTTGTGAAGAAAGCCTCGTATAAATATGACTGGCAGTGTTTCAAAGTAGAGATAGAGCTGGCTTGAAGTCAGAAAGACTCGAGTTCAAGTCCTGACTATATGTGATTCTGGGCAAGTGACTTAGCCTCTGAATGCCTTAGGTGAAGTTCTAAGAATATAAGTCACATATCTGAGTTGCAAGCCTGTATCCTTGGAGGTTTCCATCTCAGCACATCCCTCAGTGATGGAGGAGGTTGGAAGACTCCTCCTCTCAAAAAAGTAGAGCTGAGATTGGGGTGGGAGTGGCAACAACAGTAAGAAAAGACCTCCTAGCTTCAAGTAAGGCTTCTTGCCTCTTAGAACTTTGCCCCACCTCCTTCCCTACCCTCCATCCACCTCCTTCCTACCACCCTTCCCTAAATGGTATAGGACTCAGATTTCTAATCAATCGATAAAAATTAATAAACTACTCTGTTCCAGGAACTGTGCTAGGTACTAGGGATGAAACAAAAGTAAAGCAATACTTGCCCTCAAGAAGTTTACATTCAATCAAGGAAGATCATGTACACACACACACACACACACACACACACACACACACACACACACACACAATAAAAAAAGATAACTAGTGGAATTGAAAGACCCCAGACCTGGGAACTGAAGGAAGTCAGATAATTGTACTAAACCTGCCTGGGAGAACTTAAGAAATAGTAGGAGGTACCCCTACCTGAGGTTAGTCTGGGAGAGTATGGGTCCTGCTGCAGGAGGATAGATGAAATTTCTTCCAAAGGAACTATGTAACAGGGAAAGTCTTGGCTTGGGCAAGTATCAAGTCTTCCTTTCTGACTTAACTTCCCCAAAAAAGCAGCTGTCATGCCAGGATTCAGGGGTTTGGAATGAGAGTGGGCAGAGGTGAGGATGGAGTGATGGTAAAAGGAGTACTCTCTGGAAGGAGAGGAAAAAGCTTACCCACCCCCCTTCACCGGAAAGGTGGAAAGCCTTAAGCTACTAATTAGCTCTTTAGGATCTCTCTAGGTTTAACCTGAAAATACTACTAATCCTTTTCCCTCCAAGAGAGTTAGACTGTACAGCTACCTCAGTGATCCTTCACAATACCCCACCCTCTGAATCTATCTCCCCAGTCCCCCAAGAGCTCAGGTAGAAGTAAATCACGTTGTAAACCTTGAAGTGCTGTAAAACTGTAAATAATTGTTTAGCATCAATATGGGTTAGTATATTAATAACAATGATTATGACAGTAAAAATAAGAATTGCATCATAGATCAAGAGTAAGCATTGATATGATACTACTGAATACACAGTAGGAATTCCACACCTTACTTGAGGGAATTGGGGAGAAACCAGATTCAAATGAATTATTTTCTAGGGAGACTCCACAAGTCATTATTCCACTTAGAGGTGACTTGGCCATCATAGACTTCCAGCTTTGATGGCCTGCTATTGACCTGGAAAGAGTTTTAGAAGAGAGGGACTCTAGTGTCTTGGATTTTCTGGGTTTGGTAACTAGTTGTGGTTTATCTACTATGGTACCTAAAACTCAAGAAAATTTGGATCTCCCTGGAAACCTATATTAGAGGAAGCATCTTTTTTTCTCTTTCCTTGCCTCTCATTTGAGTGGTAGATGTCAGAGAGAAAATTGAAAGCTTAAAGGGGAGAGGAAAAAAGGAAGAGGGAGGGAGAGAGAGAACAAAAGGAAAATAAAGAGAGAAATAGAGAGAACAAACAAGAAAAGAAAAGAAAAGAAAAGAAAAGAAAAGAAAAGAAAAGAAAAGAAAGAGGCAATGAGAGGAGAAAGTGAATGAGGGGAAGGGAGGAAGCAGCAGACAGACACAAAAAGAAGATAAGAGGGGGAAGAAAGAATGAAGAGAGAAAGGGAGAAATAATGAAAAGGGAAGAGAGAAAGAAGAGAGAGAATGAAAAGACAGAAGGGAAAAAGAATGGAGAGAGAAAATGAAGGAGGGAGGAAAGGGAGATGAGTCAGTTGTGGTTCTCTCTTGTTCCCCACTCCCCTTAGCATTAGAGAACAAGTGTACTGAGACAGATATGAGAAAAAGACACGAGAAAGCCCTGAGTTGGTGCCATTCCAAGGTATGGACTCTCACTAGGAAAGAGAAGGGAAAATGTGAGAGAGCCTTAGGTGGAAACCTAAAAAGACTTCACTGGGAACTCAGACTCCATAGCAGGGACATGCAAGCAGAAAAAGAGAGGTAAATGGGGTGTGTGTGTGTGTGTGTGTGTGTGTGTGTGTGTCTAAAGAAACAGGTCCCCAGGCTGGCAGAGACTGGTCAAATCCACTCCTCCATGGGGTTCCCTCTTGCTTTTTTCTCCTCTTTCCTCAAATTTTATGGCCCCTTCTGAATCATCCCACCCTTGTCAACATGTAGAAGGAAACAGAATATCTGGCCCAAGTCCTTACTGCCCAGAGTCTCCAGTACTTCCACAGCCACCCCCTGACCCAGGCTCAGTCCTGCCTACAGAGAAGCTTGGAGAGTCAAACTGCTCCATTTTTTCTCCCCCCACCCCCATCTTTGTCATTCATCACTTAGTAAGAAGAAGGTCAAAACAGAGCTACAATACTTAAGCTAAGAGAGCCCCTGAGTCCACTGGGAAATCACATCACAGGATTTTTATTTTATACAAGGGCAGCTGCCATTAGCTCACTGTGCTTGGACAAATCACTTCTTCTCTAGGCCTCAGTTTCCCCATCTGTAAAATGGGTCAGACTAAATGATCCCTAAGGTCCCTCTTTCCAACTTTGATATTTCATGGCACTATTAATCTATGATATGATGGGAGGTGCTTTTCCTAGCAACTTTGACAAACTCTCTCACTCTCTCTCTCTCTCTTTCTCTCTCTCTCTCTCTCTCTCTTTCTCTCTCTCCCTGTTTCCTATGAAAAGTCATAGAATGTAAGAGGAAGAAGGGTCCCTAGGGTGCATCTGTCCCTTGCAGTCAGAAGTCCTATTTCCAGCATTGGTTCTATGATCCTGTGCAAGTCTCGAGACTCAGTTTCCTCATCTGAAAAATGAGAATGATCATACTGACACTACCAAGCTTCTACGGTTGTTGTGAGACAACACTGCACTAAGGGTGAGATTTGGAGTCAGCAGAGAAGGGTGTGAATCCTGGCTCAGTCACTTTCTGTCTGTGTAACCTTAAGCAAGTCATTTCCTTTTTCTGGGTATCAGTTTGCTCATCTGTAAAATGGGAGGGTTGGACAAGATGACTTCTAAGACCATTTTCAGATTTAAATCTATAACCTTATATGTACAAATGAACTAGCATTATTATTACAGAGAAGGAAACTCAGGCTTATGACACTGGGCAAATAAATTACTTCCCTCTATAAAACAATGGAACTTGATTAAATAATCTAAAGTTCTTAGATTCAACCTGGTGCATCCCTTAGCTCCTTTCCTCCTCCCTCTGCTCTGTCTTCTTCCTTCTTATCTCTCTACAACTGGTAAAGTTCCAGGTTTCCTGCCAGGATGGGAAGCCCAAGGTTACACAGGAAGTTAAAGGCAGAGAGGGACCTGGACCCTAGGGGTCCTCGCTCCCCATCCATTATGCACAGGATCACTTTGAGCAGGAAGGGATTTTATTGGTCATTGACTCCAAACCCCTCATTTTACATATGAGGAAACTGAGGCCCAGAGACACGATGTGATTTGCCCAAGGAGTAAGTAGGTGAGATTTAAACTTCTCTTCTCTAATTCCAAATCCAAGGTTCTTTCCAGTGGACCAAGGTGACTTCCTTGTCTACAGCCCAAGGCTTCTGCCACCTACCCATCTAGTGTTGTCATGGGAGCAATGTGAGCCAAGAGAAAGAATTCTGGGCTTCAAATCAGAAGACCTGGGTTCCAATCTCAGCTCTGCCACTTATTACCTGTGTGACTTTGGAAAAGTCCCTCCCTGGGACTCTGTTTCTTCCACTATCAAATGAGATGGTTAAGTGAATGACTTTGAAAGTTGCTTCCAACTATAAATCTAAATTAGGGCTGAATTTGAAGTTCAAAGGTTTGGTTTTGAATCCCAACTGGGATGGTCACTACTGATGACTGAGGCCATGCGGGCTCTCAATAACTTGAAGGAGTTGGCCTGGTCTCTCAATTTTAATGGGCACTTGGGGAATGAGGGAGAGGGGGAAGAAGGAGGAGGGAGGGAGGAAAGAGCCAAGGATGGTGTCATTCCCCTCCGAGGATGAATTATACCTTGGTGAGAAGCCAAGTCTCTCCTCTGTCCTCCCCTCCTCCTGGAAAGCTGATCTTTGCCTCGGGTCGGTGGATGCCAAGCACCCCTCCCGCCTCCCCTGCAGTGGGAGGAGGAGCCTAGGATCTGGGCTGGGGCAAGCAGAGAGTGGGGCCATGGTAGTCATGCGGAGCCGAGCTGGAATGCTTGGTGGCCAAGGATTAGATGAGCCTCCAGGCGTGTTGGGATCCAGTTTCAGGGGTCGTTTTACCTGGGTGGACCCCACGGCTTCCCCTCCATGGTCATGCCGCATTTAGTGCTGGTTGCGCCAGGCGGCGGGAATTCTGAGAAGGGGACTGAGGAGGACTCCATGAGGGGAAGGAGGAAACATAGTAGGGCCCAAAGTTCCATTCTCCACCCAGCTTCACCTCCAGGGCCTTGAGCCCCCAAGGTAGAGGACACAGTGGGAGGGGCAAAGCCCTGGACTTGGAATCCTCCTTGGCAACTTAGAGGTTTTGACCTTAACTTCCTCCTAGAACCATGGCCAGGGGTTTTCCTGAAAGGTCCTTTGGTCATAGGAGCCTAGATCTAGAAGAGTTGGAAGGAAATCTGAAGCCAGATTTGTCTGAAGCAGTAAATGCCACTAAGTTAGAATTCAAACCCTGGTCCTTTGGGTCCTTTCTGCCTACTCTGTGTCTCAGGTTCCCTCTCTGTAAATCAAGAGAGGTTGGATTAAATGACCTAGGAGGCCCTTTACATCTCTAATTTTATCTCAGCCTGGAATCCCTTTAGGACCCTTCCATCTCACCCCACACTGGTCCCTTCTTTCCATGTTTCTCAGGCTGGTACCTTGTCCTCAAGAGAGGGTCAAGTCCTTCCTGACCTGCCCATGGAGCTAAAGTCTCTGATGCTCTCTAAGTTTCTTGAGAGTGAGGTCTGTTTCTTATCCAGCTTTTTCCAAAGAAATCTGCCCCAACATTCTACAAACAACAGATGTTAATAAATATTTGTTGAGTGAATTGGATAAATCCTCCCTGACCTCTGGACAAGAGCCAACGAGGCAAGGTCCTCCTCAAATTCCCATGGTCCTCTGAGTAAGTTGAGTCCTGTCTCCTTTCTCCCACACTCCCATTAAGTTAGAGGTCTCCCTATGGCTTCTATGAGAGCCTTCTCTCTGCCTGCTAGGAGGAAGGGTGAATAACTCATCCTCTCCTGCTGCCCCATGGGTGCCCAGTCAACAGGGTGGGCACAAGGGACCTTTGAGTTTAACTCAGAGTGATGGTTAAACCCTAGAAGTCTTGGCTGTGGGGTAGCCACACCAGACACACACACACACACACACACACACACACACACACACACCCCACAAACTGTGTCATTTGTAAAGGGACCACAGTGCAATCTAGGTAGCTGTCCTGCTTGCTCCCCATAACCCACTCTGGATCAGTCAGGATACACACTTCTGGTTACCCAAACTCAGCAGACCAGATGGAGACATAGTCAGGTCATCTCTAAGTGACAAGGGCCCAGGCATATGACACTGTGCAATGCTTCTTTTAGGTCTAAAGGACAAATCAGGGTAAGAGGAGCAACTACGGGAGTAATGAGGGTATCCCTGACCTTTTTCAGGATGGGAGCACCTGCTATAATATCTCTACCTACATCCACACCACTTAGACAAGCATCCAGCATCAAGAACTCAGAATCCTCTAAGTCTATCAAGGATCACATCACCTTACAAGAGCAAAGACATCAGGTTTACAAGCCTGTTAGAGAGCACCACACACAGAGTGGATGGAAGCTATGCTTCTTTAAAAAACGTTCTTGGAACCTTACATGGTAGAAGTTGTACTGTCATTCTAGAATATATATGAAATTACGCAAAGACAATCGATCAGTCAAAATACAAACATTTGTTAAGCACTTACTGTATGCCAGACGTTGTGCTCAGAGCTGTGACTAAAAGGACAAAAACTACTGGTTCCTGTCCTTAGGGGCCTTACATTCCACTGGAGCAGACAAGATGTACGTCATGAAATACAATGTATATTGTCTAAATACAATGTAAATTTGATGAGGTAAAGAGTAAAGAGCACCGTATCTGGAACATAGGAAGCATTTTAAAATGCTCTCTCTCTCTCTGTCTCTCTCTCTCTCTCTCTCTCTCTCTCTCTCTCTCTCTCTCTGTCTCTCTCTCTCTCTGTGTATATATATATATATATATATATATATATATATATATATATATATATATGTATGTATATAAAATCTTTCTGTCTCTGACTCTGTGTGTCTCTCTGGTTTTCTCTCCCTCCTCACCTGGAAGCAGGAGTGTACTGATAAATGTTTACCAACCAGCTTTTCAGAAATGTATGCAAGACACACTTAAAAGTTTAATCTTCCTTTTAGACATCATCTCCATCACTTTCTTAAGTCTAAACAATCGACGCAACAACAGTCAAGCCCTGATTTGCAGTTCACCGATAGTAAAGGTATAAATTTAACAGCTGACTCTCAGCCAGCTGGCTCAAGCTGGTTCCAGAACACTCTAAAAGGATCATAAAAGTTTCATGTGGATAATAGATGAACAGAGTTTTTTTGGGAGGAGGTGGGAAGAAAATCCTAAAGATTCTAAGAGATGGGAAAAGTAGCCCTTTTAAAGAAATTTTATTTTATTACTCACAATAGAATCTGTATACTTCAGACAAAGAGAGCTGGCTTGAGGGACACGGAGCAGACCTGAAGGGTTCAAATCTTGTCACTGACACATGCTGACTCTGTGACCTGGGACAAAAAACCTTAAATCTATCTGTGCCAACAATCAACTTTTTCTTTTTTTCTTAAGCAGTCGGGGTTAGGTGACTTGCTCAGGGTCACACAGCTAGTAAGAATCTGAGGCTAGATTTAAACTCAGGTCTTCCTGACTCCCGTGCTCATGCTCCATTCACTGCACCGCCTAGCTACCCCTACCAATCAGTTTTCTAAGACTATCCAGTTGTACATCAAGTGCTGATTTACCTTGACGGAAGGAGTTTCCTTATGCTGAGGGAATCACAGGGTCTGTCTAAAAAGGCCATATTGACATTATTCAGTCTATAAAAGCAATTAATTTATCCATGGGCCATCCCTCTCTTGGATATCATCCACTGCCATAACTTGGAGACGGTGATCAGGGCTTTACTGCAGAGTGACCGCCCTGGGTAAGTGTGTAACTTTGGGCCTTGGCCAGAAGGGGCCTCCCCCAGGATCTTGTCACCATGGTACTCATCTCTTGAGCTTCTCCCACCTCTTGCCCAATCCTCACAACTTTGTAGAGAAGATCCAACTAAACTTTCTCTCCAGACAATTGTACCCCCATAACCCTACTGTCCTTTCTGCCTTTCTCTCCCCTTCAGCCTCCACTATTTTTGACCCAAATAACCAAATTCTTAGTGCCGGCTCAGATAACCAGATCTGGAGTGGGAAGTACACCTAAATTCTGCTACCTATAACTCCTGGAGATCTTGGGAGAGTCACTTCCCAACTCTCTGGGTCTCTGATTCAGAATCTGTAATTGAGATAGAATTGGATGATTTCTAAACATCTCTGTTTTGTATATCAAAGGTATCCTTAAAGAAGAAGAGAGGGCATGGAGGAGCCACCCAAAGGAGTAGGCCATAAAAGAGAGGGAAGGCAGAACTACTCCATTTAATGACATGACCTGGGGTCTGATCTGCTAGGTGGGAGCCTCCCTTCTTTGGCTGTTTTTAAACATCTACAGCCTGGAGGCCTTTTCTGCATTCCCCAAAGTGAGGACCTCAGGGGGGTCACCCTAATTCTCTGTTCTTAAAAAGGATTAATTGGCATTTAAGGTTAGTTCTTTAACCCTGTTCAGTACCCACACACACACACACACAAAATAATCCAGTCTAGATTCTTGGCCTCATAGTGCTAGGAAAGCTGGTGACTTATGTTAGATTCACCAAACGATGGTCTTCAAGCTAAAAGGAACCTCAGAGGTCATCTCATCTAACTCTACCATTTTACATAAGAGGAAATTGAGGCCCAGGGAAGAAGAGACCTGCCCAAGATTAAACAGCTTGTGGCCAGTAAAGCCCAGGTGTCCCGACATGAAGTCGGTGCTTTTTCTGAATGGATCACCACAGCCAGATAATTCAGGTCTTTCCCTTATCCTCTTCCCATTTCTTTCACTCAATGATTCTTCTCCATACCTGTGGCCTATATAAGGGTTCAAAGGATCGTGAGATCAGAAAGACTTTAGAGAAGAAAGGAATTTTTCAAGTCAACAAGTCCCATTTTACAGACAGGAAAACTGAGGGTATTTATTTGTTCAATTTATTTGTTTATAGTTCAACAGACTTTTCTTAAGCATCTTGCTGAATGGGTACCTATGTGTCACATGTTAATCGAGAACAGAAAGAAGAGCTAGACGCAATCCCTGGCCTCTAACAACTTTCAGGCTGATAAGGGAAATGCACAGGTTCATCCATCATTATACTATCAATTGTTATTTTATGATGTGTCAGACCCTATGCCTAGACACTGGGGGCAGGCAGGGGGAAATGGGTTCAAAGAAAGTGTACATCTCCCCTCAAGGAACTTACTTTCCCCCCCTCTTCTGTCTTATCCTCCATACTCCAGTTATGGGGGCAGTTTTAGGCAGGGATGATGGTGACAGTAACAAGTCACATTTCAACCAACTATTGAACAAAGCATTTTTCCATACTACAGCAGGAAGTTTGACCAGTATTTCTTTCTGACATTATGGCAGGCACTGGGCTGGGTGCTGAGGAGAAACACTCCCTACCCTCAGGGAGCTGACATCCTTTCAGAGTAGACACAATATACACATATAAGTATATGCCAAATAAATACCAAAATACCAGACAATTTGGAGGAGGAGACTAGTGCTTGGGGAGATTAGGAAAAAAAAGGCCTCAGTAGAAGAGAGTGCTAGAGCTGAGCTTTGAATCTGGACTATCAGGGAGGTCCCAGGAAAGTGCTCAAGAACCATGTCTTAGGAGAAGGCCTCCAGCCATCACAGGGCCACGAGTGGGGGGCAGCAATGAAGGAGGTGAGAGCTCCCAGACTCATAGTTACCAGTGGGGTCGGGGCACTGGGGTCTCATTGCAGCCGACTTTCTCTGAAGCCAGGATTGGGTGATGGTCTCTCTGCTCCAACAGCCATCTGAGATCCCACTGACCCCCCCGGAAAGCCTCGAGGGAGAGCATCGAGACGACCTCATGCAGACCCGAAGGGCCACGGGTTCCCCACCCCCACAAAGTGTAAGTACCTGGTGGGCGTGGGCCCTGGACCACTCAGTGGAAATTTGGGGAGAGCTCCAAATCCAGAATCAGCCTGAGTTCAAATCCCAGCTCTTGTCTTTGTGACCTTGGGCTGAGTCTTTTCCTCTCTTTAGGTCTCAGAGATTATCTGAGTAAAATGAAGGGATTGGACCCTGAGATCTCTTCCAGATCTGACTCTAAAAGTCACTTAGCCTCAGTTTCCTCATCTGTAAAGTGAGAGGGTTGGATTCAATCACCTCTTCCATCTCTAGAGCTATTATTTCTAAGTCACCTATCCCGACCTCAGTTTTCTCATCTGTAAAATGAGAGGGTTGAACTCAATGGCCTCGGGGGTCTCTTCTGTGATGATATCAGTTATTTCATGAATATCGGAGGTGACCATCTGGGCAGCACTTAGCCTAGCAAAAAGCCTTATACAAACGTCAGCAAATATTATCACATAATTATAGATCACAGAATGTCAGACCTGGAAGGGACCTTAGATGTCATCTGCAAAGGTACAGAGAGTCAGCGGCAGGTTCAGGACTAGCATACAGTAGGTCTCCTGAATGCTAATCTCAGGTGTGCTCCTAGCACACTGTATCGGAGAGCAGAGACTTCAGAAGAGTAGACAGCAGGTGTCCCCTAGCTGCCCCAGGGCAGCCCCTCCTTCTGTGTCCTCAGTGGCATGTCCAGTGTTTCTACCCTCTCCAGGATGGCCTCCAGAGCCAGCAGGCACCTTCATCCTCTCCTTCCTCTTCCAGGAGAACCCTGGTTTCAGCTGCCCACCCTACCCAGGCGATGTCCAGCCAGAGCCAGAGGCCTCCATCTCCTCCCACAGTCCCAGCCCTTCCTCCCCGTGCCCGGAGCAGCTCCAGACTCACTTCCCCACCGGACCTGGCCAGACGGCATTCCGGCTCTCCCAGACGGAGAAGTACCCGGGCTTTGGTTATGAGGATGGGCCAGTGGCAGGAAGCCCAGGACGTTTCCTCAAAGGCAGCCGAGTCCCCTTTCACCCTTACAAGCGACAATTCAACGAGGATGTTTTTCTCGAGGCCCATCCAGCCCTCAGCCTGGACAGTCACTCCTTCAAGAGCCCGGGGTGCATGGAGACTTTTGAGGATGTGGCCAGTGCCGGGGACACGGAACCATTTGCCCCCAGCTTCTCAGCGGAGGCTGCTGCCTGGTGCAACGGTCCCCACTACCCAAGCCAGGAGCACAGCCCCCAGATGATGGTGAGAGGCCGCCTGGGCCCTACCCCTTTCCCTTTCCCTTGCCCTCTGCCTCATCCCCAAGCAGCAGCCCAACTGTATGTCTCTGGGCTCCCTCTCCCATCCACCATCACCCCATCACACCACCCAGGGCAAGGGTGAGCCAGGAAGGAGGCAGCTCTGCTTTAGAGCTCCCTTGGGGCTCCCAGCAGAGCATCCAGGAGGAAGGGGAAGGAAGGTGGGGGCTGGTAGGGCAGAGAAGCTGGGAAGCTACCCAGCTACTCCTGAGTCAGGTCTCTATGGTGTGGTTTCATTATTTTTTGTTTGAAGTGTCATGATTCTCCAGCATATCTGACACACCCATATGCAAATGTCAGTACAAAAACATTCCACAAGCACAGAAGAAGTCATTTTTAGGTTATCCACATTAATTTGTTTTTGTTATTTGATAGATCAAAATCATCATTGATGGAGGAAGCAACTACCTCAAGGAGTTCACCAGTCTGTAGACATATTGATGGGTACAAGTTCTAGCAAGATAAAGGGTTTGGGGATCATATAGTCCTTACTTTTACGGATGGAATAAAGGTCTCTGAGAAGGGAATTGGCTTATCCAAAGTAGTAAGTAGCATTGGGATTCAAACCCAGGTCCTATGGGCCATAATTTCCTTATCTGGCAAATGAGGAAGTTGACTAGATGTTTCCTAATGTTCCTTCTAGACTTCTAAGATCTAAAATGCCCTCTGGATTCCAATCCAAGGTTCTTTTTATCCCATCAGCCAAAGCAGTCATACAAGAGAACATACAATTGGGGGCTGAGTTGAGCTACTCCCTTTGGCTTCCTGCTCAGACCTCCCAGGAAAGAGAACTCAGGAGGTCAACTTGTCCATCCTCCTGTCTCCAGGCAGGATTTCTCCTGAGCCACCCCAGACCACTGAAGTTCTCCAGAGAAATCTTCCTGGCCTCCAACCCATCCCACTCCTATCTATCAAAGACAGGAACAATAGTAAACTGTGTTCCAAGGCATTCACTCCTTGCGGCCTTACTGAAGATCTTGCCCAAGGTCACCCACCTAAGTTCATAAGAACATAGCTCTAGGGTTATAAGAGACATCAAAGGTCATCTAAGATAGCCTCCTCATTTTTATAGTGGAAGAAACTGAGGCCCAGGGAGATAAAGGGACTTGCCCATGGTCACACACAGGCAGGATTCAAACCCAGGTTCTCTGATACCAAATCCAGCCCCCTTTCCACTGTGCCACACATCTCAAATAGCACTTCCATCTCTGATGGTCTGTGATTCAGTTCTCTTATGAAGGCACCTCAGATACCCTCAAAAGGATCCCAAGACCAAGGAGTCTAAAATTGGTTAAACTAGTTGGTGGCACAATGGACCTGGAGTGAGGATGACCTGAGTTCAGATCTGTCCTCAGACACTTACTGTGCAACCTTGGGCAAAGTCATTTAATTCTTGTTGGCCTCAGTTTCCCCATCTATAACATAATAATAACACTTACCTACCAGAGTTGCAATGGTATATTGTATAAATGCTAGCTCATATTATTAAGTCACTCACTCAAGGATACTTAGGTAATAAGTATCACAGGCAGGATTTGAACCCATCATCCCTGACTCCAGAACCAGAACTCTTTCCATCATCCTATGCTAGCTCTCCATTTCAGCTTGTGATCATCTCCCAGGTACATTCATTGACCTCCTACCTGCTATGTTCTGTACACTATAGGATCAACAAAGATGAACAGGACAGGGATTCTGCCCTCAAGGAGCTAATAGGCAACAATACTATTAAATAATAATATTAATAGTTGATCAATAATCTGATTAGTTAATAAAAATTTAATGATAATAATAATGAAGGTAGTTGGAGCTAAGGGCCAGGTTAGGGACCCCAAGGGCTATTCATAGAGTTAGAGGAAGAAGCACCAAGAGGGCTTCATGGAGGAGGTGGTGTTTCCATTGGGTTTGAAGAGGATGACAAGGCAGATGTCATGGAACGATTTGGTCATGGCTGTTTCAGCTTTCCTGAGATGGTCCACATGGTAGGGAAGTTAATGAGGACTGAGGGAAAGGGGAGGAAAGCTAATGTTGTATTGATCCTTCTTCCCATTTATGTGAATGTGTCCTTTCCTATATTAACAATCATATAGCCTAATCCACAGAAATCCAGTCTCAGAGTCAAGAAGACCCAGGTTCAGATCCTGCCCCTGCCACCTATTGGCACCTAGATAAATCACTTCAGATCTCAGTGTTCTAGGTAACTCTCTGGGAAGTAAGTTGTTAAGGAAGTACCAGTCTGCTTTGGTAGCAGGAATTCCTTTGGCCAATTAAATCATGTATTTAATTCCTTCTCATCCACCAAAATAATAATTGTCATTTATATAGTTCTTTAAAGTATGCAAAGCACTTTAGGTACACATACCCCTTCTCTTATTTCAGCCTCACAGTAACTTGGCAATGTGCCACACAGTAGGTCCTGTAGCTAGTATGGTCTCCATGGCATGGATAAATAAACTGGGGCTCAAAGTTTAAGTAATTGCCCATTGTCACACAGTGAAGACATGTCAGAATCAGGTTTGGAACTCAGATTCTCCAAATGCAGCATTCTCAACATTTCTAAGCAACTCACAGCTTCCCTGTTGGAATCCTGGAGAGAGTACCCACTCTAACTGGACTGTAGGGTCCTGCTCTCTAGAGATTTGGATTTTGGGAGCTGGGGGTGCCCTGCATCTCTCTCTCTAAGGAGCTGGTATTGGAGCTTTCTGAATCCAGTTCCCCTTTGGGTTCTAAGAAATGGCAGCTGAGTGTTGGGCCATTGTCCTTTGGCCCTTCCTCATAGATGCTGTGGCCCTCACCAAGTAAATGTATTTGGGGGTATCGGTGGCCATGACTCTATCACCCCAATGAGCAGTAGGGCCATAGAGAAGACTTCATAATGTAATGAAGAGAACCCAGGACTAGAAGTCACCCTGTCTCCCATAGCTGTGTGACCATGGGCCAGCTACTCTCCTTCCCTGGGCCTCCATGTTAATGGAAAGGGTTGTACATGACCACTGTTCTTTGGTTATGTGACTCCCAAAGGCTGTTTCAGCTCCATTCTCATCTTCCCTCGTTTCTCTGCCAGTCAGAGGAGGGGAAAAAAGGTGAGAGCAAGGGAGAAACCATTGGAGAAAGAGGATTTGACTGAGTATGGTATGGGGTAAAGCACTGGTCCTTGGACATGGAAACTTCTTTAGGTGCTCCTGGGGATGGAGATGGACCCATTATACAGGATTGTAGATTTCAAGTTAGAAGAGACTTTAGAAGTCATTGAGTCCAGCTGCCATGTTTTATAGATGAGGAAACAAAGTCTCAGAGAGATTAAAGACTTATCCAGAGTTACCCAAATAATAAATATCTGAGGTAGGATTTGAACCCAGGTCTTTCTCATTTCAAGCTTGGTACCTTGTTCACTAATTTGCATTGTACCAAGTACCTTTCCATTTCTTCTTCCAGCATGGGTCAGAGGTCAAACTCAAGCCACCCCCTATGGAGGGCCCACCAGGACTGTATTGTTACCAGCCACAGCACATGTACTGCCCTTCACAGCCCTTCCACCAGGTAGGTATAAAGGGTAGGGGAGAGCAGAGTGATCTCATTGGGGTTTAGGAGACAGTATAGACCCTGAATCTCAATGTATGAACTAGTCAGGAGTTTTCCCTCCTGAGATGCTCCAGGGAGAGTAGAAGAGCTTTCCAGGAGGCAAGGGAGTACATGGCCCTGGGCATATTACAGGAAGAAGTTGGTCCTGTTGGCCCTTTCTCAGGGCAACAGAGGAAGCAGCTACACACCAAACCCTCAGAAGTTCAACCTCACGTGTAGGCCCCCAGGCACATGTAAGGTGCACTTGGACATTTGGGAGAGGGAATTTTAACCCCAGTGGGGGCGGGGGGCATTCTGCTCCAGTTATGAAATCCCAGTTAGGGGTTGGTGGTCTCAACCTCAAGAGAAGCCAAACCAACAACACTAGGAATTGGAGTATGCATTCCAGGAGGGGAAAAAATAGAAATGGGATAATCCATGGAGAATGTTGGGGAAGGAGAGGGAGAAACAAGATCCAGGAGTAATTAACCAGAGTAGCTTAGTGTTCAATAAATTCAAAGGAACCAACTGTATTCCTTTTTTAACAAAAACTGCTGAGAAAACAAAAACATTCAGGCAGAAACTGGGTTTAGGCCAAAATCTCACACCATATACCACAATGAGCTACCAATTTATACCTGATTATGTAAACAAATCAGATGAAAAGGGAAGGAGTTACCTTTCACAAATATAGGCAGAAGGAGAGTTCTTCTCCTAATCAGAGATAGAGATAATAATAAAAGGTACCTAAAATTAAGGGTCAGAGGACAGTAAGATGAGAAGAGATGAGGAGAGTGTGGAGAAGTAAGGGAGGCCATACAACATGATAAAAAGAACACTCTACACTAGTGCAGTCGATACTTGTGTTCTTATGCTAAATATGTCACTTATTCACAGTGCTACCTTGAGCAAGTCAGTTCTCTCTGGGTCTTACTTCTCCTCTTTAAAATGAGGAGCTGTGGTGAGATAATCGCTAGTGTTCTTTCCAACTCTGATATTATATGAGAGAGGCCCCTCTGATCATTACCACCTGTGCAACCTGGGCCATGTCAATTAACCACCTTGGTTTCCAGTTTCCTCATCTAGAAAATAAAGGGATTGGACTATATGGTCTTTATGGCTCCTTGTAACTCCAAATCTATGAAACCTAAGCTTTCTTCCTTCCTTGCTTCTGCCCCTTCCGATACATCCTCTTTTCCAAGTTTTTCCCCTTGGCCCATCCTTCCATCCTCCCCCCCTCCCCACTGGTCTCAAGCTCCACCCCTGATGCCTGGGATGCCAAGTGATTACCCCACACTGGCATCGGTTGGATGTAAAAAAAGTTTTTAAAAATCCCCACATCGGAGGAGCTCAAATGCTTCCCGGGAGTAGCCGGGCAAGACAGAGCAAGTGATGTGCCCTGCACCCATCTCCATCCACCTGCATCCTGGCACTAGGACAAGACTTGCCTGAAGAGCAGGTTTCATTCCCCAGTATTTGCCCCGTTTGCTGTGAAAGCAGCAGTGCCAGGTGTAGACAAGTAGAATGCTCCCCAACCAGGAGAAAAAGAGACTGAGAGAAATCTCAGACCATAATGATCAAGCTGGAAAGAGAACTTGGACAGCATCTGGTCTGGCTACAGAAAGGAGGGCATAGGAGACAGGCAGCTGCTAAGGAGGCTTCTGGGGGCAAGGGGAGATTGGGACATAGGGGAGCTTCAGAGACTAAATCCTAAGTCCCTAACAAAGATTCAGCAATAGCCAGGTGCTATTCTAATTGGGCATCTATCAGATGCCTCTGAAAGTCCAGTGCCTGCTTTGATTCCAACTCCTGAATTAGATGGCCCCTCCCTGGGCTTTATGGGGCCTGGGGTAGAGGGTGACTCAGTCTTAAGTTCCTTCCAGGTGACCTGAAAAGCTCGAGAGACAGGGAGCACCTTGGGGAGGTGAAGTCTTCCACCCCCCCATAAAAGACCCGTCCCTGACACTTCACAGCCCTCACACGCCGCATAAAACCAGCCCCCTCCATCCCCACCCCATCCCTGCCACCACCTTCTGCCCTTCCAAGGAGCCACTGAAACTCATAAAAGAACTAAGAAACTGATGAATGCTTAGGCCCTGCCACTGCTAATGGCGATAGCCTCATTTCAGGGGCTACTGGCCTCCCCCACAGCCAGACAGGTGTGAGCAAGGGACCAGAGCACTGAGGAGCAAGGAAGGAAATTGGGTGACCTATCTAATAGAGAGGCAGAAGTCCCCGGGGTGCTCCATGTCACCCATGGTCCAAGGGCAGACCATGTCCTAGTTGTGCTTGTAGTTACCAAGGAACATGTGGGGTCATATCAACTGTAGGGAAAAGGAGACTGTGAGCCAGCTGGGGACCCAGAACTGGATCCCAAGATGCCCAAAGGTAGAAAGTCAATCTCTATCCCAGGTGGAACAGAAGAGTATTGGATTTGGAGTCAGAGACCCTAAGTTAAAACTCTACCTTATGTGGCCTTGGGAAAATCACTTCTCTCTCCCCTTCCCCCACCCCCCTGCCCCATCTGAGTCTCACTTTCCTCATCTATAGAATGAGGAGTTTGGGTTAGAAGGATTCTAAGGCCTCTTCCAGCTCTAATGCTGTGATTTCATTCACTCCCTGTAAAATTTAGCCATTTTGTGATCAGAGGACATCAAGTTAGTGAAAGCAAATGCAGAGGGCAGTGAATCAACTCACAAGGATATGAGAGATCCCCACATATATACCCCCCATTCTGGATCACAGGACCATAGATTTAGAGCTAGAAAGTCCCTTAGAGTGCAACCTCCTAATTTTATAAATGGAGAAACTGAGGCACGGAGTGGTTAAATGACTTGCCCAGAGTCATATCACACAGATAATGTGTCTGAGGTGGGATTTGACCCCAGGTCGGCCTGATGTCAAGTCCAATTCACTATACCATCCTACTTTTCTGACATTTCTACCCTCTCTAAATTTCTGTTCCTGCCTGAATTTTCATTAGGCATCAGGCTAAAGGGCTTCTAGGGATGTGTCTCTATATTAGGAGGAATCAAGGGGAAGGTCCTCTATCTTGATGGAGAGGCTCAAACTCACCACAAACCCCACTATGCTGACTTCCTTTCTCTCTACAGTACTCCCCTGGCAATGGCAATTATCCTATGACCTTCGTCCCATCCCCACACTATGCATACCAGAGGATCGCCCCTCAAGCCAGCGTGGAGTCTCAGCAGCCACTGTTCCCCAAACCTATCTATTCGTACAGGTAACTACACCCTTACTTCTGTCTGGCCCAGGCAAAGTACCTTTCCTCCCAATCCCCCTTCCCCCAATTACTGCCTCTCTTCTCATTTCCCCACCCCCACTCATTGATTTTGACCCTTAAGCCATCCATTTTAAAAATCTGAGCCTCATCTTGCCCTTTCAGTAAACCTGGGGGCTGGCTGGGCCTCTAAAGATCACTTCCATCCCTGCATTCTAGTGATCCTTCTGTCACAGACTTGCTCGGGAAGCCGGACAAGTTACTTCCCCTCAATAGTTTCCAATTTCCTACTCTGTAAAACCAGGACTTGGACCTAGAGGAGGTACTGCAGGATAGTGGAAAATATGGAATTTAGAATCAGACTGCTATTTAAGTACTTGTGTGCCCTTCACTGAAGGACCAAACCTAGCCAGACCTTGGGTCATCATCTGCAAAATGTGGGGGTTGACCTCGATGACCCATCGGTCAAATCTATGACCAAACTCCCTTTCTACTCTAACACCATGTAAAAAACTATAAGGGGAGTTCTACCCCTGATCCCTCCTACTACAACCTCTTACCTCCAGCACTGGCTCCTGTACTCAGATGATATACAACTTCCTAGAAGGACATTGTTGGAAAGAAGTAGGGCCTGATTTCACTGATTCTCAGAGTTAGAAAGGACTTCAGAACCCCAATGCCTAATCCAACCTACAATTGACCAAGAGTCCCATCCACAACATTGACTGGGTCCTGTGGGCATTAGTCCCGGAGGGTTTCTGACTTTTTGCAGTCCCCACACTTAGAGGCATTAACTGATGCTTCACCTTGTGGTTGCAGGCTCTGGCTTTGGTGGCTGATGGGCAGAGACAATGAAAGGAACAGTGCACAGTGGGTCTCTTAATACCCACTACATTTCTGACACTTTCTTCCCTCTATCAGTCAACCTGGACTCAACTCTTCCTTAATGTAGTGGTGAGGTGGTATAATGGAAAGAAGCCCAGGATACTTAGGGTCAAATTCCAGTTTTTCCACTTAACCTTGACCTTGGGCAATTTACTCCCCCTCTCTGGGTTTCAGTTTCTTCCTCTGCCAAGTTCAGAATACTTTACTTATCTCACAGGGTAGTTTGTAAATCGTAAAGCGTTATAGAAATGCAAGCTATTATTAGTGCTTTTACTAATAACAGCCTAAGCCAGATGGAATTAGGAGGGCTAACTGATGCCCAAGGATCACGGAAAGCTCTCTAAAAAAAAATTGTTTTGGCATTGCTTGAGATGATCTATCCATGCCCTGGCACTCTGCCATTGGTACAGATAATCAAAAGCTGGTCAGTCATCTCCTAATAACTGCAAGAATCTCTCAGATTTCCAACTTCCAAAAAGGCTCAGTGTCCCTCCATTTTTTAAAAAAACTGATTTCTTAATTGATAGCTTGTGTTTTTACATTGCTCAGATTTCTCCCTATATCCTTATTTCTCCTCTCTCAGAGAGCTGTCCCCCTTTTTTGGAGGGGGGAAGGCAAGGCATTTGGGGTTAAGTGACTTGCCCAAGGTCATACAACTAGTAAGTGTCTGAGGTCGGATTTGAACTCAGGTCCTCCTGACCTGGTTTTTTTTAGAGCAGGTACTTCATTCACTGTGCCACCTAGCTGCCCCAGCCATTCTTTTTAATAAATCATTTTCTCTTTTCATTGTATTCTCATGAGAGATATTTCTCCCTATTCTCCAGATGAGATAGATGAAGCCTAGAGAAGCTGTGACTTACCACGGAAGCCACAGAACTGAGATAGATTTCCAAGTCTTCAAACTCCAGTTGCAGGGGTGGGGAACCTGTGTCTTCAAGGGCACATGTGGCCTTCTAAGTCCTCAGGTGCAGCCTTTTGTCCGAGTCTAAGTTTTACAGAAGAGGATTTGTTTCATGAAGTTTGGATTCAAAGAGCTGCACTTGAGGACTTAGAGGGCCACATGTGGCCTTGAGACCATGGGTTCCTCACACCTGCTCCAGTGCATTCATGCAAGCTTAACATGCTGAATCAAAACTCAGTTCAATTTTCTTTATTGATCAGACAATAATGGAGTACCTACTCTTCTGGTTCCCTGCACTCTGGGTGTCTTTCCTGTAAGATGGTCTCCCATCTACCCTGTATATATCTTGTACGTTCATAGTTATTCACATCTTTTCAAATATGAGTTCCTTGAGGGTAGGGACCATGCTTCTGCCATTGTTTCTGTCCTGAGCATTTAGTACAGCACCTGACACAATGCAAGAGTTTCATGATTGCTTGTGGACTCATTTGTTAAAACAAGCTCAGGGGACAGAGAGGTGAAGATGAAACAGTCCTTGCCCTCAAGAACTTTATTCTGTGGGCATGCTCCCCACTGGGTAGGGTTCTAGGAGGGTGGGGGAGGGACAGTGGACTTACTGAGGACTCTCTTCCTACAGCATCCTCATTTTCATGGCTCTCAAGAACAGTAAAACCGGCAGCCTTCCAGTCAGTGAGATCTACAATTTTATGACCGAACACTTCCCTTATTTCAAGGTAAGCCCAATGGTGGTCCTGCTTAGCTTGGACATTTCCCAAGCCTAGACTGCCCTGAGCTCATTCTCTAAGAGCAGTTTATTCCCCTGAACCAGGACATGGAAACCCAGTGTCCTGCCTCGGTTACCCAACCTAGCTACAGCAAGGAACTGAGATAGCCAGGAAACGGCTTTTCTTCCATTTCCATCATTTTCCTCCTCCTCCCTTGGACAATGATCAAATTTCTGATGTCATCAAAGGGGTTTCTATTAGGTCTTGTTCCAAAGAGAGGTAAGATAGCTCCAAGTCTCTCCAGATGGGGAAATGGGGAGAACAGAAAGGGTGAGACACTCAGACTGAACATCTAGGTTAGAAGTCCTCCTTCTTCAAGGAAAGGGATGAGAGGCACCAAGAAAGGAAAAATTTTTCCCACAGCTCTCAACTTTCACTCTCTCCACACATAGGACCCTGGCAACTTGGTAGGGAAGATCGTTAAGAACTTAAGGGAAAAAAAGAGCTTAAGAAATTTGGTTGGGAGACAGTTGTGAAAGATGCCATGGGATGCCAGGTTAGTAGCACCAATCTCCTTTTCTAGAAAGAGATAAAGATCTCTTGTGGGTGGCAGGGGTGCAATCCTGCCTGAAGGCAGGGCCATGGACTCAATATCTGCAGAGGCCCTTCCAAGCCAGGAATCATGCCTACCCTACCAGCCACCTAGAGAAATGTGCTCCCAACGTTAGCAAAAGGACTTTGGAGGGAGGAACAAGGTTTTGTTCTGATGGGATGGACAAGATTCTCTCCAGACAGGGAAGTAGAACAGATATGAAACTTGCCCAGAACCACACCATAAGTTAGGGGGAAAAACTGGATTAGAATTTAGGGCCATGGCCAACCCCATGAGTTGCTTTGATGGGGAAGTCTCCCTTCCCACTAGCCCAAATCCACATCACCTTCTGACTTTCTAGCTACATGTGTCTCTGTCCCAGTACTCACTAGTTTCTTCCTGAGAAGATTACTCTTATTCCCATTCCCTGACCACATTAAAACATCCAGGTGGCTGGGGGCTCAGGCTTCTTTGCTGCTCTCTATCACCCATCCTGGGAGAAGGCTAACAGGCCAAATTCCTCTCTTCCCTCTCCACCCCCTCCACACTCCCCCAGAACCCACAGGGACCTGGTGCTCCTCAACAAGGAACTAGGGAGCTGTCCATAAGCCAAGAGTCAACAGTGCCCTTCCCACCTCCCAGACCACTTGTGCTTGACTCACAGAATCCCTGTCTTTGGGACAAAGCCCCCATCCTCATGCTCCCTCCACTGTTTCCTGTTCCACAAGGGAGAAGAAATTCCTTTCTTTAGGAAGACAACCACAACACTCTGCCAAGAGTACCTACTTGGGCCTCAGCTCTCTTAGGTACAGATTACTCTTGATTCCTTCCTTGATAAAAGGGAAAGTGTAGCACGGATAATCCAAAATCATAGATAATAATAATGATTATAATTTTAACAGCATCTTTCCATCTACCATTTTGGAATTTCTACCTCCCACAACAGATTCATTTTCCCATTTTTTTAAGTGAATGTTCAGATTGTTTTTGTTGCCATTTAGTCATTTCAGTCACGTCCAACTCTTGATGACCCCATTTGGGGTTTTCATGCCAAAGATACTGGACTGGTCTGCCATTGCCTTCTCCAGCTCATTCAATTAAGCACCTGTTAACTTAGGGGAGGAGGAGGTAGAGCTGGCCTGAAAATTAAAAAAAAACAAAAACAAAAACGAGAACCACAGATAATTCCTAGAGTTTTTTGAAAAACCTGTAGATCCTGGTGAAACCCTTTGGGAGAGCCCTGCCAAGATAATACCAGAGTTCTCAGGGTTCTTCAGGAGCTACCCAGTCCAAATTATCATCTACAAGACAAAAGGAATTATACATCCACCCCCTCTTTGGGGGACCAAGGAGCTTCCTTCCCTGCCCCCACTGTATACCTCGGTGGTGTGGTAGACAGACAGCTGATCTCAAAGCCAGGAATACTCAGTTCTGACTCAAACTTAGTGTTGTGTGACCCTGGGCAAATAAATAATTTAATATCTCAACCCTCTAGGCAACACCCTAAAAAAAATGATCAAGTAAAGAGGAGGTGCTCACTTGCATTGATAGAGGGAGTTTCCCCAGTTGATAGCTCCCTATACCAAGGAAATCACAAACCCTACTTCTATCCCTTTCTTCTCAAAAAGCCTGTTCAGGGGAAGGGCTGAAGGAATGAGTGAGCATCTGTCTGGTCTCAGCACTTCACCGCATCCTTCCCAGTCTTTCCCAGGCACCTACTCCCTAGAGGTAGTCTCAAACTTGGGTCCTCAAGGAGCCGGACCACTGAGAGAAGAGGGCAAACCACCCCCTCCCGAGTGCACCACACATTCATCAACCTCCCCCAAGGAGCCCAGAGCTCCTGGCCCTGACTCCCATCCTGCCTCCTCCTGCTCCTCCCCTCTTTTTCCCAGCCCTCCCCTCCCAGCCCATCTTCCGGGCTTAATTATTTTTACTAGGAGACATGTAATCCCTGTTTTATAGGGTTGGAAATAGAAGAAGTTGGACGGCTTTTTTTTTTAATTCCAGTTGTTGATCTTAGCCAGGTTACATCACACTCTGCTACGTTTACCTTTGACTTAAGGGAGAAAACATCTTTCAGGTTGGGATGGGGAAATCAGAGGACTCTGGATCAGGAGCTAGAAGACACCTAGGAAGCCATCTAGTCCAGGCCCCTCATCTTACAAAGGAGGAAACTGAGGTCCAGGGAGGCGAAGAATCTTAAGATGCTCAGTCTATGGCAGGCCTGGACTCCTGAGGTCATCTAGTACAATCTTCTCATTTTACAGAGAAAGAAACTAAGACCCATTCAGAAGCCATCTAGACACATTCTCTTACTTTACAAATGAGATAAAGGAGGTCCAGGGGACTTGTCCAAGGTCATACAGGTAGTAAACCTTGGAGGCTGGGATTGAAGCCAATCCCTCCCACTCCAGAGTCAACTCCTGTCCTCTCCCCAGTCTAGATAGGCAAAGGCAAAGCAAGATGGCAGACTGGAGGTGGGGACAGACCAAGGATGCTCAGGTCAATTACCAAGGGGTAACCTGGCAGAGGAAGACGTGTTAGTCCAAGAAGCCAAGCATTGCCCTCAATACCAGTCCTGCTGCTTGCTCTCATGCTAGGTGAGGTAAAGGGAATACCCTGGCATATGTTCTCCAAAGGACTTTGTATTCCTTCTGAAGGCCTGAAGGCAGGAGCAAAAGTGAGTGAGGAATGGTTGACCAAGGGAAGAAAGGCCTCCATGTTCCTAGACGAAATGGCATGAGACAACATGGTGCCAAGGAAGGAGAATTAGAAGGGGAGGTGTGGAGGGAGAGTCAAAGGACTTGGATTTGAATCCTGACTCTGCTCATTACTGAACTTGGGTGACCAAGTCACTCTCTAGACTCAGTTTTCCTACTTATAAAATGAGTAGATGACCTCTAAGTTTCCTTTCAGCTCTATATTTAAGATCCCATGATTTTACGAAATATAACATGACATGATTGGTCTACTTCATAGATTCTTTACCTTTTTATATTTCATGGACCCCTTGGGCAGTTTGGTGAAGCCTATGAATAATAATTTATTTCCAGAACAATTTTTTTAAATTAATAATTAAATACAATATTAAGTTTCACTTAGCAGTTAGGGAAAACAAGGATGTAGGCTTTTTTTCCTATCCAAATTCATGGCCCCCCCTGAAATCTATCTCTGAACTTCTTCTCTGGGTCCCAGGGCCACAGGTTTAGATCTTCCTAGCCTAAAAACCTTCTTTCGTAGTCTTTTTTCCCACGATCAAACCTCTCCATTCCAGAGAAGGCCCTTGTTCCAGATGAAGTCAACCCAAAAGTTACCTCGTATCTCTCTTAACCTCAATTCCATCCTTACCCCCAAAACGTTTTGTGGATTGTGGTTCCCTACAACTGGAATATTTTTTTTGGATGTAGTGGGATAGGTTAGAGGGATGGAGGAAAGGGGCAAAGGGATATGGTGGAACAGTGAGATAAATCAGAAAGCTGGGGAAGGGATACACCCACAGGAGGCAGCAGGGGGAGGGGGGAACAGCCTGAGAGAAACTTGCTTTCCAGATGGGGTAGCAAGGGGAAAAAGTGAATCTGGGATGCCCTGAGCCCGAAATGACAGGGGATATGTCTGTCTGCATGACAGGGACTCAGCAAGGCCACTCAATATAATTGTTGGATCCAAGCATCCCTTCTCCAAACAGGAAGAGTCAGGGCCCCCAGCAAAGGGACTGGGGGTGGAGAACATCCCCCTAGTCACCAGTTTATGGAACTGTAAAAGGGCACAGTGCCCATTAACACACTAGCCACCTTCCGAATGGCTAATTGATGAGTTTGCAAGGGCCATCATCTTAGGGGCTGAGAATAAGTACATAGGAGGTGAATCAGCTTCCCAGCAACCTCTTCTCCCACCCCTAAGGACTTCTGAACATCCTCTCAATCAGCCAGACCTCTGATCAGTTCTCAGCCCCTTTCCTAAACTTCTCCCCACCACCAAAAAAAGAAACCCAACAATTCCAGAGCGTCCTCAGCTTTCAGGGCCTTCTGGAGATCATTTGGGCTCTCGCTCTGCCTCCGAAAAGCTCAGCCCTCCAAGGACTTAGCCAGGACTCACATCCTCCTCTGCAGCTGGTGAGGAACCTGGCAAGGCCAAGCCCGCCCCAACACCCCCGCCCCAAGTGGCCCAGGAAAGCTGCCCAAAGCGCCTCTGCCAACCTGCAACATGTAGCAAAGGAGGCTGCTGGCCTGGTTCACTCTTGCTTTGATTGGGAATGATTAAACCCTCATATTCTCCCCTGGAGCAAGGAGGGAGTGGTGATTCCTCATTAAGCAGAAACTTCAGCTTAAAAGCATAGAGAGTGAGGGGGTGGGGAGCCAGTCTGGAGAGGCCTGGGGGAGAGGGAAGGCAGCCCCAACCTAGGGGAGAGCTCTCAGGTGCTCTCTCCCAGGCAGACCTTTGGGGACCCTCCCAAGGCAGCCCCTTCCTCCGAGGGCCCCGGCAAAGAAAACAGAGACCAGGGAGCCCTGAGCCCTCCCCTCCCCCAACACACACACACCCACCTCTCCCTCTCCCCACACTGAGTCAGCCTAATGGTTTTTACAGGCCCCTGTGTGCCCAATTATGATTCTGGTGACATGACAAGACATAATGGGTGTTTATTCTGCTAGCAGGGGCACCCCCAGCCTGCTTGTTTGCCTCAGTTTTGGGGAGGACACACACACACACACACACACACAGTGGCTCACAGACACTCCTAGAAATTGGGGGAGGGCACAAAAATACATTCACACAAACTCTTAGATAATATGCTTCATTGGAAAGAAGAAAAAAAACAGTTTGGATTCAGATGTCTTGGGTTCAAATTCCATTCTGCCACTTACTAGCTAAGAGTCTGAACAAGTCATTTGACTTCTGTGGACCTCAGTTTCCTGATCTGTAAAATAAGGGGGTTAATGACCTTTGAGAAGCCCTCCAGCTCTAGCCCTGTGGCAGACTGACTGCTCCTCCCCACCCAGAAGCTACTCCATTGTCTCCATATGCTCCTAGTTGCCCAGGAAGTTCAGTGTTATACTGAGGAGAGGGAGTAGACACCCCATGTTGACTTCTCTGGTGTGCCTTAAGGCCCCAGAAGAGGGTAAAGCTGGGAAGCCTGAATCTTGAGATGGGAGAACGCTCAGAGATTTCTTATCTTTCCTTTCTTCTTGTCTTCAACAGACCGCCCCCGATGGCTGGAAGAATTCTGTCCGCCACAATCTGTCCCTCAACAAGTGCTTTGAGAAGGTAGAAAACAAATCAGGCAGCTCATCCCGCAAGGGCTGCCTATGGGCCCTCAATCCAGCCAAGATCGACAAGATGCAGGAAGAACTGCAGAAGTGGAAGAGGAAAGACCCTATTGCTGTGAGAAAGAGCATGGCCAAACCAGGTGAGGAGAGAAGATAGCTTGGAAGGGCTGAGTGGTGGAATGGAGGCTAGAGGTAGGGATGGAGAGTCTAAGTAATGAAAATGGAGACTGAGTGGTGGAGGTGGAGAGTATAAGATTTATAAAAATGAAGACTGAGTGATGGAATGGAGGATGACTGTTGGGAATGGAGAGTCTGAGTAATGAAAACGGAGGCTGAATGATGGGATTGGAAGCTAAGGAATAAAGCTGAGGGGTAATTAATGGGAGTGGGGTTGAGTAATGGGAGTGAATGATAGAAATGATAGAGGCCTAATCATCTAAGGGATACAGATGAAAGAAAAGTAATGGGAATGGGAGTCCCATAATGGGAAGGAGGGTTGAACACTAGGTAGGGGGGCTATGGAATGAGGACCTGGAGAGAATGAAGGAAATGGAGGCTAAGAAACAAGGATAAGAGGCACTGAGTGAAGGAAATAATAATAGGAGCTAAGAGATGAGGACAAGGTGGGGGGCACAGAGTGATGAGCTGATGGCTACATTCCAGGAACCAGATGAGGGGGCTAGGTGCCAGATATGGGACCTGGGGGTGACTAAGTCAGGGCTTAATGGATTTCTCTCTTTGTGTTGGCCCTTCCAGAAGAACTGGACACACTCATCGGTGACAAGAGTGAGAAACTTCGATCTCCTCTCATGCCCTGCCCACCGCAGGGGCTGACCAGCTCAGGTCCTGCCAGACTAACAGCACTGTGTGACCCAGCCAACCCCACTGCTGTCCCTCAGCCCCTCCACTCACTGCACCCAGCCCCAGGCCCCATCCACGCCAAGAACCCCATGACAGGCCTACTTGGAGGACACCCACCCTCATGCTACCCTCAGAGTTACCCACACCTCTCACCAGCCTTGGCCCAGCCGGGGGTCCCTCAAACCCTATTCCCACCTTCAGATGGGCATGGTGAGCTCCGGGTTCAGCCAGGCACCCCTCAAGACTCTCCCTTGCCTGCCCACACTCCACCCAACCATGGCATGAAGATATTATCAGAACCCTCCCCAGCCAGAACAATGCAGGATACCCTCATGCCAGAGGGAGACCTCAGCACGGATATTGACACCATCAATCCCTCCTTCACTGACTTTGACTTCCAGGGTAAGCACTACCCCTTCCTCAAAGAAACCACAACTGGGGAGTCAAGGTACTACTACTACAGGAGGAGAAGGTTCAGGGATCTCCAAATGAGATTTTTTTTCCAAGGGTTCTCTGGGTAATATGGAGATATGCAAAACATAACCATTTAACAAACATTTACAAAATACTTACTATGTGTAGGGTACTAGAATTAGGGGAAATTTACAAAAATATATATGTACACTCAAGGAGTTTATGATCTAGTAGGGAGAGAAGGGACAGCTAGATGGCACCATAGTGCAGAGTGCCAGGCCTGAAGTCAGAAGACTCATCTTCCTGAGTTCTAATCTGACCTCAGACATTTACTAAATATGTGACCCTAGGCAAGTCATTCAACCCTGTTTCCCTCAGTTTCCTCATTTGTAAAATGAGAAGAAAATGGCAAACCACTCCAGCATCTCTGCCAAGAAAACCCCATTGGGGTCAGAGAGCGTCAGAAACCACTAAACAGCAAATAACAGCGAAAGAGGGGCAGAATGTGTGCTCACAAATAACCAAGATACTATTGTGGTTCCTGAAAGAAAATTTCCAAGACTAGTCAAAAGATTATTTTATTTGCAATGCAAGTGAAATGCCCAGAAAATCATATCTTTGAGTATAGATAAATTCAACTAATTTTTCCACAGAATGTATTTCATATAGAAAAGCCCAGATCAAAGGCTATACTCCATCTATTCTGATCTGCTGCTGCTATGCTGGTACAGCAAGGCACGGTTTTGCCAACAGGACACAGAAGAGCACATGGGAAGCAACATTCTCATTGTTAAGAAACATCAAAGTAGGAGTAAAAAACATCCGCATCATTCAGAAACTTCTTAATTCATAAGATACATCGTTGTTCAATCACTTCCAACTCTTTATGACCCCATTTGGACTTTTCTTGGCAAAGACACTGGTCCTTTCCTTTTCCTGCTCGTTTTACAAATGAGGAAACTGAGGCAAACAGGGTTAAATGACTTTTCCCAGGGTCACACAGCTAGCTAGGGACTGAGGCTGGATTTGAACTCAGGTCCTTCTGACTCCAAGGCCAGTGTTCTATCTACCGTGCCACTTAGCTACCCCTAAGTCCATATTTGAACTCAGGTCTTCCTGACTCTAGGCATGGCATTCTATCCGCTGTATCACCTGGCTGCGCTTCATAAAATACAAATGGTCCTTATATATTTATATCCATATAGACAGGTAGATATACATATATATGCATGTGTATGTGTGTGTGTGTGTGTATAAATACATGTATTTAAATAGTTATATCTTTAACAATACCTATGGTCCAGACAATTAAAGCAGGATATAGCTGATACGTAATACAGGCAATTAATTATGTATAGTTAAAAAACAAACCAGGTCCAGGGTCCAGGGAGTTTTCCCATAGATAAGCATTGTTCTATACTTTGCTTTCCCAGCAATTCTCTGATTGCTTAATACCCAGATGGCGTCATCCAGGTTCAAAGTTAGCCCAACTCCATTTGTAAAAGAAAACATGGTAAGATAAGAGAGTGCCCAAGAAAGTGCCATGTCAGGACCCAAGGAGCAAAGATCATTTCTGCTGGGGATCTAAGGGAAGGTTTCCCTGGAGGAGGGTCATGGGAGCTGAATCTTGAAGAATTAGCACAAATTCAACAGGAGTACACAGGGCAGAGGGGAGTACATTTTTATCTGCGGCCTTCTGAGGCTCGGAGGGTGGGGCCATGCACATCCCCCGACAGTTTACATAATATGTTGTACCCATAACCTCCCACTTTTGCAAAGATGAGAGAACGGGCCACAGTTTTGAAAAGATTATTGACTTTGATTCAGGAATTACATCCAGCAGTTCTTTAAGTAGTATGGAAGACAGTTTGCCCAGAGCCAGTGACCAAAACTAACTGAGAGAAGCTAAAGCCATCTCCTCATTTTTCTTGGTTTTGAAAGCCCCATGAACCATTTTTATTCTGTCTTTCCCAATCTGATGAGTCTTCCCTTGGTAGAAAAAAAATTTTTTTGGTCATGCCTTTTCTCCATGGCCTCTTATTATCAGCATCAGCATCATCCTACCCAACCCTATAAGGGTAGAGATGTGGGATAGTGGATCAGTCACCAGACTTAGCATCAGAAGCACCCAGGTTCACATCTCATCTCAGACACTTAATAGCTGTGTGACCCTGAGCAAGAGATTTAACTCCTCTGGATCCTGTTTCCTTGTCTGTAAAATTAGAGGGTTAGATGCAATGGCGTCTAAGGTTCCTTCCAGCTTCAGATCTATAATTCTGTTCCTCCTTCAGTCAATCCACAGACATGTATTAAGTACCTATTATATGCTGGGCTCTGTGCTAAAGATATAAATACAATTACAGGTTAAAAAACCAGGAGTCTGTAGGCTTCACCAGACTGCTAAAGGGGTCCTTGAGAATCCCTCCTCCAGATACATAGCTTGGTGGTGGTGAATATAGGGGAAAGAGGGAACGTGGTCACTCAGGGTTATTGAGGGAGACAATAGCATGGGGAGGCCCAGTTCTGGTCATCAGTTGCACTTACTATATGGCACACATTATGCAAAGTGCTAGGGATACACAGAACTAGATAGATAGATAGATAGATAGATAGATAGATAGATAGATAGATAGATGGATAGATGGACAGATTAAATAGATAGTCCCTGTCCTCAAGGAACTTGTAATCTAATCGAGGAGGCAACAAGCAAACACTTATCTAGGAACAAGACATCTACAAAGGTAATAGGGAAGTTGCTATGTTCATCCTTCATTTTCAAAGAGGACAATGACATTGGAGAAATGATGACATGACTTGCACTTGACTTTGTTTTGAGTGAGGGAGGGCTGAGCAAGGTCACCAGCCTCACTTTCTCCTCCTGAGCCATCTGGATCCAGTGACCAGATATTCATCAGAATGACTGGAGACGATCCAGGATGCAATGGGAGACCTTGGCCTTTTTAAGCTAAGGCCTTTTCAGGGACTCACTTAGAGTGAAGTAATGCCCATTCAGTGAATATGCCTCTTTAAGAAGTAGTCAGGGAATAGCCACTTTAATGAGAAAAAGAAGAAAATAAGTAAATCAAGTAGGGAGGGACAGAAAAACAGTTACTATTGATAATCTCTCTAAGCTAGGAGGGTTCAGAAAACAGCCATTAAGTCCCTGCCCAAGCCCATTCATTTTCTAGAAATTGGGAGGTAACCTCACAGTGAAGGCACCAGCTGTGGCCAGGCCCACAGACTTCTTGTGGAAGATGGAGAGGCTTCATGCTTCCAGAAAGCTCTCCTTCTTAAGAGGAGACTCAGTCCCTGCTCTCAGGGACCTCCCTATATGATGAGGAGGTTCTATCCCTATCCTTGGGCAACCCAAGATGGATACAAGATTCCTGCATTCCTGGAAACTGGATTTGAAATCAAAAGGACCTGGCTTCACATCCCAACTTTGCCCCTTTAAACAAATCTCTCTGGACCTCAATTTCCCACCCCCATCCCCAGATTTCAGTTTCTTTATCTATAAAATGAAGGGGCTCCCTTCCTGCTCTGATATTCAGTGATCTTCCCATTTTGATAGGAAACAGTGGGAACAGATAGTCTCAGCCTTCAAAAAACTTCCCTTACATTGGAGAGGCTAGAACAGATAGACAGGACTCTCCCAAAAGCTCCCAGATAGGATATAGGGATAGAATCCTGCAGGCTCAGCCTCATCAGCTTTTTCTGCACCATAAATGATCTCATGTCCAGTAAGGTCAGCCTCTTGGAGCCTGGATTTCCACACTGATTGAATTCGTGGAGAATTGCTATAGGTTTTCTCAGAGCTCACAGGGTCTTGGGGGAAAGTCTGAAATTAAGCTAACGGGTGAGTGAGATGGAATTTGTCATTCATTCTGGTTAATGGGCAAAGAGAGGCAGCTTGGCTTTTAGATCAAGACATCAAACTCAAGTAGAAAAGAGGGCTGCTGAACCATACATAAGGATTTCTGTCTATGCACATTAATTTAGAAAGACACATATTAACATCATCTATGTTCTACGTGTTCAGTATTTCCCAGTTACATTTTAATCTGATTCTCACTGTACTCAGGGGTCTGAAATAGCGGCCAGTGAATGGGCCAAGGGCTTGACACCTCTAACATAATGGATAGAGTTTAAATTCAAAAGAAGAGAAAGGGTTGAATTCTGTCTCTGATACAAATTATGTGACCTTGGTCAAGCTACTGAGCCTCGGTTCCTTAGCAGTAAAATGGGGATAATATAATACCTGTGTTGAGACTTTCATCCATCAAAGAAAGAAGGCCTTTTGTCATTGAACCTGAATCTTGTTTCAGGCTTACTTGTGTGACCTGCGGCAAGTCATTTACTTTTCAGTGTACTGTAACTCTCTAATGTTTTAAGTTATAGCCCAGTTGGTAATTTGCATTGTTAGAAGGAGTTTTCATACCTAGAGTTCATACCTAGCCCTAGAAATTACGGATCTCCTCCCTTCTCCCCACCCCCTAAAAAAATGAATTAACAAAGCAGGTGACCCATAAGACAATCATTACTCCAAAACAGTTGGAGAGATTCTTGGCAAATGGAGCAAAGCAGAAATCCCTTTAGAAACCTTAGCTAAGATTTATACAGGACTTTCAGCCCTTTGTAAAGCACTCTGATACTCACGATAACCTTGGAAGGTCCATGCTAATATTATCCCCATTTTCCTGATGAGTAAACTTCAAAAGGCTGTGGTCACATAGCTATTGAGGGTTAGATTCAGAAAGTACCTAGAGCACATTTGGGTACGAAACGAAATTTGGGGCAAGTAAAGACAACAGCCTAATGAGGAATTTTCCCTCTCCCCATTTTGGAGGACCTGAGCTACAATTTCATGGGTATAGGGAGGCCAGGGTGAGGAATTTCTTTTATCAAGCAATTTATCGTTTTGTTATTTCTCCTTCCAGGAAGCCTCTGGGAGGAACTGAAGGATGATGGCCTGGCCCTAGACCCCTTAGTGCTGGTCACATCATCCCCAGTGCCATCTCACTGCTTACCATCCCATTGCTTGGCAGGATCCGGAGGGAGTACTGGAGAGCTAGGCCTGCAGGGCAATGGCGCCCCTAGTGGACTGAGTGACCTGCACCTCACTACCTTCTATTCAGCCTTAATGGACCTGGACCCCGTGGCCCCAGGCTACCTGAACTCCAGCTCGAAGCCCATGGGGCTTGTGTGAGCCACAGGAGGCCTCGGCCACCCCTGCAGATTGCGGCATACCCCACGGGCCAGGTCTCTGTCTGGGGAGAACCAGCCACCAATGGATCAAATCACCTTTCCCCTATGAAGGAAGGAAAAAAGGCTCCCCCCTCAAAAAAAAAAAGGGGGGGAAACCCTAAAAAAAAATCAACATGACTTTGCCAACTTATTTTTTAGGAGAAAGGCCTAGGGAACTGAGGGGCCTTTCCCCTGCTTTCTCCCATCCTGCTCTGCCACCACTGTCCCTAACCCCAAACATTTCTGCAGCCTCTGACTTAAAGTCCTGAGAGCACCTCCTTTCCTTCCAGTTATTTCACCACTCAGGGCCTTGATCATTTTCTAAGACTCCTGGGTTGCAAATCAGGTGCCATCTGCACTGGGGGGAGGGGTGGAAGGAAGGGCTGTGTCTTCACTGAATCCCCTCTATGATAGTATGGATCTGATCAAAGCACACACAAATGTTACGTGTATATATGAATGCACCCATTCTGTGTATGGCCCAACTTTCAGAGGAGCCATGACCTCATTCATGCAGGTACTCTGTCCACCAGTGAATATTTAAACAAAATCACCACCTTGTATAACTGACGTGCAAATGGACATGCCATAGTGTGTCTATGACAATGTACACCCATCATACACATGCCTTGTAGACATCATGTATACCTCACATGGATTACTCATGCACATACAGATAACATCTGCATGTGTGTGTATACAGACATGAATGTATACTTCAGTATTCAATAGATCTGCAATTTCATCAATGTAGGTACTTTAGAGGCCCAGCAGTGCAGATTATGACAAGCTTTTGGTCATTCTTCTCCAAAAAGATAAGGCACACACCATGTCATGCATGTGCATTGCCACGTGTAATATACACACATGTTACATGTGCCCTGTGTTTTATTCTATGGTATGTACATGTGTGCATGCATATTACATATAAAGGTATATATCAGTCAATATTTATTAGGTGCCTACTATGTGCTAGGCACTGTACTAAATTCTGTTATATACGATATTTACAAAGCATATGTATAATATATACACATACAAATATGTACGTACTGGCAGGCTTTGACTTGGTATGTGGGTTATATATACATGTGTATATGTGTGTCTTGAAGAGAATATGAAAATGGGGAGAGAGAATGGGGGGGGGAGAGAGAAGAGAAAGAGAGAGAAGAGAAAGAGAAGAGAGAGGAGAGAGAGAGAGAGAGAGAGAGAGAGAGAGAGAGAGAGAGAGAGAGAGAGAGAGGGAGAGGAGTGTATATACCACATACTAAGGCAAAACTACCAATTGGAATCTGCTTTTGCTCCCCATGTTCAGTGACATCAGCTTCCCCTACCCCCTCCCACCTCTCCCACCCCCAATCCCTTCTCTCCTGGCAACATTCTATATTTATTCGCCAGCTTCTTCCCAACACGACAGGGAAGAGGTAGGGGTGCCAGAGTTGGGTCCTTCCCATCTGGAGCAGTCCTGCATAGGAGAAGACCCTTCAATCTCAGCAGGTGTCTGGGTTCTGACATTGTCCCTGAAGGGACAACGTAGCTATTGTCTGCTTTGGCAAGAAGATTGACCCCACATCAGATTCCTCAGGGAAAGGAATTGAAAGGCAGGCAAGTGCAGGAACACGGACACCACTAGAAACTTGAAAATGTCCTTAGCGATTCAGAGATTCATGGAGGAAAAAGCGAAAGTCACCCAGGTCTTTTTTCTTTTCTTTAAAGAAAGCTACATAGCTTAGAAATGTATCTAACTTCTTCCTACCCTTAGGGTAAGCTCTCCTCTTGGGGCAGTTGTGGACAGCAGCAACCCTGGGAAGCAGGAGGTTGGCTCCTCTCTTAGCTATTGAAAAGACGGAGCCCCTGGCTCCAATTCAAAGCTGCCATATAGGTCTAGGTTTCCAGGGTGCTGCAGAGCCAGTTCAGCCCAGAAAAGGGAACTGGAGGAACCTCACTTTGTGGTCTGATACCTGGTACCCGGATCCCTGCCCAACTGGGTCCTCCAGTACCAAGACTTCAGAGACGTTTGTCCTCAGCCCCATGCAGTCTGCTGCTGCCACCCATCGGTCACCCACAGGAGGGACACGTGGGGCTGGGGCTGGGTCCTTGGGGAGCCAACCAAAGCTCAGCCTCAGGCTCCAGATGACTGAAGAGTACCTGGAGCTGGCCTACCCCAAGGCCTCCTCAGTTCACTGCCAGCCTATAATATGTACTGTAGAAATAAAGTCAACTTCTGTCTTCTCGGCTCCTGGTTCCTTCATTTTTGGTCTCTCTTCCCCGGGCAGATAGCCAAGGTCCAGCTGACAGAGGAGACCAACTGACTTAAAAAAACCTGTCCCTTCACACAAGGCTCCTCAGCCCCAAAGCGTTAGCTTCCATAACAGAGCACTGAGACTTCCAGAAGGACTTCCATCAGTCAGTCAACACTCATCAAGCATTACTATGTGCCAAGGATTGTGCTGATTACTTTGGGATACAAATAAAATCAAGTAAGACAAGTCAGTCTTAGTAAATCAAGTAGGACATACATCTAGCTATGTCCACAAGGCCTTAGCTTGAGAACAATCTGTCCCTGGGGCCTAGGAATGGACTTGATGTCTGCCCACAGAACTTTCCAAAGGCCATTTCCAGGCTGCCTTGCCAATGGTGAGATGGTGTGCACATCCACTTGGGTAGCCCCTTGAGGGGAGGAGAGAGCAGGGGTCAGAGACCTTCTTAGCAGAATTTGTGGCCACTTCTTCCAAGTTCCAAGAGCTGCTCCCCATTCTCCACCCAACCCTTGTTCAGTAATTTCAGTCCCGTCCGACTCTTCCTGACCCCATTTGGGGTTTTCTCGGCAAAGGTGCTGGAGTAGTTTGCCATTTCCTTCTCCAGCTCATTTTACCATTTTACAGGTGAGGCAAACGGGGTGAAGTGACTTGCTCAAGATCACACAGTTAGTGTCTAGTTGTGCACACGTATGTGTATGTACATGCACACAAATGTGCAGTATTTAAACACACACTGTGAGTGTATGAATATATGGAAACACATATATGTATATATCCACACACACGCACAAAAAGCTTCCCAATGACTTCAAAACTCGTGAAAAACTGAGTGTCCTGAGAAGATGCTACCATTTCTAGCATTCCTCCAAATGAATGGCTCGCTCATTTCTGGGCCTATGCTGCCCCCTTCCGGCCACCCCCCCTTCCACACAAACTCCAGACTGGCCTCTGCAGATCATAAAATCGTCACAATGGTGACTCTCCCTGACCTGGTCAAACAAGGTACTTTTTCAAGTACTAGAATGTTCCAGGGTCTCCTTCCAGTATCATTTCCTTCTCAGTCCTCCAAAATAGTTTCTCTCTTCTGTGGATTATCTCTGGTTTACCCTGTCTCTATCTAGCACACATTGTCTCCCCCCACTCAAATATCATCTCTTTGAAGGCAGGGATCATCTTTGGCCTTTGTATCCTCACCACAACGCCTGGAACATAATAAGTACCTAATAAATGCTTGTCAATTAAGTGACTAACCTTGAGCCAGGGCATCAACCCAGGCGGCATCTCCAAAAGCAGAGCACTTACTAATGCCTGGCATTTGGAGTCTGCAGCAGGGAAGATTGAGGGAGCCAAAATCCCTAAAGAAGGCAGAAGCAAAGATATCCATTGGACCACATTGAGGAAAAGAGTATACATTGCCAAAGTTTGGTACCTGAGCAACAAAAAGGAAATTTAATGGATCTGGAATTTAAAAGGTATTGATTTCAGAAATTGAAACATGAAAGAATCCTGTATGTGGAAGAACAGGCCAAATTCACAGATCTTCAACATTAATCAGAATGAGCAGCTTGGAACTGAGACACCGCTCCCAGAGGACGGAAGGGTCTACTCCCAATACACAACAGGTGGTTGAAACGGTATACACACCTAGCAATGGAACACAGAGTGGGGAGTCCTGAGGAAGAGCTGGGACCACCAGGGAAAGAAGGTCTGCTCCTTAACCCAGCCCCAGTCAGACAGACCCTGTTCAAGGTCTGACCCAAACACCCTAGTCTAACCTAAGCTCTAGTCTGGCCCCAACTGCCTGACAATGTAGAGCCCTAGACAGCAATGTTCTAGCTGGAAAGGACCTTGGAAACCATCTAGCCCACCTGAGATGGACACTGAGATCAAGATATGAGTCACAAAACTAGTTAGCAGAGCTGGCATATGAACCCAGGGGTCCTGACTCCCCAGCTATGTTTCTACCACACCATAGTGCATTGTCCCCATCTCTGCCCCAGGGGCAAGTCCTCCTAGAAACTAGGTCCCTCCTATTGAAAGGCTCTCCCTTTCTTGTCCCCATCCCATCCAGGACCCTGCCTTCACAAAACCTCCCCTTAATCAAATGAGATAATAGATGTAAAGCACTTTGGATGCCTTAAAGACTTACATTACCTGTTATTGTTATAAGACACTTTTCTCCTCTGAAAATACACCCACATACCCCACTTGGAGAAGTGAGCTGTGCCCCTCCCTCAATTCCTTTGCATGTGCTTTTCTGTGTGTTTGTTGTATCTCTCTAGTAGAATGGAAGCTCTTTGAGGACAAGGACTGGAGACATCAGTTGTCTTGGTGTCACCAATGCCTGGCAAAGGGTAGCTGTTTAATAAATGTTTGTTGAATTGAGTTAGAAAATACACACACACACACACATCCCTCCTTAAGCCTTGTACCACTCCAGGGAACATTCTTGAGTCCTGGCCACCAGCTCAAACCTATACTCCTGATTCCAACTCAAATTCTATACCCATAAACCCTCTGAGACAGTCATTTCCACTGGCATAACCCAACAAAGACACACACACACACACAGACACACACACACACACACACACACCTGGTTCTGTCCCCAGGCCACACACACACACACACACACACACACACACCCCTGGTTCTGTCCCCAGGCCCCTCTGCAATACCAATAAGCTTGCTACTGTCTGGCTCTCTCCTATACCCTTGGGAAATCATCCTTGGTTTCGGGCCAATCCAGAAACTTGCCATACGAGCCAAGGAACTATCCTGAAGACAGGTGCCACATTCACCCCTGGGCTGCCCATTCTCCTCCCTCCACATTTTCACCACGAGGAAGTTCTTCCTGACCTCTCCCCTCCATCTGCCTGCTGTCGTTTCAGTCCACCTCCCCCATTGCTGCCGTCAGAAGAGCTAAATAGCCCTGCCTCAATGCCTTCCTTCGGTTTTGCTGATCTTCCCAGGCCTCCAAGAGATTTCTTTTCATTGCAGTTTTCATTTTCCCCTTTCCTCCTACTCTTTCCAGGTCACCTGGGTTCAGGATTAATTCTCCAGCCCCAAGCTAAAATGATCCGAGTTGACCTTGCTAGCCGGTGCCCACCTCCATCATGCAGGAGACAGAGAAATGCTCTCATTGCCCAAAATATCTCCCTCCCCAGGTCACAATGTCTGACATACCCTTCTTACCCTGACTCCTCTTCGGATCAATGAGAAAAAGAGAGTCCAGGGAAGAAAAGTGTTTCTCTCTGTTTCTTCAGCGGATTTTCTTCTGGCATGATGCATCCCAATCATATTCCCTGAGTCCAATTCCCATTTCCTCAGACTAAACCCTGCCCAAAGCACTCCTCTATAGACACCCTGTCTTTAGTCTTCCCCATCAGAATAAAACCTCCATGGGGGTAGAAATTGTCTAGTTCTTTATACTGGTGTCCCCAGTTCTTTACACAGTGCTTGGCATTTAGAGGATGCTTAATTATTCCTGCCCAAGGAGAGGCGGCTGGAAAGAGCCAGGAAGAAAGCAAAGACAAGACACTGACCCTGTTCAGAGGCAGTCCCACAAGGGTGATCTCCAGCCAGCCCAGCCACCTTCTCACCTTTGATGGTGGAAAGGGAGATGGGGTAAGGAGGGGAGGGGCATCCTGTGAGTGAAACAGGGACAGGTCAAGGACAGGAAGCATGAAGGAAGGAGAGGCTGAGCAGTGGACAGCTACAGTGGAGTATATTCTGCTCCCAGAATTTTCTGAGAACCATTTCCCCTCTCCTGGCCTCAGTTTCCCTAGATGTAAAATGAAGAGGGGTTTAGCTTCTAACCTTTTCTCCATCTCTGCGTACCCATGATGCAAGTCAGAGGAGGAAAAGGAGGCCCGTGTGTGGCAGAAATGAATGCAAGTCCAGTCAGTTCAGGACTGGGGCAGTCTATACCATTCATTGCTCATGCACATATGGACCCTACCTCATCCTCACCCTCATCACTCCCCCTGTGGCCTATGGAAATCCATATACAGTCCTGTTGTGCTATATGCAACCTGCTCCCACCTAGCTTTGCATCCAATCTGACTTTTTCTTAACTGCTGGTTCATTCAGAAGATGGCTCAGTTTCTTAATTTGTAAAAGGAGAATATTGGATTTAATGGCCTCTGAGGTCCCTTCCAATCATCAGTGAGCTAGAAGGAAGGGGGAGGGGAGGGAATCAGTCTTTGGGAGGGAAGATCTCAAAATCCCAGGGAGCAGGAGTCACTAACTTATGGCAGTTTGTTATCAAAGACACCCACCCTGACACTGTCCTCTGGACAGACGTGACCTCTGCCACTAACCCAGAAAGCATTCTTTTACAAATCTTGGTGTATACATTGATCACCCAAGAGGAAACAACTGAGGCTTTAGGCCCCAGTATACCAAAGCCTAACTATTGCCCTTCTTAGATAAGGTGCCTCCCCCCAAGGCCAGGCTGTGTTCCCTTCTTGGGCAGAGCACTTCCCAAACTGGAGCCTTCAGGGGAGAAATGCCACCACCCCCATCACCACCCCCGATGGCCCAGAAATGCTGGGAGGAGGGAAAGGTAACTTCTGCATTGGATCAGGAATGACAACAAGGGCAAAGATGCCCATGGGGATGGAAGGGCTGAGGTGAGAGAGCTGGACCACCCAGGAGCAGGTCTGCCTAGAGGTGCTGCCCCTACACAATTAGACAATGAGAAAGACTTCACAAATTTAACACAAGTGGGGTCTGGCCCCTTCCCTGGGAAGACATTGGTTGGTAACAACCAGAAAGGTAGGAAGAGGAGTCATTGGGGTCTGGCTGCTACTGTCTCCAACTCTCCCCCAACTAGGGTGGAATGGAAGCATTATCCCTATCCCCTCCCCCGCCTGAACTGGCTACCCTAGATTAAGAGAATTCTGCCAAGCTTCTCCAATGCCTCGAATTGCCTAAATATCCTAAATCCTTGCCCAAGAACCACCCCCCTCCCCAGGGCTTTCCTGGAAGAGGAGAACATTCTTTCCCCAAACTATAGTCCAAGACCCCAACAAATGCATCCATCTACCATCTAGGAAGACTAGCAATTGAAACAGCAGGGGATAGATGCCACTGAGATGGAAGGGGACCCCATTTCTCACTCAGGGACCTTAGGGATCTCCGTGACTTTCAGCAGAGGAGATATATGACAAGGTAGGACCCTTCCCTACAACCCCCAGGCAGTAGGGAGCAAATTACACCATCTGCTTCATGGAGGGAGGGGCTGGGAGCTGGGATAGAGGGAGAGTTGGAGGCCAGAAGGGGCCCCGGTTTGGGGGAGGTCACGGCCCCCCGCTGTACGAATAATCTGCCTTGTTGTGCATCACCAGCTTGTTGTCTACAAAGTAAAAACTGTCCGACTGCGTCTCATAAGGGTGGCGGATCATCTCACTGACTGCAAGAGACCAGACAGGATCAGAGGTTAGGGGCACCTCAGAGAATGATTTCTTTGAAGGAGATCTAATTAGAAGGGGGCCAGGTGAAAAAGCAAGGACCATCCCAGACAAGAGAGAACAGAATGTATCTCCACTCTCCAGGGTAGAATGGTGCCCCCACTGGACCATGGCTATGGAGCAAAGCCCTCTGGCTTAAGGGTCCTTCTCTGTAACAAAGGAGGGCTGGACTTGGAGGCAGGAGGGTTTCTCAAAAACAAAAGACATCAATTAAACATATTTTTAAAAAGAAACTAAGTGAGAAATACACACACACACACACACACACACACACACACACACACACACACACATATATATATATATATATATATATATATATATATATATATATATATATATATATGGCATTGGATAGTTAGGATCGAAGCCCCATCTTACTACTGACTCTGTAACCCAAGGGAAAAATTACCGACCTTTTCCATGCCTCAGTTTCCCACCGATACACCACCCTCACCCCAGTGTAGAAGTGGGGAGAATCACATGGGCAAACACACACACACACATACGATCATGCCTGCCCATTAAACATACTTAGCTCCTCCGAAAGTGGGGGAAATTCATAGATGTGTTCACAGGTGTTCTTGCTTCTGGGGATGCAGAAACCAAATTCGAAGTCAAAACTCTTGAGGAGCTGGTTCCGAAAGTAGTGCCTCTCAATCATCCGGAAATTATTGATGGGCTTGTCTCCCACGGTGAACTCTACACTGTGGAAAGATGGGGAAATGGGGAGAGCGGCAGAGTGGACAGGGGGAGCCAACAATTGGGAACAGGCTCTCCCCCACAATAGGTGAGGATTGCCTCCTCCTGAGGCTTATCCAAGGGGCTCCCAGGAGCTGGGGCCTGATCGGCCTGGCTTTCTGGAGCTCCTTTAAAGAACGCACAATGCCTTAATGCCCTCAGAGGTGGGCTTCCTCTGGAAGGCAGGACTCCCCAACCACAGCCCTATCCCATACCCAGATTTCCCAGTAACTCACGTGGCTCCGACCTGCCGCAGGCGGAGGAAGGCTGGGGTGAACTGGTAGCGGACAAAGCGGCCAGCATTTGGGTCCACATCCCGCTTTTCGCTAAGGTCCCTCTCTGCAATAGCGGACCCCCACCACCCCCAGTACCCTGGGGTGAATGGCTGGGAAACCAGCACCCACCCTCCCTAAGCACAGCTCCCTGAGCTGTTCTCATGCCCTGTTTCCCTTCCCTGAATAGTCAGAGCCCTATCTTAGCACTCAAGAGTAGTACCAGGTGCAGGAGGCTTGGCTTCCATGTGCCTTCCTCTCCCCCTCTCTCTCTCTCTCTCTCTCTCTCTCTCTCTCTCTCTCTCTCTCTCTCACACACACACACACACACACACACACACACACACACACACCCTTACACCCTTCCTCTTATCCAAAAGTACCAATCGATCTCCCCACCCTTCAAAATCAACCAGATCCTAGCATCTCCTGACTCCTAAACCTGGCTCTGTCCAGAGCACCATTCTCCTCTGTCAATCCTCACTCCCAGGGATTTTTGAACAAAAGGAAAAGAGAAAGGCCAAGGCCCCAGTCCTGTCTCTCATGGACTCCTGGGAACACAGCTGATCAAACAACAGGTATGCCTACTACCTGACTGGCACTGTGCTAGGTTACAGAGGATTATATAAAATCCTAAAACTTAGACATGGAAAGGCCTCATTTCATGGATGAGAAACCTAAGGCCCAGAGAGAACTTAAGGTCCCCCAGACAGCAAGTCATGGCCCTGGGGATATGAAAACAAAATGAAAGCCCACTTTGCTTCTATCCCATCAGAGGCAGGGGGATGGACACAATGACGTCCCGAGGTCTTCCCTGGCCTCCATCTGAATTCTTATTCTTCTAGTGTGGTCAGTTCTGCCGCACGTGCAGTCAGTTACACAGGAAGAGTTCTTGACTGAACATTGGTGAGGGCAGGGAGGACTTGGGGAAGGAGGCACCAAGGCTGGCCTAGAAGTCAGGAGAACCGGATGGTGGCCCGGAATCTGCCATCCACCAGCCGGGAGACCTTGGGCAAGTGAAGCCACCATTCGGGGCCTGTTTCCCATGAATAAGGAACTCTCAACAGATGACTCTGCACCACCACCACTACTAACCCCCTTTCAATCCAGCCCATTACTCACCTGAATTAGGGGGCTTGCTGATCTCAAAAAGAACAGTGCCTGACTCCATGTCCCGAATCTTGAACCTGGTGAAATCAATCTTGTAGACGTTCTCCTCCGGAGAGCAGAGGTAATCTGCAGAGGAGAAGAGTGAAGAGGGGTGGAGGGGAGATGATGACCAGTGAGACCACAGAGGTTGGTGGAAAGTTCCCAGTGGCCCTGGATAACTCACTTCCCTCCCTGGAGGGTGTGAAGCTACCATCATCTGTCCAAAGAAGCTATGACCCAAGGGAGGAGACAGCATCAGACCAAGAAGGGACCTCAGAGGTTTAGTCCAGTCCAGAAGAGGAAACTGAGGCCCAGAGAGCCTAAGATCCTAGCTCTATCGCTGTAAGGGACCTAGTCCAACCCCTCATTTTACAGAGAAGGAATACTCTATGTTCTAAGATCCTTCCAGCACTAGCATTCAATTCCAACATTCAATGTACTAAGGCCCCCTCCATTTTAAAATTCCTGAAATTCTGAGAGTAAATATCCTCAGGGACCCTTGCGCCTGATTAATGGGAGCTTTGGGGTCTCAGGGAGGAGACACATTGCCCACCTGCCCTTGAGGAGTTCCTAGTCTCAGGAGAGAGAGAACACACCAGAGAAATTGGCAAACAGATTTTTATAGACAAGTGCCAACCTCCCTCTGGTGCTCTAGGCAGCTGAGGTGGGGGGGGGGGGTGGCTATAAACAAAGGGAAAGACATAAGTATTGACTGCTAGATCACCTAACATGTGCCAGGCACTGTGCCGAGAACTCAATATCTCACTTGAAGGAGGAGGGTGACTAGGTCCATCATCCTGAAATGGCCAAATCTGAAGCAGCTTTAGAGGGAAGGGACTGGGGGGAGTGGGGGGGGACAGTACAATCCAAGTAAAATCCAGGAGACATATGGGAGCTAAGTCATTAAAGGGAAAAGTATCTGTGGGGCCTATGCAAGGTCTACAAAACCCCAGACAGTCCTGCTTGACAACTAAAGCCTCTACTTAAAATGTATAGATTCACTTACAGAGAAAGAAATACTTCTGAGTAGGATTTTCTGACACTTAAAATACTTACCTTTTTATATATGTGGGTACATACACACATATACACATCTACACTTACAGACATACATACACATGTATGTATATATGCATACATATATGTACACACATGTGTATAAAACAACATGATGTATTGTATGCATATAACATAAAATATATATAACATATTGTATATGTAAATGCAAGTATTTTTTAATGAATGCTGAGAAAAAGAAAGAGGTATTTCTTTTTTTCTATAAGTAAATAATTAAGCATAAAGTCTTATGACAAAGGCTCACTGAACCACAGGCAGCTGCTTGTCTTGACTCTCCATAGTCCTGACTTGGTTAGCTATTCAAACCTTGCCCCTTTCTCTCTTTATCCCAATAGGAAAGGAGGATGAAGCCCCCAAACCAGATCCCCTCACCCTCCCCACCACACACCCACACACAAAATATCCCCTGTGCCCTGAGTCATTAGTCCTCCCCTCATAAGAGGCTTAGCCATCCCCTGGGCCAACATAAGCAGATTACCAGGAGCTATCAGCTGACTGAATGGAACTAGAACAGAGGAATGTCCTAGGGGGGCAGGGAAGCCCTGCTTGGAGCCTCAGGCACCATTCTCAAGCACCCCTGCACCCTCCTCAGCCCAGTTCCCAATCCACTCAGTGCTGGAGAAACTGAGGAGGCTTCTAGAGCTGGGAAAATATGTCCCTAACCAGGCTGTGCCCCGAGGCAGGAAGGTAACTCTAGGCCCTAGCTTCCGGCCAGCTCTGTTCCCAAACCTTTGTGGTCAGCCCTAGTCTAACTTAATCCTCCTTGCTGCAGTTCTAGGGTGACCCAGTTCCTGGTCCATCTCTAAGAGCTGATGAAGGAGACCAGGCCAGAGGGGATAGATACTTTAACCACCAACACCCCTCAAAAAACCCCAAGCCCTCCTGTCCTCTCTCGGGGCTACCTGGTCCTCCCCTTCCTCTTGATCAGGTGGAAAGAGGCCCAGGGGAACCCTAGAAAGAAAAAGCCCAAGTCAGTGACAAATGTCAGTGACAAACAGGAAGATAGAGTCACTGGAGAGCTGCAAAGGGTGATAAGGAAGTACAAGCAGAGTGGCCTGAGAGGCCACTTAGGACCACAGCCCTGCTCAGGAAGGGAGGGAAGGGTGGAGAGACATTGTAGCAGGCCCCTCCGATAGAAGGACCGGCCTGAGGTAGAAGCCACAAAAACCAAGCCTAAGTCTCCCTCAGACTTGTCTCCCAACCTCAGAGCCCTTAGAAAAGCAGGTTCTCATGGGAACTGTCATTCCCCCCCACTCCCCACCCCCCACCTCCATCTCCTCAAGCCTCTTTCTGCCCCAGCCCCATCTTGACAGTCCTGAAGTCTCCCCCTCTTTAGAAAGGATGAGGGAAATGCTGTCTCCCCTTCCCAGGGCTGGCACCAGGCAGGGAACCCTGGAGACCCCACTGCCTACCTTATCTTCTGACAGGTGATTTGCTTTTTCCCCAGTCCTAGGCAAACTGGTCAAGGCTGACCCTTCTCTCTCTAGGAGAAGCCAGGGCACTAACACCTCTCACTCTATGTCCTTGGGCAGCTCACTTCCTATTTTTGGCCCTCCTTCTCCTTAGACAAAAAGCTGAGGTCTAAGGTTCTCTGGGATAATGACCACTCCCACAATCTGTCTCTAATTTGGGTCCCATAAAAATCACAAAATTTTAGCCTTGGAGGGGAGCTCTGACCACTTCTCCCAGACCCTCCCCTAGGTCTGATCCCCTTTTAGAAGGTATACACTATTCCCAAGAGGCCTTCAGGCTCTGTGGACCCAGAAAACCAGTTATGTGCCCTCCTTGACTGCCTTCCTCCAGTCCCTGCTCTCTGGGGGTGGGGAAGAAGTCCAACTGGTAACCATGTTGTCAAAAAACTGGGGAAAGATCTAAAGATAGAGCCGCTGGGGGCCAGTTCAAAATGGCGGATGACTGACCTAAAGGGCAATGGAGTGCTTTGTGGGGAGGAATTTCCACACTTTCCCTTAGCCTAGGTCACAAATGCTTCACTGTCTTCTCCTCCTTCCCTATCAAGAGCTCAAGGCCCAGGACAATCCTGGAACAGCTGGTGTCAGCAGCCAAGTGGGAAAGGGGGGAGGATCTCATGAATCTCTAGGAGATTGGGAGAAGGGGGAGGCATGGGGGTAGCAAGGATAAAGGACAGGAGCACAGCCCCACTGGTTAACTGCTTATTCTCCAGATGGGACCCTGGGGGTCTCACAGAACTGAAGGGAAGAAGGAAGTTTGGGAGGGATAAATGGATGGGCTGACTGAAAAGGAGAGGAGGGCTGAAGACAAAAGCAGGGTTTCTTCCACTGGCTGGTTCGGCTTGGGGGTTTTTTGGTTTTCTGTATTTTAGGTTTTTTTAGGTAAGACTGAGGTGAGTCAGCTACACAAAGACAGACAAGAATAAGGTCTTCTCGAAAGAGAGAAGGGCTATTTTGCTGACCTGAGTTAGCTCTTCCACTTACAACATGAGTGACTTTGGACCAGTCCCTTAATTTCTCTGGACCACAGTGGCCTCATCTGTAAAAGGAGGGGCTTGGAGAAACCCATTCCTAATATCTCACAGGCTAGTTTTAAATCCTATGATCCTATGAAATGTACTTTCACTATCAGTACAGAAAATAAAATGCAAGTCAGGAGGGACTGAGATCAGACCCAGAGAAGGACTTGACTTCCTGTTTGGTTTCTGTCTTTGTCGTCCCATGGCTCACTATGGCACCTGGAACACAGGAGGAATTTAGTACAAGTTGAGTGAATGAGTGGCCTAGAGGATGAGCTAGGTCCTGGTGCCCCAACCTCGGCTGAGGAGGCTGGCCAGAGGCTGGAGTCAAACCAGACAAGACTAGGAGAAAGGCAAGGAAGGCAAGACAAGATGGGAGACCTCGAGGCTCCATGAGCCCACTCCTCAACAGTAGCTGCTCCAAACATCCTCCAAGTCTTCTGCACACGGAAGTCCCTCCTTAGAGCTGACCTGCCTTCGTCCTATCACAGCTTAAACAGAAGCCCTTTCTTTAAGCCCTTTCCTTTAGATAAGGGCTCCTTGAAAGCAGCACCTTTCTTTGTATCCCTAGAGCTTAAGGAAGTTCCTGACACATAAAGGTGATTAATAAAGGCCTGCTGACTGACTGATGGATCTCTCTCCCTGGTCTAACCACATTCAGCACCATAAACACATTTTCCTCTTTCTTCTCAATCTGGGTCAGAATGCCCAGTGTCCCAGGGGAACAGCCCAGCCTAGGCAGGTCCTTCCTTCTGTGTTAAGCCCCAAACCCCAGGGTAAGCACTGATTGAGAAAGAAGCTCAGGGAGATAAAGGAGGAAGGAGTCTACTCCAGCTTAGAGTAAGAACAGGCCAGATTGGTCTCGAAAGCAAAGAGAAGAATCCTTGGGGAAGCCCACCCTACCCTCTAATAGGACACTGTGTGGCCCAAGCCACATCACACACTAGACCCTACCCCACTCACCCTCCTTTCCTAAGCCAAAGAGGTCTAGACTGGCCAGGGTTCTACCTGGGTTCCATAGCCTCAGGCCCTTGCAAAGGGGCCCAGGGCCAAGCCTTGCTCCTACCTAGCTTCTCAGGCTGTAGTGAAAGACCTTTCCCCTCCACCCTGGATGGTGGGAGAACAGAGGTATCCCATCCTGTCTCACCCTTTCCCACAGGCTCTCTGCCTTGTGACCTCATCTGAGCCCTCTTTTTGGCCCTTAGCAGAGACTGCCTAGTGACATATCCTGTACCAACCATTATGTAACGTTTAATGGGTGTGAGCTGTCTCGTCAGCCCGGCTGGGAGCTCCTTGAGACATGAGATTGCTTTATATAGCTAGGCATCCCTGTATACAGTAGGCACTCTCTTTTGATTATGGACAGACTCCCTGTCTCATTTCTTTTTCCAGATATCACGATCCTGGAGGAGAAACTAAGGCCCCAAGATCATCATTTCAGGGGCATTCTGTGATACCTAGCTCCAGGACCCAGAATTCCCTGATGGTAACAGTCAGCCAACTCAACAGATACCTGGTGGCAGCAACCAGGGGGTTACACATAGACCTGCCCCCAGCCTGGGGTCTCCAGGGACAGCTTCAAAGTCAGGTGCAAACACCCCCCAAATGCTTCTCTAGGGACTAGAAGATGACAGGGAATTCCTGGGCATAGTTAGCCCTTCTGTTCCCATAAAAAGGCTATCGTGAGATGCTCTCTTGTACTTGGGGGTACTGGGCCACTGGCTTAAGACAGAGAGATTAGTGTTCAGGGTCACCTCACTGACCTCAATCCTTAACAAGCAGATCAGAGACTGTTCCCGGGCTGGGAGGAGGGGGGTGTACCTGGAGGGTCCTGCCAGCCCAGGTCTCCCCCACTAGATGCCCCTAGCTGTGCTCCTAGCAAGAACTGGTACTTTTTCCCCGAAGTGCCTCCCCTCCCCCCAGTCCTAATTCCCAGACGTGGTGAGGGTCCACTCAGCAAGTACTGGGCCCTCCTTGAAAGTCTAGGTCTGATCTAGAACCTTGTATGGGCAACACAGCTAATTCACCCCATAGCAAAGGGGGTACAGGAGGAGAGGAAAGACCACTACCCTCACTGCCTTGCCTCGTTTAGTCTAAGTGGAAACGGGGGCAGGGGCCAAGCCCATACTGAGCAAAAGGCAGCTCCCAGGAGGGAGGATGGAGAAGAGAAGGTATGACGGGGTCTCGAGGTGGAGAGAATGGGTGGGGCGCAGGGAGCGGAGAAGAGGATGGAGGGGCGCGGCTAGAGCCCACGGATGGCGGGGTGGAGATGATGGGGCTGGGGCTGGGGCCGGGGAGGTGCGCGCAGGGTGCATGGTCCAGGGCCGTCCCTGGGGCCGCATCCCTCCTCCCCAGCCCCCCTCCCACGCCCCGGAGCCCCCCACGCCTCCCTCACCGCACGTGATGCGCTGGAGCCCCAACACATCTTCGGGCCCGATCAGCGCCTTCCTCCGCAGCGCCAGGGGCTCCGGCTCCGATCCCGCCTCGTCGTCCTGGCTGCCCGTGGCCCCCGGCCCGGGGTCCGACCCAGCCGCGGCCCCGGCCCCGGCTCCGCTGCCGTCTCTCTTCACCTTCATGGCCCCGCTCCCGGCCCCCGGCTGCCCCTCGCACCGCCGCGGCCGTCCGGAACCCGCAAGGCGGGGAAGGGGAGGCAGCGCGATCCGCCCGGGTCTGTCCGGCCCAGCCTGGCCTCTCTACTTCCCCACCCCACCCCCCACCCTCCCCCCGCGGCTCCTGGCCCCGCCCCGCCCCAGGTACCTGCTCTCTGCTCCACCCCTAGGCCAGCCTCGCTGCGCGCCCCTGGACCTACATCCCCAGCCTTCCTCCCTGGGCGCCTCTGCCTTGCTTGCCCTACGCTCGTCCCTTCTCCCCACCCCCAGACTTATCTCCGAGTCCCCCTCCCCCTACCTCGCCGCTTCACCCCGAACGCGCAGGGAACACCCTCTCCCCCAGTGCCAGCCTCAGTGGGAGGGGAAAGGACAGTCCATTTGGGAAAGCAGATGGCTCAAAATAACGTTCAGAGCTGGCACCAGGGCCTGGGCGTGCGTGGGAGAAGGGTGAGGATCCTTCTGGGTAGGGTCCCTCCCTAAAGGGGAACAAAGAGATCCCTGAAATCCCATTCCAACCGGCCTGTAGGGCCCCAAGGGGCGCCTCATCCTGTGTCCCTACCGGACCACCCCCAGGAAGTCAGGCTCAAGGTCCCGGAACCAAGGCTGCCTGTGCCCCACTCCAGAAAAAGGACTAGGGGGAGACGCTGAAGGGATGTAGGAGGAGGCAAAACTGAATTTCTGATGGCCCAGTTCAACCAACTGAAGTGGATAGGGGAGGGAACAGGGCACCCAAAGGCCAGATGGCATTTTGCTTGGGCAGTGCCAGCTCTGGGAGCAGGGAAAGGGAAGTTACAAAGGCCGGAGCTGTAGAGACCAATCTCCCTTCTTCACAGTCCAGGAGTCTGAGACTCGGGCCCACCTGCTGTGCCAGACAGCAGAGGGCATGGGGAAGGGCAGAGAAAAAGACTGGCAATCTGTTGCAAACCTCTCCTAAGGGGCGATCTAGGGCTTTCCCCCACCCGAGGGGGCAAAAGGAGCCCCAACCTGGGCAAGGCCAAGTGATTCCAGGCCTGCAGCCAGTGATGCCTAAGCCATCCATAAGGAGCTGAGAGAGGGGAGTGATTTCCCAGAACAGGGGTTCAGCCATCACTTCTAAGGGAACACCCACAAACGTTGGTGCTTTTTGGCCTGGAGCAAGGCGAGGCTGAGGAGTCTCCCATTCCATACACTCGGGGTCTTTCTTTCTCTGTCCAAGTTTGCTGAGACATGTGAATCATTGCCCCAGCAGCAGTGTACCCTAAGAGCCTCAGCTTGGGGCTTAGTTTAAACCAAAGAGTGAATAAAACATGGGCAAGTCATGGAGGGCCAGAAGACTAAGACTTTTATTTCCTTTTCAGTTTCCTGTTTCTTTCCCTTTGCCCTCCCAACTCACCAAGTTGGCTGAACCCTTATGAGGGAACTGAATGAAAGAGGTCCTGGGCAGAGAACTTCTTGGAGGCCCTTCCCTTTACCCACCCAACCTCCCACCCACCCGAAGGCCTGGCCTCTGAACAAAAAGGACATGCAAGTGAGGGCACAAACGACAGAGAAGAGTGAGGTTGTCCAGAATGGGGCCAGGCCACTCCCAGGACAGGAGCAGAGATCCATCTGCTCTCCAACTTGCCCCTCCTTTCCTAAGGAGGGACCACTCTGCCCCCTCACACACTCAGTCCACCTTCTCAATATCCTTCCTCACTTTTTGGTTCTCCACAATAATCTTGATCATGGAGAGAAAAATGGGCACCGCCATGGGCAGGAAGAGGGGGATGTAGATGGCGAACTTCTGGTCGTCAGGAAAGTAGAGGAGGTGGAGGAGGGAAGGGTCAAAGAAGGCCTTCTCAGAGGACGTCACCGCCTCTTGGCTGGCTCGGAGAGCAGGCTCCAGGTTCCCTTCAGACAGTTGCACTGCCGCCTTGTGGAAGGCGTCCACGGCCCGGTACACCTGGGCAGGAGGACACTGATCAGCAAAAGGGCCTAAGCTAGGCCAGAGGAGTGGAGAAACGGCAGTTTAGCGTCTGCATGCCACTGACGTCCTGGGTCACTCTGGGAGTCACTTAAAAGTACATTCAACACCCTCACCTAACCCAGGAAGGGGAAGGCCAAAAGTACAGGATGCTCCCATGGGCTACCAATGCCCTCCACAGCAACATGCAGAGGCTGTGTAATCATCACAGGACTCAGAAGACTGGAGGCTCCACCTGAATGGGTCCCTTTCCCATCCTACAAATGAATAACTTCCACCTTGGGATTCTCAATCTGTTGAGTCAGATGTCATCTGCTAAGTCAAAAGTCTTTCCCCAACTCTCATCCCTACCAAACTCAGACCATAAATTCCCTCCATCCTGCCACTCAGGAAACTCCTGGTCTCATCCAGTGTCACATACACACATACACACACACACACACACACACACACACAAAGATCCCACTTATTCCATGTTTCTCATGACCACTTCCAGACCCTCCCTCCACATCATTCCCCTTTCAGATTCATTCAATCCTTCTAGATCACTTGGATCAAATTCTTGTTGCTATTAACACTCCTGTCTCCAGGCTATACATTTTGTCCTTTCCCAAGGGATTCAATCCTGGTTCAGTCATCATCTTCACCCCAAGCCCTGCACCCCATACTTGGGGACTTTAATATTCACTGTCATTTCAATTCTGCTGCTTGTTGGGATGCTCATACTTTAAATTGCACCATCACCCATAACAGTGCCAACTCCAATTCCAGAAGATAATGCCCCATCCTTCCATCTCCATCTGCTCCAATCCTCTTCCATCTCCATCTGTCCTCCAAATCCATCCCCTGGGTCTGGGCCTCCCTTCTCTCCCCTTAAAGTCTTCCCCTAGAGATGCCAGCTTGGCTGGAAACATCCTCAACCAATGGCCAGGCCCATGTCCATCTGCTTTCCATGCCCTGACATTAGTGTTGCTGAATGTTGGCAGACAAAGCACCCAAGTGAATGTTCATCTCACCTGGGCCTCCCAGCCCAACGCCACTAGTCTGATTCTTCCTGCTTGATTCGATCCCAAAGCAGTTCCAAACCTTCCCTCTCCTCCCTCCTGAACTCGCTCCTCTTCCCCATGACAGCTAGGTGGTGCCATGGTGCACAGAGCACTGAACTTCAGACACCTATTAACTGTGACCATGGGCAAATCACTTCACCTGACTGTCTGCTCTGACATTTAAAATGGAGATGAAAAAGCACTGACCTCCCACAGTTATCATGAGAATAAAATAAGTTAACATATATGCTCCCAGAAAGCCATATGAGCTCCACCCCTCCTACTATACACCTCAAAACCTTGCACATTCACGTAGTCTCTTCTGACTCAATCTCTGAGAAAGCAGTGGTCCTTTCCTTTGCCAAGGCTCCATCTGTACCTCTGAACCCCCTCTTCCCTCCTGTCTCCATCTCTGCCTTTCTATCTGGTCCACTCCCATTCATAAAAAAATCTCCACTAGACATCCCCTCGAGCTATTACCTTTTCTCTCTCCTTTTCCTTTCAATGTACTAATGCTAGAAAGAGTGGTCTCCTTTCAACCCCTTCCTCCTGACCCCTATACTCAACCCAAGCTGTTCTGAACCCCAAGGTTATTGACAAGTCTGAACCACTAAGTCCCATGGTACTTCTTCTGCCCCCACCCCCTAGGCCTCTGCACCCTTTGCCCACCCTTCCTTTCCTTTTGAATACTCCTCCCCTCCCTGAGACATAGCCCTCTCCTGAGGATTCTCTGTCAGCTTTTAAGCCAGCTCCCACACACTAATCATGGGCATCTCTTAAGGCTTTGTCCTGGATCCTCTTTTCTTGTGTCGTTCAAGAGTTGCTGGCAATCTCCTCAGCTCACATGGCTTCAATTATCAAACCCTACATAATGACTCCCAAATTATAAACCCAGTACTAAGTTCCTCCCCTCATCTCTGACCCTGATGTTCTCCAGGATGTTCCCCCACACTCTGTCCAGGGTGCTGCCATCCTTTCATAAACTCCATCTCCCTGACATGGTCCTGCAGGTTCTGTTCCCTTCACCTGTCTCCCCTCCTTCTGCTTTCCTTGCCCCTCTCAGGGGCCACCCAGCTCTTGCAAGATCTCATCTATCATCCCTCTCCTAGACACTGTAACCGTTTCCTCAATGGCATCCTCCCCTTTCCACCCTAGGTACTGAGAGCTGCCAAAATACTATTCCTCCACTTTGGAGTATGCACAAGAAAATTTGGCAATGAACCGTTTCAACCTTGGACTCTAGAGCTGTTGCTCCTGGGCACAGGCCCCAAAGGAGGTCAGAGACAGAGAATGAGGGTGAGGGCCCGAGGGCTGCTATCAGGGCCATGTCAGCCAAGAGGCCAAGGAAGACTTCACAGCAATAAAAACCTGGAAACAATGTGGATGGCCCGCCAATGTGGCATGTGAATGGGATGGAATGTTAGGAAGAGGAGAAATAATGCTAGCAGATGCAATTTCTATAGTGTTTCAGGGTTGACAAAGAACTTAACATTCTCTCCTTTGATCCTCACGATACTATGACCAGGTGCTATTATTACTTCCATTTTACAGATGAGCAAATGAAGGCTGAGTGAGGCTTAGTCACCTGCCTGGGGTCCCAGAGATGCCTGGAGCCCATGTTTCATCCACGCTCCATTGTGCCCACTGACTGGGAGCATGAAGAATTCAGAGAAATGGGGAGATTTGCACCAACAGCTGAAGACTGAAGTCAGCAGGACATGGGGTACAAGAGCCCTGCCCATGCTCACCAAAGCTGACATGCAGAGAGTGGTGGGGATGGAGGGCTCATCTGGCAGGGTGATTATGGGGGAAGGCAATACAGACAACTGACTATCACATCAAGATGAGAAGTGCCAACTCTGGAGTCAGAAGACCTGGATTCAAGTTCAAGTTCCTCCATCATTTACTACCAACCCAGTTTCGGTGGGTCCCATCCCCTGCCTGGGCTTCAGTTTCCTCCTCTGTCAAATGTGGGAGTTGGACTCGACGACCTCTGACGTCAGTTCCAGCTCTAGATCTAGGACCCTCCCCTATACAACAACCTTCTATGACTCCCTATGGCCACTGAGATACACCCACTCCCTGGCCTGACACCTGAGGTCCTCGTCCTCCACAATCTGCCTCTAAGCTCCCTTCACAGCCTTATTCCCACAAGGTCCCACAAAGTGCTCAACACTACACTTACTTCCAGCACCCAAACCACACCCCAGACCCGTGTTCTTTCCTCATCTAGGCCTCTAAGAATTCTTATTATATTCTTATTCGGGCCGGGCAGTGGGAGTCCAGATATTTTGAGAGGACAGGGGCTAGCCTTTCCTGGCCTTATGTCCCTAATACGCAGCACAGTGCCTGCACAGCGGGAGCCCGTACACAACACACACCTCAGAAGCCACATCATCCTTGATCACAATGTTGCTGATCTTGTCTAGCAACTCAGCGAGGGAGGTCAGAGTGGTGGTGACTGTAGCCAGGTTCTCCACAGCCCGGGCCCACAGCAGCCTGTCCAGTTCCCAGGACCTCAGGCCTTCCCTTGGAGGGCTTCCCAGAAGGAAGTTATCTGGCATCTGAGGGTGGGGGATCCCAAAGAGTAACCTGAAGGACAGAGGAGAGAAATAGGTTGGGGTGGGGAGGGCAGGTGAGAGAGCTGGGCCCTGGTCCATGCTGGCTCTGGCCTTTGATGGGGGTATTAAGGGAAGATTCAGTGGCTGTCAAGATTGTGGAGGTGCTCAAATACCCTCAAGACCCCCACTGTGTCCCCCGTGAAGCATCCCCTGATGCATGGTACCCCGTCCCCTCCCACCAAGGAACCAATGTGCCTTCTCCTCCATTCTCTCCGACCCTGGGGACCTTCTTCATGGCACATGGCTCATCTGCCTGGTGCCAGCTCTGCATGTCCTGATTTATTCCAATACACCATCCATGGTCCCTGAGGGCAAACACTATATCCCAATCCATCTCCTATGCTCCCTGTCCCCGTAGTGGTCAGCTCTGTGATCCTATTGTGGGGACGCAGCAGATGTTTGCTCAATCCCAACAGTTTAACTAAAGGGAGGGAGATGGATTGGATAGCCAGGAAGATGTGGCCTCTGTCCCTTAGATGTGTGACTTTGGACAATTTGCTACAGCACTTTATGAGGGAATGCTCTCTGGCTCTAATGCTACCCTGCATCTTCATTAGAAGAGGCCAGTCCTCTTCAGCAGCTCCCAGAGCCCACCTTTGTCTCCAGCCCCAGCCCCTGTTTCTGGTGAGCAATGATCCAAGGAAAAGGAAGGATTCTTGTCTTCAGAGACCTTTCTGGTGAGACCTCAGAAACTGTCTTCTGACTCTGAGCCTGCCCCTCTCCTCGCACTCTCAGGGGTCAGGAGATAGAACATTCCCCAAAGTGTGACAGATAGAAACACTGGAACTGTAAGCCCTGATGCCTGTCTTCCTAGCTAGGTCCCCCACCTCCTTCTACCAGACAGGATTAGAGGCACCCAGGGCCCTCACCGCATCTGGGACAGGAACACCTCCATCACTGGCAGCATGTCCACATTGACTTTCACAGGGTACCTGGTGGTATTGTAGGCACTGGGGTCGACATTGTACACCTGGAGAGAGGAAGTCAAGGTCAGCTCACGCTGGCAGAGCCCCACGCTAAGATATTAGGGATGACGACAACAATGACCAGTTTCAGTAAAGGGTCCCCGCTTCCTTGGAGGATGGGATGGGGGGTGGGCAGGAACTTCTGGTACAGGACACACAAACCTGCATGTGCTCAAAGGCCCCTCTTTGTTACAAGGGAAGGCTCACCATGGGGAAGGAGGAGGCCCCAAAATGATGGGGATGGAAGAACAAAGTGGCATCAACAAAACGTTAACAAAAGAAACAGATGCCAACCCTGCCCTCAGGGAGCTCCCAGTCTGGCAGCAATCACAAGCCCTGCCCTCAGGTAGTGCCCACCTCCAAGAAAGCCCAGGACAGAGCCCGTGGCCAGGGAAGCCAAGGGCAGGAAGAAGCACTACTGCGGAGCAGAGCTGAGGGCAGGGGAAGGGTCCATTACCATTATGCCACCCCAGCGGGGGCTATGAAAAGCATTGGTGGCCACGCGGGCCCCATCCTTGTCCTGGATATACAGCGGAGAGTGGGCACGCTCGGGCACATACAGGAGGAAGTTGATCACTGGGTAGAGGGAGGTAGCTCTGGATCCTGGAGAAAACAGGACAATGAAGGACATCTGAGTCTGCTCTAGAGCCACATGCTGCGACCCCCGAAACACTGTTCTCTCCCTTGGTGCCCCCACTACTCAAAGAGCTCCTGGAATCTCACCTCTCCCACAAACTCATGCAGGATGATGAAGCTTCCCTGGCCCTGCTGTGGGCGGGCTTGTAACCCAGGGGGTTGGGGGGAGGGAGAGCCTACTAAGGCGGAAGAATGTGGCAACAACCCCACACCCGAAAGCAAAAACACTAGCGTGCCCCTCTTTGAAACTCCCAGTTCCACCATTCTCTTATTTCCCACTACCCTCTTCCTGATATGCCTGCAGAGAGGGGAGCCCTTAAAGGCACAAACCCAACATGAAAGAGTTATCAGAGACTTTCCTGGTGAGGATAATGGTAACCAGGACTCTTGGGGGCAGTGTTCAAATTCTGCCCTTTCTCCCGGCTCCTCCTCTCTGCCCAATTTTCCACCATGACCACCCACCCAAGCCCCAGCTAAAGTGTGAAAGGTGCGATCGGTATCTCCAAGGCAGCACCTGCACTGAAGAAATCGCAGACCCTCAAAATGTCCACAGGACTCTCACTCGCCTCCCCCAAAGGGTGGCTTCAGGGGCTCAGGGGCTCCCTTTCTCATGCCTGTTGCCCTCATGTTCTCTAGGCTGCTCTGTAGCCATCTCTAGTCTAGACCTTGGCAGAAATCAGACCTGGCCACCACTTTTTACAGAGGGCCTGAGCTGTGGGGGTGGTAAGCTGTGGTGGGTAATGGCTTTGAAGGATCCATTGTCATCTGTCCAGGTGACCCCCAGGCCTCATCTCCGGCCTTCCTAAGGTCCAAGTTGGCACCATCACCCATGCAGACTTGACCCACCCAGAGCAGAAGCCAAGCCCACTAGCCATTTCCTATTTTTGTCTCCACCCCCACATTCCCCAGGGCCATAAACTTAGTTATCCTTCAGTTCCTCATCTCCCCCTTATATCAAGCCCCTTCTTCCCCTCTAATCCTTCTCCACAGGGCTCCCAAAGTAACAATGCTAAAGTACACCAGGGACCGAGTCACTCCCCTGCTCAATAAACTCTGCCCTGCCTGGCATTTAACACCCTCACACCCCAGCTCAAACCCGCCTTCCTAGTATTGTTCCCCCTCTTCACACACTTTCGTTTAGCCTCCTTGCTCTTCCCCACACACAGCCGTCTACCTCCCATCACCACACTTTTGCACAGGCAGTGTCTCATACCAGGAATCCAGTCTCCTTTGCTCTAAGAATCCCCAAAGCACAGCTTGGATACCTCCTCCCACAGAGGGCCCTGCCTGATTTCCCACTTCCACACCGCGCCCCCCCCCCCCCCCCCCACCGCCGTCCCCTGCCCAGTTACTACTGCTTTCCCAGCTAGATTCCTTTTTTTTGAACTAACTTAGTGATGTACATGTTTCCTCCCCCAACAGAACATTAGTTCTTTGAGGGCAGGGAGCACTTCATTTTCATTTCTGTACAGTGGGGATGCGGAGCCTAAGAGTCTACACAAGGCAGGGGCACATGTGACTGATGAGTGACAACTGGAAATACTACCCCCTCCCTGCACCAGGCCTAGCAAGGACCTGACCCCTACTTCTAGCAGCCTTCGAAATCACCCCTCAATCCCTTCCAGATCAACAAGCATGCACACAGAATACCAATTCACAGAGGCTACTTTGTAAGTACCTTATGACTCCCTCCTTCTCTGTCACTGTGTACATGTGCGTGCGCACGCGCACACACACACACACACGGTCCCCCTCCTTCCCCACCCCCATAGAGGGTCTGTTTACCCAAACGGGCCTCCACAGGGTTGATGACGTGAGGGAGGCTGTGAGCAGCCAGGGTGTAGCTGGAAGTGGCCGAGTCAAAGCGAGGAGTCACTCCGAGCATGGCGTAGTACAGGATCTGGGGGAAGCGAAGGGGCCAGCTGGTTAACAAGGCCCTCACACACCTCCCCTGAAGCAGGAAGCCCCTCCCCCAGTGCCCCTCACCTGAGAGTCCATGGAGAAGTTGCCAACGGCACTGAGCAGAGACAGGAAGGGCTGCACGTAATTCTCCACTGCCCCCTCTATGTCCCAGTGGACTTCATGGGACTTGGGGTCAGGATTCAGTAAACTGAAGGTGATCTCATAGCCTGCAGAGGAAGAGGAATCAGGGAATTAACAAAACCCCTGCAATGGGGAAAAGGAGCCAAGGGAGGGAGGAGACAGAGAGGATCCTGACTTCTCCAAAAGCAAGAAAACTTGTCTCCATCAGCACCAGGAGACCTCAACACAAATCAGGGACCCCACAGCATCTACAGCCCTTCCCATGCTGAGATTCTGTGATGCCCACTCCACTACGGGCACAAAGCCAGGGTCCTCTGGACCTCACTCACAGGCAGCCTGTGAAGAAGAAAGAACCCTACCCAGGCTAGACTTGAGGGGCCGCCTCTTCTCCAAGCTCAGTTTGTCCTCTGGAAGGCGGTCACCCAGGGCAGAAGCAATGACCTCATCAGTCAGCGACATGGCCTGGGCCACCTGCAACACCCTCTGGCCAATCACCTTCAAAGCCTGCCGACCATGGGCTCCCCGGACAAATGCAGTCCTCTTGGGTCCTATGTAACTCATCTTGTCCTGTGGGGAGGAGAGATGGTGGGTGGTGTGAGAGTGTCTGAGGAAGACAGGCATCACCCCCCACCTGCATGAGATGGTGGTATGTGGAAATGACCCCTATGAGAAACTTTCGTGGGGTACAAAAGACTTCCCAAAAGGAAACAGCCAAGTTTCCAGGGCTCTTTACCTTGGGGAGCAGTGAGGATTGGTCAGGGATCACAAATATGTTGAGTGAGCCCAGTGAATCCTCCTTTGGTGAAGGTAACGCAGCTTCAGCCTCTAAGGAAAAGAGCAGCCGGTTGGGCAGGAGGCCTAATGCCCTTCCCCCTTCCCCCCCAACCAAGGGGCATGAGCCCAGCAGCCTCTGTGGTGGTCTCCTCCCTGCCCTTCTCCATAGAGGCCACAGAAAGGGAAAGCAGGCTCTCCCCCTCATCGCACCTTCAATAGTGTCCTTTTGCAGGGCCCTCTCCTCGTAGGACCCTGCCATTCGATAAGCCTGCTGGAAGCGGCTTTTGAGTCTCATTTTGCCTGAGGGGAAAGGAAGTGGGGTTCAGGGGCTGCCCCAAGGACTCGTTCCCAAGTTCTCTGTAAGCTGGGCCCAGACCCACCCGAGAGCCCTCAGCTTGGCCACTCCTTCCCCACTCACTAGTCTCCAAATCTGCCTGCACTTTCCTGCCATCACTGTTCACGTGTCCCTCTGACTCCACATGTCCTACCCCCCAACCTCCATACTCCATATCCTACCCACTCCTTTTCTATCCTCTTTCTGTACCCTTCCCGTTCTGAGGGTATTTGTCACATATGTCCTGACACACTTGTATGTACTGTCTTATCGGTCCTACTAGACTGAAAGTGTCATATGGTATATCCTCCCCTTGGCCTTCCTCCTCCTCCTCCCCCTGCCACAGCAGTGATGAGATCAGCTCTTCTTGACTCACATCCCATGTCCCCCTCTGCTCCCCAGGGTCACTCTGCCTGGCACTCAAGCCTTGCCCAGGACCGGGGCAGGCCGCCATCTTGAAAAACCACTGTACCTCAGTGAACCTTGGGGAAAGCAGAAGATCTCCTATAGCCCTCCCCATTAGGGTCCAAACCAATAGTGTTTTCAACCTAAGTAGCATTATTTCTGGGGGGACCAAATATTCCTAAAAAGGCAGGGTGAAGTGAGGGGGAAGACCTAATTCCCTTAGCCTTCCCTTGAGAGAAAAGTGTCTGTAGAGGCCAGAGCTAACTGCCCGTGACATGTCCAGATTTGGCATGGACTGGGCACAATGGCCACCTTAAAGCTGAGCCTCCTCCACTCTAGGTCTGCAGATGAATCCCAAATCAATTTCTCCTACCCATCACCCTGCTCTCAGGTGCCCCTCCCTCTGTGGTGCCTTGGTGAGTTTTCAAGGATAAATTCACTCCCACATCAATCTAAGTCTAGCAGAGTAAGAAAGGGCCATCTGCTGTGAAATTCAACTAAACAGCATTTAGTGACAGAGAAGATGGGGAGATTGACCAAGTTTAGATAAAATACATAAAGTCTTCATGGAACTTTTGGTCTGGCTTTCAAGAAAAAAGAACCTCAAGTGTTTTACTTGAGCACATTATACAGCTGATCATCTTTATCTGAAAATGGGATTTAGAATCAAAGGACCTGGTTCTATCACTGACAAACTGGGTGACCTCATCTCTGGGCCCCAATTTCCCATTTCTACACTGGCCTAGATGATCCATCTCCCAGGTACCCTCCAGCTTTAAGTCATGGTCTTGGGCCCCAGCCACTGCTCCCTTCAAACAGACCACCACCATCCCCAATTCTTGAGGAGGAGCATGCCTGGCTCTTGGCAAGGACATTCCTCCTTGCTGGGGGATTTTCCTGGCTGATTTGGCACCAGAAGGGAATGTGGATAATTCAACAAAACAAAGAATCTAAACAGCATTTTGTAATTCACTCTCTCTTTCCTCACTAACTCTCACCCTACAACCATCACTACTGTTCAGCCCTAATCTCCCAACCAAGTTCAAGAGTCAAGGAGCCTGGGCTGCTGTGGATAATGGGAAGTTTTTGGAAAGTAGTATTTGGGAACAGAATCTAAAAAGGGGCTGTCAGCCTGCCACCTACCCAACAGCCACATAGTAAGCACGTTACTAGGAAACATATCGGAAATAATACCTTCAGACCATAAGGATGATGATTTCAGTGCTAATATGGTACCAACTCCACTCCATGTGTGTGAAAATCAAGAGGGACAAGTGGGTGATGTGCTCTACAAACCTTACCGTGCCTGACCAACATCAGCTATCATCACCATTACTATGACACACAGGAGAAAGACCAGAAGGTATGTCATCCCCTTGAATTTCTAGACTAGTCCTGTTTTCACAATACTCAGCCAAGATCCTTAAACTCAGCTGTCCTGTTCCCACTCCTGCCTGAGGAATCTCTGGACTGCAAGTGTGAAAACCAGAAGTGGGGCCCTTTGCTTTGGGGGCTGGGGGCTGGCCTTGGCAGCAGGTTGCGTTCCTGAAGCCTCTCAGGAGCCTTTGGTGGTGTCTCCAATTCAATTTAGCAATCATTGATCAAAGGGCTTCTAGCCATACAAAGAGTCGCTGACCTTAAAGAAGCCACAAGCATTTAGTATACATCTGCAGTGTGCCAAGCACTATGCTGGGGCTGGGTTACAACTGTCCTATAGGTAGAGACAACATGTACACACAGAAGGACTTCATACAAGATAGCATTCAGGGAGGAGGGACTTGCAGTTGGGGGCCAGGGAGACTGAGGAATGGGCTTGGTGCCACTCAGGGCATGTAATAAAGGTTTGTTAATGTGCAGGAGAAAGTTGAGCTGAGCCTTGGAGGCAGAGTGGCCCTGTAAGAGGGAGAGTTGAGGAGGTGGGACAAGCAAGCCTGGAGAGGGTCAAATGAACATCATCGACACAGGGCGGCTGATCAGCTCGTGTGAGTATAGATAAAGAGAAGAGCCATGAAATGAGACTGAGAAGACAGGAGGGAGCCAGGCTTCAGACGGTATCTTGTCCTACTGTATCCCAGGAGCCCTGGGGTGGGAGGAGGAGATTGGGGAGGTAGACGGGAAGATTTCTGAGCTGACAGTTACATGGTCAGCGCTCCAAGTTAAGAACAGAAGCAAAGAGATCAATCAGGAGGGTGGTCATCTCAGAGAGGAGTATGGGCAATACTGACAACTACTGTACAGAAGAGGGCAGAGAGAACAGAGCGGAACTCAGAGTCAGGAAGACAGGAGCTGGAATCCCCACCTCCTGGTACTTACAACTGTGTGACCCTGGGCAAGTCACTTCATTCACTGAGCCTCAGTTTCCTTAAATGTAAAATAGGAATAACAATACTTGTAGTACCCACCTCACAGGCTTGTCTAGGGGATCAAATGAGATCATGGACTTTCTCATTTTATAAATGTGTAAGTACAGTAGAAATGTGAGCTATTACCATGACTGTTAAGGGGTAAACTCCCTCTCCCCCATAGATGCTGAGAAAAATCTGTCTCTAGGCTTTTTTAATTTTTTTTTTTAAACTATAAATTTTTTCACTATAAATTTCTTTTAAACTATAAATTTTTAAAACTATAAATTTAAGATCCAAACAAATATACAAGAAAGGGGCAAGGGGAGATATAAATGAGACCTTAACTTAACCTGTGGTGCTTTTAAATGCACCTGTAACTTTACCATGGTAATAACAAAATCATCCTTAATCAACTTTACTGGATACCCAGGCTCCAGGGCACTATGCTTTGCCCAATTCCTTTCCAAACCCCCCAAAGTCTGTCGGGCTATACCTAGGCCCATCCCTAGGAGCTTGGACACAGGCAGATGGGGGTGGAGGAGACTCACATTTCAATGGGACATCTCGCTCATTGACAATTGTGAAGGGCAGTTTCTGCTGATCCAGTATGGGGAGAGAACCCTGAACAAACACTACGGAGACCGGAACTCTGAGCCGGAACTAAAAAGAGACAGAGAGAGATTAGGGGCCTCCAGCTGAAGTGGCAGATTCCCCCCATCCCAACATAAATCCTCTAGCCTTTGTGGCCCCTGTGGCCCCTCCAAAGACCTCACCAGCAAGGAGTCCAGCTGGTTGATCCGGGAATAAGGCAAGGCGGCCCGATAGGTCTCAGTCGTCTTCCACCACAGGGGCAGACCCAGCATGACAGCCATGGTGGCAAAGCAGAGGGCGGCATGTTTGCCCCGGATCTTCTCTGGGGGAAGAAGTGAGATAAGGCAGGAGTCAACCAGAAAAGCCTCTGCGCAAGAAGTGGAGAAAGGCAGTCCACTAACCTGGGCATCTCAGCCATCAGTCAATGCTGCCTGCGTGCCAGGCGGAGGGGCACTGCCTGGCCCTCCTGCTCCAAGGAGAGCCTCTGATCCTCCCTCCTGCCCACATAGCGGGTGGGGAGGGCCACACACAGGGGGTGGGGAGGGACACACACACAGACACACCACATACACACCGCCCCCCTCCCCCAAGGGAGTCTCCAGACCCGAAGCTCTGGGGCTTTACTTCTTTCTCTCATTATTTTGATTGCACGGCAGTCCTGTCCTGCGCTGGCCGAGGAGGCGTCCTCCCTCCGGGGAGCCCACGAGGAAGCACGCGCGCACGAACACACGTTCGCTGGGGCTCCAGCATTTACCGTGTCTCCGGCGGTCCAGGCAGGCCCGTGCACCCGCTCCGCTGAGCCCCCACACCCCGCGCACACCCACGCGAAGCGCTCACAAGGCCACAACGCGCGCGTGCACTCGCGAACGCGAGCAGCCACAGACACGCTCCCCCGCTCCAGCAGAGGGGGTGGGGGGTAAAGGAAGGCGGGCCTCTCCCCTCCCCCACCCCCTCCCGGCTACGTCCCCGCCCTCCTCGCAGCCTCAGTTTCCCCCTTCCCCCGAAGGCCCCGCCGGGCTCGGACCCCTTCTCCGGGGCCGGTCCTTCCACACCTGGGTCCAAGGTCAGCGCTGCCAGCACCTGGTTCCGTTGCCGGTCTCCTCGGTCCAGCCGAGGACGTTCCACCCGAGCCCGCTCCGCCATCCTCCCTTCCGCCATCCTTCCTTGCCGCACAGCACAGGTCGAGTCAGGGCGGGGCTGCACCGACGCCCTCCAATCAGAGCTCAGCGTGCCCCTCCCCGGGAAGGGGCGGAGCCAAGGTTCGGCCGCGGCCAATCCTAGAGCGGTATCCCCTAGCAACTCGCCTGGGCACGCCTCCTGAGCTCACTACGGGCCGCGGCGAGGGACGGAAGAGCTTGGGGCGCGGGGGCCGAGGAAATGCGACACGGGCTGAAGGCACCTGCTCTAGCGGCTCCCGGTCCAGACCCAGCCGGGAGACGCCCTGCCGTACTGGAAGGAGGCTCGGGGGCGGGGGCTCAGACCTTGCTGACGTCATCTGGAAAGGCTCGCGCAGCCCTCGGAGGGGTCCGGTGCTGCGCAGATCCCATCAGCAAGCGACGATTAATCAATCACTGGGGACACAAAGAGAGGCAGAGCCTCTGCTTCAGCTGGTCCAACGGGCTTCCCGGGAGGCTCGCCGCCCTGACGTCAAGCCTCAGTTTACCTCTTTTGCATTCTCCATCCCTTTCTCCCAGTCTTTAGGATCCTAGACTTAGAGCTGCAAGGAACCTCAGAGGTCATCCTGTCCACCCCACTCATTTTACGGATAGGTAAACTGAGGCCCAGAGGAGTTCAACGAGTTACCCAAGATAAAACATTTAGGACCCATTTGTGGTGGGATTTGACCAGACTTCCAGGTCCAGTACCCTTTCCAATAAACACATAAGGATGGCTTCTCAATTCCACCTTTCAAGGGCCAAGAAGCACTCTCTCCTTTCAAGTACTTGAAGACAGATATTATTGTCTTCACCAGACTAAAATACTTCCAGCTAATGTCAGCTAACCCTCAAATGGCACAAACTTCACCGACCTGATCGCCTTCTGGCCAGTTTATCAATACTGTCCTAACATGTACTCCAGAAATATTATGACCCATATATGACCAACATTATCACCTCTCTACATTGCACAGGTAAAGTCTGTCTAATGATATTGTCTATCACCTAGACAATACACCTAATTGTTAATGGGGCCTAAGATTGTGAATTACAAAACCTGCCTCAAAGTTAAAAAGTCCAGCCTTTGACAAATGACTCAAGAACGTGGGAAAGTTAACTTTTCAATGGCCAACAACTTTCTCAGCCAACAAGTTTCAGTTGATCTGCATAGATGGAGACTGTTCACTCACCAGGAATTCCATACACAGATGAAATCACATGTCCGAACCCTCTACTCCAAACCCAGCCCACCCCCAAAATTTCTAGCATTAGTTTTCTTGGTAATTCCTTCATACTGTGTCCTATTGGACTGAGCAATTGCCTTTGTCCTCAAACAGGACCATAACATTAGGAAGAAGATGCCATGACTTGCAAATGAATTGGATTTAAGTGAGGGAGGGCTGTACGAAGTGGCAAGAGGTAGATCAACATGACTGGACATTGCCTCCACAATTGTCTTAGAGAGTTAAAAAAGATCTGAGTTTCAATCCTGCCTCAGACACTAATTGCATGACCCTGCACAAGTCACTTGAACTTTCTCTGCCTCGGTTGCTTCATCTGTAAAATAAGGATACTTACCTAAAAGGATTCTGTGGGTCAAATGTGATATTTGTAGAGTACTTGGCAAATCTCAGAGTGCTATGTAAATGTCAGGTATTCAGCTCTAAGGTTTCCTCACACCTATCATATTGGCTAATATGACAAAAGGAAGAAAAGGAGAAAAGGAAAGTGTTAAATGTTAAATGTGAGAAAATTGGGATATTAGTTCACTGTTGGTGGAGTTGTGAACTGATCCAACCATTCTGTAGAGAAATTTGGAACTGTTCCAAAAGGCCTATAAAACTGTGTGTTTTGACCTAATAGTACCCTCACTACTAGGTCTGTATCCGAGATTTAAAAGGGGGAGGGAGGGGAGGACCTGTATATACAAAAATATTTGTAGCAGCTCTTTTTTGGCAAAGAATTGGAAACTGAGGGGATGCCCATCAATTGGGGAATGACTGAGCAAGTTGTGGCAGATGGTTATGATGGAATACTACTATACTATAAGAAATAATGAGCAGGATGCTTTCAGAAAAACCTGGAAAAACTTCCATGAATTAATGCAAAATGAAGTGAGCAGAACAGCATTGTACACAGTAACAGCAACATTGTGCAATGATCAACTGTGAATGCCTTTGCTTTTCTCAGTAATACAAAGATCTCAGACAATTCCAAAGGATTCATGATGAAAAATTCAATCCATCTTCTGAGAAAGAACTGATGGATTCTGGATACAGATAGAAGCACAGTATTTTTCACTTTCTTTTGTAAGTGTGTGTGTTCTTTTGATCTGTTTTCTTTCACAACATGACAGAATGTGTTTTGTATGATTGCACATGTATGACCTATATTAAATTGCTTACCATCTCAGGGAGAGATTAAGAGTTGGAGCCAAGATCTGTGTTCAAATTCTACCTCAGCCATTTTACTAGGTGTGTGACCCTAGGCAAATGTCTTCACCTTTGTCTCAGTTTCCTCATCTGTAAAATAAAGGAGTTAAACTCCATGGCTTCTGACTTATTTCCTCTCTTTCCTTACCATCTACTTAGATCTCAGAATTTCAGACTCAGAAGGGACTTAGATAAACATCAAGTCCAATCCATACTTGAAAAATAATTCCCACATTCCCAATCAACAAGTATTTATTGAGCACCTACTAAATTCAAGTTAGTTACTAGGCACTGAGAAAACAAGTAACAAAAGGAAACAGTCTGCATTAAAGAACTTATATGCTCCCAAGGAAACAATATGTACACACATTAGAGAGATACATGTAGAAAGTTAAACACAAGAAAGATACAAAATAAATGCATAGGATGAGGGGGTGTGGCTAACAAACTGGGGGGACCAAGAGAGGACTCTTGAAGGTGATTTGACCCTGAACAAAGGGGCTCCCAAAGGCAAAGGAGAGGAAAAACAGCTTTCTAGGTATGGGAAGCAGCATCTGCCAAAACATGGAGGTTCCAGATGGACTGTGATGTACAGGGGGCAGCAGGAAAGCCAAAGTACCTAGAATATAGATTGTGTGAAGGGAAGTAATGAGTAGCAACCTGGAAAACAAATCACTACCAGATTGCAAAGGGCTTTAAAAGCCAAACTTAAATATGTATTTTAATGAATAAAGCACTGGACTTGAAGTCAGAAAGACCTGGGATTGAATTATGCCTAAGAGTAAGATCCTGATCAAATCACACTATCAGCCTCAGTTTCCTCACCTATATAATGGGTATAAAAATTCACCTACCACACCAGGTTCTATGAAGATCAAGTGAGATACTATGTGGAAAGTGGTTTTCAAAATGTAAAACACTATAAAAAATGTTATTATCATCTTTGAAGCAATAAAGAGCTTCTTGAACAGAGGAGAGAGACCTGTGCTTTAGGATTGTCTATTTCATAGGTATGGGGTGAATAGACTGGAGAAAGGAGAGATTGGATACAGAGAGATCAACTATGAAGCTACAGATATAATCCAGCTGAAAGACTAAGGTGGACTAAAGCAGAGCGGTTATGCTGTGAGTGTAAAGAAGGGGATGGATTCAAGATATGTTGTAAAGGTCAACATTTACCAATCATTCCTTTAATAATGTCTTTTAAATAATAAGAAAATCCAGGAGGCCATCACAGAAAAGAAAATCACATGCAAAATAACTGCAAAATGTATAAAAATATCTGGGAGGCAGTCTAGCACATCTACAAAGACACTCTCAAGACTTTACATAACTACAACGACAAAGCATTCTTTAAAGAAATAAAGGACGATTTTGTTTGAAATCTATTTATTGATCAGAGTTGGACCATACCAATAGAATTAAAGTGCTGATGCTACCCAAATTAACTTATAGATTTAATCCTAATATCAATCAAATAATCAAGGGATGAGGGGAACAGAAACATTTATTAAGCACCTACTAAGTGCTTTGCAAATATTATCTCATTTGGTCCTCACAACAACCATGGGTGTGGGGGGTGAGATGCTATCATTGTCCCCATTTTACAGGTGAAGAAATTAAGGGAGACAGAAGTAAAGTGACTTGCCTAGGGTCACACAGCTAGTAGTCTCTGAGGTCGGATTTGACATTAGGTCTTCCTGATCTATCCACTGGTCTATGTAGCTACCTACTTTATAGAGCTAGCCAAAGTATGAATAAATCATTTGGAGGAACAAAAGGTCTAGAACCTTAAAGGATTTTTTTTTTATTCTCAATTTAATAAAAATTTCAATGTTCAAAGTAGAACAGAAAAAGATGTAAAACTATGAATCTAATGTAGCTTGCCTTTTTTAATTTTTTTATTTACTTTTAAAATTAAATCAAATTGTTTTGATTATGAGAACCTCTCTTCTCTCCCTCCCCCTCCTCCCCTAACAGAAAAAGAAATTAAAACAAAATCCCCACAACAAATACATTGCTGTTATTCAGTCTTGGTCTGATTCTTCATGACCCAACTTGGGGTTTTCTGGCTAAGATCTTGCAGTGGTTTGCTATATCTTTCTCCAGCTCATTTTACAGATGAGGAAACTGAGCCAGACATGGTAAAGTGACTTCCTCAGAGTCACACAGCTAGTAAGCAGCCTAAGTTGAACTCAGGTCTACCTGACTCCAGGCCCAGCACTTTATTCACTACGCCATTGAGCTAGCTGCCCCCACAAAATCCATAGAGTCAAGAAAAGCAAATTCCTGCTAGTGGCAGCCAAATGAAAAGTTGGTTCATAGAAGACTTCGCAGGTTTCTCTGAAACCATCTCATCACTTCTTACTGAGAAATAATATCCCACTTTGTTTTTGTCTTGCATTATATTTATCCATTCTCCAACTGATATACTCCTCCAGTTCTCAGTTCTTTGCAAGAAGTGCTTCTGCAAATATTTTTCTACATATGTGTCTTTTTCTTCTTCTTTTGGTCTCTTTGGGATACAATACCCCCTAGCAGGGGTATCATTGGGTCAAAGGGTATGATGGGTCACATGTAACTGGGGTCAAAGGATACACACATTTCAGAGTGGCTTTTGAGATGTAGTTCTAAATTACTTTTTAGAATGACTAAGCATAGCTCCACAATTCGTGCCCCAATGGGCCTATCTTCTTATAACCCTCAAGGGAAATTGGAGAGGGGGGGAAAATAATAAGAATAAAGGAAGAACAGTATTTCCGGGCACCAAATTCTATTATAAAGCAATAATCCTCAAAACAATTTGGTATTTTGTAACAGATGGCTTGCCCTCTTGGGAAGAGGGGAGGGAGAAAAATTTGGAGCTCAAAATCAAAATCTTATGTAAAATGAATGTTGAAGATCATCTTTACATGTAATTAGAAAAAAATACTATTTACACACTCATAAAAAAACTATTTGGTATTGATTTAAAAAAAAGAAATGCAGATTAGTGGAAGAGCAAAAATCAGAAACGACAATAATACAGTGACCCCATGCTTAGTCAATCTGAGAACATGAATTATTTGGAAAATAGTTTGGGCAAAGAAAACATTTAGACCAGCATCTTGTACCATACAACAGAATAAATGGATGTGGGATCTGAACATAGTTAACAAGCACTTATAATGTTGTTATTATGTATCAGGCATGGTGCTAAGTGGTAAGAATGCAAAGGAAGGCAAAAGACATTTTCTGCCCCAAAAGAGCTCCATTTCTAATGGTGGAGATTACTATGTAAACAACCATGTACTTACAAAATATATACAATGTAAAAAAATAAAAAAGGAAGGTAATACCAGAGGGAGGGAATTCACTGGGAGAGACCAAGAAAGGTCTCTAGCCTAAGGTGGGATTTGCCCTGAATCTTAAGGGAAGCCAGGAGGTGGAGAAAGAAGAAGGAGAGCATTCCAGTAGAGGGGACAGCCAGTAAAAAGGCACACCATAAAATAAAAAAACACAATTTTAAGAGAATGACTAAGAGGAAGAAACTTTCATAGCTACTGCTAGCAGAACACTTAATCCAACAAAGGATAGAGGAGTTCATAAAAGATAAAATAAATGGCTTTAGCACATGAATTTGAAAAACTTGGCACAAACAAAACCAATTCAGTTTGGATAAGACAGAAAACTCAATAGGGGGAGTAAGAGAATCTTTGTATTAAATATTTCTAGTAACAAAGGATAAGAAATCAATCCTTAAAAGAATTATATACTACTAACACATGCCAGATTATTCCAGATAACTAACAATTAGGGAAAGGCAAATGGAAAGAGCTCTCGAACTTTTCCTTCAATCCCTAAAAATGAGCAAAAGTAACTAAAGATGGAAACAGTTACTGTTGAAGGGGTCACAGGAAGACAGGCACATGAAAACACTGTTGGTGGGGCTATGAATTGTTTTAATTGTTTCTCAGGAGTTTGATCCTGTTTTCTTGGCAAAGATACTGGAGTGGTTTGCCATTTTTTTCAGCTCATTTGACAGATGAGGAAACTGAGGCAGATAGGGTTAAGTGACTTGCCCAGCGTCACACAGCTAGTATCCGAGAATAGACAGAATTGAACTCATAAAGATGAGTCTTCCTGATTCCAAGCCCAGGGCTCTATCCACTGCACCATTTACCTGACCTCTTGAATTATTTTAGCCATTCTGAAAAGTTAATTTGGAATTATGCTTAAAAAGTGACTAAAACTTCTATACCCTTTGATCCAGAGAGACTATTACTAAGCATATACCCCATACCCCAAGGAGGAAAATGAAAGGTCTCAATATACCTAAGTATTTTATCCAATCATTTTGTGATAGCAAAAAATTAGAAACCGAATAGATGACCATCAAGTGGGTTAAATACACTGTCATTTGGAATATAATGGAATAGAATAATGCAATATTACTTTGCCAAAAGATGGACAGAAAGAATTCCAGGAAGCATGGGAAAACATTCAAAGTAATGAATAGTTAAGTCAGCAGGACCAAGAAAACAAGTTACAGAAAGACAATGCAAATAAGAAGTTAAAAAAAACCTAAAGACCAACCTTGGCCTCAGAGAAGAGTCAGAGAAAATACATTGCAAGAACCATGCATGGAAAGGGTAGAAAAACAGATTTAAAGTATTATATATACTGACAGACAAGGTCAATGGGTTGTTTAGATTTGCTGAATTGCTTTTTTCCACCTAGTAATAACAGCTAACATTTATATAGGTCTTATTACGTGCCAGGCACCTTGCTAGCACTTTACAATGATCTCATTTAATATTCACAGTAGGCCCAGACCTTTTTCCCCCATGTTGTTGAGGTCTGAGGGGCGCTGGGGCCCCCGAAATACTGACATGCCAGGTCCTGCTCGAATAAATTTGACTCAAGCCTTCTTAAAGCCAAAGAAAGACAAAGTTTATTAAAGATTCTCCATACTGAATTGACTCTTAAGGAGCCTAAGCATTTGTAACGCTTATATTCACAAGAGGGCCAGCTAGCATCTTAACCAGAGACAGTCTTAATCTGAGGGCTTTCAAGGAGGCAAGATAGTACTTAAATACAGAAAAGACTGTAAGAGGGATCTGGGGATGGTCTGGTAGTCTAGAGCGAAGGGAGGAGTGGTTTTAGGGAGGGACTTGAAGAGAAGTCCAAGAACTGGTCCAGGGTTGGAAACAGCTGGAGGCAATCAGGAGATATCAGACTATGGAGGGCTTGGGGTCGAAAGCAGGTGGGGCAATCCGGAGGTCTTGATAGGGGAGGTATGGGAATGACTGGTATCCTGGGGTGAATACAGATAGACTCTCGAGAGGATCTTGATGGGAGCGGTCAGCAGCCTGGGGAATGGGGTTTTGATAGGATCAAGGGTAGGGACTGCAAAGGAGACCTGAGCACAGCCACAACAAAAAGCCCATGGACTTGCAGAGATTGCTGGATCAAATGGGAAGATTAGATTTGAGTAAGAAAGGCCAGATCAAATGGGAACATTCAAGGAGGTTTCAAGAGTCTATACCCCATCAATACTACCTACCTCCTCTTTTCGTTCTTTTTCTGTCTTTTAAAATCTTTGTGGTCAAAGAATGGTTCATATGGTTCAAAGGGAAGGGAAGGAATATATTGAGAAATTAATGATAAAAAAACAAAAGATACCAATGAAAATAATAAAATTGAAAATACATTCCAGGATTCTGTCAGAAATCATAGGCTCATTGGTTGGCAGATTCTATCTTCCATTTTGAAAAATCAGGACATTTGCCATTCTTCGGTCTTACTGTGCCTCTTGAATTTCCCCATGATACTTCAAAGATCATTGGTCTTGACACCAATAATCCTATCAGTCATGTCTTTCAGCGCTGAACTCAAGGGCAACTAGGTACTCTTAGTATTTCTTGGATTCCATTTGCGATCTCTCCTTTCCAGTCCAAGGATTACTTCACTTGGCAGAGAAACAGAAGCGAAATAGAATGGACAATTTGGTCTTCAGTTAGCATTTTTCTACCTACCCTGAGCTATGTACAGTTCTCTTCTTTTGATCCTTATCTTTTCCCCAGTAGAACCAAAAAGCAGACAACAAAATGTTTTAAAAACCTAATTTTTTTTTTTAGCAATAGCTTTCCTCACCAGGCTTATTGGCCCTATTTTTTTTATTGTTAATTGGCAAACATTATCATGGGGTTCAGACTCTGGGAACCATCTTCCCACTTAATCTGGTCTTTCATGTTCAAATCTGTTACCCTTGGCCTTGCCTGACCTTCCATTGTCTGTCATCTCCTGATTGCCTCCAGCTGTTTCCAACCCTTGATCACTCAACCCTGTCCCATTGAGGTCCTCCTTAAACTTCTCCTCAAGACCTTCCCTAAACCCCTCCTCCTATCACCCTGGACTACCAGACCACCCCCCAGATCCCTCCTAAACTCTTTTCTGTATTTAAGTTCCATCTTGCCTCTACGAAGGCCCTCAGATTCAATCCAGCTCAGACTGTCTAGTTAAGATTCTATCTGGCCCTCTTGTGAATACAAGCGTTACAATTGCTTAAGCTCTTTTAAGAGTCAAGCCAGTATGGCGAATCTTTAATAACCTTTGTCTTTCTTTGGCTTTAAGAAGGCTTGAGTCAAATTCAGTCGAGCAGGGCCCAGTGTGTCGGTATTTCGGTGTCCCCAGCACCACTAAACCTCAACAATACAAGGAACAGAAAGAATATGAAAGTATATGAAACCATGATTCTACTACTCGTATTTTTTAAAAATCCACGTACATGTTAACATTTGTACCCACTGTCCTGTTTGGCTATGTCTTTCTTCTGCCCTCTTCTGTTTGACACTGTTTCCACAGGGGCATGCCATACTTTTATTCACTTTGTTACCTAATCTTGTCTCTCTCTTCTGTATGTTAAAAAAAAAATGATTTTGTGGGTGAGCTCCCTATGTATCCACATCAGACCCTTTAGACAACTCTCCTCTCCTTCTCACTACATTGTTTTATGACTTCTATAGAAAAAAAAGTACTGGATTTGGATTCAGGGAGCTTGGGTCCAAATCTTAGTTCTACCTGTATAAATTGGGGGCAGCTAAATGTCACTATGGACAGAACGCTGGGTCTGGAGTCAGGAAGATGATTCAAATCCTGCCTCAGACATTTACTAGCTGTGTGACCCATAACCTGTCTGCCTCAGTTTCCTCACTATAAAATGGGAATAACAGCACCTACTTCCCAAAGTTGTGCTTAACAAAGTGGCTGGCACATACTAGGTGCTTTATACATGCTTATTTCCTTCCTTGGACATGTCATTTGACCTTCCTGGGTCCTAGTTATCTTCATTCATAAAATGAGAGGGTTGAACTAGGCAACACCGAAGGTCCCTTCCAACTCTAAACCTATCATCTTCATGGTCTAAGAAGCCCCTGGTTTCTCAATCTCTTGATCAAAGAAGGAACTGGATATCATGGTTGAAATGATGGTAACCTTGGATGAAAATGACTGCTCCATTTTAGAATTTGAGATCTAAGACAAGGAGTCTATGTTCTGGGTCAGGCCCAATTCAGACCAGTATGATGGTCGTGGCTGAAGATTGTCACTGAATGAGATGTAGAAGTTTTAACTTAGCAAGAACATGGAAAAGACATTCACAAAGGATGGAACATTCAATGTGCATGTAAGCTTTCACTTTATCCTTTGTCATGGCAGCACATTCAGCCAGAAGCTATACCATTGCTCAGTTAATCTCAAAGGCAGTTCTATTGTCTTTTCAGGGGAAACTGGCCTAGCCTAAATGGAATGGATGTTGCTTTTACCATAGTCTAACATATATCCTAGATGTCTGGAGAGCAGATTTCAAAGAATTCGGAGAAATGATGGGTAGGAGGATCCCACGAGCCAAAATACTACAAGTCAGCCCAGGTTCATAGACTTAAAGCTAGGAAGGTCTTTAAACATAATTCAGTCTAATGCCATCATTTTAAGGGATCAGGAAACTGACTCAGGTTAGTTGATTTTCCCAAGAATCAACAAGTCTTAAGTGACAATCAGGATCTGAACCCAAATTCAGACTTTCTCTACAAGCCTATGCTGCCATCCTGTGATTATGGGAAGAAGACAGAAAGGGAAGAGGAAGAGAGGGTGGGCAAGGGCAGGATAGAGGAGACCAACAGACAGAGACCTCAAACTTCACTAACATTTATTTAAGCACTACACAACATAGCCACGTGGAAGGTGTGGCATGAACTGGGGCCCAAACCCATAACCCTGGGAGTTCAGGAAGAAGCTAGAGAATCAAGGGTATAGCAAGTAGGAGGATATCACACAAAGACAGTGTGGGAGAGTGGGAACTCAGATATCCTGCTCAAATCAAGCAGCCGCTCACCCAAATTCTCCTGTCCAGTCCCCAAGGGCTCTCTGTTTCCTCCCTCCCCAAAGTATAACAATTCAGGGGAGTGATGCTCGGGTGCCTGAGCAGAGGGAGGAAAGGGTGTTATTTTCTCTGCTCTGCATAGCTATTTGGTTCATGACAGTGTCTACAGGTAAAGCTTAGTATGGGTGGCATGGGCTGGGAATAGGAGTGACCAGGGTTCACAGTCTCAGTAGGCATGATTAGCAATGTAGAGAGATTGCCCAGCTGCCCCTGCATCTTCTCCACCTCCTTCATACTTGCCCTGGGCAGCAAGTCCATTCACCTGCAATACCAAGGGAAGGAAAAGATCAGCAAAACCAGCCCCTGCTGGTAAAGTACCCCATGTTCCAGAGCAAAGCACCTTCTGAAAACCCACACAGCTCATCAAAGAGGGGGTTACCACCCAGCCTCACCTCTGCCCGTTTGATGAACTCCTCAGTGGCAGCGCTCTCATTGTCCCTCTGCCCACGCCAGGCGCTGAGAGCAGAGGCTTGCAGGGCACGTCCATAGGAGAAGGTCAATGCCCAAGGCCGGGGGAGAGGACAGCGGTTAATGGCATTGAGGTTGATGGAGGCCTCCTCCTCACTCTGACCTCCAGACAGGAATGTCACACCTGGAAGGGATGTGGTTAAGGGGATGGAGAAAGGAAAAGATACTGGATGGTCCCTTTCTCTTCTCTCTTATTTGTGTAGAGAGCTTCCTCTATGGATTCAAAATGGTATGTGCCCTACAATCTATAGGCTGAAGAGAGTTTGTCTGGGGATAGTGGGAGATTAAATGACTGCCCAAAGCTAGCCAAAAACAACTGGCCACAAAGCCAATGTATCTCAGAGGAAAGACTTGAACCAATGCATTCTTGACCCCAAGGCTGGTTCTTTACTATTAACTGCCATATTACTTCTCCTTTACCCCAAATCAGGAACTCCTTCAGAGGGCCACAAGGTATGATCTGGTACATCCTACATCCACTAGGATAATATAGTAAGAGGGATGAGACATGAAGCTCAGGACATACTGCGCCATGGATCCTAGGATGGGCCTGATTTTGGGAAGCTACTTGCCCAGGTAGTAGGGTTAGGGCCAGGGCTACCTGGGACAGCAGGAGGCACAGTTCGACGGAGGGCAGAAACAGTTGCCATGGCAATCTCCTCAGGGGTGTACTTGAAGGGGCAGGCATGACCAGGGGTCACCATGTTGGGCTTGAGTAGTGTCCCTTCAAGATACACATGGTGGTCACTCAGGGCCTTGTAGACAGCAGCCAGGACCTGGGAGAGAGAGGGGAGGGAGGGTGGTCCCAGGGTTCCCATCCCCTCCCCTCCTGCTTCCAGATCTTCTCTGAGCCCCGGACTCATGTCTGGAGTGTATCTTTCTTCCAGAGGGATGAAATGGGATCATGATGTCCCAAGGGCCAGGAGTCTCCTAAGTATATATTATGCTGTCTATGCCTCTGGGCACTAGATCATGAGATTTCCTACGTCTTACTCACCCTTTCCACTGCAATTCTAATGTAAAACTAGATTAACAGTTGTATCTATGCTTTATTCCTTCCCTTACAGCACTGTAGCTTCTGAGGGTAGAAACTGTCTCATCTAATAAATGTTCTGTCAGTGTTTTTCACACAGTAGGTGCTCAATAAATGTCTGCTGTGGCACACTCTATGCTCATGGTCTGGCTCATATTTGATTTTGGGAACTGTCCCACCCCAGTCCAAGCTAGTGAGAGTCCACTTGTGGATTCAGACAGAGCCTGTGTAGAGTTCAGGTGGGCATAGATGGAGGTGAGAGTGCCCTGGGGGATGCCAGCACCCAGGCTGGGCTTACCTTCTCGGTGACATACTGGCATCGTTTGAGGTCATGGTCTCCATCCGGAAGGATCTCAGGCTCCACAATGGGTACAATGCCATTCTAAAAGTCAGGAGGAGAGCAGCTCAGGTCAGATCAAGGAGTGTCCCATAACCCTCCATGACCCTAGATCCCCTCAATGATAGACTCTTTCTCCCACCTCAGGGGGCCCAGGTCCCTAGAATGACTCCCACACACATGTATACTCAACCTGCTGGCAGATGCTGGCGTAGCGAGCAAGCACGTTGGCATTCTCCAGGATTGCCAGGGGAGAGGGCGTGTGATCACTGATCTTCAGCACACAGCGCCATTTGGCAAAGTCGGCTCCATCCTTCTTGTACTGAGCGCAGCGTTCAGAGAGCCCGTCCAGCCCTGGGGCCACAGTGTTAGTCCTTGCTAGCATCCTGACTCCCTTGCCCAATACCACACCAACCTTTTCCCATAGCCCCACCTACCCACCACCCATCCCTCAAGCACCCACATAGGTAACAGTTCCTCCTACCTTGTGTGGTGGTTTCTCCATCAGTTCCAGCCAAAGCCACCACACCTTTATCAACCTGTAGGTTGTAGAGGAGAAAAAAACATGGAGGTGAAACCAAAGACGGGAGCAGAGGGCTGCCGTCACCCTGGGATGATATATCTTCCCAGTGTTGCCCACTCAGAATGGTCCTGCCCCATCTCAGGATCCCCTCATTCATACCTTGATTCCCACAACAATGCCCTTGTCCTGGATGGTGCGGACAAACGGCACTCCATCATCGCCCTTCTGGTAAAGGGTCTCATGGAAGAAGATGACACCTCCAATGCATTTCTTGATCCTTCCATCAGCACTGAACAGAACCTGACGATACTGCCTGCGGTTCTCCTCCGTGTTCTCCACCCCAATCTGGCTCAGGCGCTTGGCCATACTGCCTGTGGGTGAGCAAGGAGGCAATGACCCCACTGCCCCTCCCTTCTGGGATCCTTATACCCCACTGTGCCCTTTCCCCTCCCACCATGAACATGGACTCCCACCTACCTACTGACTCATCAGCTGCCAAGATGCCCTTGCCCGGAGCAACAATTCGAAGGGCAATGTCGGACAGATCCTTCTTTTGCTCAGCCGACAGGGCTGGGTATACCTGGGGCATGGTGGCAGTCTTCTCTCCTCTCAGCTAGATGAAATTAAATGGCTTCTCTCACTAAAGGGATTGGCAAGTATGTAAGAGTCAGTGGCCCTCCTTGGCCTGGGTCCTAGGTACCACAGCAATGCATCCTACTTTGGCAGTACACAGCCTAGGGGGCCCCATCCCACAACCATCTCCCTCTGTCCCCAGTGGGCACCCTTCCCAGCACTCTGGCTGGTCCTAAAGGGAGGGGGATGGGTAGCTGTGGGAAAACACAATTTTCCAAACTGTTTTCTGGGGACCTCAGGGCTTCTGGGGGGTTAGGGAAAGGCATATTCCATCAGCCCAATTAGCAGTTTGAGCCCTAATTTTCTCGTCTGTGTCAAAATGGGATAAAGTGAGAAAAAATCCAATGTCCTGAGCCCTACCCCTCCCTCCTTCCTTGAAGGGAAAGGATCCAGTAGGGGTTGAAGCTGCAAGTGGCATCTTTGACTAGCACTAGCTTCTGCCTCCCTAGCTTATAGCAAGTGGGACTGCTGGGCTCTGGGGAAGACACAGGAATCTGCTAGAAGCACCCAGCCTTCCATCTGAAGGGGTGGGGCAACGAGGTTCAAGGAGAGTGCCGCTCTTGGGTATCTTTTCCCTTCCCTACCCAACTCTGAACCTTCTCAGATGGAGCCGGGTTCAATAAACAAAGACAGACAGATGGGGGAGGGGACAGGTGAAGGGTTAGATGAAGATTAAACCCCCAAGATGGTGGTGAAGGCAGGGAGGGTCAGGGAGAAAGCTAAGGATGCAGAAAGTGGCTAAAGGATTAAACCGGAGGGAGGGAGATGCTTGGGGGAGGTTAAGGTGGTGGGGAAGGGGGCTGAAAAGGAAGGTTGGGGACATCGGTGATGACATGAACAGAGAGGCCAGCGAAAGAGACGGGAGAGTGCGCCCGAAGTGAGGAGGGAGGGAGGGGGAAGAAGGCTGGTGTAGGAGCGGCCAGGACTGAAGCGGCGGAGCCTCCGCCGTCTGGAAGGAAGACGCTGCAAGAGAAGATGCCGTAGGGAGGGGAGAGCCCGGTGGTGGGTGGCTGGGATCGGAGGGACGTGGCTGGAGCCCGGAGGGGCTCGCTGGGGCTGGGGCGCCGCGCAGAGCCGAGCCTGCCCCGCAGGGCAGCCGGGCACCAGTGGGCGAGGGGGAGCCGGGGCAGCGCAGCGCCCGGCGCGAGCCTTACCGGAGCCTAGCGAGTCCTGCGCAGGATCCAGGAGTCTGGGGAGCGTCGGCCAGCGGCTCCGGGTAAAAGAGGATGCGGCTGCCGCAGCGCTACGTGACTTCAGCGGAGGAGGAGCCAGCTCCGCCTCCCGCCTCCCGCTCGGACCGCTGAGGCGGGGCCCTCCTCGAGGAGGGCAGAGTGGGCTGGTCCTGTGTCTGGATGGCCCTGGCTACCATCCGCCTCCCCATTCCCTTCCCCCACGCCCCACCGCGGCAGACAGGGGCATCCCTCTCCCCACCTCATCCTGGGAGGGGTGGGTGAGAGAAAAAGAGCCCCATTTAGTTCCAGGAGGCCCAAAGCCCAGGAACAAGCTGTTCAGTGCCCAGTACAGCGTAGGCACTGAATGGGAAGGGCTGCGGGCTAGGCCAGGTCAGGGCCACAGTGGCGGCAGAGTGGCCCCAAGTGGGCTCCTGCCCTGAGCCCAGCACGAGGGCCCCGGCTCACATTCCCTCAACTCAAATGATTCAACTCCATATAGGCGGGGATCTTGGCCAGGCACTTCCACCTTGCCCTAAGGGACCTTACATGCAAGGGCACCAAGTGCACACAGCTGAATGCAAGGTTTAAACAAAGGAGTACAAAGGCATTTCAAGAGTATTTCCAAATGGAGGTGAGGAAATCAGTGTAGGATCTCTCTAGAAGAGGGTTCCTGGGCTGTGAACTGAATGGAAGGATGGGGGCAGGGTGAGAGAATGCATCCTAGGCCACCTGGGGAAAGGCGATGTCACACATGGGGCAGTTTAATTAACAGGAGTGTGTGAATGGGAAGAAGAGGTAAGAGAGAAGGAGGGAGCTTGGAGGGCAGCTGGCCCCATGCCCTCCTTTTACAGGAAAGCTCCTTTGGTACACTGCGTTCCAGGCACCATGTCTTGTCACCTCTTTCAAGGCTAGTGCAGACCCTCCCAACTCTCATCTGAACCAGTACAATACAGTGGTCTAAGTGGTCCCCTGTCATTTCCTCCCTCTCTGATCAGCCCCCACACAGCTGACAAACTGATTTCTAAGGCACAAGTCTGACCATGTCACTCTCCTGCTCAGGGTCAATAGCTCCCCAGAACCTTCGGGTTAAAATGTCCACTTGACAGTGAGTCCTTCATAATCTGGTTCCTTAGTCAAGTGACACCGGGCAAACTGATCTCAGGCATTTTTCCACAGAACCTTCGGGTTAAAATGCCCACTTGACAGTGAGTCCTTCATAATCTGGTTCCTTAGCCAAGTGACACCGGGCAAACTGATCTCAGGCATTTTTCCACAGATGAGACCATCTACCACTTTGCACTGAATGCCCCTCATTTCTCACTGGGAGGTGCTTCTCTGGGACTTCTTTCCCCCTCATGGCCCCAGAAGCTCATTTCTGGGATAATGTTATCACTCTGTTAGAAGCCATCAATCTTGGAACTCCTGGTCATCACTATCAAAAGCCTCTTAAAGGGTAGGGCCTCCATTTAGTAATAGCTTGGCTCAGATGTCTTGTGGCTCACCTGGCTGCCCTCCTCTGGCACCAAGCCCTGGGTTGGGTACTTCCTCTCCACTTCCCTCTCCATCTTCAGTTTCCTTTAGGGTTCTTTGTCTCCCCAATAGACAGTTAGCTCCTTGAGGGCAGGCACTGCCTTCTTTCATACTTGAATTCCCAGGGCTTAGCAGAGCAGAAATGGTTATTGACTAGCTAGGCGGTCAGCCTGGTGCACAAGCTATCTCCACCACCTAGGCCTCTTGGAACTACAGGTCAAGGCCCACCTCTTTCAAGATCCCTCTTCTTGTTTTACAGCATTCTTTAACTCCCTGTAATCTGCTACCATTCTACCATCTGTGGCTAAAGGCCACAGATGACTTCCTAAATAACCAAATCCATTTTTTTCTCAGATCTCATCTTCTTGATCACTGTAACACTGTTGATGGCCTCACCCCTCTTGAAACTCTCCTCATTGGCTTCCAAGGCGCTGCACTGTGCAGTGTGTCTTCTGTCTTTCCCATTCTTTCTCCCTCAGTTACAGAGGAATGTGGAAGCCAGATTGTGGAGGGCTTTAAATGCCAGGCTGAGGATTTAGAATTTTATCCTAGAGGCACTGAGGGCAATTTATGGAAAGAATTTAATAAATTTTATTCTTTGTTGTCTCTTTCAAGAATCTATGATTTCACCCCCTCTACTACTGATCCCGACTCTCCCCACCTGGATTATCTTTGTGACTTGGTAAATCCAAAACAATTCATCTCCTGGGTCTTTGCTTCTATGCTTATGTGACAGGTATACAGTCCATTCTGAGTTAGACCTTGAAATCCTTCTAGATCAGTAGGACCTACTAGAGTTTGCAGACCACTGGTGCAACCTTTGAAAACTCAGGGTCACCATTCCATAAGGATAACTTATCCTAAATAAATTTATTCAAATTTTAAATACACTTAAGTAGATACAGATTGCTGTCTTCTTCCCAGGATCTTTTCTTCTTCTCTATCCAGCCTCCATTCCCCCCAATCTGTCATCACTTTGTGGTAATTAGCTCAGTAATTGCATCACTTTTTGCAACTCCTGGCAGCCACTCACAACCTCTGGAATGTTCAACAAAGCCTGAAGAGAAGGCAAAGGGAGAAGCAAAGGAAGATTAGTTGGCTCCTGTGAACCCAAAAGCCCTTCCTCCCACCTCCCCTTCTTCCTCTCAGTAAAGAACCCCAACACCAGTGGAAAGAAAAGGAGTCTTTTTTGAGTCATGGACCCCTTTGGCAGTTTGGTGAAGCCTTTCTCAGAATAAGCTTTTTAAATCCTTGGGGGGTCCAGGGACCTCAGTGCTATGGAACAAATCAAGTCAGTGGAATTTCTACCATCTAACAGGAGCTCCGAAGGTGGCAGGGTCTGCTCTGGCCAACATTGTCACCACTGTGCTCACGCCACCTCACCCTAGTGGAGCCCCACTGAGTCTTTCATTGGTTCTTTCCATCTGTCCTGTGGCTGGACTTTGCTGTATGTGTCATTTCTGCCAATTAAAATGAGAGCTCTTCGAGAGAAGAGAGGGCTTTGCTCTCCTAGCTGTATCCCGTTCGTTCAGCACAAGGCTCAGCACTTTTCCATTTCATTTCCCTCCCCTAGTGCTTTTACCTCATGGACGTGTTCTAAGATGTCATCCAGTTTCTCCAGTTCCTTTTCGGAACACCTCAGGTTCTCTTCCAGAATGTTCCTCTGCCAGAGAAAGAGAGAACATTAATCCTCATGCTAAGGGAAGGAGACTTGAGAGCACATGGGATAAACAAAGGAAACAAGCCCTGGCAGCAAACTCAGGCATTTGTCAAGCACCAACAGGAAGAGACTCACCCCCCCACTTACATGGCTCTGAGACTTGACCAAGAGTGCTGCTTTCTCCTTTTCCATATCAAGCAGTAACAGCCTGAGTTTATCAACCTATGGAACAATTTTTTTTTTTGAATCACAGTGGGCTGAATGTTCCATTCCCAATGCTAAATGGTTATAAACCCACTGAAACCTCTGAGTGGCATCCTACTTGCCAGCAGGGCCCATGCACTACCTCCTGGCACAGCCACACTTTCTCCTGAATCCAAGCAGTGTCCATGGGCTGAGAACTTGGATTCTGCTGGCATGCCAATGCTTCCTGGAGCACCTTGGCTTCAGTCTCTGATCGCTGTAACAACCGAGTGAGTTGGGTCACCTCTTCTCGGAGGCTCTAGGGATGAGAGGAAAGATTAGTAATAGCCCTCAACTCAGGTAGAAAGGCTCCTCTCGCCTCTAGTGGAAGGATACAGGATAGAAGTGAATCTCAGGGCTGCCAAGGAGGGCAGGATGCTGGGATCCCAGTCAACATACTGTAAATTCTCTCATCTTATCTATCTGCTCCAGGAGCTTCTTGTCCTGCTGCTGGATCACTTCTTGGAGTTCCTTCTCATTCTGTCAGGAAAAAGAGAGGGCAGGAAAAGTTTGGATCAGGTCCCAGGAGAGCTGACCTCTTCTCATACCTATAAGAAAACATGGCGGTGCTAATCCCCTGGTGATGCCCAGTGGCCCCAGTCAGCTACAATCTCTACCTTCTTCCTAAGTGGTACTAGAATACCTGAGTACTTACACAGGTAATATGACCTTTCCCGTGCTGAGACCTCTTTTTCCTCGGTATGCATGGGGAAGAGGTCAAAGCTACTAAGCCTCATCCCTCTAACCCTTGGTAGGCCAGGGCAGAAGTAGGGCAGTAGCTGGAAAAGCCTCACCCAAGCAGAGTCCTAGAGGAGCCACAGGTCCCTCTGGGCCCCTCTGCCGCCCCAGTTCTGCACTGCCCCAGTTCTGCTCCTCTCCCTCACCTGGTAGCGCACACACAGGGCTCGGCTCAACTTCTCCGCCTCTGCCTCTTGCATCTTCAGGGCCTCTTGGTGCTGCTCCCCCTGGGCCTGCAGTCTGACCCGTAAACTGTGTCTGTGGAAAAGAGTTCAGCAGTAGAGACACAGGGTGGGAGTGAGCATGGAATGGAATGTGCCCCTACCTCCACACCCCCACACTCCCCCAGCCCAGCTCCACCAATCCCTCTCACATTTCTTGCTGCAGGGTCCCAACAGCTTTCTCTTTAGAGTCTTGAAGCTGAGAGCACAGGCTATGGGCTTCCTGTACCAGGCCAGTCAACTCCTCCAGACTCTTCTCAGTGTGGGGGACCCCTGGGAGAATGGGCCCCATAGAGGGAAGATCAGCCGGCTGAAGTGAAAGGCACAGAGCCCACTTTCTTCCCTTTCCACACAGTCACAAGTGAGAAAGATGCTTACATGTAGCCCCACTGAGATACACAGATAATACAGATAATGTGAAAGTTACCACCTGAGCAGAGCCCAAAGCAGGAGGACAGGGGACGGGAAACTGTGTCCACAGAAAAGGCACAAATGTCATTACCTTACAAGTAATGAAGTGCCTGCAATGTGCCAGGCAAACAATGGTACAAGGAAGCCAAACCCAGCCAGCTCTTCTATGGATAAATAAGAATCTCTAGAGCTCACCCAGATCTGCAGGCCAAAGGGAGAGTTTAGATTCCACTCGGGTAAAAGCACTTCTGTCACCTCCAAGCAAAGGGGTGAGGTCAGGTTCTAACTCTGAAAAAGAAAATCAGTTAGAGGGCAGAGATCTCATGCCTCCATCATGACCCTACTCAAATGATGGCAAGTGACTAATTCAGGTAGTGCTCATTAGCAGAGGGGCCGCCAGTTTCAGAGAGCAGACTGAAGCCACTTGGACTTCCTCACCTCCTTCCATAGCCCTTAAGACACTGCCCAGGAAGCTGTTGTCACTGGGTGGGAGGTGCTGGGCAGGGGTTCGTGCTACTCTCACAGGAGGGCCTCCCAGCTCAGCCTGTGGACAAATCAAAAAGGAAAGGGGAGACATTCGACTCTCAGGGGTTTCCCCAAGTGCTGGAAGTGGGATTTGGCATCAGGCATTTATTACCCTGACCATTCAGCGTCAGGTACAGTTCAGGATATAAAGTATAAGCCATGATTCTTGACAAAGGCGCTTACAGACTAGCTAAGGAGGCTAACTCAAACTCAAGAAAACGCACTGTTTCAACCAGGTGCCAAACACAAGGGTGAGGACTGCAGAATAGGGAAGGACAGATGGCTGGGACTAGAATGGTCAAGGCTATCTTTATGGAGGAGGTGGGGCTTGAGTTGGGCAGTATTTATTTAGGTTGAGGGGAAGAATAGACAAGGAATTCTAGGAAGGGGAAAAGGTACATTCTGGAAGCCAGTGCTAGAGAGGGCTGTCTAGCTGAAGTAGAAGACTCATCTTGGAGTGGAGAAAGCTTATATGAAGTCAGGCTGGAGAAGACCTTACAGAAGGTCCAAGCTAAGAAGTCTTAGCAAGTATCATTCAGTCATTAAAGTTTTAATAAAAGGTTTCACTTTGAGCAGGTTCTATAAGCAGTGTTAAAAAGCTCAGTCTGGCAATGAAATGTAGACTGGACTGGCGGTCAGGAGACAGGGCCTGTCAGGAGACAAAGCCCAAATGACCTACCTCCTTCTTTAATGTCATCTGTAATGAAAAAACCAGGTCATGCAGGCTCTGAGTGAGCATGGACAGCTTTGGGGAACTCTGGTGCATCTTCTTCAGCTCCTGGGCCTCTGCTGTTGCGTCAGTCAGTCTGGCCCTGGATGAAGGTACAAGGGATGAGAGAAGGCAGCCAAGTGTCAGGATGAGTCACCTCCCATGATCTCTCCCCATGAGGAAAGCAGTCCCACATTCCTCGTTAAGGACTATCCCAATACAGGGGAACAAGCACCCCCCACCCCGGGTCATATGACAAAGCGCCCATGGAATATTCAAGTTCTAGAGCCTATTTCTGGGAAACTGAAGAGTTGACAGTGAAGGGAGATATTACTCAAGGCTGTCCACAGAGTCCTTGAGATCCTCGCACTGCACGTTGCGCTCTTGGAGTACTGACAGGGTAGTTTTCAGTTGAGATTCCAACCTGGTCAGCTCTGTGTGGGCCACTTGGTTCTCTTGGTCCAGAAACTGGGAGAACAGAAGAAAGAGGAAAAGGACAGAGATGGGGAGAGAAGCTAAATTCTGAGTTTCAAAGTCTTGGGGGTCATGCTGCCTCTTTTCAGGCCCATGTAATCTACAGACCCTAGACAATGACGTTTGGGGAAGAATCAGCAGTTAGGGCCCCCGGGCTTCCTTTGACAGCAGGCATAGCACTCACCTCTACAGTCTCCCGCAGTTCTCGAACCTCCTCCGTGAGGGCTGCCCATTGCTTCAGGTGAGCTGACTTCAAGGTTGCTTCTGCCTCCTGCCACCTATCAAAGGCTTCCCTTCAGTTTCCACCATATGGCTGACAAACCCCTGGGCTTCCCAGCCTCTGCAGGGACTCACCAGGCAGCTTGCTCTTCCCTACTCAAGGTGAGTTCAGCAAGGGCTTCATCCCGGGAGGCCAGATCCTGGGCACAACAGTCATACTGGTCCTGGAGCTTCTCCAGACGACTCTCAGTGCTAGCCAGGCTCTGCAGCTGCAGTTGCAGATCTAAACCCAAGTGAACCCCAGAATACCCCCGTGAAACCCCTAAAGCAGGGCAACCGTTGGTCTCTGGGAAGTCGCAGAGTGACAAAGTGAGAGGCTCAGGGAAGAGAGCTTAAAAAGTCACTCTTTAGAATAGGTCTCCATAACAGATTAGGAAAGAATCCCTCTCTCCCTTCCTATCACATATCTGTGGCTCTTGATACAAAGTCAGTCTTCTGTAGTGGTATTTATACCTGCTGCCAGTCGTCTGTTTTCCAATTCCAGCTGCTCAATTCGGGCCTGGGAATCCTTTAACTGAGCAGAGACCTGATCCAGCTGCCAGGAAACCTGAGAGGAAAGGAGTATTTCATTCCACAATTCCTCCTGGGCCAAGGGTCTCAGGGTTTAGTTTTCCTATCCTGGTACAAACAGTAAGCCATCCTTCTCCTGGGCAGAAACAGGGTAAAAGATGACTTTGTGGCTGAACCCTAGGGCAACAGTAAAGAAAGAAAAGCAGAAACATAGGCACAGGGTAAGGGTTCTGACCTGTGTGACCAGATTTGTGATATAGTCTTCCATATGACCCTCTCTATTGGCCAGGCTCTATATACAGGTGACTTCATATATAAAACAACAGAGAATGTCAAAGTCTATCCTGCAGGCTTGCTAGCTACTCTTAACTGATAATATAGAAGGAAGAAAGTCTTATAGTGAAATGTTGATCAAAGTGCAGACTGGGAAGACCATTGCCCAGAGGGAGTGACAGATCCAACAGGGATCAGGCCCGATAATCTGCTTTATACCTGTTCCTCCTTCTCCAAAGCTACATCTCGCTCCTGCAAAGCCTTCTGACTCTTGGTTACCAAAGGCTCTGTTAACTTCTGGGCCTGATTCAGCATGGCTGTCCACACTGTATACTGCCAGGAGACAGAAAGAGCTGGTCAGAGGCAAAGGGACAGCAAAGGAGAAGAAGGAGAGAGACCACAATGAAGAGACACACTCACATCTAGCTGCATTGTAACCCAGTCCTTGTGTAAGGTGGAAGCAAGCTGGGCTGCCTGCTGGGCCATCTCCTTCTGTTCCAAGTGAAGAGAAGCCTGCAGGTGAAAAACAACCAAGCCCTTATGAATATCACAGGGTAAGGTATGTGGGGAAAATGGGCTATCTGTTCTGTTTCTCACCATGCATTAATGAGGCACCCTCCCCCCATTACCTGCTGGGCTTCAGTCTCTTTCAGCAGACCACAGAGCTCCATCTGTAACTCTGAATCCTGCTGGAGCTCACTGATGCGCTGAGTGAAGTGTGCGCAGAAGGCCTCCAACATTGTTTCTGCCTGGCCAGAGATGGGAACAAATAGTAGAAAAGTCTATTCCTATCTCCCCAAAGGGCTGCCCAATACTCAGCTGGTGGCAGAGCCCTGCTTCCGCCTGTCCCCCTACCCCACAGCAGTCCGCTGGCAGGAGCCCTGGGAGGGAGCTGGCCACAGCAGCAGCTGCCACCCAGGAGGGAACCCGAGCCCTTACTGCATTCTTCCCTCTGACAGCCATTTCCTCTCGGGTCCTCGCTTCATCCCTCTCTTCCAAGTGGCTCTGGAGTTTTGTCCTGACCCTCTTCAGCACCTCCCAGCAGCGGGAGACGGAGGCTTCTGCTTGCTGGTGCTGCGAGAGGAGAAGCTGGGCTTTATCTGGGTTCTCTTCCCTTGGCTTCCGAGAGCCTCCATCCATCCTCAAAGCACTCACCTCCTGCCTCACAGCTGCCCTGTCCTCCCGTAGGTTCAGCAGGCGTTGGTTTAGCAAGGACAAGAACTCCTGGGACTCTAGAGCCCATGATTGCTACAAGGGACAGATGGGATCACTCAGGTCAGCCAAGTCATCCCTAGAACTCCCACATCCCACCTTAAACGTTGCAGTAAGCAAGAAGTAAGGTTACTAGGGATGTATGCTGTTTACCCTGAAGTAAGTGGGAAAAGTCCCTATGGCTAGCCAATGTGGGTTATCAGAAATTGACGCGTGAGTTACCTAGGGAAAGGGAATGAGCATTTACACAGTACTACTATGTGCCAGGAGCTCTGCCCAGCACTTTATAAACACAGCCCTATTTGATCTCACAACAACTCTGAGGTAAGCGCTGTTATGATTCTCATTTTATGGTGGAGGAAACTGAAGAGACAGTGAGTGGTTAAGTGACTTTCTCAGGGTCACACAGCTGGTGAGTTTCTGGAGGCCAGATTTAAACTGAGGTCTTGCTGGCTCTAGGCCCAGGGCTCTAGCCACTATGCCAGTGAGCTGTCACCCAGGCTCCTTCCTTCTTCACTTTCCCAAAGTATTCAAACAGAGAGCCCCAGAATATCTGGCAAAGGGACCCACAAGAGCCAGAAGGCCAGTCCAGGTACCTACCATGACGTTCTTGGCCTGTACTAGATCCTGATGGGTCTCCCGATTCTTTTGCAGATGCTGGGGTTCATCTGCCACCTACAGAGAAACTCTCATATGTCTGTTCCTTCTGCCAAGATATTGTATACTCTCGATCTTTGGGGCCCTTCCCACCCTGGAAAAGCAGTAAGACTGATGAATGAGCCTTATTGCCCCTAACCTCCCAAAAAAAGGCTGGGGTGGGGGGGGAAAGGAAAAGGATGGAAGAAATAGGATTAAGGTAAAATTTCCATGTCCATGAGAAATGAGGGTAGCCTGAATGGCAGAATTCCTTTGAAGATCGAGCAAACAGTGGTAGGGGGAGGGGGGTTTGAGGGTTTACTGGTGCTGAAGGGATAGGGTCTTGGCTCAGCGCCATTATGCTGAGTCACAATGTTTCAGCAGTTTGCATTTTAAGTAGCTTTGTCCCAGCTCTCTTGGGGTTCACTCTGAAAGCTGCCTAGTTCCCCTGGAGCTGCCCAGGCCTTAAATTTCTTCCCAAAGCAAGGCAGCTCTCCCTCTGATGTGCTGAGAGTCACGGAGTGTCCCATGTGCTCTAGGCAGGGTGTGTGTGTGTGTGTCTGTGGCCTGAACCAGGGGCAGTCAGGCGGGTGATCAGATTAGTGGGATGAAGCAAGGAGGTCATTTCCCTTTGTTCTGCTTCAGTGGGCTCCCAAAGGGCCAGGCGAGTCCGGGCTAGGGAGGGTACTGACGAATGTTTGGGAATATGGAATGAAGTGGAGAGGTGACAAAGGAGAATGGATAAACTACCTAAGAATAGATCAGCCTATGGCTTTCAAAATTTCTTGGGCAGATGAAGTAGAAGTCACAGCCAGGTACATTTTCAACACAAATAGGTTTGCTTGGTGTTTAAAGGAAAGACAGACAGACCACCATCTCTGACAGCTAACAGTAGTCACCTCTACTCAACATCTGAGTAGCCATGACATACTGGGGAGCTTGGACACACAGGAGGTTAGGACATCAAGGTTAAAGCATATTCAGTCCCTCCTATTTTCTGACAATTTCCTTCCCTGTGCTGAAAGCAGACAGTCCCTCTACTCTCCAGGCCTATGCAGCCATAGCTATCCCAGTACACCCAAGTACACCACTTCCAATCTCTTCCCAGCCACTTTCACTCCCCTAATTCTACATGGTTCCACTTCCTAGTTATTTACTGGTGGCATTAGGAGTGGAGGTGAAGAGAGGGTGAGGGCAGGCCGAAGGGGAGTTTTATATAATCCTTCTAGGTACTCCATAGATAAGAAAACATTCACCATGCCTGCTCCTTTGCCTTATGGCATCTGTTAGGTTTTCTAGGATTGGGAACAGACCCTCTTACCTCAGAGAAGTAGCTATCAGTCTGTGTGCTGCTATCCTGGGCTTCAGGGGGAGGGGTAGCCCCACCGTTCTGCCAATCCCGAAGTTGCCGTGAGAGGGCCTCCAGAACAATGAGGGAGCTGAGCAGATGATCTTCCAGGTCACGTCTAGACAAGGCACTCATATCCGGGGGTTGGCTGCATGAGAAGGTGAAAGTATGAGACATGGGCAGAGGTGGGGGGAAAGGTGCTAAGACAGAGCCAGAGAGGCAAGGATACAAGGGCTCACTCACCACCATAGGAGGGAATCTGTCTCAGAGGCATTGTCTTTGGTACTGGCCTGCCCTGCCTGAGATGTGTTGGTACTCTTTTCCAGCAAGACTGGGGTCGTGAGCCATGAACCCACAGAGCTGGAAGAAACAGGGGTAGTGCTGGTCCCTCTATCTAGCATCAGAACAGGAAGGGGAAAGCTCTGGCGTAGACTCTCCAGCATAGTTGAGGTGTTCACCCCTTTGTCTAGCCATGCCAGTGGGGACTTCCATGATCCAGTACTGGGATTACGAGTTTTGCTAAAATCTTCCACTGTAGCAACAGGAGCCCCCTGGGGTACAGCTGCCGGAATCTGAGCAGGGAGCGACACCGTTTCTGTCCGCTGGGCTTCCTCTGCTGAGCGGGAAGGTTCTAGGGCCCCTCTGTCTGTAGTTGTGAGTGATGTAGTGCCTGGGCCAGGGTCTAAAAGGCTGGCAGAATGACTGAGCCCTGAGACAGATGAAGTAGGTAACTGGTGCACACAAGAAGGCAACAGAGCATTGCTTGCCAAAGGCATGGAGGCCTTAGGGACAGTTTTTGTCCCCACGTCTACAGAACTTTCTTCTGGGTGCTGCTGCTCAGAACAGGAATTGGGGGGATTCTCTGTAAAAAGATGTGACAGAGCATTCTGGGAGATGACTCTTTCTGGACTGGCAGTGATAATGTTTACAGAGTTGCCTTTCAGACAAGGTACTACCCCTGTGGTCACTGTATCTGTCAGACCTGGAGAGAGGCTGAGGAAGATGTTATTCACCTCCACCTTAGTGCACAAATCCATATCAAGTGGAATGTCTGACTGCAGCCCTTGACTGGACCTCTCTTGGGTAAGAGAGGGGACCGAGGTCCGCGTTCTAACCACATCGTCATTTGATGGAGCCCCTGATCCTTCAGAGGCTTTGGGAGTAGAACTGGTTTGGGGAAGCAGACTCAAACACTGCTCCTCTGTGTCATCGTGGAAAGCTTCAAGCTTCTTCAAAGGCACACATGACAGTTCTGAAGGGGAATCTGTCCAGATGGTCTTGGGAAATTCCAGCGGAGGTAGGATGTTATTGTCCTCTTGCTAGCAAAGAAAGAAAAAATCAAGGAGTTGGCGAACAAAGGTCACGTTACTAACCCAGGCATCTCATCGAACATTATACATAAAGCAAGCAAGCACCATCAAGGCAAGCTCCTTAAATTCTCTGCTCAACACAGAGGTGTGACACCATTTTGGCAAGAGGGTGCCATGCCAAGCAGAGCTCAGAGCAGTTTTGTTTCATTGTAGAGAACTAGGCTGATGTCTTTTCAACACAAAAGAGACTGGACTGCAGGGAAAGACTATTCAGCCATCGAGATAGAGCCTATGGTACAAAGAACAAAGCTGTGTTAGCCTGCACAGCCTGACTATCAGGAGACAGCAAAAACAGGTGGAAAGCCCCCTAGGTCAGAAGATAGGAGACCTCAATTCTAGTCCCAATTCTGATGCTAATTATATGACGGTGGTTAAATCCTATCATGCTCTCCCAGGACTTCAGTTCCCACTGGGGATTCCCTACTTCTTTTCTATCTTACAAAGTATTAGTGAATCAGACAGTATTTGCTGCAGCTCTTTTACCCAAGAATTCTCTCTCATTCTACCAAGGCCATAAATTACTCTTGCAGTCTGCCACCATTCTTCCTTCTCCTTGTGATCTGCTTTCTATGTCACTGATAGGTGCTCCACTTTAAAATGAGGAGAATGGGGAAAGACCTCTCATCAGCCAGTGCTGTTCTGCAGCAGTTGAGTGAAGGCTGAGTGAGGAAGAAGGTGGTAGACACCAACAACCAAGCAGGGGGATGGAAATCTCGAAGGCTGTATGCCTAAGGCTTCCCAAACATCACCACCATTTTTGATTATGGTCTCCTTGTCCTAGCCTGCTGCTGTCCTGGGATCTCAAGTTGGATGCAGGGCCTCACTCATGAGTCCAACTCAGAGCTAGACAGCTGTATCTTACCTGTGGCCCAGGCTGATACAACATGGGGTTTGTTGTAGAACATGCCAAGGTGACTTTCCCAGGGCTGGGAATAGCATTTGGTTGCAAAAAGAGTTCTTGGAGTGGAGGATGGTTCTCAGACTTTCCCTATGATAAAGACATTAGTGAGAAGGAATAAGTACAGGACTCTTCAGGCTAACTCAGTCCTCTCAAGGAGCCCACATTTCAAAATGTTAGGGCAGGAAAGTATCTCGGGGATCATTCGATCCCACCTCATCATTACACAGGTGCAGAAATGGAAATTTCCAGGAAGAAGTCCAAGTGTAAGGATGTATATGAACTCAATTTTCTCCCCATTCCTTTCAAAATAATTAGAAACACATCACAAACAAAACCTCCAAAAATCCAATACATAATGAAGAAAGATTTACAGGCTCAGAGAACCTCAGAATAAAAACATAGCTAATTGAAGGGTTGATAATTTTCTAAAAAGGAGGATGCTGGGAATGAACACAAAACCCAAAACACTGGTTACTGTGTTATTCCTACTACCCCAAATTATAGATACACAGAACTGATTTCTTAAAAGAAATACTGCCAGGGTTTGGTGAAAGGAAAACCAATCCCAATCATGATGGGATGCAGGGTGATAGAATGAATTGCAAAACAAAACCTACCTATCTACTGCATATAAAAAATACTTAAAACTTAAAGATCCAAACAGAATTAAAGAAGGAGTTGGAATACAATTTATCATGCTTCAACTAAATCCAAAAAGAAAGCTGGGGGGGATAATTATGACCTCAGACAAAAATCACAACAAAAATACATAGGGTCAGGAAGAGACAGAGAAACTCCGCTCAATGGTATTAGAGAGATCAAGAAAATACCAAAAAAGTACAAAAAGGCAGTTTTCAGAGGAAGAAGTCCACGTTACCCACAGCCTTATTTAAAAAAAAAATGTTCTGAATCCCTAATAATGAAAGAAACAAAAATAACTAAGGTTCAACCTTTTGGCAAAGATGAGAGAAAAAGGAAAACGACAAATGTTGGAGGGGTGCTGAAAAACAGGCACATTAATGAATGTAAAACTGTGAAGGGATCCAGTTCTTCTGAGAAGCAACTCAGAATTACGTTTTAAAAGTCAGTCAACTCCATACCTTTGACCTAGTGATATCAATATTAGCCCTATATCCTCAAAGAAATCAGAGAAGAAAAGAATCCATTTTTACAAAAATATTTTTAGACTCTTTCCGTAATGGCAAGAAACTGGAAATTACAGTGGTGCTCATCATCTGGGGAATAGCTAAACATATTATGGTACATAAAAGTATTGGAATAGTTTTAATGTCATAAATGATGAAAAAAGATAGGTTTTTAAATTACATTTTATTTATTTTCAATTCCAGACTCTCTCCCTCCCCCCACTCGCTGAGAAAACAAGAAACACACCGATTTCAAATATGAAGTCAAGCAAAACAAATTTTTGCATTAGCCAACAAAAACTTTCTCTCTCTCTCTCTCTCTCTCTCTCTCTCTCTCTCTCTCTCACACACACACACACACACACACACACACAAAGGCAGAAAAAATATGTTTTAATCTGCTCTCTTGAATTCATCAGTTCTACACAGTATTTTTCATCAAGAGTCCTTTGGATTTATCCTGGGTTATTGTATGGATCAGAGAGTAACTAAGTCTTTCACAACTGATTATCTTCACTTGGTTTCAGTCTACATAAGTCTTTCCAGATTTTTCTGAAACCACCTTCTTCATCACTTCTTATAGCACAATAGTATTCCAGCACATTCATGAACCATAATTGGTTTGGCCATTCCTCAATTGATGGGCATCCCCTCAATTTCCAATTCTTTGCCACCACAAAAAGACCTGCTATGAATACTTTTGTACATCTGGGTCATTTTCCTTTTTCTTTGATTTCTTTGGGATACAGACTTAGTATCAGTATCATAGGATCAAAGGGTACAGTTTAACAGTTAAAATTTAGGGCATAGTTCCCAATTATTCTCCAGAATGGTTTGTTTAGTTCACAGCTTAACCAACACTGCATTAGTTAGCGTACACATTTTCCTACATCCTCTGTGGCATTTGTCATTTTCCTTTTCTATAATCTTAGCCTATTGTATGGGTGTAAAGTCATACCTTCGAGTTGTTTTAATTTGTGTTTCTCTAATTAGTAATGGTTTAGAATATTTTTATATGATTGTCAATGGCTTTAATTTCTTTCTCTGAAAGTTACCTATTCATGTCTCTTGATAATTTATCAAGGGGGAATGGTTCTTGTTCTTACAGATTTGGCTCAGTTCCCTACATACTTGAGAAATGAGACCTCCACCAGAGAAACTTGCTGCAAAGATTTTTTTCCTCCTCCAGTTTCTTGCTTTCTTCTAATTTCAGCTGCATTGGTTTTCTTTGTGCAAAAATGTTAAAATTTTATATTATCAAAATTAGTCATTTTACCCCTTATGAACCTCTCTGGGTTTTTTTTGGCCACGAACTCTTCCCCTATTTACAGATAGGACAATGCTCCACTAATTGCTTATGATATGACCACTCTTTATATCTAAATCAGTTATCTATTTGAACTTATCTTGGGATATGGTATGAGATGTTGGTCTATGTATAGTTTAAAAGAAACCAGGGAAGACTGACTGAGATAAGCTGAACCAGGAAAGCATGTAGACTATAACAGCAGAGTGAAGATGAACATTTCTGAAAAATTCTGACCAGTGAAATGACCAATCACAATTCCAGAAGATGGACGGTACATACCACTCATCTCCTGACAGAGAGGTGACAGCCTCAAGCTGCAGAGCAAAATAGACATCTTTTGGTGTGGCAGTTAGAGACTTTTCTTGACTATGCATATGTTATGAGGTTTTTTCCCCCCTTTTTCTCCTTTTTCTAATGGGGGTAGGAAAGAAAATAAATGCTTGTTACTTGAAATAGAAGTGATTAAAAAGACATTATCAATCTCATATATACATACACTTAATAATGAAGCATCTAAGTAATAGAAAAAAAGATGAATTAGAAGATATACACAGTAAGACAATAACAGTTGGTGATTTCAACCTGCCTTCTTCTGATTCAGACAAATCTGATAAAAATAAAACAAGTTAAATTAAAGCTCTAAATGATATAATAAATCTTTGGCAATAATTAAACAGGAATTTTAATATACTTAGTTTTCTGCATCAGAGGACACAAAATCTAATCATGTGCTAGGATATAGATACTACATGATTTTTACCTTAAAATCGAAAGCTTATAATATATCTGTGATGGACTATGATACAATAAAGAATTGTAATCCATAAGAAAAATACAGACCTATTTGGAAACTAAATAGGGTAATCCTAAATAGAAACAACACACACACACACACACACACACACACACACACACACTCCCAAAGAGATGAAACTACCTGCCCAAAGTCACACAACTATCTAGATTTTGCTCATTGCTTTGCAAGAAAGGAAAGCTTGGTGCTGCCCCTGAGCTTGGCCTTGTCTTCCTTGGTTAGGCTACACGCATTTAATGGTGATAGTAACCACAACAATAAATCCCCTCAAAACTGAACTTAGTGTTCATGTCATCGAAGGGGAGTGGACATCAATGAAGCAGAGGAACCAGACAGGGCGATTTACTGTGGGGCCCCGGAGTGCCCTGCGATAATTATGACAGCTGAGGAGTTCCAGCAGGAACTGAAAGCAGTGAACTGAGCTCTGAGGATACTACCGATTAGGTTAGCATGTGATGTAAGTGCTCCTAAGAACCAGACATAGGTTACAGGCTGAGCATACTCAGAACCGCCACAGAAAGGCAAGATACCAAACCTGCCACCCCTCAATTTAAAAACTAAACAAAACCAAAACACCATTACCCCATCTATGGGAAACATTCTGGTGCTGATCACTAAAGCAGGCCAACCATGAGTCCATATGACTGACAGTGACGGCTTTCGCTACGCACCAGCATATGATAACAAAACTGGAACCATCTTAACGTAAGAGGTTAATATTGCTTTTTTGCCTATACTGTCCTCTGTGCCAAACCACACAATAAAGTGCAGCCCAATGCAGTGCAATGTTAAGAAATTACTTCATTTCTAAGCCCAGACTAGATGAAATAAGAGCAGAAGTCAAGTACTTGCTTAAATCACAAGAGAGAAAAGTAGAACCTACATTCGCTAAAAATCTTCATTTACCCAAAACTCCCAAAGTTCTACCCTGGCAAATGGAAAATCAGGGGATCTAGGAGCCAACAGAAGCAGTGTCATATCTTGTTGAATTTCCTTTCAGTCCTACTGTTAAATTTCCCTTTGTTAAGTGTTAGATTGGCTTGGAGAGTCTCATTTCTTTCTTTTTTTTTAAATTTAGTATTTTATTTTTCCCCAACTACATGTAAAAACAATTTTTAACATTCATTTTTAAAATTTTGAGTCTCAAATTCTCTCCCTCTCTCCTCAACCCCCCTCACTGAGAAGGCAAGACATTTAATGTAGGTTATACAGTCTCATTACTTTCCACTTTAAAGAATAAAACAGTTCGAAAGGCATTGCCCAGAACAAGGTGCCATCTCATACCTATTCCTTGTGGCCAAACTTGGTCAGCAGTTTAGACTGTTTTGTCATCCATGTGTGTATTGTTTTCCTGGCTCTGTTTACTTCTTAAATTTTGCAGTCATATTCATCAGTATTTAGAACACAATAGTACTCGTGTACCCCAACTTGTTTAGCCATTCCCCAATAGATCGGTTACTACTTGGCTTCCAGTACTTTACTACTACAAAAAAATTGTATCTTAAAAAACAGGGAGGAGGGTCTGCCAGCTCTTTCAGTGGCAGAAAAGAACTGGAAATTAGGTGGGTGTCCATTAATTGAGGAATGGTTGAACAAATGATGGTATGTCAATGTACTAGCATATTAGTGAGTATAGAAATGACGAAGGAGACAATTTCAGAGATACAAAATGATACTGAGCAAAGTAAGCAGAATCAGAACAATTTATACAATAACAACACTGTAAAGAGAAACAGTTTGAAAGACTGAGGAGTTCTGATCAATGGAATGACCAACAGTTCTCGAGGACTCAGGATGAAACATGCTGCCCAGCTCCTGGGAGAGAAGCGACAACTTCCAAGTCAAAAAGAAGTTATACCAAAACATATACCATGATATAGTATGGATGACCATAAAATTACATGGTTCTGCTGAAAAATACAATGAATAATTTATTCATTCCATAGAAAACCTATCATATCATAACTACTCAGAGATGAGTAGTTTTGTGGAATGGTTTACCATACCATAACAGTTTACCGTACCAAAGGGTATGGCCATTTTAATCCCTGTCTTTGCATATTTCCAGGCTGAATTCTAGAATAGCAAGACCAATCTGCAGTTTCATGGACATTACAATAATGTGCTTTTCTATCACTCTCCAATGAGGTCATCGTCAATTTGCTGGTTATGAGGTAATACCACGGACTTGTTTTGTTCTGTACTCCTCTTATGAAGATTTCACATATTCTTTTATGCAGCTAATAGTTTATAGTTTTTTTGAAAGATGTTTGTTCATATCCTTTGACCACTTATCTATTAGGAAATGACTTGATCACACCCTTTTTAATAACAGACATCACATGTCTATTACCAAAATATGACAATACCAGGGTCCCCATCAAATATAGATTAATTACAAGTTTATTTTATACAAAGCATTCATAGCTTGTACCTTTGAAAAGTATATAAATACTTGGTAAAATAATGTATTCTACACATACTTTAGAATAACACTTAGTAGCCAATATACTGGCTAAAGACCAAAAAAGGATGTGCAAAAAAATTCCAGGAGTATAAAGAATAACTTGTTATTTAAAAAGCCACCCCAAATGCCATAACATTTATACCAACTTCATCAACTATTGGAAAGTCTTTGACCCAGTTCCACACTCATTTACAAATACATAAACAGACCCAAACACAGTGAGAAAATTAGAGCATTTGATATTTATGTGGCAAATTGCTCTCTATTCAAAACATATCACCATCACATTAAGAACAAATAACATAAAGCATGACATCTTTCAGAGAGAATGCTTAAGATTATGATTTTGCCTAACCTTATCATCAGTATCATTTTTCCTCAAATGAACTCAGTACAACTTCCAAGTCAAAAAGAAGTTATGGGGGGTGGGGGTGGGGGGGTGGAGCCAAGATGGCGGAGTAGAAAGACTCACGTTTGCTAGCTCTGAACCCACAGCCCATATATTTCCTGCAAGAAGAACTTCCCACAAATTCTGGATCACTGCAAGGCACACAGAAACACAGTGGAAAAGATTTCCGTTCCAGAGAGCCCTGGAGAGCCATCCCCAGGGTCCATTGTGCCCCGGAAAGCGGAGCCCACCCCTGCCCTGTCCTGGCTGGGCGGCCCCAGAGGAGCAGATCCGAGCAGGCTTCAGGAACGGAAACTCCAGTGGCTGGGAAGGTCCCTCCGCCCACAGGCGCTACAGGTCAGTGAGAGAGACGTCTGGGCTGGCCCCGAGGGGAGTGGGGTGTCTCCGTGACTCGGGCCCCCTCGGGAGGCTGCGGCAGAGGGAGCGGCAGAGGCAGAGGCAGCGGCAGAGGCAGAGGCAGCAGCAGCAGCCCGGGACTCCCAGAGCAGCAGGCAGAAGTTCAGGTCTCTGCATAAACCCCCTGAGGGAACTGAGCCTGGGAGGTGGCCCTGCCCCCACCTGAGCACCAGAACTTAAGCTCACATTGAATAGCAGCTGCGGAAAGCCCATTTGAATCTCAGACCCCAAGCAGTAGCTGGACGGATCTAGGCAGGGGTGGACAAGAATCTCAGAAGTCAAGTAACTGGCTGGGAAAATGCCCAGAAAAGGGAAGAAAAATAAGACTATAGAGAGCTACTTTGAGGGGGTGCAAATGTTCCCGCCATTCAATTCTGATGACAAGGAACTATTCTTACCATCAGGGAAAGACGTGGAGATTGGGACCTCTGTATCCCAGACATCCCAGGTGGATGTCCAGGGGGCTCAGGCCTTAGAAGAGCTCAAAAAGGATTTTGAAAATCAAGTTAGACAGGTGGAGGAAAAGCTAGGAAGAGAAATGAGAGAGATGCAAGAAAAGCATGAAAAACGGGTCAATACCTTGCTAAAGGAGACCCAAAAAAATACTGAAGAAAATAACACCTTGAAAAATAGGCTCACTCAATTGGCAAAAGAGGTTCAAAAAGCCAATGAGGAGAAGAATGCAGAATTAGCCAAGTGGAAAAAGAGGTTCAAAAGCTCACTGAAGAGAATTATAGTTCTCTCAAAATTAGAATGGAACAGATGGAGTCTAATGACTTTCTGAGAAACCAAGAAATCACAAAACAAAACCAAAAGAATGAAAAAATGGAAGAGAATGTGAAATATCTCATGGGAAAAACAACTGACCTGGAAAATACATCCAGGAGAGACAATTTAAAAATTATGGGACTACCTGAAAGTCATGATCAAAAAAAGAGCCTAGACATCATCTTCCATGAAATTATTGAGGAAAACTGCCCTGATATTCTACAACCAGAGGGCAAAATAAGTATTGAAAGAATCCATCGATCACCGCCTGAAAGACATCCAAAAAGAGAAACTCCTAGGAACATTGTGGCCAAATTCCAGAATTCCCAGGTCAAGGAGAAAATCCTGCAAGCAGCTAAAAAGAAACAATTCCAGTATTGTGGAAATACAATCAGGATAACCCAAGATCTAGCAGCTTCTACATTAAGGGATCGAAGGGCATGGAACAGGATATTCCAGAAGTCAAAGGAACTAGGACTCAAACCAAGAATCACCTACCCAGCAAAACTGAGTATAATACTTCAGGGGAAAATATGGTCTTTCAATGAAACAGAGGACTTTTCAAGCATTCTTGATGAAAAGACCAGAGCTGAAAAGAAAATTGGACTTTCAAACACAAGAATGAGAAGAAGCATGAAAAAGTAAACAGCAAAGAGAAGTCATAAGGGACTTACCAAAAGTGAACTGTTTACATATCTACATGGAAAGACAATATTTGTAACTCTTAAAACTTTTCAGTATCTGGGTAGTTGGTGGGACCACACACAAACACACACACACATGTACATGCGTGCATGCACACACACATACACACATGCACGCACATACAGAGACAGAGAGCACAGAGTGAATTGAATAGGATGGGACCATATCTTAAAAGAAATTAAGGTAAATGGTGAGAGAGAAATGTAGTGGGAGGAAAGCGGGTGAAATGGAATGGGGTAAATTATATCTCATTCAAGAGGCAAGCAGGAGACTTTTTAGTGGAGGGAAAAAGAGGAGAGCTGAGAAAAAAACAAGAAGTTTACCCTCATCACATTCGACTAAAGGAAGGAATAAAATGCACACTCATTTGGTATGAAAACCTATCTTACAATACAGGAAAGTGGGGGAGAAGGAGATAAGCAGGGTGGGGGGGATGATGGAAGGGAGGGCAATGGGAGGAGGGAGCAATTTGAAGTCAACACTCTTGGGGAGGGACAGGATCAAAAGACAGAATAGAAACAATGGGGTCAGGATAGGATGGAGGGAAATAACAGTTAGTCTTACACAACACGACTAATATCAAAGTCATTTGCAAAACTACACAGATAGGGCCTATATTGAATTGCCTGCCTTCCCAAAGGGAATGGGTGGGGAGGGAGGGATGGGGAGAATTTGGAACTCAAAGTTTTAGGAACAACTGTTTAGTATTGTTGTTGCTACTAGGAAATAAGACATACAGTTAATGGGGAATAGAAAGTCATCTGGCCCTACAGGACAAAAGAGAAGATGGGGACAAGAAAAGGGAGGGATGATAGAAGAGAGGGCAGATTGATGATAGGGAAAATTAGAATGCTCGGTGTATTGGGGTGGGAGAGGGGAGAAAAGGGGAGAAAATTTGGAACCCAAAATTTTGTGAAAATGAATGTAAAAAGTTAAATAAATTTTTATTAAAAAAAAAAAAGAAGTTATACCAAAACATATACCATGATATAATATGGATGACCATAAAGTTACATGGTTCTGCTGAAAAATACAATGAATAATTTATTCATCCCATAGAAAACCTATCATATGATACAGAAATATCACTTGGACTTCATAAGTATAGAATTCTTAGAATACACCAAGAAAAAATAGTGACTAAAGGCTCTGAACTAGAATTTGGAAGTCATATTGAATCAAAGGATAAAGGGAACACTTGAACAAACCTTGGTACATTCAAGCAAAACAAAAGAATAAAGAAAGCTATGTAAAGATATTTTTGTCATCTGCCAATGCAAAAGTTAAAACACAATTAAAAAACACTTTTTGAACAAATAAAGTCAGACCTAAGTAAGTGGAAAAACATTAGTTGCTCCTGGGGAGGGTGAGCCAGTATAATGAAAATGACAATTCTACCTAAATTAAATTTACTTATTCAGTGTTATACCAATAAAACTACCAGATAACTATTTTGTAGAGCTAGAAAAAATAATATCAAAATTCATCTGGAAGAACAAAAGGTTCAGAATATCAAGGGAACTAACGAAAAGAAATGCTAGGAAAGGTGGCCTAGCCCTACCAGATCTCGTATTATAAAGCAGCAATCATCAAAACCACTTGGTATTGGCTAAGAAACAGAGGGGTAGACCAGTGGAATAGGTTAGGTACTCAAGACAGTAGTCAATGAATATAGCAATCTACTGTTTGATAAACCCAAAGATCCCGGCTTCTGCAATAAGAACTCACTGGTTTGACAAAAACTGCTGGGAAAAGTAGAAAACAGTGTGGTAGAAACTGGGTGTAGACCAATGCCTGACACAGTACACAAGAATAAAATCCAAATGGATACATGATCTAAGTATAAAGACTGATACTATAAATAAATTAGAAGAGCAAGGAATAGTGTATTTGTCAGATTTATGGAGAATGGAGAAATTTTTGACTAAACAAGCGAGAACATTATGAAATATAAAATGGATAATTGTGATTACATTAAATTGAAAAGTTTTTGCACAAACAAACCCAATACAACCAATATTAGGAGGGAAGCAGAAAACTGGGAGAGTTTTTGCAACTAGTATCTGTGATAAAGCCCTCATTTCTAAAATATATAGAGAACTGAGTCAAATGTATAAGAATACAAGTCGTTCCCCAATTGATAAATGGTCCAAGGATATGAACAGGCAGTTTTCAGAAGAAGAAATTAAAGCTATCTATAGTCATATGAAAAAATGCTCTAAATCACTATTGATTAGAGAGATGCAAATCAAAACAACTCTGAGGTACTACATCACACATATCAGACTGGCCAACATGACAAAACAGGAAGATGATAAATGTTTGAAGATGTGGGAGAACTGAAACACTGATTCATTGTTGGTGGATCTGTAAGCTGATTCAATCATTCTGGAGAGCAATTTGGAACTATGCCCAAAGGGCTATAAAAATATGCATGGCCTTTGACCCAGCAGTATCACTTCTAGGACTGTATCCCAAAGGGATCATAAAAATGGGAAAGGGTCCCACATGTACAAAAATATTTATAGCAGCTGTCTTTGTGGTGGTCAAGAATTGGAAATCAAAGGGATGCCCATCAATTGGGGAATGGCTGAATAAATTGTGGTATATGAATGTAATGGAATACTATCGTGCTAGAAGAAATGAACAGGAAAACTTCAGAGAGGCCTGATGGTGCTGAGTGAAAGGAACAGAACCAGGAGAACTTTGTACACAGTAACAACCATGGTGTGTGACGAATTTTTCTGGTAGACTTAGTCTTTCACAGGAATGCAAGAACCTAAAAAATTCCCAATGGACTCTTGAGGCAAAATGCCATCCACATCCAGAGAAAGAACTATGGAATTGGATGGCAGAATGAAGCAGACTATTTTCTCTTGTGTTTTTTTTAATTTTTCTCATGGTTTCTCCCATTTATTTTAATTCTTCCCTGCAACATGCCTAAAGTGAAAATGTATTTAGTAGGAATGTGTAGAACCCATATAAGATTGCATGCCATCTTGGGAAGGGAGGGGGAGAAAAATCTAAGATTTATGGAAATGACTATAGAAAATTGAAAACAAATTAATAAAAAAAATTTTTTAATTTTAAATTTAAAAAAAAAAGAGGCCAAGGCCTCTCAGCATCCAGAGCCTGTCAGTTGTCCTGATCAGTATCTTGCCACTGGACCCAGATGGCTCCAGAGGAGAGAGACAAGCTGATGACTTTGCATAGCCCTCCCTCACTTAAATCCAATTCACTGCTAAGTCTTATGTCACCTTCCTGATGTCTTGGTCCTCTTCAAGAACCAAGGAGAAACAACAAAAAAGCTGGGACTAGATACCCACCACTAGATTTATCTAATGTAAATCAAAAATGGTTTGCCTCCAGATAGAGCCTTTGAAAGAACTAAGATTAAAGAACAGAAAGGAAAGGCTGTCTACCGGTAATGTTCACATAAAATTCAGCCAACAAGATATCAACAAAGAAGCTTTGAACAAATGGCCAAGTCATATAGATTTACAGAAATGGAGAGGTTTACAATAGACACTAGGCAGGGTCACTGCCACCAAAAACTACATGAAAGTTTTCCCTTAAAGAAGCTAGATTTGATTGACACTAGTTATTCAAGAAATTAATAGAAACTGTGCATTATATCAGTTTGCAAAAAATTAGCACCTAGAAAGACATCCAGGTCAGACAACTAGGAGGCCAGAATTATGTGCTAGATACTTGATACATGCAATCCTTGTACTACAAATGCAAACTTCAAAATATTCTTAAAAATTCAACAAACAAGGGGTAGCTATGTGGCAAAAGTGGATAGAGCACTGGCCCTGGAGTCAAGGGGACCTGAGTTCTAATCAGACCTCAGACACTTACTGTGTGACCCTAGGTATGTCACTTAACCTCGATTTTGACAAATAAACTGTTCAGGAACCAGAACACAGATAAAACTGTTGCATACAATTGTCCTGATATAACATTTATTTTTTTTAAATTTAAGAACATTTTCAACAGATATTACCATACTGAATATTGATAATTTCCAAACTGTATAAAACAAAATGTTTCCAAAATCCAAAGATTGATCAGAAGAAATTAAAACTTTTGGGGAACAGGATGAAGTACATAACACTGCCATCATTATTGCATCTGCTCCTGGAGATGTTTTAAACATGCCTTCAGTGAGCCTAGTTTATCAGTTTTTTAAAAGTAGTCATTTTATGATGAGCAGGATGATGTCAGAAAAACCTGGAAAAACTTGTATCAGCTGATACAAAGTGAAATGTACTGCGTACAAGGTACTGTAGTTGTTGTGTTCGTCCTTTGTTGCCAAAGAAAACCATGCCATCAGAGAAATGATGACATGACTTGCACTTGACTTTGTTTTGACTGAGGGAGGCTGTGCAGGTCACCAGCCTCACTTCTCCTCCAGAGCCATCTGAATTCAGTGACTGGATACTCATCAGGATGACTGCAGGAAGCTCAGGATGCAATGGGAGACCTTGGTCTTTAGGCTTAGGTCTTATCAGGTACTCACTTAAGAGTGAGGAAATAATGCCCATACAGGAAATAGGCTTCTTTAAAAAGTAGTCAGGGGGATAGAATAAGAAATAAGAATAAAATAGAAAATAAATAAATCAAGCTGGGTGGGGCAGGAGCCTCAGGGTGGTTGTTTTGAAGAGAAACTGTTACTACAGACATTTACTCTAAGCCAGAAGGGTCCAAAAACAGCCATTGAGTGGAACCTGGGAAGGAACTCGTATATCCAAGACAACTCTGAAGGACTTATGATGAAAAATGCCATCGATACCCAGAGAAAGAAATGATGGTGTCTGAATACAGGCTCAAACATACTTTTTTTAACTTTATTTTTCTTGAGTTTTTTTTTTTTTGCCTATGTTTTCTTTCACGACGTGACTAATATAGATATGTTTTGCATGACTACACATCTATAGCCTATATTGAAATGCTTGCCTTCTCAACGGGGATGGAGGGAGGGAGAGAATTTAGAACTCAAAATTTTAAAGGTGAATGTTGAAAATTGTTTTTACATGTAACTGGAGAAAAAATTAAAAAAAACTTTTAAAAAGTAGTCATTTTATCCATCTGTCCCAACAGACTGAAGAACATATACACAAAATAGCAAGCTAGCATCTTGTCCCAGCACCCTTTTTAACTGAACCTCAACGCTCAAAGTATAAGACAGCAACAATGTAACAAGACAGTAACAATGTAACTCATAGGAACGCCAAAATACGAGTTATTATCACTTCCCTTGCACAGTATGCGTGTCACGGATGCGCATAATGGGTTCCTGTTCAGGGCCGGGACCACGCTTTTTTTGGATTCCCTGCCCTTCCGGCACAAACTATTTTAAAAAGTGCACGTGGATGGTGACAGCAGTATCCCGGGGCTCAACCACGCCCCCGTTTTAAGGTTTACGAAGCATTTTTTTCACAGCAACCCTGTGAAGCAGGTCAAGGACGCAATCGTTTACGAAGCGCCTACCATGTGCCAAGCGCAAAGCTAAACTCCGGGGATTTAAATTAAAAAAGACAAAAAGCAAGCTTTATTCTAACAATGCAGTCAGGCGGTGCCAAGACGGACGCTCAGACTAAGCCGCGTGCCCGTAAACGAGTCACCGCCGCCTGCCTCAGTTTCCCCAACTGTAAGAGTACCAGAGTTGGGGTGTAGATTTAATCACATTTTTACAAAGCACTTTCAGCATGAACGGCCCCTGCCCCCGAGGGGCTTCTAGTCTACAGTCCCACACACGGAAGTCACTCCACTAAGAAAAACTGCGCCCCTCCCCCTTCCCTCCCCCGCTGGGAGAGCTAACGGAACCCCGGACAGGCCCGGTCGGCCCGGCTCACCCGCTGCGGTGTAGCCGGCGAGCCGAGGCTCCTCACCCGCCACATGGCGCGCCGAGGGCTGGGGAAGTAAGCCGAGCGCCTCAGCCCCTCCGGGTCCACAAAGCCGCCTAGAAGCCGAGCGGTGAAAGCTCAGGAGCCGACGCCTCCTTGCCATCCGCCGAACCCATTCGAACGGGCCGCGCGCTCCGCGGCTATTGGCCAGTGCGCCGTGACGTCACCGACTCAGCCACGCCCCCCAGCCTCGCTCGGGTCAGGGCTTTGCGCTCTTGGCCTCTGTGCGTCCCTTCCCTCTGGCGTACGCGGGCGTCTGTCAGCGATTCTGTCAGGGAGGCGGGGGTGCCTCCAGCGAGGGGCGGAGTCAGCGCAGCCGCAGGACGGGGCCAGCGAGGGTGGGAACTTCGCTAATAGCCACGCCCATGAGATGTTTGCTTCTGCAGATTTCGAGGCTTAATAGACTCTGGGAAGACCTGAATTGTGCCGATATCCACATTTTTTATGCCGTAAACTAACCCGACTACATACGGAGGCTCACAGCTAAACATGAAGCCGCCTTGGAGAAGCAGAGTTGTCATAGCTTTTCATGGAGTGATTAAAGGTTCGCAAAGCAGTTCCAGTTGCTCCTTACAACGACCCTGCAAGACAGACTATTACCTATCTATTACCTAGCAAGATAAGCTATTATCCCCATTTTGCAGATGAGGAAACTGAGGCTGAGAGAGGGGAAGTGGTCCAGGCATCCAGCCAAGTGTCTTAGGCTCCGGAGTCTAAAGGTCTTCCTGACTCCCAAGTCCAGCCATCTGTACACGTTGACCCCTCGATGGTTTCATTGTGTGCCAAGTGAGATGACTTGTCCTATCGTGGGAGACCTGGTCTTTATTTCAGGCAGTGATAAGTCAGTCAACAATCATTTATTAGGAATATGCAAAAGGACCGTTGTAAAAATAGTCACAGCTTATGTGCCAATGTTTGTTGAAGAGGATAAAGTTTCTGAGAAATTTCAGCAAGAATTTCACCAAAAATACCCAAATAAATCAATTATAAGTAACTTCATATGAAAATGGGCACAAGGAATGATGGTTTAAAAAATTAATTTAAAAAAAACAATTCATGGCTCAGAAATGAGAGGTCAAAGGTTTGTATACTGCCAAGGAGCTCCATTTCAAAAAGAGATTTGACCATAGAGGCAAACATTACAAAAAGTAAAATTGAAAATAGCTTAACAGAAAAGAGACAATTAATTACCCATGTCCAGAGTTCTTTTCTGAATTAGCTATGTATTAGCTATGTGTTTGTTAGACCGCCAACTAGAAGGAAGGTCAAAATTAACACCACATAGAAGGATAGAGGGGAGAAGACACCACCTGTGATCGAAAACCCAATCTATTATTTAAATAACCTGAAAAAGCAATATAGTGAAAGACTTCGTTACTCTGACCAACAGAATTATCCAAGACAATTTCAAAGAACTCATGACAAAAAATGCTATCCACCACCAGAGAAAGACTCGATGACTTCTGAGTACAAACAGAAGTGTAATTTTTTTTTTACTTTCTTCATTTTTCTTGCTTTTTTTTGCAACATGACTAACATGGAAATGTTTTGCATCATTTCAAATATATCACATTGCTTGCCTTCTCAGTGGGTTGGGGAGGACCTGGAGAGAGGAAGAGAATTTGGAACTCTACATTTTTAAAAATGAAAAAACCCTGTTAATCCTGAAAAATGGGAAATGGATAAAGGTCAAGACATTGATTCTTATTATCAATATTGTTAAAAGTTTAAGCAATATAAAGGCAATTGCCAAAATGAAGAGATCAAAAAGAGTCCAGAAACCATCTCCAGCATTAAACACTTGCCAACTGAGCCAGGCCAACACTCTTTTAATTCAGATGCCTTAAGGCATTGGTAGGTCATTGAATCGTTAATAAAAGGGGGTTTAATTCTGTAGAGCAATTTGGAACTATGCTGAAAGGGTTATAAAATCATGCATACCCTTTGACCTAGCAATACCATTACTAGATCTGTATTCCAAAAGAGAAAAAAACAAAAACAAAAAGGAAAAGGATCTATATGTCCAAAAATATTTATAGCAGCTCTTTTCTGGGGGTAAAAAATTAGAAATTAAAGGGATGCCCATCAACTGGGGAATGGATGAACAAGTTGCGGTATGATTGGTTGTTGTCCTTCATCTTCAAAGAGGATCAAAATGACATCATCATGATAAAGTGAAATTTCAGTGTTTCCGACTGTGGCTGATCAGACTAATACAAGCTCAGAATGCTCTACCACAGCTTGGGCACAGATAGTCTGTCCATATGAATATTTGGGGTGGATGTTCCAAATCTGCACATCCTGCATATACTTTGTGCTGTCTCAATTCTGCTTGGCTCAAAGAGCTTATCACTCTTTCTGATGTGGGCACGCCATGCTGAGCAGCACAGTCAAATCCAAAGTTCTTGAGAGAGAACTTGAGAGTGTCCTTGTATCGTTTCTTCTGGCCACCATGTAATTGCCTGCCCCATGTGAGTTCTCCATAAAAATAGTCTTTTGGGCAAGCATACATTTTGCATTTGAACATGGTCAGCCCATCAGAGTTATGCTCTCCGAAGCACAGTTTGAATACTTGGCAGTTCAGCTAGAGCAAGGACCTCAGTGTCTGGTACCTTATCCTACCAGGTGATCCTCAGAATCTTCCTAAGACAGTTCAGATGGAAGCAATTCAGTTTCCTGGCATGGCGCTGGTAGACTGTTTATGTTTCACAGGCATATAACAATGAGGTCAGCACAACAGCTCTGTAGACCTTCAGTTTGGTAAGTCAGTCTAATACCTCTTCTCTTCCAAACTTTTCTTCAGAGCCTTCCAAACACTGAGCTAGCTCTGGCAATGCATGCATCAACTTCATTGTCAATGTGTACATCCCTGGAAAGTACACTACCAAGGTAAGTGAACTTATCTACAGCATTCAAAACGTCTTCATTTACTGTAATCAATGGTTCCACATATGAATGGTGTGGTGGTGGCTGATGCCGCACCTGTTTTCTTGGTGCTAATTATTAGGCCAAAATTAGCACAGGCAGCAGAGAATTGATCCATACTTTGTTGTATCTCAACTTCAGAGGCTGCATTGAGTGCACAATAATCTGTGAACAGAAAATCATGCACCAACACTCCCTCCACTTTTCACATTGAAGAACTTGCCATCAGTATGGTAATTGATTTTGATGCCATGTTCATCCTCATTGAAAGCATTTGTCAACATGGCTGAAAACATCATGCTGAAAAGCATGGGAGCAAACACACAGCCCTATTTCACTCCATTGGTGACTGGGAAGGCACGAGAGCATTGTCCATTATCCAGATCCTGGGCAAACATGCCATCATGAAATTGACATACAATATTAATGAACTTCTCCGGGCAACCAAATTTTGACATAATTTTCCATAAACCCTTATGACTAACAGTGTCAAAGGCATTGTGTCAGATCTACAGATGTTGTATACAGACCTCTGTCTTGCTCCTGGCATTTCTCCTGGAGTTGTCAGGCAGCAAACACCATATCAACCATTCCTCAGCCCTTTCTGAAGCCATGCTGACACTCAGGTATATGACAATTTTCCAGGTGAAGAATCAACCTATTAAGGAGGACTCTAGCAAGAACTTCACCAACAATGACTAAGAGAGAGGTCCCCCTGTGATTGTCGCAGCTTTTACCTTTATAGAGATGGACAATGGAGGCATCCTTGGACTCCTAGGGGATAACCTCCTCTTGCCATATAACCTGGAAAATTTCAGTCAGCTTTTGTATCAGCAATGGTCCCCCTACCTTGTAAATCTCAACTGGAATAGAATCAGCACCAGGCACTTTGCCACATGAAAGGAGTCAAATGCCCTCAAAACCTCTTCTTCAGTTGCAAGTTCAGCTAAGGAGGGATTGACTTCAACCTGAGGCAAACGGTCAATGGCCTCAGCATTGATTGATGATGGTCTGTTGAGAACACTGTGGAAGTGTTCAGCCCATCTCTCTAGGATCATGTCCTTATCACTAATCAACATCGCTCCATCAGCACTGAGTAGTTGTGATGCACCATAGGTTTTTGATGCATAAATAGCTTTCAAGGAATCATAAAAGCACTTTGGATTGTTACTATCAGCATAAAACTGAATTTCATCTGCTAAGCTGTGGTATATGATTGTGATGGAATACTATTGTACTGTAAGAAATGATGAGCGGGATGCTTTCAGAAAAACCTGGAAAGACTTGCATGAGCTGATGCAAAGTGAAATATACTGAGTAAAAAGTAACAGCAATGTTATAAAATGATCCTTTATGAATGACTTTGCTATTCTCAGAAATATAATGATCCAAGAGAAAAGGAAATTTACTTAGCCCTAACACAGAATATTTGCTAAGGATACAGTAGTACATAGGTTAGGCAGATTTACCCCAGCAGGACAAGATGTAGTGAGTTACCTGCTCTTGGCACATCCACTAAACTTTAAGGACCCTAACCCCATATAGGTGGGCCTTTTTATGCCGTTAGGTGACCAAGAAGCCACATACAGGCAGAGGCTACCAGGAAATTGTGTCAAGAAAGGCATAGCTTTAACCTTTCCCTCTTTCTGGGTCAAACTTCAACTTTTTCACCTTTTCTCTAAAGGGAAATTCTAGTTTAGCCCATGCTATGGGAATTGGGCTGGAGTGTGGGGGGGAAACCCCGGTAGATACTGGTGTTATCACACATAGCATGCAAATGCAACAGTGATTTAAAGGACATGTTAATCTGTAAAAATATTTTGGAGAATGATGGAAAGTAATGAGTAGCATCAGCTTACAGAAAATTGAAAGCAGAAGATGAGAATGGGAACCTGCAGAAAGCTTGGCATGAGATTAAAACCAGCTCATTCCAAGAGCATTTGTAAATGAACCTGGAATGAGGACAGAGATACAAAATTGAACAGATTTGTGAATATTTCTACAGCAATCTATCTTCACACGGATAGCAGCGGAACCACCCACCATATTTGGATTCTCAACACCTCAGTCTTTGATGTGATATGCACAAAAAATGGGGAAAGGGGACATTGATGAACCAGAGCAGTGGGAGATGGAAGTGAAACAATTTTTAAAGTCATTACAGATCATTTTCAATCTGAAGAGAAGGGATAGAATAACTCATCCCCAAAAAAAGGATGAAAAGTCAGTAATGGTGTTATTTCCCCACAAAAAGTTACCTAGGCAGTAGAAGTTTAGTAGCTACTAACTCATATGCTTGCTTTCTTGTCCTTATGAGATCTTCATGAAAATGATCTACACATTTATCAAAGTAATTGTGGATGAAAATATGAGAAAGGAGCAGACAGGATTTCATGGATGATTTTTCCATAAAAGATCATATCTTTATAAACATGAGTCATTGAACTATATAGAAAAAATAAGACGATGCATTTATTATTTATTATCCAAAAATGGAGTCAGATAAAAATTAAACTGTAAACATCCTCTTTACAATTTCCCATATTTAAGATCATATAACATTATTTGATAGATATACTGTGCAGAATTAATTTTGTTCAGTGAGCCTCAGATTATCAGAGGCATATAGGTAATACAGTGAAGAGTGCTGGGACTGGAGTCAAGAATAACTGAGTTCAAATCCAACCTTAGAAACTTACTAGCTGTGTGACCCTGGGCAAGTCACTTAATCTCTACCTGCCTTATTTTCCTCAAGTCTAAAATAAGGATTATTATAGTACCTACCTCCCGAGGTTGTTGTGAGGATACAATGAAATAACATTTGTAAAACATTTAGCAGAGTGCCTGGCATAGAACAGCCATGCTAACTATTATTAATATCATTTTAGGCATAAAAGTTATTTGTTCACCAAAGGTGTTCACCACTGTCATGAAGGATGTCCAGCCTACAGTCCAAATAGAAGAGAGATTCCCAAAAGGTATCAAATCTTATCACAGATTTACAACAGGAAGGGACCTTTGAAGTCAGTTAGTAAACTTCCTCTTTTCATAGATCAAAAAACTGAGACCCAAAATGTTTAAGTAGGATGAGGTCACACAAGAAGTCATTGAAAGATCTAGGATGTGCACCCAGAGTCTTTGACTGCATTGATTCTCTAGAGAGTTTTTTCTGTGGATGTTATTATCCTGATTTCACTAAGGCCTCTTCAAGGAGGTCCACAAGCATCCACGCAGGAAATAACTATTGGGTTCCCATGGGTGAAAGCATGGATGGATTCCCATGTACACAAGTGGTGGGAGCACCCACGTCTGTGAGACTTCTCTATATACAAACTACATACAAACTGCTATTCAGAAAAATATTTATTGAATTGAACTGCAGGACAATTCAAATACAATTATTGAGGGAATGGCTTAACAGAGCTAGACGAAAGAAAAACCTGCCTTTTGGAGAATAAGAGGTCTACAATATTAAGGGAAATAATGGGGACAAGGGGCTAGGCTTTTGAAGAGATAACAAAAATAAGGCTCTGCCCTCCTTTCTTTGGAAGGAGCAAGTTTGTTTCTCTTTCCTGGAGAGGCCTGAGTAAAGGCCAAAAAAAAAAAAAGGCAGCAAGACTTTACTAGACTTGGCCCTAAAGTATGGTGACATTGTTTTTTTAAACCACCTATAAAGTGAAGGAATTGAATTAGAGCTTGATGCCTTTTAAGGTCTATTCCAGATCTAAATGTGTGATATTCTGAACTCCGTGCTTTCCCTCTCAGCTTTCCTCCAGAACACTGGCCAGAATTGGAACATAGTCCTATTTCCCATACCTAGGATCATAGACTTGGAGCTGAAAGGGAGAGAAGGGCATCTCATTCAAATCCGCTCCTCTTACTTTTACTGATATGACAACAGAGGCCACTGGAGAAGTTAAGTGACCTGTCCAAGGCCACACAGAGCCAGAATATGAACCCAGGTCCTACAGACAAGCCAGTCTGTATTTCCTATTTGGCATGCTTATTCCATAAGTCATATGGCTTAATGGAGATGCTCAAAGGAGCACAGAAGGGGAAGTAGGGACCTCAAGGAAAACATCTACCATTACCCCAAACTAGGGCAGCAGCGGACATCCCCCAAAATAGGACAGGTCTCAGATTTCCTCCCCCACTTCCTCCAGGACCAGGATTTACTCCTCCAAAGAGGGAATGGATATAAGGGGGCATGTTACCAGAGAGCCTTGGCCTCAGTGATTTCCAAACCATGGCAGAATGAGGGGATCCATAATGGTCTTGGGAGAAATTGTTCTCAAGACTCTCAAGACTTGGCTCACCTTTACAACAATCTCTTATCAGTTCAAAGGATGTGCCTCTTAGGTCCATCTTTACTCCTTACATCAGGGAAGCTGAACAGTCTCATGTGTTTTATAGGGAAGGATGGAACCACACTCAGGTCAATCTCGTTGGTTCCCTACCTTTGATATCACAGTCAGAAGGATGCCAGTTAGACAAGAAACTAGAAGGTTCTAGGCATAGATTTCAAATGAATTTGAATGTGTGTGTGTGGGGGGGTGTCCAGAAAAGTGGGAGAGCAGGAAGGAAAGGATGTATTATAGGCAATTTGTTGGACAGAGAAAGACTAGGCTGGAAGACTGAGGTTTTTCCAGGCAGTAACATAAGGTATTATTAAATATCTACTATTAGTAAATACTGACAAATTCTACAACCTGGGAGTCATTTGTGGTCATGCCTGATACTTACCACTACTCATCTTTTCCAGGTGCTGGGAGATTGGGTGTGCTATGTGTGATGTGTGGAGTAGAATGAACCAAAATAATGATTGCTTACATAGTGTTTGATGAACTCAAAGGCCTAAGTTACCTGGAGAAAAACTTGAACTTTGGCAAAAACTGCTGGGGAAATTAGAAAGCAGTTTGGCAGAAATTGGGTGTAGACCAGCATCTCATACCGTATACCAAGATACATTCCAAATGAGACATAACAGGTGACATCATAACCAAATTAGAGAAAGAAGGGAGGGAATTAATCTCAGATCTATAAATAAGGAAGAATTCATGATTAAATAAGTCATAAAGGGGATTGTAGGAAATCAAATGGATAGTTCTATTACATAAAAGTTTTTATACAGACAAATCTAATGCAGTTAAAATTAGAAGGAAAGAAGTAAAAAAAAATCTGGGGGACAAAGTCTTTTTGTATTGAATTTCAGTGATAAAGGTCTCATATCCAAGATATATAAAGAACTGATAAATAGGAAATTTTCAAAGGAAGAAATTCAAGCTATCAATAACCATATAAATAATGCTCCAAATCACTAATAACGAGAGAAATGCAAATTAAAGCAACTCTGATATTGTACTGAATACCCATCAGTTTGGCAAAGATGACAAAAGAAAATGACAGATGTTAGAGGCACTGTGAGAAGACAGATACAAAAATACATTGTTGATGGAACTGTGAATTGGTTCAGCCATTCTGGAAAGCAATTTGGAACTGTGCCCCAAAAGAGTAAAACTTTGACCCAGCTATAAACACTACTAGTCCTAAAATTCAGAGACCAAAGAAGGAAGAAAAGGACCCCTATGAACAAAAAATAGAGCAGCTCCTTTCATAGTAGCCAAAACCTGGACATTAATGGAGTGCCCACCTCTTGGGGATTAGATAAATAAATTGTGGTATATGAATGTAATGGAATACTATTGTTGCATAAGAAATGATGAAACGGATAGTTTTAGAAGAAAGAAGGAAGTTCTCTATGAACTGATGCAGAATGAGCAGAATTAGGCAAAAATTTATACAATTGCTACATTCTAGAAAAAAACAACTTTTTAAGACTTTAGAACTCAAATTAATACAATGATAAGCCATGAATTCAGAGGATTAAAGATGAGTCATGCCATTCCCCTCCTACCCAGAGAGATAATGGACTTAAAATCCAGAATGAGGAGTATATTTGTCAGCATGGCCAATGTGGGGATTTGCTTTGCTATTTGTTGAGAGGGTTTTTGTTATTTTTTATAAATATTTTATATTTTATTTATATTTATTTAAATATATTATATTTATATTTTATATTTTTAAACCTATCATTTAAGAATTAGTGGCTACCTAGAAGGTTGTCTAAGGCATCTTGAATGCGCAGCATGGTGTCTCAATTTCACTTCATTCTCTTGCTTAAAGAACAGTAATAATGCATATTTAGATCTTTTTAGCCCTCTTTACTTCACCTATAAGAAATATTAGGAGGCCATTGAAGGAGCCCACCTCCTTCATCATTGCCACCAACAGCCACTGATGGAAAGGTAAGCTGGACAACCCCAGGAGCCATTATCTCCCTCCCCGCCAGACAACCACTCCTGCTTCCTGCATAGCACCAGTCACCATTCTAGAATAGTAGAAACCCCTCTGTCTATGATGATGCCATCAATTAATTTCTTTCTAGTGGTTCTTGAGGTCTTCCATCTCAGAAATGGCAATTTTATCAGATCACTCTTGAAAAGGTCTGGAATCTTTAAGGTAGACTATGTATGTTACTCCCTACAAAGAGTTTTTGTGTAGTTTCTTTCTTATCATTCCATTCCATTCCTTTAGTCACCAAAGTTGAGTTTCTCCAGATCTACTTTTAAGGCAAAGGCCTCAGTCAGTCCTCCATGGTCAGTCCTGCTACTCCTGGCCTCATTTTATAAAATTCTACACAGGAAGGAAGGAGAGGAAGGATGTTCAGGCACTGAACCCCAAACACTTATTGTACTCAGCCACAACTCCCCCTGGGAAATTTAAGCTCACAGTGAGTTATCCTCTTTCAGTTTACAGAGACCTAACCTCCTCCAAAACACTATAGAGGTAACTTTTACAAATTTCTTTCATAAAATGATTATAATACAATTGTCATTTGGGATCCACTGTTCTGTGCAGTAGGACATTCTCCATCTGCCATCTTTCTGATCATAACAATATGAGCTCCCATGAAGCCAAGTAGAAAGTAGAAAAAAATGAGTGACAAACCATGGCTTGGGTTCTTGGGGTCCTGGACCTTTTCTCCAAACCAAATGCCAGCTTGGTGGAATTCAGCCTCTGATAAACTAATTTCTGATTCTCCTCTATTGGGTATTTAGTCCATGTGTGACCATCTGAGCAAGATTCCTGGATCTTTTTAGCTGCATTCTGCTGGCATTATTTTTGAAGAGGGATGTTTTGAAAGGAGTTGCTCCATCCACCATTCCAAAGCAGTTCTTCCAAGAAGATGATATGGGGCAATCTCTCATTTGACTTCTCTCTGTGACCTATCCATGAAGAGACACTGTGAAGCTGATGAGAAGTAACTGGACCTGTTACTGATCTTCTTCTTCTCTCTTTGTGACATGTTTCTTTACCAGACATAGCAACTCTGCCTTTTTAAAGGACTATCCTTGCTTTTTAGTCATTGTCAGGTCCTCCCACGTCACAAGAACCTTATCAAAAATCAACCACCTGGCTACTCAAGTGGGCCAATCTGACCCTATCCATCTCCTCTGCAGTCATCATGAACCTTTTACTGCAAGCCTCTGAAGCAGTCTCTCAATACATAACACAAGGCTAAAGGATTTTTCTCCTTCATATTGAAAGGTATTAATAAACAGGACACAGGCTCACACCATCAGATTGTTCACTAAACTTCTTCAGGAACTGGATCTGGGGAGACTGCATTTTTAAGAGATGTACAAGCTCAAAAATGAGTTCCTTGGGGTTTTCCATTAAGATTTAAGGGGCACCCCAAGAATTTCTCTTTTGAGTAAAGATATATCCATGAGTCTCAATCTTCTGGAGATAGCCCCAGTCTATAAAGCCCAATCAGTAAGGCATCAGTGGATAAATCCACTTCATTAGGAAGGACCCTTCTGATGCCTACCTCAAGGTACACATCCTATGTAGTTATCCCTTCCACATCACAGAGGTTGGGGGTACCCAAGATCTGGAAAATCCATGTAAAATGTTTTGACCCTCCCTTTGTACCAGAGAAGAAGTCTGAATTTTTTCTTTTTCTTTTATGAGGTGTTTATAGTATTAAAAGATAAATTATATTGATAGTATATAATACTACACATATATTTTATGCATTTCTGAGTTTTTAAACCTTTTGTGTGACATCTGCTGGCCTTTGCACATTGTGGCTTCCACAAAACTTCCCCCAATTCTCAATTAATTTCTTATGCCAATTGAAACCTTGATGAGGAAAGTCAATATGCGGAAAGGATAACTAAGTCCATCAAGCTAATGAGGTGGTGTGTAGTGGATGGCCTGCGTCCCTACATGGCTCAGTGATGTGGTGAAGACGACACGGGAGAAGAAAGACCAATTCCACTTTATTGATGGGAGGGTCCGGGTATTTATACACAGACACTGCAAGCCTACGTGCCATTCTGCTTGTCTCTGTCCTACTAATTAAATCTGTCTTATAAGACTGATTAAATCAGACTGGGAGCCTAGAGGGCTTCTTGTTTGTCTCATGGAGACAGCAACCGGGCATGAAGAGCTTTTCCAGATGATAATGAGCACAGTCTCAAAGAACAGTTTCCCCGGAAGGTCTATCCTGATCTTGTCAACCGTACTCCACCCTGGCGTTCAACAGAGGGGAAAGAGAAGGCATCAAAATGATCAGAGATTCCTCACTATTTATACTATAGGAATACATACCATTTCCCTTGATAAAGAATCAAGGTTCCTGGAGGGTAGGGTCTAATGGGTCTTTTCCTTGTATCTTTAGCACCCAGCACAGTACTTGGCTCACATCAGGTGCTTCCTAAGTGCTTGTGGAGTGACATCAGGCTATGCCAATCAAGGATCTGATCCTCAAGTCAGTCCTACATCTATCATGCCCTGCTTGAGACTACGGATAATATTTTCTGCATCACAAGCTGCTCAGAGTGGCATTCCTACCAGCGGGATCCTCACATCATCCAAAGACCAGGAAGTCTTTAAACCAGTATGTCTAGAGAAGACACATGTTCTGGGTAAAGCCATCCTCTAACAGTAAAGAGCCAAGATACTACTGTACTCCAGTAACACTGTTACTTTGTTCTGCTGAGACAATGCTTTTTTGCTTGGTGTCTCCATCTAAGAAGCTGCTAGTGTTCTCTTCCACCATCTGCTGGTCATCTGCTACCCTGTGACTAAGGGGTAGGTAAGATTTGAGACTAAAGATGCACTAATTTACCATCACAAAAATATCAATCCGGGCGAGGAAGACCCTCAAAATTTCTGGCCCAAGCAGGAAACAATTACTACTTACATTCATTCTAAACTATCAAGTAAGGGGGATATAGTCTACTTTTAAGTGTGGGGAGCAACTGGAGGCTTTGTGAGATAAGATAGGGAGTGGTTAAAGCAGAACTCTTGCTGAATAATCAGAGGATCTAGTTGAGATTGTGCAGCCTAAATTCATAGTGTGTTGGTTTTTGTGACTTTCTCTAGGACCTCTTAAGGAGCATTTTAACAGGAGTACAGAAATAAGATTGTTTGACAGAATTAGAGGGCGGGGCTAGATGGTTCAGTGGATTGAGTGCTGAGCCTGGAGTCTAAAAGACTCCTCTTCCTGAGTTCAGATCTGGCCTCAGATACCCTGTTTGCCTCATTTTTTTCATCTGTAAAATCCATTGGAAAAGGAAATGGCAAACTACTCCAGTATCTCTAAGAAAACCCCAAATGAGGTCACAAAAAATAACTAAACAACAATTCTATCAGTTATATATATAGTCTGAGTTTTATCAGCTTGAGTACTGAAGTAAGATATGAAAATCACTGATGAAATTGGGAGACTGCTGTGAAGGTCTGCGAACGACATCCAAAAAGAATGGGAGATGGTAGTATTAATGAACATAGGGACTCTTCTGTCTCTTTTGGTTCCCAATGCCTGGCACAATGAATAAATGCTTATTGATTGAGTAATATTAAAAATGTTCTGAAAATAGCTAAGGTGAGCAAAATATCCCTTCTTATTGGTCCAGTAATTTGTGTGAGAAATGAGCCCAACTGTGAGAAACATGCTCACTTTAAACAAAAAACAATACCTGTTGTATTAATTTGGTGTTCATTCCCCCTGAATGAATGAGTAGCTTCCCAATTAAAGCTACAGGAAGACTACAATTTGTTCAGACCAATGGCAGCTTCTTATACTGTTAAGAATTTTGGACCTCCCGCCACACCATCCATTGCCTCATGACTTCACCTTCTCCTGTCTGATAGGCTTACCCTCAAATACCTCATCAAGCCTGCGCACAAGTTCCTGACCTTTAATCTGACAATGCTAGGTCACAACTCTGATGAACCTGTGAAAACAATTCCTTTCTCTGTTTCCTACACTGGGAAAAGGATGAGTGACTAGAAAAGGAGAGAATTTAGAGGACGGTGGTCTTTTGGGGAAAATATTTTTTCCTTTTTTTTTTGGTTAATAAAAACATTTATTTTGTGTTTTATATAGGACAACCTGAAGTCTGCAACAGGACTGTTGACAGTTACCCAGGGGTTCATAGACAGTGTGTCCAGCTCAACAGCTTTATTCTAGGAACAGGGAATCCACACAAACATATAGGCAGGACTGGAAGGGTGAAATATTTCAATTAAATTGAAGAGGTAGAAGATGTACAGAATGTAAAATTTAAGTCTCTTGAGGGCAGGGATTATGTAATTTTTGTCTTTACATCTCTAGCACCTAACACTGTGTCTTGCACACAGTAAAATGTTAATTTTTTTTTTTTAAGGAAAAGCTAGATAATATAAATAATTGTGTCAAGATTAGAGTGAAATTATGTAGGGCACAATCCAGTGGTCCAAATGATGGGTGAACAGGCTAGGAGTGTGCCTAAGAAGCCACTGGGATAATCTATATAGAGATAGTGTGTGAGAGGAGAGATGTCAGAGTTTGAAGATTACTTCTTAACTGACAACACAATCCTGTACACCCCAGGGCTACAAAGGAAGGTGAAACAAAACAAACCTCTAGTGCTTACCTTCTAGAAACTTACTTTCTAACAGGGTGGGGACATGTAAATAACTCTCTGTACAGGAGAGACACAAAGTAATTAGAAGCTAAACTCTGAGGGGAGACCCTAGTTCTGGGGGTTGGGGAGTCAGGCTGCTGCAGAAGGGGTGCCTGGAACTGAGTTTTAAAGGAAATGGGGGAGGTGTAAAAGGATTGTCTGGCTTCAGTAAGGGCTCAGTTAGATTTGTGTACATAAAATTGTGGATTCAAGATCCTACATTTGGATGATGGAGGAGTATGATTAGTGTAGCAAGTTAGCAGAAAATAGATGAAGCAGTATATTAGGTTAATGTCTTCAGGGTATTAATCTCAAACTATTTCCTAGGCTAAAACTGACAAGTTGTGACCTGCAACAGTATTCAGGGTAGAGGACCCTGACCTTGAGGCCCACCCCTGGAGCTTGTACAGTGAGATTCATTTGCCATTTTCTGCCCAACATGGTCACTTGTTAGATCTCCTCCTCTCCTAGAATTACACTGCTCCCTCCCCCTCCTCCAGTGAACCTACTGAACCCATCCCTACTTTCACTGTCGTCCTTCCCCAACACTGGCTTTACTAGCATCCATACCCATCCTATAATATACCCCTTTAATGTTTCCCTAGATTCCTTTTCCCATTCTGCCATTCTCAACTTTGGGATCATCATCCAACTTCTCTCTTGCTCCCGAGCTGCTGAGGGCCTCTAGAAAAAGTCCTAAATTCTAGCCAACCTGGATCCTCCCTGCCACTCTTCAAGCCCTTTACTTTCCCTTGCCACCTCTTTATTTCATTTCCCACAAAGATGTCTCCAAACTTTTTCTTCTCTCCCCTTAACCACCATCCATATCCTCCCTAAGCACAGAAGATAATCTTACCTTATCTGGCACAAATTCTCCCACAGCTTCCAGGTCATCTCCATTCAGAGTTCTCCTATCTCAAACTCAAATCCAAAACAGAGTTCATTATCTTTTCCCCTACATCTGCTTCTTCCAGAGTCATTGCTTCTTTCTTACCATTCACTTGGAATTATCTTAGATTCTTCTCATCTAATTCAGCCAATTCTACCTTCACAATCAACAAGCACTTACTCTTTTAAATTTTTTTCAAGGAACAAAAAAATAGATTTTCTAATTCTTTCCTCTCCCCCATTGAAGGGGAAAAAAAGGAAAAACAAAACCATTGCAACAAATACACATAGTAAAGAAAAAAAGTTCTAACACTGGCCATGTCCAAAAGCTTTTGTCTGATTCTGCACCCTGACTCTATCACCTCTATCAGGTGGTCCTCTGGAATGATGGTTGGTCATTACATCAATCAAAGTTTTTCATTCTTTCAGAGTTGCTTGCCTTTACAATGTCTTATTTTCCTATTATAAAAAATTCCATGAGAAGAGAGACCATGCTGTCTAAATTTTCTATCTTCCCTACAGCCTAGCAGGGAAAGCATTTAAATGTTTTTTGTATTGTCATACAGTTAGTGTAGCTTTGTCACTGAGTCCTCTGTTTTCCTGGGTGTACCTATTGATGGTCAGAGATTGTGGGACATTGCCATAGGAAAGTTAGTTGTGTACTTACTTCTGTAAGTCATTGTAAGGAGTCTCTTGATACTGATAGGAAGTAGGACAGAAGTTGCTAGCTCCACAAGCTCTATTTCTTTTCTCTCCTAAGTTAAATTACCTAGCAATCAGAAGTATCATAGGGGTTAAAAGGAATTAGTCTATCACAGCTACAGTTAAGTTTCTTACTAGTGTTTTAACAGTATCTTTACAGTGTCTTATAGTGTTTTACTACAGAATTATATAAAGAGATCCAGGGGCATAAAAGGAGTCAAAATGCATTTTCAGATCATAAGTCAAAAAAGAGTTTAAATTGAGGACCTCTCTTGACCTACTTTCCCCCTTCACTTACTAGCTAACCCCCCTCCCTCTCACAGTGATAGCAGAAGAAAAGTTCAAGAGTAGGGCTTAAAAATGCTTAAGAATTTCTCTAGCTAGCTGGCTGGTTAGGTGCAGCTGGTTGGGGTCAACTTCACCAAAGAGCTATAAATAGCTCTGGGGCTATAAAATAACTGGGACTTCCTTCCCCTTAGTGGGGAGAAATCACACAATAGCCAACGACCAGCAGTTTTAGACAAACTGAAGCCTGGGAAACACTGCATCCTGGACTTTGCCAGTCATCTTGACTTTGCCACTGGACTTTGATGATTGGGGTAGAGAGGAAGGCTGACAATTTTGTATAGCTCTAGGCCTCCCTTAAATCCAATTCACTTGAAAGTCATGAGATCACCATGCTCTTCAAGAAAAAAGAAGGAACTGAATAAGAACAACTGAAAAGAACAAGTCCCCAGGGAACTCTTTTAATTACCCTTTTCCTCTCCTCAAAACTTCTGTGTCATGACTCAGTTCCTTCTCATTTGAGTCACAGAAAAGGTATCTCTTAATTCTGATTATATTAAAAAGGTTTTGCACGAACAAAACTAAGGCAGCTAAAATTACTATGAAAGCAAGAAACCAGGGAAAAATTTATAGCATTTTTATTTTTCCCCAGTTACACATAAACAATTTTTAGTATTCATTTTTAAAACTTTGAGCTCCAAATTCTCTCCCTTCCTCATCTCACCCTCATTAAAAAGGCAAGCCATTCAACATAGGTTATACATGCATGTGTAGTCATGCAAAACATTTACAAATTAATGCTGTAAAAGAAAAGATGTACCAAAAAAATACCCTCAATAAAGAAAGTTTAAAAAGTATGCTTCAGTATGTATTGAGACACCATTAGTTCTCTCTGGGGATGGATGGCAGTTTTCATCATAAGTACTTTCAGACCTGTTTCAGATCATTGTAATGCTAAGAATAGCTAAACCATTCACAGCTGATCATCTTATAACATTGCTGTTACTTTGTGCACAGTACATTTCACTCAGCATCAGTTCATCCAGGTTTTTCTGAGAACATCCTTTTCATTTCTTACGGCACAGTAGTATTCCATCATAATCACATACCACAACTTATTCAGTCATTCCTCACTTGATAGGTATCCCCTCAAATTTCCAATTCTATGCCACCAGAAAAGAACTGTTATACATATTTTTGTACATATAAGTCCTTTTCCTTTTTATCTTCTTTGGGATACAGACCTAGTAGTTGTATTGCTAGGTCAAAAGGTATATGGTTTTATAGCCCTATGGGCACAGTTGAAAGATGATGTCTAGGTTTGTTTTTTTTAATCATGGCTTTTAGGTAGTCCAATAATTTTAAAATGATCTCTCCTGCATCTATTTTCCAGGTCAGTTGTTTTTCCAATGAGATATTTCACACTGTCTTCTATTTTTTCATTTTTTTGGTTTTGTTGTTTTTGATTTCCATGAAGTCATCAGCTTCCATTTGCTTAATTCTACTTTTTAAGGAGTTTTTTTTCTTCAGTGAATTTTTGTGCCTTTTTTTCCATTTGATCAGTTCTGCTTTTTAAGACATTCTTCTACTCATTGGCTTTTTGTACTTCTTTTACCATTTGGCCATGTCTGTTTTTTAAGGTGTTTTCTTCTTCAGTATTTTTTGGTGTGTCCTTTACGAAGCTGTTGATTTTATTTTTAATAATTTTTTTCCCATCACTCATTTCTCTTCCCAATTTTTCTTTTACCTCTCTTACTTGACTTTCCAAATCCTTTTTGAGCTCTTCCATGCTTGAGATCAATTTACATTTTTTCTTGAGGGTTTGGATGTCAAAGCTTTGACTTTGTAATCATCTTCTGAATATGTGTTTTGATCTTCCTTATCACCACAGTAACTTTCTATGTTCAGAATACTTATCTGCTGTTTGCTCATTTTCACCACCCTATTTCTTGACTTTGAACTCTTTCTTAAAACAGGACTCTGTTTACAGGGTGGCAGGCACACTGTCCCAAGCTTTAGGGGTTTTGTGTAACTTGTTTCAGAGATATTTCTAAAGACCTGTAAGTTTTCAGTTCTTCCAAGGTGGTATGATCTAAGGAGAGGTGTGTTTACTCCTCTCCTGACCTGTGGTCTGGTCTATGAGTGACCACAAACACTCTTTTCTGCCCTGAGACTATGATGAGAGTCCTGCTCCACTGCAGCAGCAAACTCTAGTGTACTAATGCTTTTTTTTTTTTTTTTGCCCTGGGATTGCCACCCAGATAGCAAAGAGAACCCTGTAATATCCTTCTGGCCAGTTGCTCAACCTTCTTATGGTCTGTGGGTTGAGAGTTCCAGAAGCAGCTGCTGCCACTGCTGATTCAGATCTGCTCCTGGTTTGCTGGGGCTGTGCTGGCAGGGCCCATTGTGCTCTGCTCTCGTCCAGGTGTGACAGACACTGCTGACTTTCTAAATTGTCCTTCGCTGGAAAATATTTTATTCTGTCTTTCTGTGGGCTCTGCTGCTTCAGGAATTGTTCTATGGCATTATTCAAAGTTGTTCCAAGAGGTTTGGGGGAGGGTCCAGGTGAGTTGTTGGCTCTGCTCCCCCCACCCCCACAGGTTTTTTTTCTGGTAAGTTTTTCACTTCTCAAATCTCAAATATATAGGGAATTGAGTCAAATTTATGAAAGAGGGGGGGGGGAGAGAGAGAGAGAGAGAGAGAGAGAGAGAGAGAGAGAGAGAGAGAGAGAGAGAGAAAGAAACAGGAAGGAAGAGAACCATTCCCCAACTCATGAATGACTGAAGGACATGAACAGGCAGTTTTCAGAAGAAATCAAAATTACCAATAATCATGAAAAAATACTGTGTCTCTAATAATTAAATACAAATTAAAATAACTCCAAGGTACCAACTAACACCCATCAAATTGGCTTATGTGAGAGAAAAGGAAAATGACAAATGCTGGGTGGGGGGGAAGGGGCGGAGAGGAATGTAGAAAATTTAGGATACTAATGCATTGTTGGTAAAGTTATAAACTGGTCTAACCATTCTGGAGAACAATTTGGAACTATGCCCAAAGGGCTATAAAACTGTGCATACCCTTTCACCTAGTCATACCACTACTAGATCTACATCCCAGAGAAAAGAGAAAAGGTCTCTATGCAGAAAAATATTTATAGAGCTCTTTGTGTATGGCAAAGAATTAGAAACTAAGGGATGTCCATCAATTGGGAAAGGATGAGCAAATTGTGGCATATGATTGTGATGGAATATTATTGTGCTTTATAAGAAATGACAAGCAAGATGCTTTAAGAAAAACTCAGGAAGATTTATATCAACTGACACAAAGTGAAGTGAGTCAGTCTAGAACATTGTACATAGTAACAGTAATATTGTAATGATGATCAACTCATGATGAAAAATGCTATTCATCTTCAGAGAGAACTGATAGACTGAGTGCAAGTTGAAGCATATTTCTTCTGTTTCGTCATTACTTTGTTTCTTCCTTTCGTTTCAACATGGCTAACATAGAAATATGTTTTAAAAGACTCCATGATGTTAATGGGCATCATGAGTCTTGCCTTCTCAATGGATGAGGTAGGGAGTGAAGCGAGGGAGAGCATTTGGAATGGAAAATATTTTTAGAAATAAGAGGAGCTATCATTGCTCCTCACTAATCTCATCTTTACCTTCACCCTTGATTCCATTAATAACATCTTAGCTAATGCACATTTGTAATGAGTTTTGGGTTTTTTGTTTTCTCAAAGGGGGGCCAAGAGAGAAATGGGAGAGAGAGAGAATATGTATGGATCTGAAAGTAAAAAATAAAAAGAATTTAAAAAAAAATTGTATTGCTAAAATAAAATAGAATCATAGCTATAGGGCTTAAAGGGACTTTAGAAGCCCCCTAATCTAATGTTCTCATTTTACAGAAATTAAACCATCCAGATGTTAAAGGACTAGGATAAGCTCACACAGGTAGTAAGTGATCCAGCTGGAATTCAAACCATTTTCTCAAGGACCTTATACCAGTGGTCAACTCTCTCCTCTCTCATGTGTCCCCAGTCTCTTCCTCTCTGTGGACTCCTTTCTATGTGTCTACAATTATGCTCTTGGCTTCTGAATCCTCAAAAAATCATTTCAAACTTCCTAAAGAAGCTGCCTACCTCTCTTTCCTAACCTGGTTTACAGCTCTGTCACTATAATAAAACTGCTTTCTCAGAGGTCACCAATGACCTTTTAATTGCAAAAGACAAAAGCTATTCTTTTGGACCTCACATTGGTGAACAACCCCTCTTCTAAGTGTCTTCAGAGTCTGTGGAGAGACTTTAGCAGGTCTGTGAACTTGGATAGGAAAAAAAAATTACATCTTTATGTTCACTAACCTCTAACTGAAATGCAGCTTTTCCTTCAATTATGAATGTACACAACAAACCACAAAAAACAGTAACAATCCCTGTGTCACCAATAGAAATGGTGAAACTTATATTTCAGTTGTTGCAGATAGCTCAAAATATTTATAATCATTGCTATTTCAAAATTATTCTAGTTATAACAAAGCATTTATGAAAGTCTGCAACAACATATCTTTGTGAGTCAGTATTTTCAGCACTTGTAACCATCCAAACAAAAAGTTGAAATCAATTAGAATCCCACATGAGAAAATGTCGCCTTGTCAGAACCACCCAAGTTAAATGTTCTTATTCATTCTTAGCAACAATAGCCTGAACAATGCCTTTAAAAAATAAAATTTAACTTTGCCTGTATTTTTAAAATATTGTTGTTATTTAATATTAGGCACACATGCTACAAAAATTATAAAGTATTTGGATAGCTATATTTCAATATAATTGGTTTCCTTTGTAAGTTTTTTATTTTACATATTTAAAATACATTATTCTGAGAAGTGGTTTGTAGAATTCCTCAAACAACCAAAAGAGTTCATGACACAGAGAAGGTTAAGAACCCTTCTTCTAGATCCTTGTCTCCTTAGGTTTCTGGGACACCAGACTGTCCTATTTCTTTAACTTCTCTTTTTCTTCCTCTTTTGAAAACATGTTTTATTGCTGTTATGCGGTCAGCACCAAATAAAACAAAAATCCATCATTTGACCAAAACATTTGAGTCAAGTTGCTTTGTGTAAACAGCTCAAGAAAAAAACTTTCTCACTGCCCTTCAAGTCTTCTTGTTAAATTCTGTCTCTATACCAAATGGAAAAATTTCAAACACTACATCTGTTCTGAAGAAACAATAAATATATCATTAACCCATCAGAGTTAACAATAGTAAGCTGACTCTTGGTCAACTGGATAAAATAATGAAGCTACTACAATACCACTATAGTAATAGGAAATAAAATTAATCCACGGCATTTGAAACTAAATGAAAGCCACCTCGGTAACTCAAATTTGCTTCTCTTCAGTCTCATGAGTTTGCCATAGACATTTCACATTTTCTAATGGGAAACTGACCTAGGTTATATTGTTTGGTCTTACGTGACTTCAATGACCCTAAGGTGAATAACTGATTGTAAAGTTCTTATCTTTCCATGCATTTGGTCTTTGGCCCAAGCTCTGATATCCTCTGCAGATTAATCAAATGCCCTCCTTACTTGGCTTTAAACCCTTCAGCAGTTCTCTAATGTTTATCAAATAAAATTCAAATTCTTTACCCCAGCATTTGAGGCCTTCTGTAATGTGGTACACCTCACTCCTTCCTCCCAAGCCTTCTCATGTCATTCACTCCCATGAACTCTATGCCTCAAACTGGACTAGTCATCATAACTTGTAAATATCTCTTTTGCCTCTGCGCTTGTTTCATCCTCCCCCTTCTTCATTTGTTTTGTTCCTGATCATTCTTTAAAACACAACTCAAAAGTCACCTCCTCCACAAAGCCTTCCTGGATCTTTCCTTCCTCTGATCTCAAAAACCTTGCTTGCACTTTCTTACATGCACATGTGTGTACTAAAAGCCCTTGGGTATGGATCCTGTTCCTTAGAGTTTGCTGGCCAGACTAAGGGCAGGGACCACATCTTATCTAAACTTTCTACCTCACAGTGCGTTCTACACATAGTAAATACTTAAGAGTTTGCCTGAATTGAGTTGAGGCTATGGGGTTGAGCAGACTGCATCCTTCCTCCTGTCTTTGCCCACCCCCCTCAAGACACAGTTCAGATGACACAAGGAGTACAAGCTTACTAGGAGTAATCACCAGATCTCATGCCAAACCCTCCAGTACAAAGACACAGCTGAAAGGGGTTTCAAGGAATCCAAAGATATCATCCAATTCTCATCCCAATTTCCCTTCAAATGGATATGCAGATCTTCCTTCTTGGTCCCTGTCTTTTCTTATGGAAACCTCCCACCATAATGGAGTATCTCATTTTAGAAATAAGTTCTGGAGCCTTTGGTTCTATCTTAAGAAGACAAAGTTATGTTTACTTGTCTATATAACAGGAGATGGTCAAAAAACACAGGGTGGGAACTTGAAAGAAGACTTGACAATTTCAGTACTAAAAAAAAAACCTAACATGGAGGAAGCAAAGTTCATTACCTGAAGAGAGGTTATAAACTAAAAATATAGACTTGGCAAAAGGTTAGATAGAGTCATGGCTGACTGAGGCTTTCAGGCTCTAAGAGTCATCCCGAGACTCTTGGAAGTTGCATTCAGAAGAAAAACCACCCTTCCACAAGTGTCCTTCAGTGGACCCATTAGAAAACGAATCTGGAGGAATGGATCATTGACAAAGGTCCAGCATGGTGGTCCTTATGTCCTGGGAGATGACTGCTTTCCCTATGGAACTTGAAAGTTAATCCTATGCTTTTCCCAGGGATGCCCCTGGAGGGATCCAAACCTACCTGTGTCTCAGTTGTCCCACCTCCTCCTCACAACAGCCTGTAAAAGTCTCAATTTTATTTTCTTTATTCAATGTATTGCACAATCAGGCCTTTAATACTTAGATTATAATTTAAAATGTAAATTGTTGGGGCAAGGGTAATTTGTATCCTTACAAAAAACAATTATTGCTTCTGAAAAGGACAGGCTGGCAAAGCTTGTCAAGCACCTTGAGGAATCGACGTTTGTAAGCAGAGTTCAGTACTCCTGAAGAAAGGAAATGTGGCATAGAAATATGGAAGGGAGAGGTGGATTGGAGAACTCTGGCTAAGAGCCTAAGGCTGGCAGATGTGGAGACAAGCAAAAAGGTTGGATGCCTGCTCTGACCTACTGAATGACGAGGGGAAGGAGAGGGAGGAAAGTGGCAGGATACCCAGGAACAGGACTTTGGTCTGTCCCTCTAGGGAGACCACAGCCTTCTAAAGAGCCCCACAGGATCAGCTTCAGTTATAAAATGCTTTGAGTTCCAAAATGGGAGGGGATCCTGTTACAAAGAACAAAGGACAAGTATGTGGGCCAGAGACAACTTGGTGCATCTGGGAGGTCTTCCTGAGTTGCAGGTGGAGAAGATCCTGAACCTCTCAGCTACAATCCAGCTTGGGGGGCAAAGGGTGGGGGGGTACAGAGCTCAGGCAGGGCAGGGGTGGGTTGAAAGAGACATCAAATCACAGTCAAAATCGTGGAACAGGACAGCCTCAACTGGGGCAGGAAGGGCAGCTCTCGCCTCCAGGACGAAGGATACTGGCTGCTTCTGCAGGAGCTCAGGGTCAAAGGCCATGCCCCGAAAAAAAGGATGGACCTGGAAGTGATACAGGTAGCGCAGACGATGGAAGGGGTTGTGGCACAGGAGCTGAAGGGAGACAAAGAGTAAGGGGCTATGTGAGTGAAGAGGCTGAAGCCCAGGGAGTGGGAGCAAGAAGGCGTGGGATGACCATTTGTTGGGCCTGGAGTAGAGGTGAGTCCTGCTAGCTACAGGCTGGAACAGATGGCCACTACAGGCCCTTCCCTGGGATAATGGGAATCTGTGTGACCGGGACAAGCAGTAGCCCGAGCTGAGAAGATCTGCAGCAGCTGATTAGATCGAGGCATCTGGGGGCATGGGAAGAGCTCAAGTTTCAGGTAAAATGAAGTCAGTGGGAAGTGCGCTGAGGATCCCAGACTCCCTCCCAGAGAAAGGAGAATGGTCTAAGCTCAAGCTGCTTGGGGTAGGGAATTGCACGACGGCCTAAGGAGGGAAGGAAGCTTTTGAGGAGACAGGAAGAGTCAGTCAGGGGCCAGAAGGAATAAAGATTGAAGGGAATGAGAAAAGAAGTGAAGTGGGCCAAGCAGAGTTGGAGACTAGGCTGAAAAATGTAAAGAAGTAGAACGTGGAAGGAGGGATTAAGAAGCCGGTGATCAGGAAAGAGTCAGGATCAGGCTGCTCTTACCTCCTGGAGCAGAAGAGAAAGCCCCTGGCTAAGAGAGGCTGGGACTGCATAGTCACAGTGAGTCACACTCGACAACATGGCCACGTGATCCTTCTCAGCCTGCAGTGGGAACTAGGATAAGAAAGAATGGGGCTGGAACACGCTGTCTATTATGGATTCTTTCTTTCTCCCACTCCTGACCGCTACTCACAGGATGAAATCCAGGCTAAATGATGGGTGACAGAATTTCCCCCTCTCTTTCCCTACAACAAGAATTCTCTCCCCCCTCCACCCCTCCAATTCTTTTCTTACCTTCCCAGCTGCCAGGGCAAAAAGCACGATGCCCAGGGACCACCAGTCAACCACGTGGTTGTAAGGCCCACCACTCAGGACTTCTGGGGCTGCAAGGAGCAGAGATTCCAATCAGCCAGTCAATAGACCAACCAGCATTCACCAAGTGCCTGCTGTGCGTGCCAGATACTGCTCTGCTAGGAGCTGGGGATATACAGATGCAAAGACGGAAAGAATGTCTACAATTCAGGGCTTTCCATTCTATAAATGCACATGTAAGTACATACCAAATAAACATAGAGAGAACAGATACAAATAAACACATGAGTTAAACACAGAAGGGAACTTGGAAGGGAGAGTCCTTGTAGAAAGTGGTCAGGCAGAGGCGAAGATTGACTTCATCCCAGCCATGGAGAATGGCCAAAGCAAAGGTCATCTTTCATTAGTGCAGAGGAACGGAGAGAAGGCTGTGGTCGCCACTGCTACCCAGACACACCTACACCCAACCCTGACCAACCAGCCCCATCTCTATCTCACCCATGTATTGGAGTGTCCCGCAGATGGTATAAGCTCGCCCTCCTTGGGGTAGGTGTCTTGACAGGCCAAAGTCTGTGAGCTTTAGGTGGCCTTTGAGGGAAGAGGCGGTCATCACCACCACATACACATTCCTACTCCCCTACCTTTTTTTCTGAGGAAAGCATTCCCTCTGTCCCCCACCTTGAAAATATACCGCCCCCCCCCCACTTTATTATCTACAGGAATTGAAGAGATTTACCTCTTTCATCCAGCAAAATGTTCTCCATCTGAAAGGTTATAAATAAAACATCCAAATGTGCCCTTTTCCATACTGATGTCTTCCTAACTCCTATTTAAAAAGGGTACCCAACTCTGTGTCCCATTCTGGCTTGTTTTTTTAATATAGCTCTGAGTTTGTCCTAAGAATATCTTGGGAAGGGGAGTGGGGCAGGGCAGGGTTGGCTTTGTCCAGCTCAACCACGCTAATACTAAGGCAGTGCACAGTTCAAAGGTGGTTCTAGGCACTTGGGCTGAATGCAAACCTCCCCACCCCATGTGGGCTAGCCAGGCAGCAGGATGGAACATGGGCTTTACCTTTAGATCTCGATGCACGATGCCCAAGTCATGTAGGTAGCCTGGGAAAGAGAACAAGTTCGAAATGTAAACGTTCTCCTCCTAACAGCGCCCCCCACTGCCATGTCCTAGCCTTCCCAACTTTCTCATCCCTCCTCACCAGCCAGGCCCTCGCCGGGCTTGGCTATCCCATCCCACTCCGGTGACATGGACCCATGCCCCTCCAGCTTCACTCACCCACGCCTAAGGCCAGCTCGGCAGCAAAGAGGCGGATGGTAGCCTCAGAAAAGCAGCCAACCGTAGTCCAGAGAGAGTGCAGGTCTCCTGTGCTGCAGTAGTTATACACTGCAAAGGAGCTGGAGTCAGAGGGCCCAGGCTAGGACTTCCTGCCCAAAACAGCACCATCCTTTCCTCCAGGGCTGCAGGCAGAAGGCCTTACGTCCTCAAGGAGGGGTAGCGAAGTAAAGGACTCCCCCTCCCATGGGTGGCAGTGGCAGTCTGGAGACTCTGGGTAAGAGGGCAGAGAACAGAGAGAATAGGGAGGGAGACTCACTAGTAAAGAGGTGCCGCTGTCCCTGCCAGCTGCCTCCCAAGCCACTCACAAATGGGTGTCGGATCTGGCGCTGGGGATAAAGAGAACAGGTGGTCAGGTCAAAGCAAGCATTTGTTGCTGGAGGATGAGCCAGGCGCCACCTGGCTGGGCAGAGGGAGTTTCTGTCTGGCTCACCCTCGGCTGAGATGTCTGTACGCAATCCCTGGTCCTGCTAACTGACCCCCACCCAGTCTGGCACAAGGAGGGCCAAAGGGTTCCCCAGTAGGGTACTACTTGGCAGAGGAGAGGATGCCTGTTCAGTGCCCAAACCACAGTGCTGAGTTGGAAATGTTAGTCAGGACTGCTGCATCTATGAGCTTGTATAAGAACAAACAGAGCCAGAAGGGCCTCTCCAATCCACGAGGTTGGGCCAGGAGGGAGTCCTCCCAGGGCCAGGGTTCTCCCTCTATCCCTCAGCTGAGTCTTTCTGGGGTGCTCAGTGCTTACCTGAATGCTGACTTCCTCCTTGCACTGTCTCAAGCTGTCTTGCTGAAGGACTTCTACCTTGGGGACCACCTGTAGAGGTATGGCAGAGGCAAAAAGGCACCTGAAACCTCCCCCACCTACTGTTCCCTCACCCTGGATAGGTGAGTCAGAGGGGAAAGCAATAAAGGCCTTTACCTTCACAGCCAGCAAGGCCCCCAGGCCACAGTCCAGCACCTTGAGGACAGTCCCAAAGGAGCCCTTGGCCACAAAGCCCAGGACCTATAGGGAAATGAAGAGGAGGGCAAAATGAGTTCTAACCGAGACATCCAGCCTTCCATGTGGATGCCACACGTAGTCTTTGCTGAGAACAAGACTGACCCACCTTCAGCTGCTGCTGCCCCTGGGGGGGCCGGATGGGGAACTCAGGCAAGAAGAGAGAGATGAGCTTTGGTACTGGCCATTCAGTCAGGGGCTTCTCTGGCGGCAGCAGAGTTGGCTCCAGGGACCCCAGATGGGGGCACTGGTGCTTCTGCTGTCCCCACAGCTGGTCCAGGCCTGATAGGGTGGTCCCCGCACCTGACAAGAGTCTCTTCCAGCCCCGAACCCAGGGGCCCTGGATTGGGGGGATACTGTCACCCTGCTGAGAGCCAAGGGGGCTACACTGAACTCCCTCTGCCTGCCCAGCCCTGTGTGGGCTGCTTCTCTCAGCAGGTGCCAGCCCCTTGGGGGTCAACTCAGCGCAGTGCAGTCAGTTCTCCTCTGAGTACTAGCCTGCATTCTCTGCTCATCAAACACAGCTTGGCATTACCTAGTACTGGGCCCAAAGCCAGGTTCTCACTCTTGTGGATAATGCACAAACCCCTTCTCCACAGAACACTTCCTTTTCATTCTGTGCTGGGACCACTAATGCTCTCTCCTCTCCCTTTGGATTTTTTCATGGCTCTCATCCTAGCCATCTTGAGTGGCCTCCCACCCAACACTCCCCCCTCAACCCCGGGCATAAAGCCAAAGCTGCCCCTAACTGGGGGCTGGTGCAGCTCTGACCACTTACCTTGTGGGGAAGGGTCTGCCGGCTGCCTGCTACTCCCATCCTGCCAGTGGCTTGCCAGCTGCCAGACCCCTCTGTCCCAGTTACATAAGCAGGCCCACCCCTTTTGTGATGTATCATTCATGAGCCCCACCCCCAGCTCCATTATTCATGATGCCAGCCTCCTGTTCTACTTAGACTTCTGGGTACTCATTCCTGGAGCGGAGAAATGACCCTACTTAGAAATGAGTGTTTAAAATGCAGACCTACTTCCTCCTCACTGAAAGGGGACAGTGATTCTAAGCACTACTAATGTAGGAAGGTATTTGTCAGAGGGATGGGCAGAAGCATCTCTCCCCAGGCCACAGCTTAAGCTGGGGCTGGGAACTATCAACAACCAGCACAAAAAAGTGGGGTCCACGCATTGGAGAGAAGCACGAAACAGCAACAAATTTAAAATCATTTTTCTTTCTCCTTAAATCCCATTTCGTTACCACCAGCATCAGCACCACCACCATTCAGGGCTTGCCCAAAGGGAGAGAGTAAGGGACCCATGGCCAGCTCTGGCACTGTGTGCCATTCTCCCAGCAGAGCTTGGCACAAAGACTGGATAAGATGGGAGGGTGGTCCTCCCTCTCTGTACAAGGCTACAGGGGGTGAAGGGGCTGCGAGGGGATCACGCATCCCACTGCTTCCTTCCCCTGGCACATGGGGAGAGGTTACACATAGAAATATTTATAATGTCTATTTATAAAAATGTAACACTTCTGCTCTACATCTGCTGCCCCTTCCCCATTCTCTTTGGCCCCGGGGGAAGGATCCAGTGCCTGTGTCCCTGCTCTGGGCTTTGACCCTGATGCCTCTGATCCTCTGCCTGCTGTGCACAGGAATTGGCAGCACACTGGCATCAGCCACTAAGGCCCCTCCTCACAGCCTAGCATGGGGATCGGTCCCTAAGGCCCCCATGAATCCCCAGGGAGCAAGGGGAGACCCATCCCCTGCCCCCGCCCTGAGTCACTTAGACCCTAGAGCCTAGGGCCAGAGTCTGGTTCTGCCCCACAGGGGCTTCCCCTGCTCATTTTCTCCTGCCAAAAATTGACTTCTTGCTGGGGTTCTTGTCGCCCACACTCAGGCCAATGAGGAGTCGGGCTTTTTCATCTTCCTCCTGCTGCTGCATGTTCAGGTCCGACTTGGTGTCAAGCTTTCCTCGGGCCTCAGACCCTGCAGCTGGCTTCAGCCTTAGTTTCTCCTTGATCACCTGGGAGGGGTGAGGGAAGCGGGGTACAGGGTCAGTGAACATGACATAAAACTCTACATCTGCTTAGAAACACTTACTGAGCACTTGCTGGGCTTGGCTTCATGGTGGCTGCCCTGCCCTCAAGAGCTCAGAAGGCAGTCAGGTCCCTAATCGGGGGAGGAAGGACTCTCCTCAAGTAGTTACATGTATTTGAATTTTCACTATTTTAAGATATAATTATATAAATGATATATGTGAAATGTGGAAACATAGAGTGAAATCAAATAATGCAACTTAATCAGGGGTTGAGTTACTGAGATTAATCAGGAGTTGGCTGGAGAGGGAGTGGGCCCACCTTGTGGCCTACCTGGCCCACCTTCCCCCAATCAGTGCCTTGTTCTAAAGGCTCATGTTTACACGGCCATCTAGTAGTTTATAGGAAATTTTTCTCACAACAATCCTATGAGGAAGGTATTAATAAATGTACAATTTTACACTCTAAAGTCTAACAAAGTTTGCTTAGTTTATAACCACCCTATAAGAAGGCCCTTTACAAAATTTAAAGAATTGTCATTATAGACAAACACTAAGGCTCAGAAAAATTAAACTGACTTGTCCAAGATCACAAGAACTGGAGCAGAGACTTGAACCCTGGTCTTTTGACTCCAAGTCTTTCCACCTAATCATAACATCTCCCTGAGTGCTATGAACAGAGTAGAAGCACTTGGTAGGTATCTGCTGAATGAATTACTGAGTCATCTGAACACAGTCACAGAGGAGAGGGGAGAGGGAAGAGGGACTGAAGCCACAGGCAGAGAAACCTCTGGCCTTGCCCAAATCTTTGCCTCAGTGTTAGGCTTGCCACAGATCCCTAGCAGGCCCAGCGACACACCTGGGCAACCAGGGCTTTGCGGCTATCCCTCTTGACAGCCATGGCGAAGTCCAGCCATGTCCATGTGTTATTGTGATACTCTAGACACGGAAGCACGAGGTTAAGGTCACCCCAATCCACACTGTTCTTCTCACCCTAAAGGAGAGGGGAGAGACAGAGAAAAAGCTCATGTACCTATCAAGGAGCAGTCAGCCCACTAGCACCCTGCAGAGACCTCTGATGCTCCTCCAGACACAACAGAAATAGGCCCGTCAGCTGCTTAGGAGAGCGGAGAGAGCCCTAGAGCTTCACAGGGGTTTGGGTTCATGCTCCCAAGAGTACAGAGCTCCCCTCACCCGGCCCCAGGATGCCCAGGGGAGCTTCAGACCTTGTAGCTGACACAAAGTGGAACCTGGGGGATCTTGATGTAGATGAAGGAGTTGTTCATGGCTGCCCGTTCTTTCATTTTATCAATGTCATCCACGGGATGCTGAGGAAGACAGAAGATATGAGAACCATCTGAGAGTCAGGTGTTGCTCACTCACCCCTCCCTATGTCCCCACCTCTATCCCAAGGGAAGCAGGGAAGAGATTACCCAAATGACCTTCCCACCACCTAGCCATCCCAAGATATATTGGGTACCTCAGGTGCTTTGCGGAAGGACCTCCTGACCCCAGAGCTACGGTTCAGGCCCTGGGCCACACCCTTTCCAGGGCCCAGAGACACTGCATCTTCTGCTGTGATCAGCTGCCGTGGCTTCACCACTGGCATCCCTACAAGAGAGAGAGCAGGCTGGCCATCACCCCCTCTCCATGGCCGTGGCTCCTTCCTGTGGCTACCACCCAGCTCCGCTGGAGCCCCATCCTGAGGCCCTCACCTGTGGTCACAAGCTTGGACTTGTCCTCCTCATCACCAACTTCCTCATCCTCCATGCTACGACCAGGAAAGAAAAAGCCCATCATTCTGTGGAAAAACTGGTGTGTCAGTTGGATGGTGAGGGGAACCACATTGACCTGCAAGAGATGGAGGAAGGACAATGCTTTAAAGTCTGTCAGTTACTCCACAGAACTCAGAGACAACTCCAGAGGCCTCATGATTAAACAAGCATTTCCACCTGCTAACAAAGGTGAAGGATGGAGGACACAAGCTGAGACATGCTTTTTAGACTCGGTCAATGTGGAATTTGTCCTGCTTGACTATGTACATTTGTTACAAGGGCTTTTCTTTTTTTTTTTTGTGATTTGGTGAGGTTGAAAAGAGAAAGTGGATTTTGTTAACTGAGAACAAAAATAAAGTCAGCTTCTTATACGTAAGATCAAAAGTCACACTCTGATAAGTGGCCAACAGATATGAAAACTATGAAAACATTTCTAAAAAGAATTGCAAATTACTAATAGTCATATGACTGAATGCTCCCAATCACTAATACTGAGAAATTTAAATCCAAACAACTCTAGGTTTTGTGTCACACTCAACAAACTGGGAAAGGTGATAAAACATGAAAATAGTCAACACTGGAGGTGCTCTGCAAAGATGCGCATGCTAACGCAGAGCTGGTGGACCTACGAACTGGTCCAATCATTCTGGAAAGCAATCTAGGATTCTGTGTCCGTATATTTTGACCTATATATTTTACTGCTAGATAAAGAGGTCGCCAAAAAGGTCAATGGCAAGATAAGCATCAAATACCAAAATATTTCTAGCAGCAAAGAACTGGAAACAAAGTAGATGTCTATTGCCTGGGGAACGGTTAAACAAATTTTGATGCATGAATACAATGGATACAGAGAAACACAGGAAGACATACATGAACTAATGTAGAGTGAAGCCCACATCAGCAGGAATACAACACACACCCTGATGACAGCAATGGAAATGGAAAAAACGACAAAACTATCGGGACTAAATGTCGAAATGATCAAGCATGACCCCAAAGAGGAGATGTAAGAATGCCCCCTTGAAGATATGGGGGGACAATGAGAGAGAGCAGCTGCTTATAGCATCACACTTTTCTATGTGTTGGTTAGTTTTGTGGAAATTATCTTCCTTTTTTCACATTACTGGGGATATTTCTCTGAGAGAGCGTGAAGAGAGGAATACAGTGAGAAATATAAATTCTATAAAAACAAAAAATATCAATAAAAATTTATTTAAATAAAAGATACATGAAAAACAAAGCTGGTCAGCCTCCCTTGGCCAAATTCTATTGTAAAAGCAGCCCATCTTCTGGTTTCCCTTAGGTTCTTCAGGAGTTAGGTTCACCTCACCTCAAAGTGCTCCTTGATGGAGATGCCCCCAACAGGAGGCCGGACTTTGCTGAACAGGCGGAGGGCCAGTTGCCGGCCAGACTGGCAGGAGCTCTGGGGACGCAGCACCACCTGTGGGGTGGAAATGATGAAGCAGAAGATCTACCCAGTGCCCTTTGGCACCTATTTTGTAGGGAGAGCCAGGTAAGACCTGATCCTGGTCTCCCAGCACACATGAGTGGGGTGGGAAGGTAGGCTGGGGCAGCAGAAAGGACACCTGCCTTATAGATTGCATTGGGCAAGAGGTTGTTCATTGTGAACCAGCCCAGCTCCAGGAGATGTTCAGCTGTGTCATCAGACTTGTTCACCTGTTAAGACAGATACATCCCCCTGCAATAAGCTCTTCCCAGGCTTTGCCAGAGGCCCTCTCCAGGCTCTGTAGATATTGGCAGTACCTTGCTGTAGAGGAATCGCTGGAGCTCGAGCTCAGCAATGCCCAGCTGCCCATCCTCCTCGGTGAGGCGCCATCGTGCCTGGGCAAAGTAGAACTCTGTGCGGCGGGCCACACTCACATCCTCCTGCTGCTTTCGAAGTTCCATCTTGTTGGCCCGTTGGAGCTGGAAGTCTTTAAAACACCTGATGGCATAGGCAAGGACACAAGGCAGTGAACAGAGCCAAAGCCAGCTCAATCAAGTGTGTGTGTTAGGGGCATCCCAAATGCAGGAAGAAATGCCAGAAAGATTCACCCTCTAGTCTGAGACCATCTCCAGAACTGGACTTGCTGCCCTACCCATAGGGCCAACAAATCCCAATCCCGTTTCTCAACCCTGCTTTATCAAGAAGCCACAAGCTCTCTCCCTGGGACCAAGGCCAATTACTGAAGTGGCAATCACACACTCCAGTGCTGAGCAAACTCAAGATAGAGTTTCAGGGGAAGAGCCATGGTTTCAAGGCAGCCAAGCAGATGGGACTTGGCTCTCCCCCAAATATCCCTGCATGCCTCCCTCAGAACCATCTGTCCCTGGATACAACTTGCGTGGGAGCCAAAGGGAGGGAGGTGAGAAAGCCAACTCCAGTTATCAGCTCCGGACCAGAGAGGCCTGCCTGGCCCTCCCAGAGGCTCACAGAACTGCCAGGAGGAAACAGTCAAGCTAAGTGCTTCCCCCTGTCGGAAGATTTCCTGCCCTGGAGGTTGGTATGAAACAGGGGCAGAGGGGTGCCCTGGCTGGCACACCTAATGAGGATATTCAGCTCCTCACTCTCCAGCTGCAGGTCAGCCTTCTCCTGGCTCAGCTTCTGGTTCAGGTCAAGGAGGTTTTCATTTTTGCTGTCATCCTGCAGAGACTGGGGGAATGAGAGGGAGCAAAAGTGAGCAGGAAATCCCTGTTATGGCCAAGAGATCCCCCAGCCCAAGGCCCTGTCTGTCTCTGCGCCCCAACCTTCATGATGGAATACATCTGCTTCTCGAGCTGCCGAATCTGAGCCACGTGCTGTCTCACAGCCTCCTGTAAGTGGAGGATGCTGCTGCGCTGCTCCTCAGGGTTGCTGGAGATCTCCAGCTGGAAGCGTACCCGCTGCTTTTTCTCACTATGCTCCTAAGAAAGAGAAGCAAGAACTAAGTCTGTGGGCACATGTGAGCAAGAGGTGAAAGCCTCTCTCCTTTCAGAAGTTTCCTGAGAGAAAGCTGGAGAGAAGGGACTTTGGGTCGGGGTCTCCTGATCCCTGCCACAGAGCAGGGTCACGGAGTGGTTACAGTGGCATTACTGAAGACCACTGGGCAACTGGGGACAAGAAGAAGAAATCCAGTCCTGCTGCTGATGAAGAGAAAGGTTAAAGCCTGTGCAAAAGTAATTGAGGGTCTGCTGTTCCTCACCCATGGGGGAGGCTCTCCTCAGGGTGGGAGTATAGTATTGTGGCCTGTACTCCAACCCAGCACTCCCAAAAGAAGCTCCAGACCTCAGGGCCCCAGTAAGGCCTGGCATGACATAGAGAAGCCAGGCTCACCTTCCGCTTGGGCTCCACATGGAGCAACAAGTTGTTGACGATGTCCAGGATCATGGCATACTGGGCTGGGTTGGTAGAGATCTCTAGTTCATGGTGGATGAGGGTGAAGGTGTCCACAGCCCCTATAAAATCAGCTAGGAATTTAATAGGAAGTCCAGGCCCCTCCCTGAAAACCCCCTCCACCCAGGGCCTCACATAATGGGAGGCTGCAGAGAGGCAGAAACATCCTAGTCTGGTTGTATCTGGGTCATGAATAGGAGCCTCTTTGGAATTAATGCAGTTTCAAAGGCAGAAACATAGCCCTAGAGGGGACACTGGTTAACACACAAGCCTCAGGCCCCAGCAGAGGGTGACTCCTCCCCTTCCCATTCTGAGAAGCCCATGAGCTCTCCCATACCCTCCTGCTTTTTCAGCAGATCTTCCTTTTCTTCCTGCTGTTCACGGACCTCAGGTGGTTTGATCTGAGTGGCCAGCTCAGGGTCAATGTCATGGCTGTAGCTGATGTAATACATCCGGCAGCTGCAGCGTGAGATGATTCGCTGAACCTGCTGGGCTTGCTGGGCCTCTGCAGGTTGGTTCCAGTCTGGGCAGGGGACAAAACCTGCTGAGGGGCAGTCCTCCGCCACAGGGGCCATCCCTCTGACTTACAGCAAAAGAGCCATGCCCAACAACTTTGCTTCTAGCTATGCAAGACCAAAGGATTCCAGGAAAACTACGAGAAACTCATAAATAGCAGTCCCACAGATCCTTGCCATCCCCACCTTGGGACAGAGGCAGAGCCCCACCAACCTGTGGTGGTGCTGACCATGCCGCCAACAGCCTGGCCACTTTCCATCAGCTCCTGCACGGAGTCCAGACTGCGCTCCCGATGTTCCTCAATGTTCTTCACCTGGCGAGAAAGATATGGGCATCTTCAGCCATAATGGTCACAGACATTTCCTGGGCAAAAAGGTTCCAGATCCCAAGCCACTTGTTCCACAGCCCTCTGATTCCCAGACAGAATCCCCCAAGGGAAAAGTCCAACTGTTCGCTTTCATGGTTTTGAATTCCGTCCATCCTTCAAGCCTGGCCATGAGCCTTCCAAGGATATTAGCTATGATCTAAAACTCTCCTTTCCCAAATTCCCTTTTAGAAGGCATTTTAGCCCAAGCAGATACAGAAAGCCAGACCCCTACCCCTGAGGTCTAAAAATAAAATCAGAAATCAGACTTTGGACAGTGCCGACTTTCATGAAACCTGAACCTTTGCTAGCACTTTTCCTTGTTCGTAGTCCCATTGTTCTGTATGGACACCGATAACAGTGAGATGACCTGGTGAAACTCAGGCTGATGTTCATTTAAATCTCTCTGCCAGACAAGATTCAAAGTCAAGAGTGCAATGAGTACAATGTGGGCAGCCTCATCACTGGAAAAAGGGAAAACAATATGGAGCCATCAAATCTACTGACTGAGTCACACGGAATCAGTTCTGTGAAAAACGTACCATCACATATCCTTATTAAGGGCTTGGGGACAGTGTCCCAAAGTGTATCATTCTCTGAAGGTTGCAGCGGCCTCCAGCAAAGAAAGCAGGCTCAGTGTGCTTGAGACGGGCACAAAACTCAGGCGGCTGCTTCCCAGCTCCCCTGGGCCACCTCAAGAAGGAGAACAGGTGCTCCCTGCATTTGTTTGCTGGGTCCCTTTCTGCTCGGACCACTACTGTAGTCAGCATCCTCTTCCATTGCTACCAACCTGTCCATCCCGTCTAGAGTGATATCTGATTGGATGGCTTCTTACCTCTTGTATAGTTACACTGAATGTCACCTACACTGCGCTCCATTGTCAGGGCAGTAAGACACCTCAGCTAGAGCAAGGGAGGAGGGATCAGGTTTATCCCCAGAGGACACTCTAACAAGTGTGACTTTTGCTTTGGGGTTTATCAGATTCTTGAAGGTGGGTGAAGGGAATGTGGCTTAGGGAGGGCTGCAGAATTCACTTCTTTTGCTCTACCTGCTAACAACTAATGACACTAACGTCCACTACTGCACTACTGGCTGTTGGGAGCTTGCAGGTCTCCCATCACTCTCCCCTCCTGAGAGTTGGTTTTCCTGCTGTTCCAGCCTCCAAGGGGCTTCAGTGAGAGGTTAAAGACAAGGACAGGTTGATACCATTTCCCATGGCTCTGCTCCCAGATCACTCCCTCTCAATTCCCCACAGCACAGCCTCTCACAGGCCTAAGCAAACAGCATCTGCAGGATGGAAGCATTTCTGAGTTCCCCATAGATGAGTCCTTAAATCAGACCTGCTCACTTGACAAATACAATCAGTCAACAAACTGAGGTCAGATGCAGCTAACATTTCTCAGACTGGTGGAAGCTTCTAGGCCTCAGTACCTGCTTTGGCTCCCCATCATGGTGAGTGAGCAATCCAGCAAGCAGGTGTCCAAAGCCTGTCAAGCTTTGTATTACATGCAGAGGGACAGGGAGCTCCCACCATGATTACAACACTTGGCCAAGAGCGACAAGCAATGGGAAGAATTTCCCCAGCTGTGTTGACTGCTGCAAAGGGTGAAGATTCATTTCACTCACTCAGCACAAGCTGATGAAGTCCTTAATATGTGCCAGGCATTGAGTGCCTGGGGACACAAAAACAAATGAAAGAGCGACTGCCCTCAAGAAGATTACACTCTACTGGGGGAAACACCAGGCACATAAACTATTAAGCACAAATACATGCAAAGTAATTTCTGGAGAGTGGGGCCTAACAACTGGTGAGAGGCTTCCTATGTGAGGTAGAAGGAAAGTGGGCATGCCATCAAGGTGCCCAAAGACATAGGCATGGAAGGAAAGAGCAAGCTCTCCCCTGTTAGAACATACATACAAGGAGCCTGGAAAGGCAGCCTGGGCTCAGATGGCAAAGGGTCTGAGGAATCAAAGAAGAAATTATGTATATTTGATCCCAGAGGCAAGAGGGAATCAGGATTGACCTTGGGTAGCAGGAAAGACATGGTTGGTTCTGCTAAGTGGGGGTGCACTGACCTCCAGCCAGAGTTGTCGGTCATCACGCTCAGTAGGGCTGCTCTCAGTGGTAGCAAAGTACTGCATGCCATCCAGGAGACATGTCCAGGATGTCTTCTGCTTCAGGGTATCGCCATACCAGGCCGGGTGATGTTGGCATTGAAGCAGCTGGGCTTTGGCCGCAGACACAATGACACAGCCCTCTGTCTCGGCACCTCGAAGAACCATCTATAAGCAAAGAAAAGAAGCTGCCAGGGCACAGGACCACTGAGGAAAAGGGGAAACGAATCAAAAGAATACACCTTCCATTGTAATTGAGGCTTCATCCTGACAGTGACCAGTGACATAAGTTTATACCAAATCATTTAGCTAAAATAATCGCTGCCTTTCAAGTGGGGAATGGTTAAACTAGCTGTGGAATATGATTATGATCAAAGATAACTGTGACATAAGAAATGATGAACTGGTTGATTTAGAAAAACATGGAAAGACTTGGACCTATGAAAGAAGATACTATCCGCCTCCAGAGAAAGAAGTAGATGTATATTTTTAGTGTATTTATACATATGCATATATACATACATATACACAACACACACACACACAGAGTCACATTTAATTGTAGCCTTCTCTAGGGCAGGGGAGGGATGGAAGGGAGAAAAAAATTGAGTAAAAAGGACACAGCAGAGAACAAAAGAAAACCTAGAAGGAAGCACAGAAAAGCTACGTAGCTTTGAAAATAATGTGTAATATCTACTACGTAGGTTTTCTCGAAATGGAAATTTATTGTTTGATACTGAATCCTCTCTTACTGTGCACTCTGCTGCATACATGGAAATGTTCTTTTTTTTCTTTTCCTGTTTTGTATTTAAGTTTAAAATAAAAAAAATTTTTTTAAAAGTTTATACCAAATCCTATGGCTGACTCATGTTTCTGGCTCCCTACCCCCCAGCTTCACTGGCCCTGCCTGCAGTTTCCTGCAATGCCTTTCTGGGTTCATTTTCAGATCTCACAACAGGCCCAAGAAGCAAACCTCGCCCACCCAGTGAAGTGTTCGATGGAGGGGAGGGGCCAAAGGCCGCAGGCCTCCACTACTCCAGCCTCTAGAGATGGAAATGTTTGTTAGCAGACTGGCCTCTTCCTGGTATAACATAGGTTTTCAAACTGGGATCCCTAAGTTTTTTTTTTAAATACTCTGGTAGCTGTACATTGAGATAACTGGTTTCCTCTGTAATTCTACTAATTTTATTTTAGTGTTTGAAAGCTGTATGTTGAGATAACTGGTTTCCTCCTCTGTAATCCTATGAATTCTAGCATTTGAAAGGCTTCTCCAACCCACCACCAAGCAGGCTCCTAACACCAGAGGTTCAAAGCCCTGTTCAAAACCTCCAGCAATTGCATGGAGCATTCTCTCCAATCCCTCCTGGTTGGACTGCTGGGGAGCGAGGGTACCTGGCAGTTGACCAGCTCAATGAGGCAGTTGCGGTTGAAAATATCATCTGTCTGACAGGCAGCGATGCCACACAGCTGCTCGCTGACACCCGACTCTTCTTCTGTGAATACCACAAATTTATCTGTCTCCTCAATCAGCTTCTGCAACATGTGCGCACCTGATGAGGAAGAGGGCCAGTGTCAGAGGGGGAAGGAATTTCTTCTAATCCCATACTGCTGAACCAGAAACTACATGGAATTCTCTTCTCTCCCCACTGTCCTCAGGCTGATCATCCTTCTTAAGCTATCTCCCTCTCCCCACAGCCTAGCACTTTCCTTGCAATCTCTGTTCTGGGCCCTTCAATGCTTCAGTCCTTGAGGTATGAAATGGAACTAGTTCATTCCAGAAAAACAAGTTGACACCAAGCAGAAAAAAGGTGCTAACAAGGCAAGATTCTCTCCTGGATCCGCTCTTCACTAACAAGGAGGAGGCACTGGCTGCTGGGATGGAAGTGACAGCAATCCTGTCCTCAGTGACTATTCTATCTTCGAATGAGTGGCAGGGAAGGAGAGGAAAGTTAAGCAGAGCCTGACATGCAGAAAGCACATTCCAAAGGGTCTAGAGAAAGGAAAAATAGGATCCCATGGACATGGGAAGCGAGGCTGGCCAGGATGGAAAGCTCAATAACAGTGATGAATGTGCAGAAACAATTTTAATGATGAGGAAAAGATGAATGTGCAGAAACAATTTTAATGATGAGGAAAAAGAAGAGTCACCTAACAAGATCCATGTGGATACCCAAGGAGACGAACACAGAAGATGGAAGCACAGGCAGGCTTATAGAGGGTAAGTACAAATGGATGCATGGTCTTGACCCCAGGCAGAGTGCCACCAGACCAAATGCTCAGCACCAACTGAGACTGGCAAAGACAGTGGGGGTCTTCTTCAGGCTCCAACGAGCAAAAGGAGCCTGGAAGATGAATAGGGCAGCAAGGGGGGGGGGGGGAAGCCACCACAGCTGCACCATTCCCATCTCATTTTGTTTCTCTGCCCACACAAATGATCTTTGAACTGAAAAAAGAGGAACAAAAAATGATTAACAGGGTGCTGAGACCCCAGATAAGGAGAGAGCAGGACTGAGAGGGTACTGGGCTAACTGCCTTTATGAGTCCAGACCAGTGACAGCAGTGCCTGGAATCAGAAGAGTCAAAAAGCCTGCCCTCCAGAGGGGTCGATGCCTCCTTCCAGGCCTAACATGCCCTGCCCCTTTGATTCTTACATTTGCTTTCAGGTCTACAAAGTATCTTACATACATTAGACCCTCACCAATCCTCTTAGGCAGGCACTAACTGTATACATCCATTGTCCAGCTGAGGACACGAAAGCTCACAAATGTTATGGGACAACCCTGAACACAGAGGGTAAGAGGTAGGTTAGAATCCAGGCCTCTCCTCACTTGGAATCAAGTGCTGCCAAGTAAAGGCAGTAGACAATGGTTTTCACTTATGTTGGTCTCATTTTCTCATCTATAAAATGAAAAAGATGCACTCCTGGGTATATACTAAAATATTCAAAGGAACTCTTCTTTGTGAGAGCAGAAAAACAGAAACCAAGTGGGTCCCATCAATCAGTCAGTCAGCATTTACAAAATGCTTACTACATGCCAGGCTGTGGGATAATCACCGGAGTAACCAAGAAAGACAAAAACTATCCCTGCCCTCAAGGAGACCACAAAGGAAATAACTCTGTATGTACAAGATTTACACACGGAGCTGATGGAAAGTCATCTCAAAGATGAAGGCACCAGCAGCTTGGGTCTGGGAATGCCAGGAAAGGGTTAAAGAAGGCGAGGTCTGCTGCTGCTGCATCTGTCCTTTGTTTCTCAAAGAGGACCATGGCCAAGATGATGATATGACTGGCAGCTGACTCTGATCTGAGTGAGAGGGAGGGCTGTAGGTATGGTCTGAGTCACAGCTTGAAGGAAGTCAAGGAAACTCACAGGCAGAGGTGATGACAGAGAGCATTCCACGCAAGGACGAGAGCGACTGCAAAGACACGGAGATGGGGAACAGAGGGACACGTTCAAGGAAGAGCAAACTGGACACACTGGCCTATGGAGTAAAGTGTAAGAAACCTGGAAGGGGGAACTCACAAAGAGATTGAAATGTGAAGCAGAGGACTTGATCCTGGAGGGAAGAGGGAGCCTGAAATGTGAAGCAGAGGACTTGATCCTGGAGGGAAGAGGGAGCCTGAGCAGAGGGGTGCCATCAAATGAGGAATGTCTGAACCAACCGTGCTATGCGAATGTAATGGAATCTTACTGTACTTTAAGAAAAGATGAATGTGAGAAACTGGAAAAAGGGGAAGACTTCTAGGAAGTATTTCAGAATGGGAAGAGCCGAAGCAGGAGAACAAGAAGCCTAATGATGCCATGTACAATGTATGCTGAGTCCATCACAATGAAACACTATAGAAACATCCAAGGAGGGGGATTCCAGATGAAGGGTACTTCCTAACAACACAGAATGACTGTGTTGGTTAGTTCTGTATGTTTTTCTTTGTTAGAAGTTTAAGGAGGTGAGGGTGATCTAAGAAGAAACAACTGTGGTATAAGAACAGGAGTCAGCGAGAAAACTGAAAATCAATAAAAATAAGAACATGAGGGAGTAGGACCAGACGATATCGAGGGTCTCTTCCACTCTTGGTCTTGTGATCCTAGATACAATCAACCTTGACATGTCCACTGATTAATCCATGGTGTCTCAGCCCCTCCAGCTTACCTCCTGAGGAGCTCTTTTCAGGCCCTCTGCTGAGGCTAGGAGTATTGATGCGAGGTGGGGTTGGGGGGTTGGGCAGGAGACCCCGCTTTGGCTTTTTGGCTGGCAGCTGAGGATCAATTTTTAACCCCTTCAGGGCCTCGGTAGAAAGATTTCGTTTAAGCACAGCTGCCTTTTTGTAGCCATCATAGAGGCCAAAGGCAATGTCCCTGTTGGTGGTGGTCCAGGAAGCCCGCAAGTCCACTAAGTGCAACTGGTGGGTATGAAAGGCAGGGTCCCCATCTCGGGAGGACAGCTCCTGAGGAAAGAGGAACAGCTGAATGAAGGCAAGTCATTCGGGGGCCTAGGATTCTCAGCTGGGGCTGTAGGCAAGCAAGGACATAGAAAACAGCACTACTGAAAATGCAATCTGCTTGGGGCAAACAGGAAAGATGTAGAGAAGGAGACTGAGAGGTCACATTTTACTGACTAAACTGGGTCCTTGGACATTAGATCTTAAGACAGAGAATGTATTTTTAAACGATTCAACATAAAAACTCAATCCAGAAGGAAAAACACCTCTAGACAAAGGAGTTAAAGAGAAATCAGTAGCTACACTTTGCTCCTCCGTGGGGTTGGAAAAGAATACAGATTCCAACTAGGAAGTCAGACAGAGCTGAGGCTCCTCTTCTCAAAGGGTGGAGAAGGAGCTCTCAGAGCCAAGAGAATACCTCTTCAGCAGTACGGTTGCTATGCCGCTGGTACGTAAGGGAAGACAGGCTCAGGAGATGAGTCTTCGTGACCAGCAGATCAAGACGGTGGTCAGAGCTCTCATCACTGGGTGAAGCCATCAGATGCACTGTCACCTGACTCAGGTCACTCACCATCTGCGTCACACTCCATTCAGAGATGAGGCGTCGCATCACAGTACCCGCTGTGAGGTGTGAGACAGGCACTCAGAAGACTGGCAGGCAAGCATACTGGGATGGGCTTGGGGAGGCAGATAAGTGAGTGAATGGGGAAGCAGGAAGATGTGGAGAAAAGGAAAGAGGGCAGCAAGAAATAGACTGAGGGACAACTGGCCAAACCTTGAGGTATAAGTCGCTGGGTTCCCCGAGTGAAGACATGGCCCTGGTTGCACTCAACCTGAATGCCCCGCTGCTGAGCAAATGAGGCCCAGTAATGCACCTAAAGACAATACAAAAGATATGAACAGTTTTCAGATGAAAAGTAATGAAAGCTATGTATAGCCACCATATGAAAAAAAATACTCTAACTCACTATTGACTGGAGAAATGCAAATTAAAACAATTCTGAGGTACTACCTCATACCCATTAGATTGGCTAATAGAACAAAAAAGGTAAATGATAAATGTTGGAGGGAATGTGGGAAAAATGAGACATAAGTGCATTGATGGTGGAGTTGTGACCTGATTCAACCATTCTGTTGAGCAATTTCAAACTATGCCAAAAGGGCTATAAAACCATGTATACCCTTTGACCTAGCAATACCACTATTATGTGTGTATCCCAGAAGAGGCAAAAAACAAAAAGGAAAAAGGTCTGTATGTACAAATACATTTATAACAGCTCTTTTCTGGGGGCAAAGAATTAGAAACTGAGGGGATGTCCATCAATTGGGGAATGTCTGAACAAGTTGTAGTTTATGATTATGATGGAACACTGTTGTGCTGTAAGAAACCATGAGCAGGATGCTCTCAGAACCACCTGGAAAGACTTGCATGGGCAAAGATACAGCAATATTGTAAGATGGCCAGCTGTGAAGGACTTAGCTTAGTCTCAGCAATACAACAATCTAAGACATCTCTGAAGGACTTATGATGAAAAATGCCATCCATCCCCAGAGAAAGAAGTACAGACTGAAGCAAATTGTTTTTTTACTTTCTTTTTCTTGAGGTTTTTTTTGTCTATGATTTCTTTCACAACATGACTACTATGGATATGAACCTATATCAAACTGCTTACCTTCTCAATGAAGGGATGTGGTGAGGGAGGCAGGGAGGGAATTTGGAACTCAAAGGTTTCAAAATGAATGTTTTTACATGTAACTCGGGAAAAATAAAATACTAAATATTTTTTTAAAAAGCAGGGAAAAAAAAGAAAGACTATGAAATTGAGAAAAGATGACTCAGTAGATGACCAGTCAGTAGACTCTGCGGCCCACAACAAAAGATACAGGGGGGGCAGACAACCTAAGATAATGTAAGGCAAAGTCCAGATGAGCTTAGAGGAATAGAGGCTCTGCTGGAGAAGGTGTAGGAAGGTATAGTTCAGACCTGCAGCTGGGGGAAGAGGGCCGTGTAGGAGAGCTGCTTGTAATGCTGGCCAAGCTTTTTTTTGCTCGGCTTCATGTTACTGAAGAGCTTTCCTCGACAGATCGGCCGGGTGACACTGGTCCACGTCGCCCAGAAGTTTTGCATCCATCGAAGAGTACTGCTATATAGTAGAATCCGGGGCTGGGACACTGCTGCAGATGCAGAGAAGGGGAAGGCCTCAGCTGGAGGCCTTATTTGCAGAGGACAAAGCACTAAAATTGGAACCTCCCTGGTTATGACAGACCAAAGGCCCGAGGTAACGTGCCAAACCAAATCCCGCTATTATTTTCTCTTGTTTGCCAGGATCCCAGCCCATGCCTTGTAGGCCCCTGTTCATAGCCTTACTCCCACTGTGCTGCGTCAGGTCCATCTTGATAGAAAGGTTGAGGTTCTCCGATCTGAAGGCCCGATAGGAGTCATGGAGCTGGCCCAAGGACACTTCAGGCAAGAACTCTGGTGCTCGAAGGATGACACTGTGGTGGTCATGGGGGTTGCCATGGCACAACCACTGCAGGTCCAGCGTCATACAGAGGTCAGGCAAGTGCAGGAAGCAGCAGTCATCATACCTGCCTCACAAAGGAGCCCCTGGCTCTCAGTGCCCTTTCTCCTGACTCCCCCAACTTCCCCCTTCCCCTTGGCAAGATTCCTGCCACCCCAAACCAAGACCATACCCACCACTCGACTCACTTGGAGGCCGTCCTCACATTGATGTCCAAGTCCCCCTTGAACACAAACTGGCCTGGCTTCCAGTGAAAAAACAGGTGACTCCACTCCCAGTGCATATTTTCAGTTGTATTATAGGGATCCTATAAGCATCCCAAAGGTATCAGGAAAGGGACCATACCTACCCCTTACCCCACCCACACACCTCTACAGCACTGAGCTCCAACCAATCACATATGATGAAAATACCTGCTCACCTCTGTAGCCAGCTGATGGAGGTTGGCCTGTTCAATGTCCATATGCCAGTCTCCATGGAAAAGCAAGCGGCTCTTGTCCCACCAGGGCAAGGGGGCACTGGGGTCAGCTGAGGGCTTTGTCAAAAGGTCCACAGACTGGCCAATTAATGTCCAAGCTGGGTCCCAGCATGGCCCCCATACCACTGTGTACTGGAAGACTTCAGCTGGAAGGAATGTTGGCTAGTCACAAACAGACATTCTACAAAAGTCCCAGGTTCCTCCCCAAGTCTTGGAGATGAACTTCACCTCACTCCCCACTCTCTTTATCATAGATATCTCCCCTCCAAACCAAACTCCCCAGTTCTCTATAGTACCCACTCGCACTCACAATGAAAATCATGATAGAACTTGAGTGGGGGCATGTTCCTTTCCACAACCACATCACCCCAAGGGAGTCCCAGATGCAGGGTCTGTCGCCGTCGGGAGCAGGGCTGTCCACTTTGCTCTGTGCCCACCAAACGGCCTAACAGCCTCCAGTCACGAATCTCAAACAGGTAGCGAGGGTAATCACGGATCCGCACTGCATGGAAAGATACAGGTAGGAAGGACGCTCAGGAGCCACGTCATCTCCCTTGGGTTCTCCCATTCACCCTCGGCTCAAGGCAGGCCCTAGAATGCCCCACTGGGATGGTAAAACCACTGAACGAGGTGTGGGAAAGGACAGAGATCACCCTCTAGTACAGGTGAAAAGACCTAGCCCCAAGGGGCACTGCTAGCCCAAAGAAACCCTTATGAAGGAAGAGGGAATCCATCCACCTTAAGCCCCACAGAGTTCCAAATGGGAGGTGGGGAGGTTTCCTAGCCAACACTGCACCCAGAGCTTCCTGGAAGCTGGTCTATCAGACAAGAGATTTGGCAGGGAGAACACCACTTACCAAGGAAAGTCTTGATGTTGCATTTGAGCATACGACACCACTGAATGGTGAGTTCCAGGCCCTCGCTGGGGAAAGGGCTGCTAGGGTCTAGTTCCTGCACCTGTGCCAGCACGCGCTCAGGCCCATGGAAGGAGGCGTCTGCCAGGGCCACCAGTTCCAGCCCAGCCACAGTCCAGGTGAGCAGGGCCCGGCGCATGGGTGTGTTTCCATAGAGACGGCGTGAGCGCTGGATGTAGATCTCAATGTTCTTGCGCTCCAGGGAGGCATAGAGCTCTTCAATCTTGCGGGCGGGAAGCAGTTCCCCATGCTGCTTACGGAGGGCGGCCACTTTGGCATCTAGCAGCTGCAGTCGCTTGGCACTTTCCTTGCTTTCATCCTTCATCAGCTCGTAGTTGTCCCGCAGCTTCACCTCAAAGATGTCATCCAGGAAGACCCAAGAGAAGTGCTGCACCTTAATCAGCAGGTCAGGAGGGAGTGGAGCCGGCTCTGGTGGTCCCCCACCTCGAGCCCCCCGGTGCAGCCCCTTCAGCCACTTCTGCACCCCCACAGCCTCATCTAGGGTCCGAGAGAAGTCATACTGGTAAGGAAACTCCACTGACACAGAGCCCAGGGAGAATAGCCAGACTCGGTTGCGCAGGGTCTCCAGGTTGGGGAAGGGGTTGCGGTGCAAGATCATCTCTTCCAGCTCAGACAGCAGCTGCACCTCCACTTCCTTGAAGTTGAAGATGCTGTTGCCATCGAAGCCAGCTGCCAGTTCTGGGCAGTAGACTTGGAGAGAGCCGCTGTGGCGACTCAGGGACACGCTCTCTGCCACCAGGGTGATGAACTTGTCCTCGGCCACAAAGGCAGTCAGTTTGGCTGTGCTCACCTCCAAAGTCAAGCTCAAGAGGCGCTTCGGAGGGACAGGTTCACGGGGGCTGGCCTCAGGCACGGTGGGGCTTCTAGGCTCCTTCCGGGCTCTGAGGAGGTCTCGGCACTGTAGTGTGGCCAGGACATGATGGTACAGGTACATGTGGTCTGGGGGGCTCCAGAGTACCATCAGCCCTGCACCACACTGCACCTTTTGGGGGGAATCAATGGCAGATGTTACTCTCTCTTCGTTCAAGCCTATCCAATACTGCTACCCAAAACAACAGAAGGATGACAGGAGCCAACATGTTATTAACATTGCAGACCTGGTGCAGGACTCATTTCCAAGTTGCTCCCTCGCTTTTCTTTTTTCAGAACAAATATACCAAAGTCAGTTTTATACTGCCTTGCATCAACACGTTTTCTTTTTGTTTCATGTCTGTTGTCTTTTCAACTAGTCTATAAACTCCCTAAAGGCAGGAATCAGGTATTTCTTTGGCATTCCCTGCAGTGGCTGGTCTAGCACTCCCCTCAATGAAAAGCTGAAAGTATACTCTTAGGAGCACTGGGCTCATAATTAGAATACCTGATTTCTAATTCCAATCTTGTCATTTTCTGTTGTGTGACTGTGGCCAAGTCACTTAACCATTTCTCCGTGCCTCAGTTTTCTCAACTGTCCAATGAGGATAATATCAGTATCACCTGCAGCATGGAGCTATTGTGAGGAAAGTCCTTTGTAAATCACTAAACACCATTCAACAAACCTTTACTAAGTACCTTCTGTGAGACAGAAGGTATAGACAAGATGCCATGACTACCCTAACAGAGATTATGGTGTAATCAAAAGACAAGACACAAACCCAACTGACCAACAGATACATTATCACTTATAAGTATTTCCTAGCTTTGCTGGGCAAAGTGCTGCTATGTGAAGGCCAAGAACGGAGGCTGTCACCACTAGGGAGGAAGCAGTGGAGATGAAGGATAGTGTATCAAGAATGGGGCTTCTGAGTTAAAACTTTCAAGGTGGAGCAAAAGGAGGACATTCCAGGCACAGGGAACGACATAAGCACAGTTATACAGGCAGGACATAGGGAACATTTACAGGGCTGACAGTCGAGTGCAGTTTGGCTACAGTATATAGTACATGGAGGGAGGGCAACGACAAACATTTGCCTCACAAAAATAAAAAAACTTAAATAATTGGAGAGATATTCAATGTTCGTGGTTGGGTGTTGCCAATATAACAAACACGGCAATAAATTTACAGATTGAACATCAGGTCAATCAAACTACCAACAGTTTACTGGCAGCCAAGTGACACAGAGGCAGCGGATAGATCATTATTGAGTCTGGAGTCAGGAGAAAGAGCTGAGTTCAAATTACACACTAGCTGTGTGACTCTGGTCAAGTCTCTTAATTATTGCTTGCCTCAGTTTTCTCAAGTGTAAAATGGGTATAACAATAGCACCTACTTTGCAGTTGTGAGGATCAAGTGAGAAATCCCCTTCTTTCCTCTAACACTGTCCTCACCTGGTGCAGGCCTTATCACTCCATATCTACATTACTCTGACAGGCTGCTGGTAGGTCTGCCTGCCTGGAGTCTCTCCCCACTCCAGTCCAGCTTCCATTAAGCCAGCAAAGGGATTTTGCAGGTAAAACCATGTCACTCCCCTATTCAGTAAACTCTAAGGGCTCCCTATCACCTCCAGGATCAAATACAACATGCTCCATTTGGCATTCAAAGCCATCATAATTTATCCCTCCCCTCCCTTTCCAGTCTTCTGATACCTCACTCCCCAAAATATACTCTTTGACAGCGACACAGGTCTTCTGGCTGTTCCAGAAACATGATTCTCTGTCTCATCTCCAGGTATCTTCTCTAGTGGTCTCCTATGCCTAAAACACTCTCCCTCCTCAGTTCGGACTACTGACATCCCAGGCTTCCTTCAAGTTCCAATTAAAGTCTCACTTCCTACAGGAAGCCTTCCCTAACCCCTCTTAATTCCACTGCTTTCTGTTAATTATTACCAATTTAAATTGTACAAAGCCTGCTTTGTATTTGTGTGTATATATGCAAGTTATATAAATGTTATTTGTGTGTGTGTGTATATACATTATACATATATATATAATGTATGTATATTCATACATAGCCTGCATATATTCATTTGCATGCTGTTTCCTTAAGGAGATTGTAAGCTGCTTGAGGACTGGGACTGTCTTTTGCCTCTTTTTGCATCTCCAGAACTTAGTACAAGGTTTAGTGTATAATAGGTGCTATATCCAAATCCTATATACAAGGCTATCCAAGGACCTGTACTGATCTTCCCTTCCCTTTATAAGACTAGACAAAATAATAACAAAATTTATCTGGAAAAAGAAGTCAAAGAAAATAATGAAAAAAGTAGGACAAAGGGGTCTACCATTGCCAGATCTTAAACTATACCAGAAAACACTAATCATAAAAGCTATCTGGTACTGGTTGAAAAATGAAAAAGCTGATTAGTGGTATACACTAGATAAGAAAGAGCCAGAAGCCACTAATTACTGTTTAATAAACCTAAGAACACCAACTACTGAGATAAGGACTCTCTAGTCAAGAAAAACTATTAGGAAGGCAGTTTGGCAGAAAATGAGGTTTAGACTAATAATTTTACACCACAAAAAGCTCTTTATGGATACACAGCATAAATATAAAAGATAATGCCATTAAAAAGAGAGAGAAGAATGGAAGTACCCTGCACAACTAATGCTACTGAAAGAACTCTCAACTAAAGAAGAGATACAGGTGATCACAAAAGGTGAAATGGATAATTTTGATTATTGTATCTGAAAAGCTACTGTATAAATCAAACTGATACTTAGAAGACAGGGAGTAAATTGAGGGAAAAAATCTCTAGAGCAGATATCTGATGACAGTCTATTGTATCCTGACAAAAATCTATTTGAGATATACAGAGAAGTGACACAAGCATATAAATATCACAGCATTTGACAGTTGCAAGGAACTGCAGTCTCCACCCTGTCCAACGCACTGTCAAAGGGAATCTGCCATAGAATAGTCCAGTCATTTGGAACTGGAGACCTCCAAGGAGAGGGAACCTCTCCATTCTACTTTGGAATAGCTCTTACAATGAGGAAGATATTCCCCCATCGTCTAAAATGGTCTCTTTCCAGCTTCCACCTACTGTTCCTGGTTCTGCTTCTGGAGCCAAACAGTACAAGTTGAATCCCTTCTGCATGTGAGAGGCCTTCAATACACAAAAGAAAATGCTTATGTTTCCCGTTTTCTCTCTTTCAGGTTGACACTCCCAGTTCCTTTAACATGTCCTCATGTGACACATGAAGTTCTTGTTCTCATCACTACATCAGTACAAGACTCATTTCCCAATAGACAAGTGGTCAAAGGATAGGATATGAGCAGGCAGTTTTCAAAAGAGGAAAAGCAGTCATGTGAAAGAATATCCAAATCTCCAACAATAAAAAAAATACCAAATTAAACAACTCAGAGGCTTCAGGATATATCTAGCCATCATTACCCTGCCAAAGACACAACAAAAGATAAAGCTGGAAAATGTTGGAGAAGCAGTGAGAAGAAAGGCCCCTAACGCAGTGTGTGCTGTCAGTGTGTGTGATCACACAGTGATCCAACTATTCAAGAAAAACTGTTAGGAATTCTATTTAAAGCCACTACATGGCACATAATCCTTTAACCCACTACTCAGTATACCCCAAGAAGGTCACTGATTGAGCAATAGGTCCCACTCTACATACAAACATCTATGTTAGCAAAGAACTGGAAGGAAAGTTAGGTGCTCACTGACCGAGGTACTGCTGAACTGGGATATAAAAATGTAATGGAATTTCATTGTGCCATAAGAAATGATGAATATGAAAAATTCAGAGAAATTTAGATAGACTTGTATGAATTGATATAAAGTAATGGAAACCAGGAAAACAATCTATAAAATGACCAAGTGAGATGTGACCAAATGTACGCTTCTCAATGTTCGCTAGTATTACCCGGCTTGTTGTTACGACTAGCTACCTTTATAAATGGCCATGTGCAAGCATTTCACAGATGCAATTAGATGAGAACAACTAAAATGAAAATGTCCTGTATATTAGTTTCATCCTTCAGCGACACTTTAAAAATTAATATTAAAAGTCAAGCTTAAATTGGGAAAGCATTAAGTTTTCCCAAACTGTATCTTGAGGTAATGAGCATTATGAAGGGCACTGTCATGAGACAGAGGAAACAGAAAGTAGCTCTAAACAGACTGTCCTGCAGGTCACAGGAAACAAAATTCCAGGATGGACAAACTGCCTCAAGGCTCATTCTTACTAAAGCAAAGTCCTGGTTTCTTCAAAGGACAGTGATGTCCCAGAGGGAGGACAGAGCCTATCCCTCCCCCACAGCCCCCACTATGAAGGCTCTATTTCAATCTTCAGCCCTTTAGGAAAGCCTTTCAAGGTCTGCCCAATCACGGAAATCCAAAAAAACTCCACTGAGGTCAGAGGGACAGCAGGCTGAAAAGCCAATGCTGCAGCTTATTTTCCATGGGACAAGGATTCAAACTACGAAGGGGCTGCTGACCCCATCCTCCACTGCCCAAGCCTTACCTCTAGAGAACGGATGCTACTGTGGTAGGTGACGGAGAGCATGGAAAGGCTGAGGACAGGAGCGGGAATGTCAGGAGCCTTGCAACACGGCTGCATCTTCTCTGTGACTGTCTTCACCAGGGCCAGCACGAGGCCCTGGATACCCACTGTGGAACTCTCTGCACTGCCCAGGACTGTCAGGGTATCCAGTCGGATCTCCGAGGCTCCTAGAATCCCAGATATCGAATGAGCCTGCTGCTTCGCACTCTCAAGTGGCAGCTCAAGTTCCTCCTCTCCTCTTTCATCCATTCTCTTCACTTCCACTCTCTTCTCTCCTACCAGTCAACCCATTCTACCCCCTCATTCTTCATCCCAAGGTCATCTCAGAGTTCATCCCTTACAAGGGACCCATCTAGATTAGGCTATGCAAGAGACATTGACAAGCCCTCTCTCCCATCCCCACCCACATCCCCAGTCACCCCGTGTTACTCAATAAAAAAAGAAAGGAAAAGAAAATGGCCTTGATCTGTATGTCTCATTTTCTCATCTGTTACAGGGAACTAGCACCTCCACAGTAGGGGTGGATCCTCAATGGAAGAATTACAGAGAGATAGGTTGCAAAGACATGAAAAGACTGTGATGTGAACAGATCTGAATCCTTCTGTGTATTCTTAACCTGTGCAGTAAAGGGCACAAATGAGAGCACAGATCCAACTATCTAAGTGCAATGCACACCTCACTGCTTAGGAGTGTTTAAAAATAAGATCAGTCCCTGAATGACAGCACCACTTCCACCCCCTCACCCCCAGGCCCTTAACTTGGAGCTGACAGAGTAAATCAGACCAATGAGCACAGCAGGCCAGCCCCTGGAAAATGAAGCAGACCCGTATCAGCTGATTTTGTAAGGGAAGGTCCTTGAGTGCCAGCAAGCTCAAGGCTGCCAGCTCTGCACGTAGCTTCTCACTGGAGCTACTGGGCCCTCACTTACCCACCAGGCTAGAAAGGGTGAATAGGTTCATATCCTCCACCTTCAAGTCCACCTTCCACAGAAGCACTGGAGATTCCCCAAAAGGAAACTCCCTGGATGGGGCTGGCTTCTTGGACCAAGGCCCCAACAGCGAAAGGATGCGGGAGAGACATTCAGCACAGGTGTCTGATGCCTCCACCTGCAGACCACGGATGGTACAGTCTAGGAAGAGGGTGTCTGATTGAGTGTTGCTCAGCCCCAGGGGCTGGTTATAGCTGCCCTAGAGAGGGAACAGAGATGTCCAGATGGGGACCATTCCCCCAGTTCTATGACTCATTATGAGATGCTCATCATTTCACAGCTGAGTCAAGAAGGAATGTGTGAAGGGCTCTATGGATGCCTAGCATGGGGCACAAAAACCAGGGTCTCCTCACCTACCTGTAGGGTGAAGGAGTCGAGGACAAGTGCCTCACCCCAGACATGCATGTTGGGTGGGTGGGGCGCCCGTTGGATGTGAGAGTCATTTCCCACACGCCAGCACAAGTGGTCCACAGCCAGGACACCCCGCTGATGGATGCTTTGGGGCCTCAGGTGCTGGTAATCTGAAGGGAAGATGGTGGGAGGGGATGATTCCTACACTCAAACCAAGACCATCAAGATGTTAAGCTAGCTTAGTTCCCCTAAAATGGACATAATCACTGCTTCTCTCCCAGGAATCTTACCTAGAGAGATGGAATTGAAGCCCAGAGCAAAGGGTGGTGTATCTCCAAGCTGAATGGAAACATTGACATTGGAGATAGAAGTGCTGAGGATGATCGGGGCCAGAATTTGAGGGAAGTTTCTGTACAGAGAGAAAAACACCACTGTAAGGGAAGGAAAGAAAGAGTCAGCTCCCTATCTGGAGACAGGTTCTGGTTGGCTCTGAGGTCAGAGCAGAGAATTCGAGCGTCACTACAATTCTCAGAATAGGAGAGAAAAAACAGCACGAATAAGACTGAAGAACTGAAGATACAGTAAAAGGCCTGTTCTTTCTAGTTTCTACAAAAATTAGCTAAGAAACCCCAAACCCCAAAAAGCTACAACCATCACCATCAACAAAAAACTAATTCAGCCCTTGAGTGCAACATGACTCCAAGCATTTACAAAAGAACTGCAAGGACAACCATGATGTGGAGCTCTTGTATGTTTACTGAGTGCCCAACAATGTACTTGCTCATGTGAGAAGGATACCCATCTGGAACACATCAGCAGTCTCCTAAGGAACCAAGCTAGAAGGTAGAACACTGGGAGACAGCTGATCTCACCTGGTTTTCCTGGGCTGGGAGATGGGCTGCCTTGGCCCCTGCCTTTCTCGCACTAACATGTGCAGCCAGTGAGAGAATTCCTGGTGCCGGTAGTGGACAATACACGTGCTGAGCACCAGAGAGGCAGAGAGGTCGATGGTGGTCACCTAGAGGAACGTACAAGGCTAAGGTGGGGGAGGAGGATGGGGATGAAGAGAAAGAAGAGGAGGAGGAGGAGGAGGTGGGGCTTGGTCTCTCCACACACTCCCCCTTTTGGAAGGGGACCAGTTACCAGCTCAGGGAGCAACTAATGGTCAGGTGGGGGCCAAGGAGGGCCTGAGGTTCTCACCTGCACACTGGCCTTTAGGGAATTTAGGCAGATGATTCGCTGACGGCTCTGAGAAAGCAGCAGCCCTTCTACAGGAGGCAAAAAGGCCATCGGCCATCAGGGGCTCAGAGGGAGAGAAGCAGATTTTCAGCTCCCATCTTCCTCCCTCAGCCATCCCCCACAAGTTTAGGGACTTGTTCCTTTTAGTGCCTTCCCCACCCTCATTAATCCCAATTTAGAATGAATGGGACCTAATGCATGCCCTCCTTTTGACATCCCTTGGGCACCAGGCATCCCACTCACCCTCTAGCAGTAGCTCGGTGCTCATCTGGGCCACATCTGAATTGGCTGTGAAACTTCGAAGGGGCAGCTGGTCCTCATCACGATTGTAATTGAACTGCAGCAGCTTCAGGGTCCAGTGGAGGTGCCTAGCCAAGAAATGAGGCAGGCTCAGCCCCCACAACCCTCCATCCCTGTCCCTACCTTGCCCTGCCCTGGACAGGCCCTCACCTCTTGTGGCTGTGCATGGACAGCACCACACTGGTATTCTCCATCTCTATTTTCACTTTCCCTGGGAGTAGCTGAAGGAGGTTCAAGCCAGGAATGGTTGGCTCAGTCAAGTCCTCTGTCACCTCTGCAAATGGGAAAAAGAGGCTCTGCATACACTGATCCATGCGCAAGAAAAGGCCCTCGGATTGTCCTCAAAGGCCTTTTCCTTTTAGACATAGTCAGTTTGTTCCCTCTACCCTGGCTACCCCAGTACTGGAGGGTTTAAAGGGACCTCAGAGGCCATCTGGTCCACCATGAACATGTTGTACAAAAATCACCTTTACAACGTCCCCAAGGAGCAGGCTCCCCACCCCCAGACCCTGCCAGAACACCTCAAGTAGGCAAGAAACTCAATACTCCCCAAGGCATTCTGTTCCACTCTGAAACAGCTCTAATGGTCAGAAAGTCTTTCCTTACATAAAACCAATATCTACAACTGCTATCCCAGGCACCTAGTTTGGTTTCTGGAACTAAAGAGAACAAGCCTGCTCCCTTCTCCATATCATTGCTCTTCAAATGTTTGAACATTCATGTGCATTCCCCCAATCCCCACCCCCAGCCTTCTCTTCTTTAGTTAAATCCCTTATTTCTTTGAAGGCTCTATATATAGTATCATTTCTAAGCTCGTCAATCTTGCTTGTTCTTTCAACAGACAACATCTAAGGTGTCGATACCCTTTCTAAAATGAGGCACACAGGATTCCAGATGGAGCCTTACCACAACAGTAAAATCCAACCATGACCTCCTTTGTGCTGAGATACTATGGGCCTTTCAATGTAACTTGAGGCTGTAAGCTTTTTGGGGTGCTGTACTGAATGGCTGACTCCTATTGAATTTGCAGTCCATGAAAACCCCAAAACAAACATCCTCAAGATGCTACCAGGCAAATGTTCCAAGGACACAAATGTTCCTTCCTTCCTCCAGCCCAAAAAAGAGACCAGATGCATCTGAAGGAGTTCCATTCTTATTCCAGGTCCACCTATTCTCAAGGTCAAGTCCTGTTTGCCAACAACCAATACCAGTGATAGCTAACAATATGGTAGGTGAATAGAGAAACCCAGAACTTGGTTCCTATGTGTCTTTAGATCAACAGGTCTATCTTTACCTGGCATTTTACCTGGCCTCAAGGTAGGTACCAGGCTTGGGTGCAGCAGCTGGCCATGGAAAAGACCTTCATGCAGCTCGGCATGGAGGGTCCACACATCTAGGGTGATGGCCTTCAGTTGTAGGTTGCTCAAACCCACCTCCACACACAGGTCCATGGCTAGGGAAAGCTCTGCCAGGCAAGTGTCCTCCTACATAGGTTAAGTGAGACAGACAATACATCAACCCCTCATATCCAGAAGGCCTGGATCAAAAAGATGGTGAATGGATGACATGGCAGGTCTCAAGGGATTCCCAGTGAGGCTGACAGAGAACGACTGGCATAAGAAATAATAATGGGGGCACTGATGTTCCCAAACTCACACTCAGAATGGAGGATGGGACAGAGGTGAGCACATGACCCCATGACACACTCACCGACTGACCGCTCTTTAGTACTTTGCTGTTCACTTGGCTGAGGCTCACCTCACAGTCAATTCTGTGAAATGGGGGAGAAAAAAAATCAAAATCCTTGGTCAGTGTTCCCTCCTCATCTTCCATCTCCAGCCAAGCTTTGCTTACAGGAAAAGAAGGTGGGTAGACAACCTGACCTCATGCCCAGCTCAAAGCAGGCAGTGCAACTGCCCTAATTTGGGTGGTGGGAACATCATCTATGGATCTGGAACTCAGCCACTTTGCCAGCTAGCCCTGCCTTGGCTTCTACTCTCTGGTGCCAGAATGGGAACAGTTGGTTTAGATGCTGCCATCTGGGATTCAACCCACCCAGCACTTACCTCTTCCCATCACTATCCAGAAGGATTCGGGTCCTGCTGATCTGAATGTGCCACAGGGACTCAGAGGTAGCTACCTTGAGAACCATAATATTGATGGAGTCCACATGGATGGAGAAAAGCTGAGGGGAAGAAGCCAGTACGAACAATAGCCAGGAGCAAGCCACTACCTGCCCTCTTTCCTTTGGTCTTCAGATGAAGAGGAGAGATACCTCCCATCCCACAGGCAGTGCAACCCAGGACCTCAAAAAACAGCCGCTGACCCCTCTGAAAAACCCTAATTCAGACAAGGGACGTGTCGGTAAAACCAACTTGAAGCATGGGCCTGCCTATCCATGACCTCTGTGGCATACTTGTCACAGTATCCAGGAAATGGGGACAAGTCTCACCTGGCACATGATCCTCAGCAAGGATGGGCTGAAGGGCATGTCCCTATGATCCACCCCAGAGGTCTTGGAGAAAGAGGTAGGCAGGCCAGACATCTTCTGTAGGTCAGTTCTGATCCGCACCTCCCCGAAACACAGTGCCACATAGTGCCTGCCCCCAGGAGAGACCTGACTACCATCAGTACCTTAATCAGGGTTTCAGCCAGGCAACCATTCCTTCCCTCTAATGTCCCAACTTCCCTGAGAGCAGGTTTTGGTCCAGGAAGTTAGGGCTGGTGGCACACGTCAATATTTGTCTTACCAAGTTCACATACAAAGCAATATGGAGGCTTTAAGGAGACAAGACCCAGTTCCCACCTCAGGCTGAAAGCCTTCTCATCAGATCCCATTCAACAGCTCCCAACCCCAAACTACCAATCTCCCTAATAGAAAAGGTAAGATGAGATACTCACGGCAGATCATGGCTCAGGAGTTTGCTGGAAATCCAAACACTATCAATTTCCTGGAACAGCATGGAAAAAGGCTTTGTGCGGCCACTGCCCGCTAAGGCTCGGGCAATCCAACAATCTCCACAGCGGACACAAGGGTCACTGGGACACTGGGGTCAGAGGCAGGAGTCGGGGAGCAGCAGGGGAGGAAGGTGGTCTTGTTGGCCCACACTAAACCCACCTAGATCAGTTCAGCTCTACACATACTTATTAAGCACTGACTATATGCAAAGCACTGTACTAAGACAAAAATAGTCCCTGCCCTCAAGATTCTAGTCTGCTTGTGGGAAAAGGCACGGTGGGAAGACACTTTGGCACTACACAGATCAACATTCTACAAAGTCGGGAAGCAAAGGGGGCAAAAGGATAAGGTGCTCTAGAAAGAGGTAAAGGAGCAATCACTAACAGCTGAGGACATCAGGAGGGCTACCTGAGCTGAGCTGTGAAGGAAGACAACAGTAACATCAGTATTGTTATATTCTGCAACTTGTCTGCACATACAGCACTTGTAAGGAATGCACCAGCTTTGACACATATGAACTCATTTTAGAGAAATACTATTATTATTGCTAATTCACAGATGAAGAAGAGACAGACTCAAAGAAATCACAGATAGTAGACTGGGAGCTGAAAGGAACCTCTGGCATCTCCCTAGAGGCAGGCAAGGCCCAGAGAGATGGGTCACACCAGTGACTGAGCCACAGTTCAAATCCAGGTCTTTCCAAGGCCTTTTCAGTGATGCTGTAGTGCATCTGAAGAGCAAGATGTGTAGGGAGAATCTACCAGGAGTGGAAGTTAGGCAGGTTGAATAGATAGGAACTGTTGTATTTTCTCTCAGTGTGCATCTCCAAGTCATAATAATTATATTTACTTTATAAATCTTTTTTATGGATCTATTTTGGGTCTATTTCTCCCATTTCTCTTATGTCCTTCTACAGAACCCAAGCAGGGCCACAACTGGTGCCCAATAACCATTCGTGATTGACCAACTGACTTGTCCTAAACCTAGTATTCTCAGGTTAGATCTAGGATTAACACAAAGAAGTAATTAGCTGAGAAAGCTACCAAATATTCAAGAATGAAGCAACCATGGTTGATAAATAGCTGGATTATTAAATAACTGTATGCATGATTAGGTTAATGCAACTATACAAATTAAAATATGGATTTCATGAAATTCCAATCAAAATACCATTCAGCTACTTCATAGGACTGTGATTAAAATGTATCAGGAATGACACCACCAAGGAAAATTATAGGGGGAAAAAAAGATCTCAAAGTAGTGGTCAAATCAAAATTGTCTGGTTTGGGTATTCTTTTAAACTATGCAAGGAGATCAACAGAACAAAATAGAGAATACAGAACCCAAGGAATATAACAGAATTTGTGCTTGCAGAATCATAGATTTAGAGCTGAAATGGACCTCTGAGGTCATACTTGACCACTTCTGTCATTTCTGAAATGAGGAACTGAGCCACAGAGTGTATAACCATAAAACATAATGGGACAGGATTTTTTTTTCCCCAATAAAAACTGCCAGGAAAATGGATTCTGACAGGCCAAAACAACAAGAGGATAAGAGCCATATCTCATAATGGGTTTTTTTTGGTCTAGTCCTGTAATTTCATGGGGAAATTGTCTTCACCGATGCAGACTGGCAAGTCATCTACAACGTGTAGTCTTAGAGATTTGCAGTGACCTGGCCAGGATCAATATGTCAAAAGCAAGATTTGATCTCAGGTTATCCTGACTTTGAAGCTAGGCCTCTAAACACCATTCCCTGACGCCTCTTATGACACAGCACAATAAATTCCAAAAGTACTGATAATTGAAATTTTCCGAAAATCATTAGAATTGTAGGAAACAACAGGACACCACTGTGGAGAAGGGAAAACCTTCTTGGCCACTGCTGATTTCAGCTGGGTTTTCCCTCCACCTGGTGATTCAGGGAATTCCCTCATACTTACCACGGTTTGCTCGTGATGCTCAAACTTCAGATTAACATTCTGAATCCAGAAGAAGCCAAAGGAGCCAATCTTGAGCTCAGCTTGGAGACTTCGATGACACCACTTGGTGGCCAATCGAATCAGAAGCCACCTGCCAAAAGATGCTGGTGAGCTCTAGGTGTCTGTGGGACTCTGCAGACATCTGGGCTGGCAGAAGGATCTCACGAGGAGTGTTCTGGTCTATAGACTAGGCTTCCCCAAAGTCTCTATTTTCTCCTTCCCTCCTGGTGGGTCCAGTGCAAAGGGCCACCCTGCTTCAGGTACGTGCTACGGGGGCAACTCTGGGAATGCCCCGGTGAAATGAGGGGGGACTCGATGATCCTGCTTTGCCACTATCTGGGCAACCTCTCTGAGCCTCAGTTTCCTTGGCTGTGAAGTGACAGACTTCTGGCTCTGGAGCCCCAGCGCCTCAGGGGTCTAGGTGAGGGGCCCAGTCCTGCTCCCATCGTCCTGGGAAAACCAGTGGATTCATGGCTCCCCAGATCTCCCCCCAGCCCTCCGAGGTGGACCGGGGAGCTCCCCGCTGCTCCCAGCCCACCATTAGAATTCTCAGGCTGAACACAGAAAAAGGGACCCCAGCCTCACTGGAAGGGAGGACCCTGCCGCTCTTGGGTGGCCTGGGGGTGTTCGGGGCCAGGCAAGGGCGAGATGGACCCCCCCTTCTGGATGGCCAGGTACTCCCCCCAGAGAAGGGGCGAGAGGGAAGGCGAGCCCGGGAGGTGGGCAGGGGGCCCCGTGACCCTTCCAGCGTAGCGGGGGAAACTGAGGCGGAGGAGGAGGGCAGGGCCTGGGCGCGGCAGGTGGAGCAAAGGTCGGCAGGGGACTTGCCCAAGGTCACCCGGAACCCAGAGCACCAAACAGGGGCTCCCCTCCCACAGCCCTCGGGTCCTCCCCTCTCCCTTGAGCCCCGCCCCGGCCCGCGCGCCCCACCCCCGCCTCCCGGCCCCGCCCTCCTCCGCGCGCGCCCCGCCCCTCCTCCGCGCGCGCTCCCGCCTCCCGGCCCCTCCCTCCGCGCGCGCTCCCGCGGCCCCCTCGGCCTCCCCCCTTCAGCCCCAGCGGCCCCTCACCGGCAGAAGAAGAGGGTGCAGAGCACAGCCACGAGCAAGGCCAGCAGCACGGCCAAGAGCAGAGGCATAGCGGCCCCCGCGGCCCCGGCCCCGCCCGGCCCCCGCGAGGTCCGTGCGGAGGCTCCGAGGGCCGACTAGCCGCCTGCCCGGGGACGGCGCGAGGAGGAGACGCCGCGAGCCCCGCCCAGGCCCGGCCCGGCACCCCCCCGAACCCTCCCCACCGCGGCGCCCGCGCGCGAACGAGCGAGAGAGCCAGGGAGGCGTAAGGGGGCGGAGCCAGAACGCGCTCCTCTTCCTCGCCCCACCCGCCCCCTCAGCCTCAGCCTCCCTCCTCCGGGCTCCGAGGCCAGAGCGAAGAGGCGGAGACCCGTCCCTCCTTCTAGCCCCGCCCCCTAACCACAGTTCCGGTCCCGCCCCCTTCCGCGCCGGCCCCGGGCCGGCGGGTTCCGGGGGGCGAGTCCCAAAAAGGGGCCTTAGAGGTGGACCTTGAGGTCACACGGGTGGCGAGCCCGGCCTTAGGCCAAGCCCCTGGGTGCCCTGGCCCCCTCTGCAGGATCGGGGCTTGGCGTTCCCTGCCTCGTCCGCGGGCGCGGGGGACGGGAGCCTCCCGGCTCTCCCCATCCAAGTTCTAGGGCGAGCTCACGTTACTGAGCGGGGAGTCGGGCGTCTCGGGGCCCCGGGGGGTCCTGGATTAACGTTGGAGGGGCTGGGGCCACCCTTGGCCCTGTGCTAGGAGGCTCCCATTGGAGGGCGGCGGAAGGGCCAGAACCGACCCAGGATCTTCTGCCTCTGGGTCCAAGTGAGACTATACCATCCTAGTCTCGTCACCTTTTTTCCCCATCCGAGGAAAAAGAAATGAGACAACATACATAAACTGGACAGCCCAACTGGCATCTTCCGGATAGAAAAAACCAACCTCCCCAGAAAAACCCCACAAGATAATAGCAAGTGGTATTTTATGTGACCCTTTCTACGGTTTGCGTCGTCACAACAGTGAGGGGAGGTGCTATTGTCACCGCCATTTTGCCTAGGAAGAAACTGAAACAAAGCCTAAGTGACTTCCCCAGGGTCATGCTGAATCTGAAGCTACATTTGCACCCAGGTGTTTGTGCCTTCTAGTCTAGCGCTGTATCCACCGGGCCACCTAGTTGCCTAGGAATGTTTGTAGCACGCTGGATGGATCCGTTAATCAGCTGTGGAGAACCTACTTGCCTAGTAATGTTTGTAGCACGCTGGATGGATCTTTTAATCAATCGTGGAGAACCTACTTGCTTAGGAATGTTTATAGCACGCTGGATGGATCTGTTAATCAGTCGTGGAGAATTTATGGTAAAACATGGACATAAAGGATGAGAAAGCCTGGAGGGGTTGTGGTCTTCACTTTGAAAGAAAAGCACTGATGAAGCCTTGAGTCATTCAAAGTAGAGATAGAAAACTCTGCATTTAATTCATTTACTTTGGGGAGTATCTTATTCTGGCCAGCTGTTGTTGATTGAACCAAGTGAATTCTTCACGTTCTGTTCTCTCACAAAATGTTAAGCATCCTTGTGCACAGCATGGCTACAAAGTAGGGGCTCTGGTTCCTGCCCTTCAGGAATCACTGAGAAATCGTAATAGACATAGATGAAATAAGCAGAGTTTAATTCCTGGGGAAATACATATTCAAGTGCCTGACTGCAGGGAGTACCAAGAGCTCAGAGGAGCATGATGGGGACACTTTCCTGGACTAGACTCTTTTCTATAAATATCCACTGTCTTATCCAAAAGCATTTCCCTCTGATAGTTTCCCCTAATAGTACATTCTCCTGTTTTATTATCAGCCCTCTAACAAGTTTCATGTCCTATTACTGATTCCTGATAAGTCAGGCAGAGGCAGCTCAGCTGTCCCTCTGATCCCTCCCCACTTATCTGGCACTTTGCCTCCTCATATTGTAATCTATTCTTCCTCCCCCTTCCTCTTTTAGCCAGCTGGTCACTTGTTTAGTTAGCTCTGCCTTCACTTTTCCAGTCCACTCTTGCTTCCTTTTCTCCAATCATTCCTTTGGTTCCTGTCTCTTCTCCCTAATATCCTGTTACATCTGGCCCTTCTCTCTCAAGACTTTTCTTCCCAGAACATCTGGACAGTTAAACTGGAGAAATGGGAAGATTTTCTGGAAATCAGAATTTCTGAAGTTGTTCTAGTGACGTTCTCACTATGACATCTTATTGGATTGTGTCACCAGGAGAGGGACCAAATCTTAACATCTCAGACGGGGAGATCTGGCACAGAGTTGACATTCTCCAAGTAAAATGGAAAGTGTGCAAAATGAGCGAGTGGAAAAAAGCCATCCTAAAATAAAGTGTCTTGCTATATCCCTTCGAATCCCAACAGATGGCAGCCACCTCCCTTCCACCCCCATCACACTTCTGGAATGCAGTGGAATGAAGTCCAACATCCAGAATCCACCAGCTTTGGGATTATGAGGGAGGCTGAAGACAAGAAATGACTATTTGTTCCCAAACCGAAGAGTCATATGCTCACCTTCAAATACTTGGCATTTGCCCAGTTTGGTCAGGGAAGTAGATAAACGTATGACTACTGAACTCAGCAACAGTCATGGGTCCAGGCTGCAGCAATTCACTATTGAAATTATTATTAAATAACTAATTATTAGTATTGGGAAGGGCCAGGATTTTTTCCCATCCTTATTTGGAGGATAGGTCAAAGCTTAGTTCTTTGAAGGGCAGTTAGATGATGAATTCTTGGAATTGTTGCCCCACCCACCTAGAGACCCTTATGAGATGAATTTGGGCCAGTGGTGTTTTACTTAGGCTTGGGTGGGGATAGACCCTTTGTCTAGATTGTCTGAGACTGGGAGTGGTCTGGGAGCAAGAGTGAGCATAATCATGTCCCCAGCTCCTCTTTAGGATGAATTCACCTTTCCCTTCATTCTTCTCATTGTTAAACCAACTGGAGTTGATTACCATCCTCTGAGAACACCAACTCTTGCAAGGACACATTGAGTGGATTCTATAAGGGTCTTTAGCATTCTATAGTACCACTGACCCCTTTTATTAATTAAACCACAAACAATGATTAATTACCCAGAAACTAGGTCTCTTGAATTTTTTTATATAAAACACCATTAAGGCAAACCAATTGGAGGTTTTCATCCATAAGGATTTGGACTTATAGCCAATGGGCATGAGTTTGAAGTTAAGGAAAGAGAAGACCTTACAAGGTCAATAGCTGAGAATCCCTAGTAATTTCAAAAGGCTTACAGCAGTAAACAACCCCATCTGAAGTGTGACTCCTAATTAAATGACCACTATAAGACTGAGAATCAAATTCTTTTTATTTCTCCTGAGAAAAAGCATATATTGGAGACTGCATTCCACCTATTAATGGATTATTATGACAAACCATCCAAATGAGGAGAATCTCCCATCTCCTGAGAGATGTTTCTTTATTATTGCTTCCATTTTTATTTCTTCTAAATGGATGAAAAGATCAGTCCCACCACTGGCAATAACTCCTACATTTAGGAGGTGAAGCCAAGTCCAGGATAAGGATAGATGTTGGTAGGGAGGGAGCTGATGCTCTTAAGGAACCTTGGAAATTTCCCACTTTGGATGATGAGGCTGAGGCTGCTCCGGTGAGGAAAGCAGTGGGTATAACTCAATACTGTTGTTCACTGGGGCAAAACGGAGAAAAGAGCTGAGGGGCTCTCACAACTCGGCGTGATGGGCTTCAGTCCGAAGCAGCTCATTGGGCTTCATAAAGATGCCTTCCATGGCTCTCCAATAGTTGTTCTGGCTCTGCTGGGCCATGCCATGCACCTCTCTCTGGCCACTGATGGGCCGGCCATACTGCTCTCCCGTGACAGACAGCAGCACATCAGTAGAAGCATGTTTGAAGCGAACTTCATCGTCCCTCACCCAGTGTGACCCACTGCAGAGGACTGTCCAGTCATCCAGATAGTCCCCTTCCCCCTCTTCCCCAAATGCACTCACTTCCTGAAAATGAGAGAGAGTAGAAAAATTAGCATGAGCCCCAAAACAGATCTGAGAAGTGGATAAGAGTGACATGAGGAGATAAGGGGATGAAGTAGAAAATGGGGAGCATTTCCACAGGGGGAACTTAAAAGTTTGGGCTGAAAGGGAGAAAACAATCATAAAACAAATCACTTTCCCTGCCATCCTTCAAAAAAAAATACCAAAGAATGGCCCCCAAAATAATACAAATGAGTTAATACAAGTCAACAAACATTTGCTTAGCACCTACTGTTTACAAAGATGAAAAAGCACTTTATCTTTGTTCTCAAAGAGTTTATAACTTGGTTGGAAGAGAGAGACAGTAAAATATACAGAAATGGTTAAATAGCTAGAATATAATTTAGTGTGGGGTTAAATGTAAGAGAGGTCAAATGGAGAAGTGGAAGAGATTCACAGAAGAAGAGACTATTTCTAGTCTGTCAGTGGGGAAGGAGGGGAGCTTGAAAGAAGAAAAGGATTTTAATACTGGAAATGGGGGAAGGAGGGGATCCTATCAGGAACAGGTGACAGGTTGGGCAGATACAAGGAAAAGACAGGATGAGGGAAGGAAACAGTGAGTAGTATATATGGTTAGCGCATAGACCAGGTAAGAGTATACTATGAAATAAGGTCAGAATAATAGGGTCAAGCTAAAATGTGAGGGCCCTGAAGACCAGGTCTAAGAGTTTGTATATAATTCAGTAAACAGTGGGGAGACAATGAAGGTTTGGGTAAGTGAAATGATTAGGCTTGTACATCAGAAGGACTACTTTGGTGTGGAGGGCCAGGGTGGAGTGCTGTTGACAAGATCAGGAAAGACCTTCGGGGAAACTGTTCTTTGAGACTGTGCTCGTTATCATCTGGAATGGCTCTCCATGCCCCCCAGGTGTTGCTGTCTCGGTGAGACTAACAGGAGAATTACAGAAAACAAGGGATATGTAAAATAGATGTCCTCTAGGCTAACAGTCTTTAAAGACAATAAGACTGGCCAAATCACTGGGACAGGAGATGAGCAGAATGTTACATAGACGTGCAGTTTCTGTCTATATATACCCTAACCCCCAGATCAATAAATGAAATTGGTCTATCTTTTCCCGCCTCCCTTGTCTCTTTTCTTCACCACATCACCGAGCTGTTGTAGGGATGCTGGCTGTCCGCTGCACTTTGGCTTGTGAAGAATGAACAGGAGAAGGGAGAGACTAGTAGCAAACTAGTTAGAAACCATTTTAAGTGCCTACCATCTGCCAGACAGGCCCTGGGGATACAAAAAGAGGCAAAAAGCCCCTGCTCCCAAGGAGCTTATAATATAATTGGGGAGACAACAAAGAACTATGTATAAATATAAGCTATCCATAAGATAAATCAGAATTAAGGGAAGGAAGGCACTAAAATTAAGGATTGGGAAAGTCTTCCTATAGAAGGTGGGATTTTAGTTGGAACTTGACAGATGCCTGGGAAGCCAGTAGCAGATGAGGAGAGAGAGCATTTCAAGTGTAGAGAACAGTCAGAGAAAATTCACGGAGCCAAAAGATGGAGGAGGGTCTTGTTCTTGGGAACAGCCAGGAGGCAGAGTCCATATTGGGGAGTAAGTAGCAAAAAGTTTGAAGCAGGCTAAGTTAGGAGGGCTTGGAACACAGCATTTTGTATTTGACCCGGAAGACGGTGGGAAGCCCCTAGAATTTATTGGATTATTCAAGCTAATGTGATAGTTGTGGCAAGAAGTGACTAAAAGCCCACACTTGAATGGTGGCAGGTGAAACTCAATTTGTTTGGTTAACTGGTGATGACATCAACACAACCAAACGAAGCCTCCAATCTGACCTTGTTTAGTTGTTGATCACTTCAGGCCTTGTGGTACCTCATTTGCTGCTGTTACATTGTTACTGAATTCTTAACACTGTTTGCCTTTCCCTGTGTTTTTCCCTTCTCTCACTGGCTGGTGAAGCTGTTAAGAGCTAGATCCCTTCTTTTACTTCCTCTCATTAATATTCACCATAAGTATATATAGTTCTGTGGACTTACATAAATATATAAAATAGACTATAGACTCTGAATAGTCCACAGTCTTAAAAAGCTTAAGTGTTTCCCCAGCAAGACACCTTGTTTTTCCAATTCTTCAGATGATGGTGAAACCTCCCAATCCTTTTTTAATCCTTTTTTACTGAGAAAACCTCTGGTTCTCACTCTCCTTTCTATTCCATTATTCTAATTCCTTTGATAAATCAAACAAGCCTCCCTCTTGTCCAGAACCGGTTTTCTTTCATATATAGATACATTTCTCCTAATGTGCAAAAAGGAGAGCAAATACCTTCTGATCAAACAGGTCTAACAATCCAAAAACCAAACAGTTTCACTGTGTGAGGCTTCTCCAGCCCCATGCTCACCTGATTGCCAGACAAGGGTGAGGAGAAGTGGTGACTGTGAAGATTTCGCCCAGTATTGACATGAGTCAGTCTGATGGCTTGGCCACATCTCACTGGGGTTCCTCTCTCACATACTGTAGAAGTTTTTCCTCTGATCCGCCAGTAACTGTTGCTGTCATCCACATCTGATACACCTGTAACTGACTGCTGCCCACTACCTGGAAAAAATGAAGATGTTTTAGCCTCACTGATTGAGAGCTAGAAGGGAACTTGGTGATTAACTCAAACTCTGAAGCAAAGGTGCAGCCAGAACCATAGTGAAGTATAATTGTTACATTTGTAGTTTTCTAAGTCAAGGATCCATTTCTATTTGAATTTGACCTCAATGATTTAGAGTATCTAAACAGAAGTGACCAAAATAAATAAATAAATAAATATACCAACTGTAAAGATCGGTGAGCGCCAGATTATGAAGGTTTTTTGAAGGCCAGGCTGAGGTGTTTACATTTCAGCCTAGAGTCAATAGGGAGCCACTGAAGACTTAGGAGTAGGGGAGTGACTAAAGTCGACCTGTGTTTCAGTAATGCTAATTTGGGAGTCTGCTGAAGGAAGAGACAGGAAGCAAGGGGGCCAAGAAGGCTTCATCGAAAGTCTAGGAGAGAGGAAACCAGGTCTGGAACTAGTGTTAGCAGTGAGGGGAGAGAAGAGGGCAGGGGTGACAGCTGGTGGAGGCAGAATCCCTGTCAGCAAACGACTGGCTGTGAAGGGTTGACTCTGAGATAGTAAACGTGGGTGACCAAGGAAGCACAGTGGTGTCCTCCACAGAAATTCAATTCTTATCATCACAAACCGAGTGAATTAGACGGGACCTCAAAGACCCTCTAACTCAAACCCGTTGATTCTACAAACAAGGAAACTGAAGCCCAGGAATGTGAATTGGCTTGTCATTTAAAATCAGTCTGGAAAGATAAGCTAGCACCAGATTGTAAATCAAACAATAAACGTGTTAAGCATTTACCATATGTCAGGTACTCTCCTAAGTGCTGGGGACACAAAGAAAAGTAATGCTAAAACAAGTAATTTGTAATTTTACCTTACAAAAAATTAGAATCCCTGAAATTTTTTGAGCTGTCATGCCAGTTCTCTTAGATCATTTTGATATATATAATTTATATCAAGTTGCTTGCCTTCTTAAAGACAGGATGGAATTAAATACTCAAAAATTGTTTTTAAAAGAATGTCAAAAATTGCAATTACACGCAATTGGAAAAAAAATATTGAAAAAGAAAGATTATTTGGATAGCTGAGTGTACAGGCAGGGTGGGAGAGGGGAGAAAACTGGACTGAAGCCTCCAGCCACAGTCACCCGAACCAAGGGGATGGCTGCGTGAGAGAAGACAGATGCAGGAGACGTTGCGGGGGCAGAACCAACAAGATTTGGCAACATATGCACAGTCAGAGTCTTCTGCTCCGTAAGATGAAAAGGCTCGGCCGTGCGACCTCTGAAGTCCTTCTGACATCTTTAAAGTAGTCTCAACGGAAGGAGGGAGGTGCAGATTGGGGGGAGGGGAGAAGCCTGGTTTTAGACACGCTGCGCCTCCCCAGCGAGCCCAGGGAGGACAGAGCCGGGGTCGGGCTCTCCTGCTTCCCCCCACCCCCTTCCTCCTCTTCCTGTCCAGCCCAGCTTCCCGCCCCGCCCCCACACGTTGCTCCGTCCCCTCCAGATTCCTCGAAGTTCAGGGCTCCTCCTCCCTCCCACGTGTTTTTCCGGTCTACGGCCGCCCCAGGCCCCGCCTCCCAATGGCTCCTCCCTCCCCTTCCGCCTCAAACGCGCCTCGGCCCCGTCCCCCGGGATCCCCCAGGCCAAGCTCCGCCCCCGGGAGGGGACTTTTGCCATTCTTTCCCCTTCCCGGCCCCGCCCCGTGGGCTCACCGGACCCGTAGTGTACGTCATGAGAGTGCAGCCGGACGTTGTGGCGCGTGTTGAGGAGCTTCACGACAGAGCCGCAGGTGACGAGGGGCAGGTCGGAAGCTTCAGCCAGGCCCAGCAACCCCGCAAACAGCAGCAGCGGCCCCGCCGGGCCCCGCCGCCCCATCGCCCTGACGGAAACACGGTCCCACCCCGGAACCGGAAGCAGGGGGCGGAGCCCGGCCCAGAAGGAAAAGGCGTCCCCAGGCCTCCACTCTCTATGCCCCGTCTCGCTAGAGCGCCCGGAGGAAACGGCCGCACTCGCCTGCCTCCTGCTCACGCCCCCACGCGGAAGCCGCCGGCGGCCGCTTCCCTGCCGCGGTCCTAGTTTCCCCTCGGCTGCTCCAGCGTCAGAGAACACCGCGTCCCGCCGAGTGGCGGGGGAGAGGGCCGCCTCCTCTCGGTGACAGCGCACCGGAAGTGACCTCAGACGCCGCGGAGGCCGCGGACGTCGGGGAGGGGGCACGTCGGTGTGAGGGCCCCCGGACTCGCTTTCTGTGACTCTGCCAAGCGGCGACTCCATTTTCCTCGGAGGCTCGGTGCTACGGCGGGCTCGGTAAGGCCGGGGTCGGGGCTCGGGGCGGGGGCACCGCGTGGGTGGTCCGGGGGGCGGCGGGGCGGGGCGGGGGGCCCCGAGGGGCGCGGGACTCGCCGCTGGGGCGCCCCCGACACACGCCTCCTCGGCCGGGCGGGCCCCCGCCCGCCACTTGTTGAATCCTTGGGGTCCCCCGGCTCCCAGGAGCTGGGGAGACGCCTCCGGGGCGGCGGGCGGTGCCCGGGCCTGGTTCCTCCTGCGGGTGGGGGGGACCTCGTGGAGGGTGTCGGCCTTCGGGGCATTCCCAGTCTCGCTCCGCAGTGTCTGCCGGGGGTCGCAGCCCCTGGCCCGGCTCCAGTTACCCACGCCCCGGGCGGGGGAGGGACCTTTAAATGGCCCCGGAGGCCAGGCTGGGACCGCCCGGGTCTTGCGTGTGCGTGCCTGTCAGAATCGCCAGCATTAGTGAGGCGCTTACTGTGTATCAACCCGTGCCCAGCGCCCGAGTTACAAAGACAGGGCAAAAAAAAAGGCCAAACACCCAGTCCCTGCCCGCAAGGAACTCCCAATCCAGTAGGGGAGATACGTGCGAGAAACTGTGCAGCCTAGGTGTGGGCCGGATGGTCCGGTTAGGAGGAGGGCCCGCGGGATCAGTCAGTCCTTTAGCTTTTATTAAGTACGGTACTCAGTGGGGGGCTGCAGAGAGGAGGCGTGGACCTTCTATTTGCGGAAGCCGGTGTGCTCGAGGTGCTCAGAGTAGGTGGAAGTCTTCTGAAATCGGAAGGTTCTAGCTGGCAGCTGGGAAAGGCCTCTTTTATAAGGTGAGGTTTGAGCTGCGTCTTGAAGGAAGCCCGGAAACTCGGAGGAAAAGGTGAGGAGACTGAGCACTGCAGGCCTGGGGGACGGCTGTGACAAAAGCAGTCCACCCCCACCACAGGGGAGAAGGAGAGGGGAATTGAGGGATTTGTGTGAGGAACTAGAAGTAGGTCAGGGTGGCCGGCTACATTATTGAGTCCTTGCTGAATAGGGGGAAGGAGCCGGGTTGTGAAGCGCTGTAAATACCAGATTTTACATTTACTCTGGGAGATGATAGGGAGTCACTGGAGCTCATTGAGCAGGGAAGGGACAGATTTTCCTATCTGCAATGTAAGAAAATCACCTTGGCAGCTTAGGATGCACTGGAGTGTGTTCCTCCTTCGTTGCCAAAGAAGTCCATGCCATCAGAGAAAAGATGATATGGCTTGCATTTGACTTTGTTTTGAGTGAGGGAGGGGCTGTGCAGGTCACCAGCCTCACTTCTCCTCCAGAGCCATCTGAATCCAGTGACCAGATACTCATCAGGATGACTGCAGATGGCCCAGGATGAGGCAGTTGGGGTTAAGTGACTTGCCCAAGGTCACAAGCTAGTGAGTGTCAAGGGTCTGAGGTTAGATTTGAACTCATGTCCTCCTGACTCCTGCCCTGGTGTTCTATCCACTGCACCACCTACCTGCTCTTAGGATGCTTTGGAGTAGGAAAAGATTTGAAGCAGAGAGACCACTTAGAAGGTTATTCCTTTAGTGCAGAAAGAGGTAATTAATATGTGGCTGTGTTGATGAAGAGAAAAAGACATTTGCAAAATGTGTAAATAGAAACAAAAAGATTTGGCAATGGATTGCATAGGTGGGGTGGGTGAGAGGGAGAAGCTGGGTAACTGGGAGGTTGTTGGTAGCCTCAGCAGTAATAGGGGGGATATATAGCACTGAGCTGCATTGGACTGTGCAGCGCTAAATTTGGCCTTGATATGGGGAACTCCCGGGGAACAAGGGCACACCAGGTGACCTAAAGAAGGGTGAGCTGGCCCAGGTCAGAAAAGGAGCAGGCTAAAGCTGCCATGGCTGTCAGTGGGATCAAGCCCTAAGTGGCCCATGCACTTCTAGGGAGAGCCCAGTCTTTTGAGGGAAAGGAGGGTAGTGGGGCTTACCTGCCAAGGTTCTGTGGTTCCTCCAGATATGTGACACCAAACTTGGACCCCATACTCTTTAACTGTATATCCGATGATTTTTTCATTTCTATTCCTGCCCTTCCTCCCTCTCCTTAACTCTGTCTGCTGCCCCAGACATCCTGAGCCACCACCTTGGGAGTTTGTCATTATTTCAGTGAGAGTTAGTTAGTAGTTACAGAGATACTAAAAGCCCTGGAGGAAGAATATACAGTTTAACTGACTCTTGTGGGAAAACATTGTTCCCATAGCTCTCTGAAATAGTTGTTTTACCATTCAAGAGTCCTTATCTCAGTTCTCTGGCTATAATGATTCTAGATAGAACAAATCTTTGATCTGATGGATACATCCAGCCACAATGACTAATGGAAATAATTAACGACCGTTGGTTTAAGTAGTCTAAATGCAGAGAGTCAGATTAACTCTAGCATTGTTCCCTCTTTGGAATCTGTCTGAAGTCTAACTAGACAGCTTCCTGTTTGAGGGAGCAGCTTCTACTTGTCCCAGGCTTCAGTCAGCTAATCTAACTTCTCTACCCTGACGGAGTTGAGAGTTGGTCAGTTTTAGAGTCTGGTGAAATGTGCCGTGTGTCTGAGTCTATGGGCCATATTAAATGGGGAAGAGATTACAATCTTCAGGACTTAAATTAGTTGGATCTTGGACAAGGAAATGGCTTTTTAGATTATTGTTGGTAATAGTAATCAGATTTTTACTTTAAGAACTTTGATCTAAACTTAGATCAGGTAAAGCATTTATTGAAGTCTTTGTGCTAGGTACTGGGCTAAATTGGCCATTTTTTACGTCCTCATCAATTGATGGCTAAATCTTCTACCTATATGTCAGCTAGAAAGTCCAGTTAGAGTTATTAACCTTTGGGGGTTTTAATACCTTGGTTGTGGAGATTGAAGACTGGTCCTAGCTCAGTGATCTCAGGCAAGATGGTAATCTTTCTTGACTTTAGTGTCCTTCTCTGAAACGTAGGGAGCACAAATCCTTGTATTACCTACCATATAATAACCATTACCTGGTTATTATAGATTAAACGTTATTCAGCTCAGTTACTGGGACTAGAATATTCTTTCAGATTTTTACATTTCAAAATTTATTAAACTCCTGCTGTTTGCAATTCATGCATTCTGCAGTGCAATTTGCATTCAGCTGGGCTGTGAGAATAGAAGACAAAAGAGGTTCTTCCCTCAGGAGTTTCTGTTCTGCCAATAACAAGATCCCAGAATTTCAGGTAATTAATTACCTGTTAATGGAATATGCACACTGGCCCAGTTTGTGGTGCTGCCCTGCCTCAGTGCATGCAGAGTGATACATTGTCTCACGTGACTTCTTGTGTAAACATTTTGTCAATGTCTGCTTTTCAGCACATATTCAGCAGAGGGATGAGAGAGTGGAAAACTCTGGGAAAAATAGAGAAATCAATGGTCACTGTCTAATAAAGGGATAGGATAGCCCCAGCGCCTCACACACAAGTACCTGGCACATAGTATGTGCTGATTGATATACATACCACATGGTTTCAAGACAGAGAAGCCATGCCACCTATGTACTGAGGGGGAAAGGAAGAATCAAGGAAGCTGTCATGGTGGGGCTGACTTTTGAGCCATTAAAGAATGGGTAGAATTTAAAAGGCAAAAATAGAGGAGTGTTATTCCGGATATAGGGAATCAAGTGAGTGAAAATATGAGGGCAGAACAGTCTGGAAAGCCTGTCTTAGATGGTGACTGGTCCAGTCAGATTAGAACATTGCAGATGGATCGATGAGTAAAAAGGTAAGATGGTACTAGGATGGAAAGCCTTGGACTCCAGGCCAAGGGGAGTGCAGTTTATTTGGTAGGCCATAGGAAACCACTGAAAGGTGCTAATGTTCTTTTGTAAGGAAGTGATTCTACTGGCAGCGTTGTGATGGGGGTCAGGATCTGTGGGAAAACTAGTGTCCAGCTGATGGCTCTGAGATAACAGGCATGACTGAGAGTTTGTCTGAGTTAGAAATGTTAGAACTTGGCTGCTCCCTGTATGTGTGTGAGTTGACAGAGAGGAAGAAAAACAAATAACACAGAGGAAAAAAGGGTGAATTAGGTAGTCCCACCACCAGAAACTGGGTAAAAGGGAATGATTCCATTCAGTTAGATCAGAATTTTCACTTCAAGGCCACAAGTTCCCCAGCCCTGGTAACATGTGCCAGGGGCATGCTGGAACACCAACAGAGTTCTTGCCCCCAAGGAGCTCACGTTCTCCTCAAATACAACATACACACATAAGTAAATATAGTTTGCTTATGATGCAAAGAGACAACACCAGCCACTGGGGAAATCAGAAGAGGCTTCCCATGGGAAATGGCACCTGAGGCGAAGCTCACAAGAGGTCGAGGATTCTCTGGCAGAAGTGAGGAGCGTGGTATAGACAGAGGGCATTCTGCAAAGGGTACGGAGGCAGAAGAGGGAATTCAGAGGAACCGCTAGTGTGCCAGTGTGGCTGGAGGGTGGCGTGAAATAAGACTGGGAAGACGGGCTGGAAGCAGACAACAAGCTTCATTGGAGGTGTCGAATCTGGTTTGTTAGTGCAGAGCTCAGTGCGAGGTGCTGACTGTCCATCAGGAGCTGCTAGTTCACAGGGCAGTAATAGCCGCGAGCCCGGAGCTCGCATTTGGAAGAAAGGGAGAATTCTGATTTGATGAGGAAAAGGATTAGGGGAGGATTTTTAGGCCTGAGAAACTTGAATTTCTCCTCAACTGAGTGTAGACAAATGGAAGGGAGCAAGGAAAGAGGGAAGAGTCATGAGGGAAAGAGGGATTCCCCAAAGTCCTAAAGGGGAGGAAAGGGATAGGAAGAGTGGTATGGGTAGGGGGCAAGGAGTGTTCATCCTTGGGTAGGTGGTGGAGAAGAGGATGTAAGCATACGTTCATCCAAGTGTAGAGGTGTGAAGGAGCAGTTTTAAAGGGGTGTAGTTTGAGGTCATCTATTGTGAGCATCTAGGGACAAGGCCAAGGCCTTGGGAGAGTAAATCAGAAGGCCAGAGGTGGGTAACCAAGGGTCCAAATGTTATGTAACAACACGCAGTTGGTAGAATCAGCACCAGCTTGTAATGAGATGGTAGGTTTACCCAGGATTGAGAAGCCATTAGACTAGCAGAGGGCTGAGGGATTCTAGCGTGGGAGCTAGCCAGTCACTGCTGTGATCAAGGTTGAGTTTGGAGAGAGATAAAGTAGGAGAAGAGAGGTGGATGTGGAGGGAGAAGTGAAAGGGATCCAAGATTTTCTGGTAAGCTGGTTTTAACTGAGTGGAGAGAAGCCTTGCTACTCAATATTTGCAAATAATTTGTATGTACATTTGTTTTAGGAACATCTCACTTAACCTGTGTGTCCTTTATCTCTTTCTACGGCTTGGTAGCATATCCCCATGGGGAAGATGTGTCTGGGCAAAATGATTGAAGCTGGTTTTGAAAATAAAATTTGGAGTCTGGGGTCTCCCACCTTGAACCAATTAGTTTGAGTTATAAAGAGTTATTATTACCCAGCCCCTAAAATGAACTCTCTCCCCAACCCTCAGCTTGTACCTTCCCTTGCCAATAATAAAGTAAAAGGAGGAGCTTGAAAGCTCTGGAAAGTCCTGTTTTCCAAGAGGACTTTGACCTGCTCCAGCAGATCCTTATGAGATAGAGAACATGGAGGTCCTGTAGTGGTTTAGGCAGCAGATTTGGGATGGTACAGAGGGGAGACAATGGAAAGCAGACAGATGGGTCAGACTTGACCTCTTCCACTTGTCTCACCTTCCAACCAAGAGTCCCACCTTCTCTTTAATTGCCTCCTCAGCGCCTCAGGTTGTGGGGAAGGAGCAGCTGTGAGCCTCCCCTGGCACCATGATCTGAGCTCCCTTCCCCTTCCTGCCTTCCCAGGGATGCCATGGTAACCACCATCAGGTCTTATTCAACTGCTGCCTCTCATACACCCTCTGCCTGTTTCTGTTGCACATTTCCCTCACATACCCTGACCATGAGGAAAATTCCACCAGCACAGGGGCTCTATGATAGCCCTTTGTTCCCTAGGCTCTGTCTGAGGAAGAATGGACCCTTCCAGCAGTCCCTCCTTTGGATCTGGATGTGGATGTTGTTCCTTGTGAACTGAAAAAGAATGGCTTTGGCCATTACAGAGCTAGGTGTCTTCTCCCTCTCCCCTCCCTCCCTTTAGCAGGGCACCCTAGATTCTGGGAGATGGACTTCGTTGCTCACCTGGAGGAGAAAACAAGGACTACTACCTCTTTCCACGTTGATAAAAAGTCTCATTTGATCCTCACCACAGAGTTTGAGGGAAGTGCTGGAGGCAGTTTTTTCTGTTTCACAGAAGAGAAAATTTTGGTTAAAAGAGGTAGTGACATACCCAGCATAACATGGCTAGTAAGTGTTGAAAATTGGATTCAAACCCAAGTCTTCCCGACTCCAATCCACTATTTTTTCTACTCTGCCATGCCACCTCTGGGCAGAGTATATAATTGCTTGGAAAGGTGGTTATGTACCTCTAGACTACAACCACCACGTGTCTAGATCTGGTCTGCCAGTGGCTGAAATCTGCAAAATACTGAAATACTGTGTTTAGAGGTAGGCTCTGTAGGTTGATGGGCCCAGGAGGAGCAGCCTGGGGGGGGTGGGGCAGGGGGGAAGGCTGTCATATCCAAAACTATTTTTAATGGTGCGATTCTGTGCTGAGGGAGAGCAGGATGGAAGTTAGAATTAGTAACCCCAAATGTGGTTGGGAGAAGTTGCGCAGCACCCAGTATTGGCAACACCACAGCCAGGTGATCTGAGCTTTAAGAGCAGTTGAAAACAGGTGTTTCAGCTGGACAGAAAGGAATGACATGGGAGGCCCCAGAGCAAGGCCTGTCAAGAAAAAAACAAAACAGCTTGGCTGAGAGCCTTGGCTAAAAGATTTGCTAGGCTGTGACTCTGCCTCTTTCCTCTGTCCCATTAAAAGTATACACTTTCTTTATGTCAGTTTTCCCAGCTTAGCCCTTCAGAACGTACTATGTTTGGTCTGAACCTCCCTCCAAGTCCTTTGATACTTCCATATTTTGATGGATCCATGAACCAGTCAGTTTGACTGCTCCTTCCAGCAGGGTTTAGAGCAAGCCACCCTGATCTCTGTCTTTGGACCTGCACAGAAGAGTTACTTAGCATGCGGGACTTGTTGGTCAGTCATTTTTCAGTCATTTCTGACTCTTTGTGATCTCAGTAAGCATGTTCTTGGCAGAGATAGCAGAATGGTTTGCCTTTTCCTTCTCCAGATCATTTTAGATGAAGAAACTGAGGCAGACAGGGGTCACACAGCTACTAAGAGTCTGAGACCACATTTGAACTCAGGAAGAGGAGTCTTTCTGACTCCATTCTCAGCACTCTATCCACTGCCCTCTGGTGTTCTGAAGGCCACTGTCAAAATCTTTCCAATCTCCTTGGGTCCCAGTGCAGTACTTGACCTGTCCATCTGTTAACCCTTGCTCTTATCTTAGGACTAGATTACTTCCTTTTCTGGTCATGTTACACTGATGATAACTTTTGTGTGTGTGCAGAAGTTGGTAGTATGTTACACAGCCAGCTGCCATCTTCTGTGTGTTTTCACCGTGCTTTGCATCAGCTGCGATTTTGACTCTTTGAAGTTGGAGTGTTATATGGTGATAACACATAGTGATATCCAAAATATTGATTTTTCATGTAATCAGTCTTGCAGGTGAAGAGCTAAGATTTCTAATGTTTCTGTTGATTGGAAAGCACTTAACAGTCTTAGAATGGTTCTTCTCGGTAGGATGACAGTTGTTAGCACTTCAGAGATCAATTCTGAGATTGAGCTTGAACTTGAATTTGAGGGCCACTTCCACGAGAAACTCGGGCCATAGGGCCAGGCTTTGGCTTTTATTTCCCTGTTGTTATGCTTCTAAGAAACAGAAGGAAAATTGTGGGGCAGAGGGGAATGTGTTTTAAGGCCCTTACCTTGACCACCTGGTGTGGGTACAGATCAAAGTTGACTAGTGATGTAACTAGTGGATGTTACTTTGGTGCCCCAGGATTTCCTGATGATAATAAGATAAAGAACGCAGAACTGCATTTGTTTGTTTGTAATGCTAGGTTTTGTTGAGCACCTACTGTGACAACAGCACCGTGCTAGTGCTGAGGATTATCAGACGCTGTCCCCATTGTGCTTGGTCTAGGATAGGCAGTAATAGAGGAGGTGAGTCTGCCTCCCTCCCTAACCCCCAGGCCCTTTGAATTCCTCAACAACTGCCTGATTAATTGTTCTTGTGCACAGAATTTTCCACAGCTCCCCATTCCCTGCCAAATAAAGCCCAGAATCCTAGTTTGGCATTTGGAAACCTTCATCTGTTTGTCCTTGGAACCAGCTACAGCGAACACCTGTACCTTCCTCCCTCTCGCCCTCACATATTCCCGTATTCCCTTGTGCATACAATGGCCTTCCGTCCTTGCCTGTTAAAACCCTACCTGTAAGAAAACCTTTTCTGTCCTTTCAAGTCCAGTTCATAGACATCCTTTTCTGTGAATTCTGCTCTAACTCGCCCCATAGTTTCGAAACTCCATGACCTCATCTGTCCTCTCTGATTTACAGTAATCTTTCCTGCATCTGAACTCTCAATATTTTTTGCCTGTTTTATGCACCTGCCATATTTTAATTATTATTGCTTCTGTGTGTTCATATCTTATCTGCTCTATAACGTTTCAGCTTCTGAGGAGAGGAGCAAAGGCCATGTAATGTTTCTCTGTACCTCCTCTAGTGGCCTAGTGTAGGAAACACACGATGGATGGGAGGCCTTGCATCACAAGTGAAAGAGGCAGCAAGTGTTTTAGGGGCTCAGAAGAGAGAGATCATTGTGGTGTGCAGTGGTAAGGGGAGACTCAGTGGAAGGTAGACCTTGGATAGGTCCAAAGGGATTTGGGAAACACATGCATGAAATGCTCAGGGGACACTAAAAAGACTAATGTTGTTGGAGGAGAAGGCTCCTGTAAGGAGGAGTGAGAGCTAAGATTACAACAGACAGGGCATCTCATTTTACAGAGATTGAACCTGAAGGAACCATCAAGAGAGCTAATTGAACCCTATCATTTTACAGAGAAGGGAGCTGAGGTCCATCTGTGAAATAGGAATCCTTAGACCATAACCCTAACTTCTGAGGCATATTCCTAAAGGAATTAGGGGGCATTTGGCATGATGGTGGTGAAAGTTATCTGGGCCAGAAAGGGGGTAGAGATAGAAATCCAAAATAAAGGGAAGTAGGAGGAATGGGAGTTCATGGCAACTTGTCTACATCTAGGAAAGAGTTTATTTTGGTAGAGACTCAGGTTGAAAACAACTAGCAGTGTAAGAAGACTTCAGGAAGGGAGAATCTCTCGTTCTTAGCCCTGCATGTCTTCCTCAGGTCTCCTTGAAGCATTCCGTGAGCAGCAGCCGCCATGTCTGATTTTGTGGAGAGTGAGGCAGAGGAATCGGAGGAAGAGTACAACGATGAAGGAGAGGTGGTGCCTCGGGTCACCAAGAAGTTTGTGGAGGAAGAAGAGGATGGTGAGTGAGTGTGAGCCAAGGTCACTGCAGACAGACCCCGTGCTGGAGGCCGTTCTCTTTTTGGTAAAAGACCTCACTGGGTTTCTGCTTGTCCACCACTCATTCTCATCTGGATGGTTGGGCCATTGGTAGAGCCTGGCAGAATGTGATCCCATAAACCTGGCTAGCTTAGAATCATAGGAAGGCTTTGGGGAGAGTTGGGGAACAAAACAAGGTTGTCTTATGTAGTAAGGATGTGAAAACTTGGGAGAAGAGGATTTAGATGGGATACCTGTGCAGACCAGTTTCCTGCCCAAAGAGGTCAGCACCTTCTCTTCCCTTGGAGTTTTAAAGGGCTGGAATGATTTTGAGCCATAGCGTAGGGCTGCTCTCACTTAGGACAGGAAGAGTAGACTCCGTGAGAGGACCCTTTCTGAATCTTGTTTATTAGGGAACAAGGATGTTTTTGTCCATTTTCTACAATGAAACAGAAAGAGCAGCATTGTTTCACTGCGATTATTTTCTTCCAAAATCCTCACTCTTGCAGACAAGCTGTCAAGTAGCAGACACATTCATTTTATTTGTGGTAAGTAACAAACACATCTGTTGCAGATGAGGAGGAGGAGGAGGAGAACCTGGATGACCAGGACGAACAGGGGAACTTGAAAGGCTTCATCAATGATGATGATGATGAAGAGGAGGAGGAAGAAGATGAGGCCAGTGACTCTGGAGACTCAGAGGATGACGTGGGGCACAAAAAGCGGAAGCGCAGTAAGTCGAGGGTTGGAGGCAGAGTAGGGGAGATGGTAGTAGGGAGTAGAGGGATGTGCCTGACCTCGACAGGAACCCTGCCGTTCTCTCCCAGCAGCTTTTGATGACCGCCTGGAAGATGATGACTTTGACCTTATCGAGGAGAACTTGGGTGTCAAAGTCAAACGGGTGAGTAAGAAAGCATGCACATTCCTGGAATTGCTCGAAGAGCGGAAGTAGAATTAGTTTCCCCCCTATCTTAACTCTTGTTCCATTTAGAGGGGAGCAAAAATGTACTTAGCATCCTGAATGCATGGGGCTAGGCTCAGGTTCTACTAAGCCACAAGCTATGAAAAGAGCCATATAAGGCATTGAGATGGGCTGGCCTCAGTTTCCCAGTGCTGGGCCCACCATTGATAAAAAGGTCTCAGAAACCCTTGGTACTGTGAATCTTGTGTGTCCAGGGCAGAAAGATCAAAAGAGAGATGCCACAGAACATCATTGTTCCTCCCTAACACTTAGTATATGAATGGAGGGAGGGAGAAAGAGAAGCATCCTCATGCCAGACCCCATACACTCTAATGATGGCGGCCCCCTCCACCCTCAGCAAAAGTTCAGGCGTGTCCGGAAGATGTCAGATGACGAGGATGATGAGGAGGAAGAATATGGAAAGGAGGAGCATGAGAAAGAGGCCATTGCTGAGGAAATCTTTCAAGATGGTGAAGGAGAAGAGGGACAGGAGGCTGTGGAGGCCCCCATGGCTGCACCAGAGGAGGAGGAGGAAGAGGATGAAGAGTCAGGTAGGTGGCCTGAGTCAGAGAATCTGGTTCCTTTGAAGGGGTGGTTTCAGGTGAATCTTGTTTTTCTGGTTAACAGTGGTGAAGGGGATGACAGGCTGCTAGGGTTCTGGCTAGGCATTGTTCACGATGAGGCCACTCATCACAGTACTTGTGCTTGTCACAAAACTCCCCACTGCTAGGGTTACCCCAAAGAACCTCCTCCTGAGGAACATCTGCAGTGTCCACGAGGTAAATATCTTTGGGTTCCTCCCGGAATGTGCCACTGATGGCAGGAGATGGCAAAGAGGTTTTTTTGGGTTTGTTACCAAATTCTCTCTTCTCTTGAAATTCACGGGGACCTGCTCCATTTCTCATTTGATCCACAAAAGCCTCCGAACAGGACAGACAGCTTTTGCATGTGAAATGGTTTTCTTAGGAGGTTGAGATTCTCCATCTCCAGGGACTCTCAAATCATTGACCTCTCTAAACCTTGGGTATGCCCACGGGGAGAGGGCTTACACATCTCTTCATGCTCAGATATCGACGACTTCATAGTGGATGATGATGGACAGCCTCTTAAGAAGCCCAAATGGAGAAAAAAACTTCCAGGCTACACAGATGCGTAAGTGATGTTATAGAGTTTGGAAAAGACTACAAGAAAGCAAGTGGTCATTGAACATGGGCAGCTAGGCAGTGTTCTGGCAAGGTGGGATCCTTGCCTTAAGCAGCCTTCCCTTTAAGGGAAGGAGGAATCCAGTAGGACTTCAGCAAAGACTGACCACTGTGAGCAAGCTCTGAATTCCCATGTACATGTGAAGCCTTAGGCTTGGCAGGTGACTGGACTATCTGCCATCCTTTGACAGGCCAATTTTTATCCATAGTTACAGCTCAGGATCATTTGTTCATCCTTCCCCTCCTAGGCTTCCTAGTACCCTTGGATCATAAGAAAGTAGTGTGAGGGAGTATAGCTTTTTCTCCTTCACCAGAGCTTCCTTCTCTTGCTCACAGGGCCCTGCAGGAGGCCCAGGAGATCTTTGGGGTGGACTTCGACTATGATGAGTTTGAGAAGTACAACGAGTATGACGAGGAACTGGAGGAAGATTATGAGTACGAGGATGATGAAGCTGAAGGAGAGATTCGCGTGCGACCCAAAAAGACTGCCAAGAAGCGAGTTAGCCGGCGGAGCATTTTTGAGATGTATGAACCCAGCGAATTGGAGAGCAGCCACTTGACAGACCAGGATAATGAGATTCGGGCCACTGACCTGCCAGAGAGGTTCCAGGTGAGCACTGCTCAGCCAGGCCATCTTCCAAGGAGGGGGCCATGTTGCTCTGCCCATGTGGGCGTAATTGGGAATGTAAGCAGAGAATCTGACCCTGAGTGGATGGGTGACAGGCAGAGCAGGATGGAGAGAGAGAACCCAGTTCTTAGCAGTGAGTGACCCAAAGGTGGTACTGCCCTTTGGAGGATGGAAATAGCGGTCAGTTGTCAGTGAGCTTTATTGAGCACAGTTGCAGCATTACTAATCTCTTTTTCCCAGTTGCGTTCCATCCCTGTCAAGGCAGCTGAGGATGATGAGCTAGAAGAAGAAGCCGACTGGATCTATAGAAACGCCTTTGCAACGCCTACCATTTCACTCCAGGTACCAGTTTCTGTAGCCCAGCTGGAAGACTTAAGTTTGGTAGCCAGTGACTTCAGGGTCAGATGGGGGGGGGGGGTAATAGTAGTATTAGTAGTAGTAGGTGTGTGTGTGAGAGAGAGAGAGGGATTGGGATTGGGATTGGGGGGAGGGACTGTTGAAATCTTTAGATGGAAGGGCAAGTGTGTCATCTCCAGATGAGCTTTCTTTAAGCACCTGTTATGTATATTATACCTTGTTGAAATAAATTCAGTGGGCTGGCCCCTCCCTCCATAAAGTGAGCTCAGACTTCTCCAGAATCAGACCATCCTTCATTGGTTTTCTGTTTTTCCCCATGCCAGGAAAGCTCTGATTACCTGGACCGTGGGCAGCCAGTGAGCAGCTTCAGCCGTAAAGGCCCCAGCACCATCCAGAAGATCAAAGAGGCCCTGGGCTTCATCCGAAATCAGCACTTTGAGGTACTCTCCTGGGTCCTAGTATTCTTTGGCCTACTGACTGACAGCTCCATTAGAAGGGGGAGGAAGGGCTTGGCTTCCCATGCCTCGGAGGCAGGTAGGACTAGCAGTCTCATTTAAGGACTCACTTGTGGTAAATAGCGAAACTGATCCTGGCTGTGTCTTATGCTTTCCCCAGGGAAGAGAATATTCAAAGGTAGCATCAGTGTGGTAGATCCAAGCCCACTCAGACCTGCTCAGCCTTCCAATAACTGTCCCAGGGATGATGCTCTGTGCTGTCTTCTTGCTTCCATAGGTACCTTTCATCGCCTTCTACAGAAAGGAATATGTAGAACCTGAGCTGCACATCAATGACTTGTGGAGGGTGTGGCAGTGGGATGAAAAGGTAACTGTCCATCTCTCCCCCAAGAACAGATACAGGATGAGCCACTCCCACTTCCCTGTTGGACACACCTTGGCCTGATCCCCAGTGAGCAGCAAGGCTCCTAAGCATGTGGAGCCTTGGGCTGAGCCATAGAAGTTAGGGGACTGACTCTTGTCCTCTTCTCATTTAGTGGACACAGTTAAAGATCCGAAAAGAGAATCTCACTCGTCTTTTTGAGAAGATGCAGGCCTATCAGTATGAACAGATATCTGCTGACCCAGACAAGCCCCTGGCTGATGGCATCAGGGCATTGGACACCACAGATATGGAAAGGTAGAGTCTGCAGCTCCCATCCCCAGATGACTCCCTGCATCCTCCTCCCTGGCATAAGTGTTGCTCTCAGGTGTGACCCTCTGGCTCTTGGACCTTCCAGACTGAAAGATGTGCAGTCGATGGATGAGCTGAAAGATGTCTACAACCACTTCTTACTCTACTATGGGCGGGATATCCCAAAGATGCAGAACGCTGCCAAGGCCAGTCGCAAGAAGTTAAAGCGCACCCGGGAGGATGGAGACGAGGAAGAAGGTGAGGGCCCTCCATGGGATTGACTCTCCTCCCCCTCGAAGACAGAAGAACAATAGATAGGATTTGGGGGCTGAGCATTGATGGCCCAAATGTCTCCTCTTGACAGGCGAAGGGGAAGAAGTAGAGGATGAACAGAAGGGCCCAGAACTCAAGCAGGCCTCCCGCAGAGACATGTACACCATCTGCCAGAGCGCCGGCCTAGGTTAGAGCCCTCTCTTCCTCCTCATGGTGCTGTGTGGAGAGCAGGTGGTCCTTGCTTTGTTTGAGGCTCTCTGACTTGGGGACCTCCCTGCCAGATTCTGAAGAAGCAGAATGGATTTTCTCAGCTAGGTGATCTCTTACCCACTCAGTTCTCCCCCTTTTCTTTAGATGGCTTGGCCAAGAAGTTTGGGCTCACCCCAGAACAGTTTGGGGAGAACCTCCGGGACAGCTACCAGCGGCATGAAACAGAGCAGTTTCCTGCTGAGCCCCTGGAGCTGGCGAAAGACTACGTGTGCAGGTGGGCACAAAGGAAAGGGCTCTGTCTGAGGGGGAGGAACAACACTAGTGGGACATTGAAAACTGCACTGATTTTGAAATCGGGTATCTGGATTCCAGACATGCCTTCAGGACTTCAGGCAGGTCATCCAGCTTTTCCAAACCCTCAGTTCCTCATCTGTAAATCAAGTGATGAACAAGGCTAAGATTATGAGGTCAGCCAGGCAGGGCATCAGGGTGCTGGTATTCACTGGGTCTCTGCTTGTTACCCTCTCTTCTCACAGTCAGTTCCCTACCCCAGAGGCGGTGCTGGAGGGTGCTCGCTACATGGTGGCCCTGCAGATTGCCCGGGAGCCCCTTGTCCGTCAGGTGCTTCGACAGACCTTCCAGGAGAGAGCTAAAGTGAACATCGCTCCCACCAAGAAGGGCAAGAAGGTGAGCCGGCCAAGAGCCCCTGACTGCTGCTGTGATCCCAAGCATCACAGGTGTACTGCTTGAACAATTTCAGTCCCAAGGGCCATGGTCAGGAGACCACCAGCATGGGCTTGTACTGCACAGACGGTCTTTCTTTACTTCAGTTTTAACTAAGCCACCTGGCATAGTAATGATTGGAGGTCTCAATCAGTAGTCTGAAAAAAATGGAAAGGACATTTGTCCTGGGCCTCCAATAAACCCCTAAAAGTCTGACGGTATTCTCTGTTCCATGTAGGATGTGGATGAGGCCCATTATGCCTACTCTTTCAAATATCTGAAGAATAAGCCTGTGAAAGAGCTTAGAGATGACCAGTTCCTCAAGACCTGCCTGGCTGAAGAGGAAGGACTGCTCACCATTGATATCAGCATTGACATGAAGGGAGTTGAGGGGTGAGGCCAGCCCCTGGTGTGTCGTTGGCAGAGTGGGGGAGACAGATGGCGATGGGACACGTCAAGGCAAAGGCTCAGCATGAGGATGAGAAGGATCCCCTTCTTTAGAGGGGTGGGGCAGTCCTTGGGCTACCCAGGCCCACTGGAGCATTCTCAGTAGTTCACTTTTCCCACTAAAGCCCCGCCTTTCATCCTCCAGCTATGGAAGTGACCAGACATACTTTGAAGAGATCAAGCAGTTCTACTACCGAGATGAGTTCAGCCACCAGGTACAGGAATGGAACCGGCAGCGGACCATGGCCATCGAGCGGGCCCTGCAGCAGTTCCTCTATGTGCAGATGGCCAAAGAGCTCAAGAACAAGCTGCTGGCTGAGGCCAAAGAGTTTGTCATTAAGGTGAGGGCGGCCCACTGGCTGTGTTCTTATCGTCTGTCCTGTGAGAGGAGCGGGAGCTGTGGTTGTTTCTCCCATGTCTTGTGAGTCTGCTTTGGGGCCAAAGGAGAAGCTGGATGATGCTATGCTAATTAATTTCCTCAACTATAAAAGAAAGTGGTTGAACCAGATGGTCCCTGAAGTTGTGACTCAAGTCATTGGGGAGCACAGCCTAGGAAGGTAACAGCATGAGGCCTTGGAGCTGCCTCAGACTCTCTCACGGCTGGTTGGCCTCAGTGTTCCCCAGGCTAACTGTTGGTGGTTTTGCCTTCGTGTGGCTTTCTGTATCTGCATGGCTTTACTGCACTGTCCCTTGTCTTAGAGTAAGGGGCTGTGTCCATCTGCAGCAGCTGGCTCAGCGCCATGTGCAGGTCTGTCCTTAGTAGTCCATTATGGTGCCCTCTTTCCCTCCCAGGCTTGTAGCCGGAAACTCTACAACTGGCTGAAGGTGGCTCCCTACCGACCTGACCAGCAGGTAGAGGAAGATGATGACTTCATGGATGAGAACCAAGGCAAAGGCATCCGAGTCCTGGGGATCGCCTTCTCCTCTGCCAGGTACCTGCCCCCACCCCCTCCCAACTGAATTCTGTGCCTTTAAGGCATCCCCTCATGCTCTGCAGTGGGTCATAAAGCTCCCCTCTTTCTGCCAGAGACCACCCTGTGTTCTGTGCCTTAGTCAATGGAGAGGGAGAAGTAACAGATTTCCTACGGCTGCCTCATTTTACCAAACGGAGGACTGCATGGAGGGAAGAAGAGCGGGAAAAGAAAGTAAGTGATGAACCTGGCGGGAAGTGGGGCCCCTGACTTCTCCCAGGGCTTCTCAGGACATCTAAGTTATTAGTTGTAAAAAGTGCACTTGTGGCCAGCGGTCAAACCTCTTCCTTGTACACTCTGGGAAACAGCTGGTGTTGGGCTTGGGCCTTGCAGCAGCTGAAGTCATCTTGTCCCTGGAGCAGGGAGGCAGTGATGAAAGAATCAGAAGTGTGTGTACCGTCCCAAAGCACTGGGCTTCCAGCTTTTCAGTCCTCTTAACATCTAGTTCTCCAAGGAGAAGTATCTTGGATTCTGCTGGTTTGCCACAGCCTCTCCTATATCTTGATAGCATCCTTTAGTTTGATTGAAAGAGTTTAAAGGTCGCCAGGGCTCAGGGGAGTGCTGCTGGCTCTGCAGAATGTCTGTGTTTGAATTCTTGCCCTGTTCCAAAAGAGCTGTAGGACCTGGGTCATGTTCTATTTTAACAACCCTGGGCCTTGGATCCTTACCCCTAAAATGACAGTGATATTGATGGTGCTGTATATTACATAAGGGCTGTGAGGGAAGTAACTGTAAACTGTGAAGCTTCACAAAAGCTGTCTCATCTTTATTCCTAAAGAAAAATGTTAATTACCTCTTTAAAAACAAACACTCAGGTTCTACAGGCTACTCAAGGGATGTGTTGGATGACAGTCACAATTTTTTAAAAAAAATCTCAGCAGTTTGAAATGAACGAGATTAAATTGAGCAGATGAATGCCAAGAGCCCTGTATTTGGGTTCAGAACATCTTTGGTGTGAAAATGGGCTGAGGGAGGGAACCCTACCTTGACATGAGATTCCCTTGGACAACCCTGGGCTGCTGAGGTGCTGTGTGATATGAGATGGATAGTTTCCCCAGTCAATAGAGATAATCGCCCCTTCCACACTGAGCAGACCAAATGGGGGTACTGATAGACTGGGATACTGGTCCTCCGACTTTTTGGTATGAAAAGGAACTGAATCAGAGTGGAGAGCAACAGGATAGGGAGGAAATCCAACTTTTCAGCTTGAGGAGGAGTCGAGGGGGCCTCCCAAGCTGCCCTTAGATCCTGGGGGGGTTGGGAGACTACTCTGTGACCAGGGATATAGATTGTGCGACTCTAGCACAAAACTAGGACCAGGGAGTACAAGTTAGAGGGGAGTGAGCTTTCTGCACTGTACAGAGAACCAGCTTTCCTGCTTGGGCCAGGGATACATTTAGAAATGATTGTCGAGCAAGAACACAGAATATCACAAGAGGAAGAACTATCCAAGAGTCAGAAAGGCTAAGTAAAGTATTGAACTTCTTCAAGCTTTGGGAGCTTGGACTAAGGGACCTCTGATGTGCTGTCCACATGATTCTTTGAAGTCCTTCTGATAGGGGGAAGAAGGAGGAAAATTGCCGCAATCCCACAATGGTCACGCCGCTCCAATTTTCTTTCTCCCCAGGCTCAGGACATTGAAACGCTCAAGAAATTCCTTCTGAACAAGAAACCACATGTGGTAACCATTGCAGGCGAGAACAGGTAGGCCAGTCAGGAAGGTAGATCTGGTGCCTAAACATTTTAGAGCAGAGTTGTGTTTTTTAGGGCAACCCTGTCTCCCTTCTGCATCACTTATGTCTTAATACCCAGGGGTTACTAAAGCGGGGTCCAGGCTGCTGCAAAGGAGACTCTGACCCATGGGGCCTTGTTACTTCTTGGCTCCTGGGCCCGTTTCATTTTTGTCTTCTACATTTCTGCTTTCCTCAGTTGCTTCTTTTGAATTTAAGCTCACCAGATCATGAAATCTGGTTAGAGAATCTATCCAAAGACCTATAGATACTTTTCCCAGGGTAAAATATCTCTGAGCACATCCCTAATTCATGCCTCTTGTTTCTCCAGAGATGCTCAGATGCTGATAGAAGATGTGAAGCGGATTGTGCATGAACTTGACCAAGGCCAGCAGCTGTCGTCCATTGGGGTGGAGATGGTAGACAATGAACTGGCCATTCTGTACATGAACAGCAAAAAGTCTGAGGTAAAATCTTTTATTCCCCAGGATCCCTCAGAGTCCCTCAGGTAGCATTCTCCCAAGTCAAGAGGAAAGCAAAAGACAGGAGAAACACTTGATCTGGTCCACTTCTAGCCCAAGCAGAAATTCATTGATCATAGCTCTCTTCTCAAATGGCAGAGTTTAGAGTTGGAGCTTTGGAAGAAGAAAACAAGCAACTTCCCTGAGCCAAAAATGTTCTGTTGCTTCTTGGTCAGGAATAGGAAAAGAGGCTCAGTCTCAATCGGAATACTCTCTGCTAACTCTGTGATTTGGGTTCTAGGCAGAGTTCAGAGATTACCCCCCAGTCCTGAGGCAGGCAGTGTCTCTGGCCCGACGGATCCAGGACCCCTTGATTGAGTTTGCACAGGTGTGCAGCACAGATGAGGATATTCTTTGTCTGAAGTTTCACCCCTTGCAGGTAATAAGACTTATTAACAGGTGGGTTTTTATGGGAGGTGGTGCATATGAGGACACCTAGCAGAGAAGATATAATAACTTTTATCTCTGGCATCCTCCAGGAACATGTGGTAAAGGAGGAGCTGCTCAATGCTCTGTATTGCGAGTTCATCAATCGAGTCAATGAGGTTGGTGTTGACGTCAACCGAGCAATCGCCCACCCCTATAGCCAGGCCCTCATCCAGTATGTCTGTGGCTTGGGGCCACGTAAAGGGACCCATCTGCTCAAGGTAAGGGCCAGGCTTATTCAGAAGATAATTCTTAGGAGATGTCCTTGAACCTTCATTTTGAAGTCAGGGATGTAAGCTAAATGAGAGTGGTTCTAGTTATGTGGGCCACCTTGGTGGGCAGAATTTTGGAAGCCGAAGAGGGAAGGAGGGACCGCAACCTCACTCCAAACTTTCTCCCTCCTCTTCTTCTAGATTCTGAAACAGAACAATACACGCCTAGAGAGCCGGACCCAGCTGGTTACCATGTGTCACATGGGGCCCAAGGTCTTCATGAATTGTGCTGGTTTCCTCAAGATAGACACGGCCTCTTTGGGTGACAGGTAGTACCCTTGGCCTTTCCATTGCTCCTCCCCCTACATGTTCTTTGAGGTCCTAGCCTAGAAGGTCTTAACTGTTGAGGCCTGAAACAGAAACGGGAAAGAACTTTTTTTTCTACATGTGAGAGGAAGATAGTATTCTCTGGGTTACAGAAAGTACTTCTCCAAGGTGGCTGGATTTGGCCCTGTAGCCTGAATTTCCTACCCCAGATCTAGAGGAAGTCTGAAACATAGCCCTAAAGACTCCAGGCATTTTTCCTGGCTAAGCATTCTCATCTGTTTTTCACGCATGCCAGCGCTTGCTAGGCCTGGGAACTGGAGGGTGGCTTGGATCCCAGCGAGAATTATCGCCACTGCCCCATCCCCATGACCCTGACCCTGGTCCTAACCCTGACCACCAAGTCTCTCTCCTAGCCTCTGCTTCAGTTAGAAACTTGACTTTGAAATCGTAGAGCTTAGTAGAGAAAAAAAAATCTGATGGCCATTTATTTGTCAGTGCTTATTAGGGTGATGGGTCGTGACTCAGGAGAACTTATCTTTGTAAGTTCAGATCCAGCCCCAGATGTTTACTAGCTGTGTAACTCTGGGCACGTCACTTAACCCTATTGGCCTCAGTTTTCTCATCTGTAAAATGAGGTGGAAAAGGAAATGGCAAACTACTCCACCATCTTTGCTGAGAAAACCTCCAAAATAGGGTTGTGAAGAGTCAGAAATAACTGAAAGGATTGAATAGCTAGCAGAATTATTTCTGGAGCAACCAAGTCCCAAGGACATCGATTCCCTTTATGCTAAGGCTCCAACATGCGGGTGGAATCTCAGCCTCGCCTCCTTTCAGTCTGACTGGTGAATAGGCCTCAGGCTCTTAAGGCTGGGTTGGAAAGAGAGCCTTAAAATCATTTATTGAGGAAGGGCTGAGGGGTAGCACAGCTCATTTACTGGCCGTAGACACCTTCCTCTGCTGACTTCTTTGGGAGCACCTGCCATAGCCATAGTACTAGACAACTTTCTAAACAGTAGAGAAGCAGACCAGCCTGTGTGAATACAAGCAACGGCTTGGTCTCCATATCAGGGCTCTCTCATTGGTGTGAAACAAGTATCAATCTGCTGTCAAACTAGAAGCTGTCCCACGCCCAGAAGTGTTGTCATGTGAAGAAGGGAATATGCCTTCATTGTAACTGGAACACCAGATCAGTGCAGAAACAAATGCACAGTGTACAAACTTTGTAAAAGTTGGAGCTATTCAGGAGTGGAACCGACTGCTTTGCAAAGTAAACTCCTTGTCATTAAAAGTGTGCCTATATGTGGAAAAGAGTATTACAGCTGAACTCATGTATGTACTTAAATATATCGGGACACATTATTATTATGAAGTAACCTGCTTAAGCACATGACACTGGATTTTGAATTCACAAAATTAATAAATAATGAATAGGAAAACTGCTCCTCGTAATGAGAGCTTTCTCTGGAAGAGAAAATATAAGTAAATAGTACAAAACTGAAAACTTAAATTTTAACAAGTATGGTGCATATATATACACATATATAAAAAATCACCCTGATAGGAGGCGCTGCAGATTTTGTAAAAAGCCTGCATCATTGTGAGAAGGCATGTTCTCTATTCAGACCAGCCTTGTAGCTTTATCTAACTTGAACCCTGCACCATAAGAATTTCTAGACAAGGCCTCTTGCCATCTTCTGGGGAAGCATTGTGACTGCAGATACTGGGGCGGGGGGGGGGGGAGGGGCGGCACATGGGGCTGAGTGTCAGGAAGGAAGCGGCTGGATCCAAATCCACAGATGTGGTAGGACAGATTCTTCAGGTTCTGTGGAGTGGCCTAGGGTACAGCAAAGAACCTGTTGCTGAGGGAAAATGAGCTGCTAGACCAGCACCCTGAGGGTGATTCACTGGGGTACTTGGGGCTCCTGGAGGTGCTTTCCAGCTGGTTCCCAGGGGCCATAGGATTGACTGCCATCTTAGGCCCTTTCCTCCCCAAAGGCTGGCGACTCACTCCCCATTAGATGGTAATATTTTTTACTATGGGAACATACTTCGTAATGTAGTAGTAAAAGTGAATGGCAAAATGTACTTTGTGTATAACAGATTAATGTGAATGCATGTATGACCCTAATCTGAGAAGGTTTGAGGAGAGGGTAAGATGGCATAAAATTCTGGAAGAGATGCTCAAGACAGTTATTGTTCCTCCTCCTTTAGCACTGACTCGTATATTGAGGTTTTGGATGGCTCCCGGGTCCATCCTGAAACCTATGAATGGGCCAGAAAGATGGCAGTAGATGCCCTAGAGTATGATGAGTCTGCTGAGGATGCCAATCCTGCTGGGGCGTTAGAAGAGATCCTGGAGAACCCAGAAAGACTCAAGGACCTAGACCTTGATGCCTTTGCTGAAGAGCTAGAGAGGCAGGTGAGCATCATGGTAGACCAGCCTATGGGGGTTTGAATCCTGAGTGCTCACCTCCCCCTGGCTTAGCCTTGCACAAAGACCTGTGTGCCAGCCCTCTGGAGCCCAATGCCAGGACTGCCCCCAGCCCTGACCAGAAGTGTGCGGGCCACTGCCTAAAGGGGGCCAGGCAAGAGAGTGGGCTTAGATTAAACTTCACTGTGGAAAAAAGAACTGCAGATAGTCTTTTCTGGTGACCGTGAGTGCAAGCATCATCTTCATAGGTGAAGAATGGCCCATAATTGCCTGCATGCTTACTTACAAAGAACATGGTTAGCCATTCTCTTCCAAGAATTCTGAAATTTAGTTGGTCATTTAAACTGCTTTCCTGTCTTCAGAAGTCTAGTAACAAAGATTGCTTCCTCCTTTGTGAGTTTATTCTGAAGATAAACATTTGAAGGCAGATAACTAGAACTGAAGTCAGCGCCTGTTGCCCAGATAGACAGCCATGCACGGTCCAGTGATCATCTCCCTTCACCAACAGGGCTATGGTGACAAGCACATCACTCTGTATGACATCCGTGCTGAGCTGAGCTGCAGGTATAAGGATCTCCGCACGGCGTACCGCTCTCCCAACACTGAGGAGGTCTTCAACATGCTGACCAAGGAAACACCAGAAACCTTCTACATTGGTAGGCTCCAAATCTAGGGCCTATTTGTGGTGGAACACATCCATCACACCAAGCACATAGCTTGAGCAGGGTGAGCCCAGAGAGCAGGTGATAGTTATGAATGTTGAAGGAGACAGTGAAGTCCAGCAGGTAGAACCTCACACTGGTGGTCATTACCTAGTTGGAGCTCTGGCTTGCTCTGTCACACATGGCACAGTTACTTTAATGGGACCTCAGTTCCCCCTTCAAGTGACTGACTAATTCAGTCCTGCCTCTCCCTTCTCAGAGATAGAGGGGGAAACACTCCTGAGTGCTGATACCTGTTAGAGAAGTTAGTGTGATCTTGAGTTTTCTCTTTCCCTTTCCCCCAGGAAAGCTGATCATCTGCAATGTCACTGGGATCGCCCACAGACGACCACAAGGCGAGAGCTATGACCAGGCAATCCGAAATGATGAGACAGGGCTGTGGCAGTGCCCCTTCTGCCAGCAGGACAATTTCCCTGAGCTGAGTGAGGTTTGTGGCCATTCTTTGTGTCCTCTTGGGCCAAAATGTCTTCCAGCTTAGGAAGTCCCAGTTCCTTGGAAAGTCTACAACCTAGGACCATGGTCACCTGATCATAGCTCTGTGAAGAAATGGGTAGATTTAGAATGTTTGTTAGAGATAGGGTGAAGGTAGTTGTTCCTATAGCCTAAAAATCAGATCCCAAAAGGAAGGAGCAGAGGACCTTGGGCAGCCAAGACTCCAGTGAAGGTGGCAGAAGGGGGACCATCTTCACCAGGATAGTTTGTTTGGAGGAGCAGGACTCTTGGTGCCCTCTTGGGCCTCTCTGCCAGGTCCGTGCAAAATGCAAGAGCTTTCAGGCATAGCAGGAAGGACTTGAGTTAATACAAAAGGACCCTTTTAGGGTGTGTTGTTTAACCCAAAGGAGGTTGTGAATGGACAGGGGCGCAGGCAGGGAGTCACAAGATTTGCTGTTCGGGGAGGCTACTGCCCTTTGGAACACAGGTGCTGGGCAAGAAGCTCTTCCATAACCATCTGAGCTTGGCGTGCCACCACTAACTTGTTCCTGAGGTAGGGGAGAAATGCAGCACTAGATAGTGGGTCAGAATTTCTCTCTCTGTGTTCCTGCACTCCTTCAGGTCTGGAACCACTTTGATAGCGGCTCATGCCCAGGCCAAGCCATTGGTGTCAAGACCCGACTGGATAACGGGGTCACTGGCTTTATCCCTACAAAATTTCTCAGTGACAAGGTGGTGAAGCGACCTGAGGAGCGAGTAAAGGTAGGTGATAGAGAGCTGAAACAGGCAGACCATTTTATGCCCAGGGTGACTCAGACAGACTTGGGGCTCCCAGAGACTCACTGGCCTGTGTTGCCCTCCCGATTTACTTACTCAGCTCTTAACTGAGTTGAGCCCATGAAGAGGGAACATCTGTCCCTACCAACTCCCTTCATGGTTGGGGGCCCTCTTGGGCAGGCTCCAACCCCACTTCTCTTGCAAGAAGCCCTCTTTTATTCACCTTGTCTAAACAGCATTTGGAGGTGAAGGTCAGAGGGCCTTCAAGTCCAGGCACCACCACTGCCTAGGCTTGTGCCCCTCCCCCTGTTTGATAAGGGCCTAGAATGTGCTACTTCCTTAGCTGCCTCACAGGGTTGATGATGGGTAGAATGTGGCATTAACAATTTAATGTTAATTTTTTAAGCCAGATTCCATCTTTTTCTTTGCATTGTTGGACATCACTGTTTGCCAAGCTTACGCAGTACCCTGTACTAGGCACTTAAAAGCACAGTAAAGAGGGCCACATCGTTTCCACCCTCAGAGAGTTTATAGGCTAATTTGAGACACAAGATCTCATGAAGTGTCAGTACCATTGAAGGGATCAGACTAGAGGATTTCCTGTCCCTTCCTGTTCTAACTGGTTCTAAGAGGTGCAGACTGACTTTAGCCAAGTACAAATAGTTGTGTAAGCGTTCTGGGTGAATGAGGCCTGGTGTGAGTTGTTGCTGCATGGGGCTCATCAGGGCAAGCATCAGGCCACAGGCCTGAATTGTGACACAACTTTGGTGTCACTGGGCGCGAGGGCACAGGAGTGAGCAGCCTGCAAGTCTGTCATCTGGTCTATTTAGGTGGGGATGACCGTTCACTGCCGCATCATGAAGATCGACATTGAGAAGTTCAGCGCAGACCTGACCTGCCGCACCTCGGACCTCATGGACAAGAACAATGAGTGGAAACTGCCCAAAGACACTTACTATGACTTTGACGCGGAAGCCGCCGACCACAAGCAAGAGGAAGATGCCAAGAGGAAGCAGCAGAGGACCAGTGAGTGGGCCACTGACCGAGATTACTGTAGGGTGTCTGAGGCCTGGGATCGGAACCTGCATCTCCTTGTCACTTCCCTCATGTGCTGCCCAGTAGCCGTCAATCCTCTCAACAGGTCAAGAAGTGGCATAAGTGTACTGCCCAGAGAAATTGAGAAACATTCCTAAGAATCCAAGAGGGTGCAAACCAGTGTCTGTTCCTGGCCCTCAATTTCCCAGACTTCTCCTCATTCTCAGGCCTCATTTTTCCCCAGCTTCTTATAACAGCACCCTAATATTTACATCCTCCTTTCTTCACAGCATACATTAAGCGGGTGATTGCACATCCATCGTTTCATAATATTAACTTTAAGCAAGCAGAAAAGATGATGGAAACCATGGACCAGGGTGATGTGATTATTCGACCAAGTAGTAAAGGAGAGAACCACTTAACAGTGACCTGGAAGGTCAGCGATGGCATCTATCAACACGTGGATGTCCGGGAGGAGGGCAAAGAAAATGCCTTTAGCCTGGGTGCCACCCTGTGGATCAATAGTGAGGTAAGGGCTCTGTGCAGCCTCAGCCTGTCTTCCTTCCTGTTGACCCAACTACAGCCCAGCCTTGCACTTGGTGTCATTACGTGTGAAACATGACCTACCTCTGTTGTGCAGTGAGCCGAAGTCACTTTTTCCTTAAATTGTTTGTTTCTTCATAGTCCCTTGTTTACCTTTGGCATGCTGGTGATTTTTCAAACACCCCCCACTCCCTGCACCATTCTTCCCTGGAAGAAACGAACGGAAGACAGTCCTTTCACGTACATTAAGCTTTAGCTGAGCCATCTGGTGTTCCCAAACACCAGAGTGAGAATCCCAATCATATTCCTTTTATCTAAGGAGGTGCTAACAGTCTCTAAGGTAGGCATTGGGCTGGACAAATAGGGAAACTGAGGCACTGTACCTTGCCTTTGTGATGAAACCAGAGCACACCAAAGTGCTAGGAATAACCATGTCTAAGCCTTTGCTGAGCCCTTTAGTGGCTAGACCATGTATGGACACTGAGAGCTTTATCTCTTCCCTAACCACCATTGCCTGGATCCTTCCTACCTTTTTTTTACTCATAGGAGTTTGAGGACCTAGATGAGATTGTTGCCCGGTACGTCCAGCCCATGGCGTCCTTTGCTCGAGATCTTCTTAACCACAAGTATTACCAGGAATGTGGCGGTGGGGATCGCAAGGTAAGGCCTGGCAGTCTCTGCGTGCCCTTTGAAGAATGACTTACTCCTCATCACAACAGTTAACTTCAGCAAAGTTGCAAGATACAAAGTAAATCCATGCAAATCATCGGCGGTTCTGTGTATTACCCACCAGCAGGAAGAGATAGAAAGAGAAATTCCATTAGCAGCCTGCCCGCCAACACTCAGGAAGTAGATTAACACAAATACAAATGTATTCATTGCTTGTGGGGAGGTCAAGCCAATATCATGGCAGTACTCCCTAAATTAATTCACATACTCAGTGCCGCACCAATCAAACTACCAAAGAACTACCTTATAGAGCTAGAATAAAACGCAAACCGAATTCATGTGAAGGATAGGAAGATATTAAGAGCATCAACGAAAAAATGGGAAGGAAGGGGGATTAGCAGTACCAGATCTCAAACCACACTGCAAAGCGCTAATCAAAACACTCTGGTCCTGGGTAAAAAATGGAGAAGTTGTTTGGTGGAACAGATTAGGTACACAAAACACAGATGTAAGTGAACACAGTAACCTAGTATTTGATAAGCCCAAAGATCTCTTCGATTTGGGCAGGAACTCATAGACTGAAACTGTTGAAACTGGGAAGTAGTGTGGCAAAACGCAAGCATAGTCCAACATCTCCTACCACATTCTAAGATAAATTCAAAATGGGTCCATGATTTAGATATAAAAGGTGGTATAAGCAAATTAGTGGAGCAGGAATGAAATTACCCATCAGATCTATGGATGGGGGAAGAATTTGTGAACTAATGAGATACGGAGGTTCATGAATGGTAAAATTGATCGTTTTGATTATCTAAAATTTAAAAGTTCTTGCACAAACAGTAAGCAGTGCAGCTAAAATTAAAAGAAAAAGAGGAAACGGTGGCAGGGGAACAGTGAATCTTTGCAACAAATTTCTTTGAAAAAATCTTATTTCTAAAATATAGAGAACTGAGTGGAATTTACAATAGATGCCATCCACAATTGTTAAATGACCCAAGGATATGAATGAATAAGCAATTTTCAGAAGTCGTCCAAGCTCTCAGTTTGTTGTTCAGTTGTTTCAGCCATGTCCAACTCTTGCCCCCATTTGGGGTTTTCTTGGCAAGAGACTGCAGTTCCTTCTCCAGCTCATTTTATAGATGAGGAAACTGGCAAAAGGGAGCACAAGCTAGTAAGGGTCTGGATTTGAACTCACGAAGATGAATCTTCCTGACTTCAGGCCTGGCACTCTGCACCCTGGTGCCACCTAGCTGCCAAGCTATAGATAAAAGGGAGTTCCAAATTATTAAATAACTACAGAAATTCAAATTAAAATACTTCTGAGGTAAGAGATTGGCTGAGATGACAAATGTTGGAGGGGATGTAGGAAAACAGGTAAAGCTGTGTGTACCCTTTAACCCAGTAATACCACTACTAGTCTCTACTGCAAAGAGACCAAAGAAAGAAGGAAAGGACTTACATGTACAAAAATCATTCCAGCATGTCTTTTTAAAGAATTGGAAGCAGAGGTGATGCTCACCATTTGAGGAATGACTGAACAAGTTATGGCCTGTGCCTGTGGGTGTGATGGAATAATATTGTGCTGTAAGAAATAAAGTTTCAGAGAAACTTGGGAAGGCATATGAAGTGAGCAGAACCAGGAAAACAGTATCCAGTAACAGCAGGATTGTAGAGATAGTTGCTGTGAAAGATTTAGTAACTGATCTACACAATGGTCAGCCCCAATCCCAGAGGACTCATGAAGAAACATGCTGCTGTGCACCTCTTGATAGAGAGCTGATGGACTCAGAGTGCAAATGGAAGCTTGTTTTTTCCCTTTTTTGGGCAGGGGTGAGGACATGGGGAACATGACTATACATATTTGTAACTTTGTTTTGCTGTCTCATTGGATTGGGTAGTAAAGGAGGGAAATTATTTTTAACTAGGGAAAAAAGAAGAAAACTTCCTACCTCTTTGGCTGAGGATAAATTTCCTCTGCTAAAGAAGAAATTCCCCCCTCCCTACTAACAGACCCACCCATGCAGGGGCAACATGGCCACCAGGTGGGCCCTGGAACATTCAACACAAAAGGAACTCTGACGTGCCCTCACTGGGCGCAGAGAAGTGACTGCAGACCGTTGGGAGGAATGCTGCACTATCCGTCCTTATCATCTGCCTTGCCCTTCCTGTTTCTAGAAACTAGAGGAGCTGCTCATCAAAACCAAGAAGGAGAAGCCCACCTTCATTCCTTACTTTATCTGTGCCTGTAAGGAACTGCCTGGCAAATTCCTGCTGGGGTACCAGCCCCGGGGCAAGCCGAGGTGAGCAACTCTTCAGACTGGAGCCAGGGAGGGAGGGGTGTGGGTGTGTGGGTGAGCACTGTCTCAGTTGAATTAGGGTTAGAATGAGTTGAGTGACTGCTGCCATTTTGTTTCGTGGGTACTGTGTTCTACAGGTATGGACTGACTACCCTTCCCCTCCCCTTCTCAACCAGTGCATGACAGCCTGGGGTAGGGTTCGTTTCTAATGTGTTGTCTTCCTGCCAACTCCAGGATAGAATATGTGAGCGTGACTCCAGAAGGTTTCCGGTACCGAGGCCAGGTCTTCCCAACTGTGAATGGGCTCTTCCGATGGTTTAAGGATCATTACCAAGATCCTGTGCCAGGTGACTCCTCCCCTTTTCCCGCTGCAAGCTCTGGCTAAGTGTCATTCCCCCTCTTTGCACCAAGGCAGTGGCAGGGTTGGGTTATCATACCATCATATCCCGAGGCTGCCCATGTGCGTAGAAGTGTTCTACTACAATGTCCCTGGACAAAATTCCCCCCAGCCCCCTGGCTGAAACTCAGGAACCTCCTTTTACTAAGTTTACTAACTTTACTAACGTTTACTAACTCCTTTTACTGTCCTTCCCTCAGGTATCACGCCTAGCAGCAGCAGCAGAACAAGGACACCAGCCTCCATCAATGCTACCCCTGCCAATATCAACCTTGCAGGTAAAAACAGCCCCAGAATTGGGCATAGTGACAGAGGTGGGAGGGCAGAGAATCTAGTCTCACCTTGACCACACAATCCCATTGACTTCTCCAATTGGCCTTGCAGATCTGACCAGAGCAGTGAATGCCCTGCCCCAGAATATGACCTCACAGATGTTCAGTGCCATTGCTGCTGTGACTGGCCAAGGACAGAACCCCAACGCCACCCCGGCCCAGTGGGCCTCCAGTCAGTATGGCTACGGCGGCAGTGGAGGTGGCAGCAGTGCTTACCATGTAAGTGATTCAGGGGTGGGGTTGGGGAAGGTGGGTCCAAGGCCTCACTAGGCAGATGCCATTCATTCCCCCATGCCCATACTGGTTCATGTGATCTTCAGACAGTTGACAGTTGCTGGTGACCAAGACAGGAGTTCTTCCCAGGTGCCCAGCCTTTTCGGTGGGGAGGGCAGGAGCTGGGAGGTGATGACCTTCCCTGGGGGTACTTGTGAGAAGTCATGGATTCTCACTATTCTCATCTTCAAGGTCAGGCTCCAGGTAAGGGCCTAGCCTTGGGCAGCACCTTCTCTGCCACTTCTTATCTTGTGGAGGTGCCTAGAGTATGAGAGGTTTAAGGATGTCCCCAGGGTTACCTATCCAGGGTGGGCTCTCATTTAGGATTGTTAATCTTTGTATTATATTTCTGGGTCTTATTCTCGAGTTCGTCCCTTTATTTAGGGATCTAAGCTAAGCTGTTCTGTACTCATTGACGTTTCTGAATTCTTCTGTCTTCACCAAGGTGTTCCCAACCCCTGCCCAGCAGCCTGTGGCCACACCACTGATGACACCCAGCTATTCCTACACAACCCCCAGCCAGCCCATCACCACACCCCAGTACCACCAGCTACAAGCCAACACCACCCCACAGTCCACCCAGACCCAGGCCCAGCCCCAGCCCTCCTCCAGCTCCCGGCACCGACAGCAGCCAAAGTAAGCACATTAAGAGCCAAGAACTAGGATGTAGGGAAGCAAGGAGAGATGTCAGTATCATGGGGAAGAAGGATAAATGCCCAGGGTTCTAGGCCCCATGAGATCCAGGAAGTGCGGATTGGGAGCTGTACCACTGACGGTTTCCCTTGCTCTAGGGAGGAGTAGGTTACTCTGCCAGGGTCCTGACAAATAATCAGGGAAAACACGTTCGGGGCCCTAGAAGCAGCCCTGACTCCTGCTTCTTTGTCTGCATCCAGGTCCAACAGCCATGCCGCCATCGACTGGGGGAAGATGGCAGAGCAGTGGCTCCAGGAGAAGGAAGCAGAGCGTCGGAAACAGAAACAGCGACTAACGCCTCGCCCCTCACCCAGCCCCATGATCGAAAGCACCCCCATGTCCATCGCTGGCGACGCCACGCCTCTGCTGGATGAGATGGACCGCTAGGGCATCCACCCCGGACTCTAGTCGTATCCAGGCTGAGCTCCCCAACAGCTCGCTTTCTGTCCATTTGATGGCATGAATGACATTTTTCACGCTGGTCAGCTTGGATGGGTGATGGGAATGGGTCACCCATGTATACAAGTACAGGTGCTAGGTGGCAGCCCTCCCCATGCTGATCCCCCATCTTGGGCGGACAGGAGGACAGGACTGGAGTAGCAGTTTGTTCCATGTCATCCTGCAGGCTTCTGGACCCACCAACTCTGAGGTGTGACTTGGGGCGCCAAGCTGCCTTGAGAAGAGACATTTCCCCCACCCAGTCTCCAGTTCTGCAGGAGATGCTATTTATTTGGCAGGGGGGGTGGGGGCGCGTGGGTTAGAGGAGGGCTGAGAGAGGAAAACAATCTGACATTGAAGCCAAAAGCTGGGGTGGCAGCAGCTCATCTGAACAGGAGTGTTGGGGCGATCCTTCCCTCCCCACCCCGTCTGCCTCGCTGCTGCATGGCCACCCTCTCATTGCAGCTTCGACCTTGTCCATTGGAATAAACAGTGTTTCTACAGAATGTGGGTGCACGTTTTCTCCAGCTGCCCGCTGCCATAAAAAGCCATCCCTCGGGCCAACCATTAAAGCTTTCACTGTCCTGCACATGCTTGCTCACACTATCCCTTTGTTTAGATCAGCCAGCCCAGGTAAGTGAAGGAAAAGGCGTGGGTGAGCTTCCTGTCATCCCAGAGACTGAGGAGGACCCACACAATACAGCATCTCTCAGGCTGCCTCCCCCCAAAGCATGTGCCACCGTCCTGCTTACTGAGTTCCTTTCCTTCGCCCCCCCACCCCCATCTCGAACACTTCTTTTCAGCATTAACCCTGGAGAAAGCCTCAGCATTGCTGGTAAAATAGGCTCCACACCCACCCTGGGCATTTGGCGCTGCCAGGCCCTGGTTCCAGCCCCCTCTCCCTTCACCACCAGCCCCAGCACTTCCTCCTCTTTTGTTCAAAGCTGCCTGGCCCCTGGTGCCTCCTTTACCAGGAGTTGTATCCAGTATTGTTAGAGAAGCCTGGGAAAATGGGCTGGCCCTTCCCCCATTCCCTCTCCCAAGCCTCTTCCCAGCCTTTCCTCTCTTGAGCCTCCCCCCACACACACCCTGGCCTTGCTGTGCAGGGGGCAGGGAGCCAGGCCTTCTAGCCAGTGAGTTGGTTTCTCATCCCTTGAATGCTTTACATGCAGGACAAGGGATGTTCTGGGTCTAATTTCCAACCCTGGCCCATCCTCCAGGCTTCACCCATGCCATCACCAGGGTGGTTCAGGGTCAGTGCCACCCCCCACTTTATCAGGACTCTTCAGGGTCACCTGATTGAGGCAGGCACAGAAAGAGCAGAGTGCAATGGTTTTTTGTTTGAGCACTATTACACCAAGCCAGTGATCCTGTCCCTCCCACCCCCAATACCCCCATTTCTCCCTTTGCTACAGCAAAGCTCATTTCCTGCCCCTGGGCCATCTCCAGAAACAGCTGTGCTCGGCCTTGCCCCATGAGCCAGAGGTGATGAGTGAAGGCCATCACCCCACTGGGGCAGCATTCTGGAGTTTATATGGAAATGTTCATCATGATTCCACTCCCACGCATCCCTCTTCATAGTTCCTCCAGTAGTTGACAGCCCCTGGTCAGTGAATCGGAATCACAAATGCCTGCCTGCGCCTCCTTGGCTACCGCCCTCTAGGTGCCTGGGCACCAGTGCCAGTAGAGGAGCCAGGGAGAGAGCCCGCTAGGAGATTGCCAGGCACCAGATACACCCCCACCCCCTTCTCAGATAAGGCTTGGCTTCGATGAGGGGACAGCACCCTTCCTGTGCCCTTTCTTCCCACCATGCCCCTTCCTCCTGCCTTTCTTTGGCTGGGCCCTAGCCTTAACCTCTGTCTTTCTGGGAGGGGACTCTGTCACCTCCTCTGCTTTGGGCTCATCATGAAGGATATCATTAAAGCCATCATCCTTGCCACCCCAATCCAGGGCCACTGCCTCCTTGACCACAGGTGCCAAGGTTTTGCTCTCCTCTACCTCCTTCACCAGCTGGGGCTCCAGTCCTGGGGCTGATGTCAGCAGAAGGCCTTTCTTCTTTCTCTTCTCTTTTTTCTTCCCCTTCTTGGCACCCTTGCTGCCCTGAGCTGCGGCCTGGGATGGAGAGTCCTGGACCTTCAAGGTTTGTGTGGCAGCCCCTAGGCCTGGAGTGATAGTCCTGCCCAGCGGTTGAGAAGTGTGGGACAGGATGTTGATTAGCTCTCCCCCAAACTCATAGAGCACCGGGTCATGGAGCACTGCCCGGGGCATGGAACCATAGCTTTTACACCTGCAAGGAACAGGGCAGCTCAGTGTAGGGATACCAGGAAGGCCGGGGTGCCGCTCTCCCTGTTTTTACCCGTCTATCACTCACCAGCCATACCAGTAGCGCTCCACACATTGCTCCTGGTAGGTGAGCTCAAAGCAGGGCACCTGGATGACGTTGAAGAAGGCTTGACCAACAGCTCGGGAGGCGGCATCATTCACCTGCTGCAGGCACTGCCTCAGCCTGCCAGACATCCATCTCTGAGGCCTGTCCCCAGCCATACCCCCCACCCCTGCTTCCAAGACCCAGACTGAGGAAGCTGTGAGAGGGTTGATCTTTGGTCCCTGACTTCCTAGGCCAGTCCCTCTCTTCCAGTGGGCATAGTCAAGCTCATGGAGACCAGGCCTGGGACCTCAGAGCTGAAGAGATGAACCTGCTCAGTGATAGGATCACATTAGGGGACTAAATTCTGTCCTGCTTCCCCAGGCTTCATTGGCCAGAAAGTGGGAGAGGTACTGAGCCCATGCATGATCTGTCCTCACCACTCACCTTGTGTCACAGTCACAGTGGCTGATGGTATGCCAGCGGAAATTGTGATGGCCGTAGTTGACGGTGAAGGGGTGGATGACATGCCCGCACTGGTCATGATCCCGACAGCATCTGTCTGTCTCCTCATACTCCCCTGAGTGGAGGAGAGCCAGGGAGCTTAGTGGATCTGAATCCCTGCGCTCTGCTGCTATTCCTTCCCCAAATCATGCCTTCCACTTAGGTTTCCCCCTGCACCCCTAAGCGGTGATGACTGCCCTAGCTCCAGACTCCTTAGGATGACGGGTGGAGTTGCAGTTTTCAGCAACTCCTGCTGTCCAGCTGCTGACCATGTCTTCTTTGTCTGGCCAAGCTTAGACCTTTAGGGCTAACTCTGGACCCAGTCTCTAGCCCTCAGGCAGGAACTCCTCCTAGCCCTGAGTGGCCTTAGCCTTCTTTCCATTATATCCCGGCCTTGCTCGCCTCCCTCACCTAGCTGCTCATAGCTCTCGGCATTGTTTCCTGCTCCACACCACAGTGTGCCCGGGTAAGTGAAGCCCCTCTTGACCCGGTGGGGTGTGATCTCTAGGCCTCCTTTTCCCACAAGGTCCCCAACCATGGTGGTCAGCAGCAGTGGCAGCCCCAGCCAGCGGCCCTGGGAACTCATGGCCCGGTCAGTTCAGAATCTCCAAAGCAAGTCTCTCCTCCCCTGCAGCCTTATACAACCACCCAAGGCCGCTGGGTGGCCTGATCTGCCTGAGGAGGGGCTAAGGCCCCCAGCCTACCCCCTCCCCGCCTCCCTCTTCTCCCTCACCCACCCCCTTCTCTTTCAACCCCTTTTATACCCCCACCTCCTGTCCCTCGCCCTTTCCTCCCACCTCTCTCCCCTTCTCTCCTTTGTTCGCCTCTCCCCTTCCCTCTCCCTCCTCCCTTTTGTTTCCCCCCCTCATCATCTTCCTTTCCCCCTTCTCCCTAGCCCTCCTCTTTCTCGCCTTTCTCCCAGAGGTTTCAAATCTCCCTGGATCTTTTGGCCCCAGTCTCTCTTCCCCCAACACAACTTGGCATCAGGAACCATTGCCCCTCTCCTTATGAGCACTGGGAGTTCTGGGCACAGGGGCCAAATCTGGGTGATAATCTTAAGGGAGAAAGTAGCTTGAGAAATGGGCTGGGGAAAAGAAGTTTCAGCATCCCCCTGACCTAGGTTTGGGCCAAGCCATCTCCTCTGGTTAACGCCTGTGTTGGCTGGAGGCTTGACATTGTCTGAGACGGAACCAGGAAGCTGCCCCTCTGCGTCTTGGCTCACTCTCTGGACCAGAGTAAGAACAGACCACTGCTCTCATTCAGACTTCCAAAGCTACTGGGCACATGATGCCGCTTAAATTTCCTCTTCCTGGCCCAAGCCTAGCCCAAGTCCTAATTAAACCATAGGGAAGACCAGAAAGAGTTAAATACTACTGCCCCCTAATCTGGGCAATCTGACCGCCAGTTCTCTTTGACCCCCTCCTCCTTCAAAGAGTGAGAAGGGGGTGTGTCCCGCCTGGTTACCATGGCAACCTGGAATGGGGTGATGTTGCCCTGCCAGTCTCCTTCCAACAACCCATTGGACCACTGACAGCAGCGCTTCTTTCCAGTCTCCCCTCCTCCCCATGGGAGCTGAGAAGCAAGGAGGGCGAGGATGGCGGAGAGACCTCTCATTCACAGTACCAGCCAAAGGAATTAGCGTGGAAGGGGCCTCAAAGAACCTAAGACTGGGCAGGAGAAAGAAATGGTCCTGCTCCCCTTTCCACCACTCACCTTTGGCATCTCAAGACTCCCCACTACCACACCCAAGCAAGTGTCACACAGACATACATGTACATGTGTGCCACATGCATGCGCGTGCACACACATGCAGCAGCCCCACATCCTCCCCACACTTCTTTATTACAGGGAGGCCTTCTCCTTGGGTTCCAAGACTTGGATGGAGCTCCAGCATCACCATTCGTCCAACCTTGCCCTTCTCTTTCTCAGTGGGCATAAAACCAAAACATCTGCAGAGAGATTAGCTCACGGTCTTAGTGGGTGAGAGAACTGCTTCAAGGCTGTGCAGAGGGTGAGGACAATGCAGACTTCCCGCAAGAGGGGGCCCCTGGTGTTGTTGCTGTGTCTAGGGGTCTCTAGTCAGTTAAGCCCTGCCCTGCGTTCATGTGAATCAAATTGCAGGTTGTAAAAGGAGGCACACATCCAGTTGTCCACCTCCTGGAAATATAAGCAGAACTCTGAAAAGGACAAAACCTTCGACTTGATCTGTTTCCTGCCCCTTTATGAGCTGGGTAATTTCATCATTGGATTGGGGTACCTCGATCCCATGAACCCTCTGCTACCCTGGAATAAGGGAATGGGGGGAAGGTAAGAAAACTGATCTTGACTCTTAAGTCCAGACCCACTGGCCTGATAGAACTGTCCAGTGTCTGACTTCAGTGCCCACTGCCAAGAGCTCCCCACCCTCAAACATCCAGCACCAAGAGCTGAAGGGCCTTAAGGTTTGAACCAACAAACAATTATTCAGCACCAGCAGTATGCAAAGTACCATGTTAAGTATTTGAAATCCTTCCACACAAGACCCACTCTCAGGGAACTTGATCTAAGAAGGGCAAAAAACAAGTCTGCAGATGTATATTTTACAGAGGTCAGTGGGCTATGAGGGGAAGGATGAAGCAAGATAGCAAGATGCCATGAGAAATTTGAGAAATCACTTTGACCTGGGCGATGAAGGAGGTAGAACTAGAAACAGGTCTCAGAGAGGCTTCAACAGACAGATTGGGGGAGAACTGTGGGGAAGGGATGTAGGAAAGCTAAGGAGGTGGTGACAAGGCCAGGAAGAAGGCACTGAGAAGTCCAATGCCGCTAAAATGTGGACTGCGTGATGGAAAATACTAAGTCGGAGACAGACTGTGGAGGGCCTTGAATGCCAGAGGCAGGAGCTGAAACTTTATGGAGAAAAGATAGACTGGAGGCAAGAAGATGAGTCAGGCTGTGAACAGATAGCAGCCCAAAGTGATCATGTGTGTATATTAGGATGAATGGAAGAGACAGAAAATGGTGTAACTCCTAGAGCATCTGGAAAACTGACAAAAACTAAGCATGAAGAACTGGGGTTAGAAATACATGATGACTTTATAAGGCCATAGAGACAACAGGGTTTTTTGAGATCATTTACAGATGAGGAAGCCAAGGCCCAGAGAGGTTATTAACTTGTCCAAAGTTATACAGAAAGTGGCTGAGGCAAGACTCAAACCCAGATCCATCATGGTTCTCACTGGGTACCATGTTTCCCCCTGGGGAAGAGTCTTTCCCCTACAGGACAGGTGGAAGCCTGGTGTAGGAGGAAAGAATTAGTCTGGAAGGCAAGAGAACGAGATCCACATGCCAGCTTGATGACTTTCTGCCCTGGGAACATTAGTGAAAGATTGGCTCCACCCTCCTGGGGATATCCCACTCCTAGGTCACAGGCCAAGGAGGTTCATGACAGGCCCCACACAGGTCGTCATATTCAGATATTCAGAACAGCCTCCTTTGTGGAAATGAACTGGAAATAAAGTGGGTGTTCACTGACTGGGGAACGGCTAAGTAAACACACTACGGCATACCAATGCAACAGAAGTTATGGCAGCATAAGAAACTATAAATATGCAAAATTAAGAGAAACTTGGTTAGATCTGTATGAACCAATGCAGAAAAAAGCAGAAAACCATAGAGACATGCAATAAAATAAAAACACCCAGAGACACCAGACCTCAGATCAGCACTGGTGGCCAATCCTGACTCTGTTTCTGCGGGGCTGGCAATGAAACATAGCTCCCTCCTCTGGGCAGAGAGGTGATGGCCTACAGATGCAGAACAGTGCTTACTGCATCAGACACAACCAAGGTGTCTTTGTTTTGTTTAACTATATTTCACCAACTCACTCCCCTTCAAAGCAAGATGTGCTGGCCAGCTCCCCACCCAAGTAAGAAAGATATTCTTTTTGTACACTGAGCCCTAAGACTCAATCTAGGTCAAGAAGTCCTCTAAATCCCACACAATTACATGGGTGATAGGGAGAGCTAATGTAATGTATGGGGATGAGTCAGGGACCAAATGAAGGTATCAAGGCTAGGGGAACAGAATGGAACTAGACACTGTGTTGTTGTGGAGAGACTCCTGGACAGGCAGTCAGGAGAGCCGGATTCTAGTCTTCCTTTGCCACTGATTCATTATGACGTTGTGTAGGTCACTTCTCTGGTCCTGTTTTTTCCTCTATAAAATAAGACCAGGTGGATGCATAGACTGATCTCTAGGGTCCCTATTATAGTTCTGAGATTCTGAAGTCAGGTATGACAAGAGGCATGAGGTGTGATGTAGGGAACTAAGTTCTCCCAGAGTCTGGCCAACCTCTGCCTTTGAGAAAGGGGCTGGGGCAGTATAAGGCACTTGGAAAAGCTATCAAGGTAGGAAAGCAACAGACCCAAAGCCATCTTACATGACATCTGTGACCCAAGAAACAAGGACTCGGGATAACCCCTTATTTGTGGAGGGAGAGATAGGGTCACAGATTTGGGCTGGATGGGACCTAATCCATGACCCTGTCTCCAGCAAAACTGGGTAAACAGCCAAACATCTGATAAACTTTCCCAGCAGCTCAAGGCTTCATCTGTTATTCCTTGGAGGATAATTTTTGAAAAGCAGGGCGAGAGCAAAGCTTCACCCAAAGGAACAACTTGAAATGGTAGAGTTTCAGGCACCAGTAATGGACCCGGGGAGATATTCTCAGACAGGCATTAATGTTGTACCCTCTCAGAACATCCCTTATGGTGTTATTACACCTTAGGGGTTGCTAGAATGAGATGGAGAACAGCTGTTGCCCCTCCACCACCCCACACCCCACTCCAATCAGCACTGTGTGTGCCACCCAGACCATCCTGGGAGACTGCTTGTTCAGAACGCTCTCACTGCCAAGGCCAGGCACAAACTGCAAGGGTAGCTATAGAGCAGCTATCTCTTTTAAGGCACTAAGCACTTGCCCAGTGACCTCACCCAGCTCCCTCTATGCAGCCCCAATAAAGAGGTGAGCTTGTCCCTTAGATCCCCTAGAAAGCTAAAATTCTATGGCCTTGTGGTTCCATCATTCACTACCTCCCCATGGCACCACATACAAGGAAGACTATTGTGTAAGGCATAGTGTGATGGGGCAAGGGAGCAGCAGGTGGGTGTCCTTGTCCACTGGTGCCCAGCAGGCAGAGCAAAGCTCTTGGGATCCTCTGGTCATTTTTCTGCCCCACCATGCCAGTCATCTCCCCAAAGTCCCCATGAAGAACCTTAACAAAGAGATCCAGCCTTTGGTGTGGTGCCCATGGGGAAGAAGGGCACCTAGGCTGGCATGGTTCCTGCTGTCCTTATGAGAAGAGCTCTTTGGTCTGGAAAAATGGTTCAGTGCAAATGTCTATGGTCCCAACATAGGAGAGAGGCATGGCATCCGTGGGCAGTACCAGGATCTGGGGGCTGAAGCTCACTGACAGCACTTGGGTCTTCTGCTGCTTGTTGTCAGGTAGAGGTTGCTGTCATTGCTGTTAATTCCTGAGTGAGGACAGGGCAATGAGGTCTTTATTAGACTCTACCTTCCCCCTCCCCTCTCACCAGGGGGCATTTTTCATCTTTAGAGATCCTGCCTATAAGATTATGTACCTAGATTATTATTTTATTTAATATACAAATTATATTATGTTATGTTATATGTTAGGTTATTCTATATACTGAAGCCCTTTAATCAATAGAGGAGGCAGTGGAGTTGTCAGAGGTACTTACGGATAATGTCGCCAATACGCCGGGCATCTGTCTTCTCGAGTTCAGCCAGCACATTGGCCTCAAATGTCAGTGCTGCCACACGGAAGAAGAACTCACGCACATTCTCACCTAGCATAGGGAGCAGGCACTCAGAAAGGGGCACCAGAGTGTCAGGGAGAGCAGCAACCATGGACTGGGCAGGTCATGGTAGGGAATTCAGGGGATGGGGTACAGGGGATGATGTGGACTTCAGGCATCAAGGTCCCTAAGTTTGGGCACTAGACATAACACATAACACGGGGGAAAAGGTACAGGTAGGCTTATGGAGCATGTGCCAGAGCGACACTGAGTGGGGTAGGGGAGGAGGGTGACATGAAGGATACCTAGAGCAGGTATTGGGAGGCACCTGACAGGACAGAAAGAATGGAAAGGTGAACTGTGAGGCAGATGAGGCCTGTAGGGAAGAGGCTGGGACCTCCCAAGGGACCAAGAAGGAGACCCAAGGCAGACATGGTTGCAGCAGGCTATGCCTGCAGCTCACCTGTGAGAGAGGAGACAGCCCAGTACTCGGCCTTCATTTCCTGGGCCATCTTGACAGCATCCTTCTCCATCAACACGTACTGAGCTGGAGTCTAAGAGATTATCCAAGCTTGGGACCAGGATCCCCACCTGCTGGTCCCTGGCATCCTGAATCCCAGCCCCTCCCTCCTACTCACACTCAAGTCCTTCTTGGAGCCCACGAGGAACAGAAGCACATTGGAGGGGTCGTTCTCCTTCAGTGCATCGGCCAGCCACTGTCTGGTGCCAGGGAGGAAAAGGTGAGACTGCCCTCCCCTCCCCTGCTCCTACAGCCTTGTTCCTAATGTTCAGCCCCACTGACCAAGAGGGCTCTCACCTTCCACCCCTCTCCCTGCCCCCTAGGCACTCCCTCATCCTGTCCTACATCTCCTTACCATCCCAGTCCCTCCCTCTCCATCCTTCCCCCCCAGCACTGTACTTGGTGTGTTCCAAGGAGGCCACATCATTCAGGTTGAATACAATGATGATGGCTGGCAGAGGGAGATAAACAGATTCCGTTAAACACAAAATAGGGCTCTCTATTCCTCCCTGAGTCCTACCCATTCAGGTTCCCTGGCCGCATCTGTGTCCCACTCTCCCCAGCTGGCATCTTCAAGCACTGCTTCTACTCACCTTGGGCTCCACGGTAGTAAGTAGATGCGATGCATTTGAACCTCTCCTGCCCGGCAGTGTCCCAGCTGGGAGAGAGGATGCTTCATGGGTATGGGGCACTGAGGAGCTAGATGGGCATGGGGCACAGGACATTAAGGAAGTGGGTTCAGGACATCAGGGGCAAAGAGAAACAAAGGAACAAAGAGAGATAGGTACAGAGCCCTGAGCACGCAGAAATAGGAGTACAGAGTGCTGGGGAAATGGAGAGGTGGGTCCAGAGCGTTGGACACAGGTGAGCAAAAGGTGAATGAGAAGTGCAGTGAAGTGGATATGATAGGTGGAATGAGGAGATCTGAACGGGTTATCAGGGGCATCAATACATCGGGGAGAGCATCGGGGCCATGGAAGTGGCTGCAGGCACAGGAGGCACGAGGAAAGAGGGGATCAGGTACTAAGGTGCTGCATGACCTCGACAGTCACTTCTGACTAAGTCGTTGATCTACATTGATTATTATGGTGACAGACTGGACTGCTGGGAAAGGGGCTTCCATAAAGGGAGAGACACCCTGGCATCAGAGAGGGGAGAATGCACTCACAGCTGTAAGCTGAAGGGAACTCCCAGCACCTCAAACCTCTCCATCTCAAAGTCCACCCCAATGGTAGCCTTGTAATTCTTGTCAAAAGTGTCTTTGCAAAACCTGAAAGAAGAAAAAGGGCGAGGAAGTGAGGTCTTGCCTAGAACCCAGCCTTGACTTCCCACCCCAATCTCTCCCACTTGTATAGATGCTCACACTATCCATTCTTAATTCTCCCCAGCTTCCCCCACTTCTCACCTGTTAATGAGGCAGGTTTTCCCTACAGACAGGTCACCCACAACAATGACTTTGGAGATCTTAAGCCTACTGAGAGGGAGAAGGGGGTTAGCACCTAACACTACTCCCTGCTTCTCCAGAAACAGTCTTGTCCACTCCATTTCCCAAGGGGCAGGAGGAGAGGGGGGAACTGGTTAGAGGGAAGAAGGAATTGATGGCTGGAGCCCAAGCCAAGCAGATCATGGGAGACCTGGCCTCCCAAGTCTCCCTGCCCAGCTGGGAGTGGTTATCCTATGGTCATGGCACACTGAATGGTGAAGAGAGTGGGGCAGAAGACAGGCCTCAGTGAATGGTCTGACCCCTTCTTATTTCTACACACACACACACACACACACACACACATTAACATCCTTGAAGTGACACAGGGGACACAGTTTCAGCCCCACAGCCCCGTTCTGGGATTATTCACCCTCCTCTCCAATAATTGCCAAGCGGAAGTCACTCCCCAGTCAGAGAAGTAATTTTAGTGAGAAATTAAAATTATATATGCTACAATGTACCCTCATATGTGTCTGAGTGTGTCAGAGTACAATCAATGTATGTGTCTGAAGGATTGTAGATGTTGGTCTATGGGTAGTTATTTGTATGTGTGTTCGTCCTTCGTTACCGAAGAAGATGTATGGTGTTATGATTGTAGGGTCCCCCCAGGATATTTAGTGATGGTAATTCCCATGAATTCAATGAGCATTTCTATTGGCCCTGTTTGTCCAGCCCTAACTCTCCCATTCGCTCATCTCCAACTCTCTATTGGACATCTCAAACTAGACTTGTCATGGACATCTTACACTTTCCATGTCTAAAAACTGAACTCATTATCTTTCCCCTAAAATCCCCCCTCCCTTCCCTAGTATTGTCTAGGACCATTCTTTCTCTCTCACCTAGCCCGTATCCAATCAGCCGTCAGTCCTGTCTTTTCTGCTTTCATTGAGATATGCTCTGACCCTATCCCTGCAATGCAAGCATTCATCACCTCCTATCTGGCCTATTGTAGCAGCTCGCTGCTTCTCTGCCTCCAGTCCCTCCTCCACTTAGCTGTCCAAGTGTAGGCCTGATCATGTCACCCCCATAGTTCATAAACTCCAGTGGCTCCCTATCACCTACACGATCAAATATCAAATCTTCTGCTCAGTTTGTAAACTCTTTTATAACTTGTTCTCTCTAATTTTTAGTCTTCCATCGCATCGTTCATCCCCCCACTCCACCCCACCTCTCCTCACTCCCACAAACACCACACACTTGGTGATCCAATGACACAGTGATCCACTCAAAATCCCTGCACAGGACCTATGTCCCCCATCTGGCCATTGTCACTGGCTGTCCACATACCTGAAACTCACCCCCTTCTTACCTTGGCCTCCTGGCCTCTCCGACTTCCAAGGCCCGACTTTACAAACATTATCTCATCTGATCCTTACAACCCTGAGAGGCAGGTGTTGTTATCCTCATTTTACAGTTAAGGAAATGGAGACAAACAGAGATGAAGTAACTTGCCCAAGGACACACAGATAGTAAATATCTGAGGCTAGATTTGAACTCAGGTCTCCCTGACTCCAGACACAGGGCTCTACTCACTTCATCACCTGGTTTTTGTTGTTTGTGCAATGTTTTTGTTTGATTCAGATTCTAGGCCTGTTTCATCCCTTTTTGAATCACCTTAGCACTATGTTCACCCTCACTATTGTGCTCATCCCTCCTTGCCTCCCTTGGTCCTATGCCATCCCTGACCTCCACACTCGTCCCTTTCTTCAATGCCCATCACTCACCCCACGGTGCCTGTCCTCTGCTCCTGACATGCACTGCTGACTCGAGGATGGAAGGTTCGGTTGGAGTGCAGGGCAGCCTCCTTCCTCAGGCACTGAAACGAGTTGGGGGGAAGGAAGAGGGAAGGGAAGCGAGAGAAGAAGCTGGAAGGAGGACCACACCCGCCCTGCCTGGCAGAGTTGCCAGTCTGGACCACCCCGAAGCAGCCTGAAGGAAGCCACAGGGGCAGGCTGGCTGGTACCTTCGTTCCAGAGGCAGCCCCGCCCCAAAGACTGACCTTATAATAACACAGCTGGGGAACCAAAGGAGGGCTCTGTTTTCTTTCTCTCCCCTCCCACACACTCCCAATTCCACCCGAGGAGCTTGAAGCCCCAGAGTGGAGTGGTAGGGCGGGAACTCTCTGGGTCCCTTCGCCCCTACAGTACCACATTCAATCCCGACCAAGCCGAGAAGGCCAGCGACAGAGTGGCCTGCGAGTACCCACCTGGGGCAGATCGGCCAGGACACGGTCCCTTCGCACCGGAGCCAGGATGTTCATTCTCTCTCCTTGGAGCTACACACTAGAGACATTGAGGAGAGGGGGTGGGGGAGGGGGGAGGTCAGGAAAGCGGGCCTGACCTGTGGGACAGGGATCAGAGGAGGCAACCGCTGGGATAGCAGCCATCCCTCCACAACGCAAACCCCTGGTCCAGTACAACAATCGTGTCTAGCCTACAGGGAGCCTCATTCTTGGGGGTAGGGGAAGCCCCAAAACATTAAACTGGGAATTCCAGGGAACGTACCCTAGCAGCAGTGGGAGAGACCCTCTCAGCACAGGGATCCAAAAGTAATCCACAAGAGCAGAGGACCCTTCCAAAACAAGGGTGGAAGAGATCTCATAACGTGGTTGGGAGCGAGGGAACCCTACTATAACAAAGAGATCCTCTTAGAAAGTGAGCTTCTTGAGGGCAGGGCCCGTTTCAGCTTTTGTTTTTGTGTGCTGACACCTAGCCAGTGCCCGACACAGGGCAGGAACTGCGTTGATAAAAGTGGATTCCTGCTGGAGGGGGAGACCATGAAATCCAAGCATGAGGGAACTTTCAAAAACTCTGGAATGGGAGAAGAGCCTACGGCAACCCAGGGACCTGAGCAATCCGAGAGAGCAGCCCTACAGCCCATGGTCATTGCGGGCAACCAGGAGGGAGAAAGCCTTGCCAGGGAGGGAACAAAGGCAGGGTCGGAGGATCCTAGAACTAGCTGGAAGGGACATGAGTCCAATTCCTTCCCATTTGACAGACGATAAAAGCTGAGCAGAGGTAGAGGGTGTTAAGTGACGTCGGGACTTGAACCCAACTCTTCTGCTTCCATGTTCTGGGGTTTCTTTCCTTCGATAGACTGCGCGGTTAGCCATCCCCAAGGGCTCAGCTCTGTAATCCGATCCCCGGAAATTCCAGGAACAGAGAGGCATCCCCCACCCCTTCCCCTCCTGTAAAGGACTCTGGGATCCTCCGGCCGCTCCATCGAGGGGGCTACTGGGCCACCCCACATACCGAGGTCTCCTCCCGTGCGTCAGGGCATCTCCCGGGGTCCATGGCCACCTAGAATTGATCCCCCTTCACGCCCCTCGCCCATCTTCACTGGGCCACACCTACACACTCAGAGCCTGTCTATGACCGCCAGAACCAGACGCGGGTCGTGCCCTCAGACCACACATCCATTCCCCACGTGGATCAGTGCGGACCCTTACCTTCTTCAAGAGAGAGCGGGCCACGGGCTAGGCCGGGATCGTTTTGTTGCGTGAGACTGAAGAAACTTGCCAGAGCGGGCGGGTCGGGGAGGGGAGGAGGGGACGAGGGAAAAAGGAGGAAAGGAGGAGGAGAGAGAGGGGGGCCCAGAGCCGAGGGGCGGCGCCTCCTTCTCCGACTCCCCCGGCAGTGAGTCACAGTCTGCCAGACGCCTCTCCCCTCCCCTTTCCCCCCTTCCCCGCTGGCGGGGGACTGGGGTGGGAGGTGAGTACAACCAGTCCCCTGACCCTGAACCACGAGGGATGCGAGCCAACAGCTACGATGACCCTTGGTGTGTGTGTGAGGCAACTCCGAACCCTGGCATAACAAGGATACCCTCTTCTCCTTGTATTAACCTCTACCCTCACCTCCAGCCCCATCACTCTTTTTTTGGCAGGATGGAAGAGGAACTTTTTGAAGTCTGGACAACTTACAACTTACCCGCCCCATCACCTTCCCCCAACGCAGCTCTCTAAGGCTGGAAAGTAGACAGAAGTTTTTCTTTATTCCCCGGTTCCACAGGAAAAGAAGGGTTTAGTGGAGGGGTGCTGGTACACGGATCAATCCCGCTCAGCTCCTCTTCTTTTTGAGAAAGCTGGAGGTGTGGGGAAATGAGTCCTTTGTGCCTAATACCTTCCCGCGTCTCCCCCCTCACCCTTTCTCAGCCAGGCTCCCGCTACATATTGAGCCACCCTCCCAGTATTTTCTAAGGGATTTTCCATGGTTCTACTGGTACTGGAAAGTGATGGAATTGGGAGGTAGTCCGGGTAGGAACAGTGGGGGAAAGTGTCCAGAGGACTGGGGTGGGGGAAAGGCGGGCTTAGAATGGGCCGGCCCGTCTCTAAGTGGGGAAGGTTATGTGAGGAGAATGATTCACGAAAATGACCTGGAATTCCCGGGAGGAATTGGAGCGTGGCTGCAGCATTCTGACAGTTTACAGGATTCAAGACGTGTCCTGAGAGCAAACTCTTAGCGTATCCATCTTTCTCCTCTAGGGATTCCTTTGGAAAGGTCTTGATCTCATAATCGCACGGCCTCTCCTTGTTGCCTTTTCCCCACTTCTGCTTATTTCTGCTGCTAACTGTATGAAGTTTAAGAGTTCCCTTATCTGGGTCTAAGTCTCTTCATTTGTAAACTGAAACGGGGTTGCCTGAAAAGAAAGGTCTTCCTCCCCGCACCCCCCTCCCCCGCCTGATTCCAGCCTTTGTGCCCCAAGTTCTCCTATGCCTCGCCCACCCGGCTGCATCTGCAATCTCTGCGACTTTCCAGATCCTTTCTACTCTCCGTTTGCATTTTTTTATCCGTCACTCCGTTCAATTCAACATTTTAAAAAAAAATAGTTGCTAAGTATATGGCACAGAAATGAGAAGTAAGGTAGTGCTGGCCAAGTGTCTGGGTGGTAGTCATCGGCACTGGAGTCACTCTGACCGTGATCCTCAGCTGTAAAGGTGAGGGGCATTGAACTAAATGACCTAGGCGATCCCTCAGAAGCTGGTTTTTTTCATTTATATCTACGGTACCTGGCACAGGGTACAGAACAAACTGATCCTGCAAGATAGTTTAACAAGACGAGTCTCTGCCCTCAAAAGATCTAGAATTAGATCTCTTCCCACCCCCCCAACTCGTGTACCCACAGCCTTCCAACCTGCGCGCCTTGATAAAGCTGATAAGCAAAGTAACTCAAAACTGAGCTCGGGATAGAGGATCTATCTGCAACAAACTACATTTCCCATGAAGCCTCAGGATGGGTTGGCGCATGCTCAATTCGGTTTTCCTCCTTCCAGGATCGGAGGAGAGTCTAACCATGCTCGTCTTAGTCTCGGACTTTTTCCCACAGTCCTCTTCGGAGGCCCTGAAATCTCGCGAGGTTTGAGCGAGAGTTAGCTCTATAAGCTCGTGAGAAGCGCCGCGGAAGACCCTTTCCCCCAAGATGGCGCCGAAAGCGAAGAAGGAAGGTAAGCGAGGGGCCCGGGCCGGGGGAGAGGCGGGGGGGCGGCGGCGGCGGCGACCGAGAGGGGCGCGGCGGGAGCCGGGGGAGCTGTGGCCGCGCGCGCCCTGGCCCTGCGGCGGACCCCCGGCCTCGGCCGCCCCCAGGCGGACCACGTGGGCCGGCCCGGCTCTCCCTCCCCCGCCCGCCCCGCCGGGCTGCGGGGAGAGCAGAGCGCCGAACTCGCTTCTGGGTCCTCGGAGCGACTCGCTGCCCCTGCGGGTGTCGGGGTCGGCCCGTTTCCTTCTCCGCATCCCGGTCCTCGGGGCTTCCTGCCAGAGACCCCGGAGGGCTCTGCCCTTCCCTCCTCCAGCGCATTTTACAGCTGGGGAAACCGAGGCAAGCAGGGGGAAGGTACTTGGCCAGGGTCACCCCGCTCGGAAGTGTCTGAGGCGGATTTGCCTCTCCCAAACACAGCAGACGTTTAAAATGAGGTTTTTAAACGAATAAAACAAAACCCGTGGGACCACAAAGGAAGCCAATTCCGGTTAAAAAAACCCAAAACACTATGGTTTAGACCTAAGGAAAGGAACTTTTGGACCCCAAGTGGGTATAAGCTCTCTCGGGGCAGGAAATGTTGAATTGCTATGTCTGCACTCCCCCTACCCCGCACCTAGTAGTTTAAATCCATACTCACTTAACCCTGTCCAGAAGCTTCCACCTGAGACGTTTCACCTCATGCCAATGATGGATACCTAGATTTTCCTGAGAACGATGATGTTGTCAAAGGAACCACTGATGGCATTGGGGTGGTTGGGAGCAGCCCCGTATTGGCCTGGAGAGTCTTGTGGACTGATTGCTTTTTCTCTCTTGTGTCCCCAAGCTGTTGTCCCCCCCAAGACAGAAGCCAAATCCAAGGCCTTGAAGGCCAAGAAGGCGGTGTTGAAGGGTGTCCACAGCCACAAGAAGAAGAAGATCCGAACATCCCCCACCTTCCGGCGACCCAAGACACTGAGACTCAGAAGGCAGCCCAAATACCCTCGGAAAAGTGCCCCTCGGAGAAACAAGTAAGACTTTATCACTCTGGGGTCTTCTGGGTCCCTGAGAGGAGTTGTAGCTACTGGGCAAATGTGTCTGGAGCCTTCAGGAATGATGGGGGTGTTTGCTCAGGATTCCCCCTCGCCCCCCATCTTTTGAGTTCCTGAGTGTGCTGGTCCTTATAGAAAGGTGTTTGTGTTAAAAATGCTAACAGGAGCAGAAAAACACTTAGAGCATTAAGAAATTTGTTAGGAGGAGTCTACTTCATACACTTGATTCACCCTAGATCCCCAGGTAGTAAAGGGGCTCCAAAGGGAGGATTAGAGTAGGGTGGTTGAAGCTGTAGGTAAAGGTGTAGTGCTTCAACTTAATTCATTGTGGGTTTGGTCACTAGTACCCATCAGGCTTTGGGAGCAGAGCATGCTCGCACTCTTCCTTCCAAGTCCCCACTTGCCTTTCTCTTTGTAAAATGACTGGAGTTAGAGACTGAGGTGCAGAGTGGGGACTTTGAAAAGTAACCCAGGCTCCTAGTGAGCTTGAGATTTGACATGAATGAAGAAAGTGGGGATAGAAGCCAGTGCCAGCAAGCAGCCTCATTTCTGTGTGGACTCATTGGAGCCAGAGTCTTCCAGGGACTGTTTGCAGGATGGAGTGGGAAGTGTATGTGGACTGAGTTCCTTCGTTGTTTTGGAGTTTAGGAAGCTCCTGTTGAGAATTCTGTAGAACAGGATAATCCAACTCACTGGCACATTCCTGACCGCATCAAAAATTCCATTGTCTTAGGTGTTCCTGAGGGGACTGGTCTCCTCCTTTACCTGAACCACTTCTGCCCACCTCCAAATTTCTCCCCTGACAATGTAAGAAAGCTAAACTTTTCTGTAAAAGGAGTGTTGTGAGGATCAGTTCTTCCTGTAAAATGAAGGCAGTTTCTTAAATACTGGAATTACTTTATCTTCATGTCCACATACCTTATCCATACTGCTTAAGTGACTGACTGAAAGAAAAGGAACTTCCCAGGAGGATTGTGGTTCCTTCTCAGGACAAGCTCTCGAGTTTTCAGGGTGCAGATGATGATATCCGTAGCGACCAAAGTCTGAGTAAGGTGATTGGCAACCTCAGTGTCTGATGCACCCTGCTTTTCCCTGCAGCCTTAACCCTAAGAAGTAACAAGCTATCTCAGTCCTTGCTTTGGATCGTTTTATCCACAGGGGAAAATAGAAAATAGTGCTAGGAGGAACATTTTTATTTCAAAGTAAAAAAAAAAGTTTTGTTCAGTTGATTAAAGGTGCCCCTGGTTCTTGTACTGTTATGGGGCCCTGTGACATGCCTCCTCTTTCTTCCTCAGGCTTGATCACTATGCCATCATTAAGTTCCCCCTGACCACTGAGTCTGCTATGAAGAAGATTGAGGACAACAACACCCTGGTCTTCATCGTGGACGTCAAGGCCAACAAGCATCAGATCAAGCAGGCGGTAAAGAAGCTGTACGACATCGATGTGGCCAAGGTCAACACGCTGATCCGGTGAGCCAGGGGCTTTCTTTGTTCTGTACCCTTGGGTGCCATGGGGGGAAATGGGTGAGTTCAACCATCTATCTCAGCCATGTGACAGTCATGACGGGGCAGGAAGCATCCTGTAGTGCAGTATGCTTTGGGTTGGCTGGTGACAAAATTTCCCTGCCTCCTAACCTGTGCCCCAGCACATGGAATTTCAGTGTTTTACATAATAAATGTTTGTTGGAACAATGGTGAAATTCTCTAGTGGAATAAAGGAAAGGCAAGTGATCCAGTTGGGAGTCAGAGCTGTAAACAGGTTAATCCCATTTGAGACCTTGTCTTTTGGAGCCTGCTCCCAGTGTTCATGCAAATGATGGAAAATATTTTACAGAGAAAAATGATGTTAACAAAGGGACCTCTGATGCATGAGGCAGGCATAAAGAAGATGGCTAGGAGACTTTGGGTGGGGTGCTAAGGTCATTTTGTTTGCCCTAGGCCCGATGGAGAGAAGAAAGCTTATGTCCGTCTTGCTCCAGACTATGATGCTTTGGATGTTGCCAACAAAGTGAGTATTGCGAAGGTGGCTTTCCCAGAGCTGATCCCCTTTGGGTGCAGGTGATGAGTCAGAGTGACCAAAGCCTGAACCTCAGTGATGACTCTTGATTGGCTGATGCACCCAAATAATTGCCAGTAACCACCCGGGCCACAGTGGTTCCAACCCCCTTCTGTCTAGCCTTTTCCTTGCTAAAAGTCTAGGAAGGTCTGTTCCTCACCCTCCTGAGCTCCTGGTAACACTATTGCTTTTGCTTTTCAGATTGGAATCATCTAAAAACTGTCCAGCTGTCTCACTGCACCTACAATAAAGTTTTTCCCGATATTCGTGTTCTCCATCTACATGGTGGATTGACTGGGGGGCCAGGGTGGGAAGAGAGTCAAAGGTGGTCTTGTGTTCATCCTGTCTCTTATTGGTCATCCTATCTTTGTGTGGTGACTAGCCTTCCTTGTAGGTCACACCTACACCTATGAAGGGGAGGGGAACAATCATGTTGTTCTCTTCACTTTGTGGCCTCACAAGTTGTTTGCTATCCCACAGGCTACAGCTACCATACTGTGATGGCTTAAACAGTATCCTCTCAGTGCCTGACAACTGTTTACTACCAGGAGTGTGACAGTGGGGGAAGGGAAGAACCATAGCTACTCTCCAGTCCAGAGGGAGAAAAGAGAGTAGGAGTCCTGGGCCAGAGCCAAGGGAAAGAGCCAAGCTTTCAGGCCTAGAGCAGGGGGAGGTTTTTTGATGGGCTTGGTAGCTCTTTGCCCTACTTAGGGCTGTAACTTCCCATGGCCCTAGCTAGAGCCCCTTGAAATCCTGTGGGCTTCAGTTCTATGTTCTGCCCATCTCTGGGAATGTGGGGAGGAGAAATCAAGACCACTCCTCTGCTGGTACAAGGTTAACTTTATGTTCCCAAGGAAGAAAGTGTAACTACTGATCTCTAGCTTCCAAGCAAGAGGTTTGAGTAAGTTGGTGGTAACAGGGTAGTAAAATCTGAATTCCTTGAATGCCTTGTTAGGAGTTCTGTACAAAATTAGCTCTGTGTGGGTTAGAGCATTTTACATGATCCTTGTTCATGACAGGTCTTGCTTCACAAGGCCTTACCTTTGTTCTGCCAAGGAACAAGGAGAGTCTTCCCCAGCCTACCACACCCAAAGGAGTTTTCTAATCCAATTGCTGGCTCCCCTTGACCATAGCAAGGATTTCAAAATTAGTGTACTTATGGCTTTTTTGGTTTGTTTTTTTTAGTGCTTCAGTAGTACATCTAAGTTGGTGGAGAAATAGGTGCCTGTGCCTATTTCTATATTTTTCTATATATTTCTAATAGGTGCCTATTCTCTACCTAAGGAGAGGTACAAGGCTGTACAGATATAAAGCAAGTCCCCAAAGTAATCAAAGAGAACTCCCTTATTCAGTCAGGAACTTGTCTTTGTTATGCCGAAGGGAAGCTCTCTCTGGGCAGAAGTCAGAGCGCAGGAGGCGGGAGAAGTAGATGAGGATCATCACATCCACCAGTAGCAGGATGGCAAGCAGGAAGGCCCCTTCTGTCCTCTGCCCCAGGTACTGCAGGAAGAAGCTGGTGAGGTAGGCCTGGGGGGCCAGCCGAAAGAGGAAGTACATGACCAGGTTGATGTATTTGTTGACCCGGTAGAAAAAGCACCCTTCATTGTTACTGAGCTTCATCATCATTCTCATAGTAAGGAAGATGTTGCTGACCTCCACAAATAGGGTCATAACCCCACCTGCCACGAAGCTGCCCTTAAAGATGCCTGAGAGGAAGGCAGCGATGGCCTACAGAGAATGGCAACAGAAAAGTCTGCGGTCAGCAAACCAACCTGAGGCCCTTGGGAGCCAAGCATTGGATTATAAAGTAAACTTAAAATGTGGATTTCTTTTCTGATTATTTTGTACTTAAAAATACCATATGGAAACCCTTACTTCACTGCAGAGCATGAACCCTGATCTGTGACTTCTCATCTCCGGGGCCGGTTGACCCAGTCAGACCGCCACAGTGGTTAAGGCAGACATGTGGAAACATGCAGGCAACCTCACCTAGCCAGCCTAGTGCTGGGTCACTTGTCCCCCTCCCACGCCGTTCTGAGATGCCTTTTTAAGGGGGCAGGACAGCACAGAAAATGTGTCAAGATGAGTAAGAGTCTCTTACTTCATGCAGCTGGCCCTACCGTACCAAGTCCTAGAGCCACTTCCAAGTGGGAAGTGCTCTGTAGAAGGGGGGATGAAAGGATCTGGGAGTGGCTCTGGCTTCTGGAACTGTGTGTTCCTGCCACAGATGGAATCCTATCCCGTCCTTCAGAGGGGGTTAAGGGCTGCATTCGATAAGTGCTGACTCCGGGTTCCTTCTCCAGCCTCACTTACCAAGACATGATGGACTAGATATTCCCAAGACGCCTGGGCCTGCTTGCTCACCACGATGTCCAGTGTGTCGTGGATAAAATAGCCTTGGGAGAGAAAGGCCAGGGCCCACTTGGTCAGACGAGGGGGCTCGGGGTCCTGCACACACCTGCATCCCCACCCTGCGGGGACCCCGGAGGGCCTGGCCTGCACCTACCCGTGGAGAAGCAGACGAGCAGGTAGCCAGAGGCAGAGGAGGCAGTCTCCAGCTCCACCAACATCTCCGGGGTCTGCCAGACGCTGGGGCCAAGGGGAGGAGGGGCAAGGGCCATGGGGAGATTCCTCATCACTCCACCGCCCCGGGGCCTGGCTCCCAAGTGGGCCACCCCACCCCGCCAGAGGCCGGCCCTCCCGATTGGCCGCGGAGGAAGGGACTGGGCGGGGCCTGGCCCGACGTCCCGGGGCCTCCAGGTTCTCAGGTGAGAGCTCCCCCTCGCCGGCCCCTCCCTGCTCTCAGGTGAGCCGCTCCCCCCTCCCCTGGGGCAGCTCCGGCCCGCGCCCCCACCCACTCACCAGAGCAGCGCCCAAAGGCCGGACACGATGGAGTGGGCGAAGGACACCAGCAAGTTGTGCCAGCGCCAGGTGCGCAGGGGGTCGCCCCGCACGTGGGCCGGCAGGGGCAGGCGGCTCAGCAGCAGCAGCGCGGCCCGGAAAATCAGCGTGGCGCCCAGCAGCAGCAGCAGCGCGAGGGGCGCGGGCACCGGCATGGGGGCGGACGCCGAGGCTGTCGGGGCGACCTCCGGGGCCGTCAGCGGCCGCCCGGCCCTGCCGGCCCCGCGCCTCCCCCCCGGGAACCCCGTCCGCCTTACCGCCCCCCACCCCCGCCCACGGGAGCCCCAACTTCTCCAAGTTGGCCGCAGGAGGGCCGGGGAGGGGCGACTGCCTCCCGCCCCGTCCAGGAGGGCTCACCTGCCGGGCCCCCGGAGTCGGGGAGCCGCGCGTCGGCCGGGGGTGGCTACCGGCGCCTGGGGACGGAGCGTGCGGGAGCCGGAGCGAGAGCCGCCGCCGCCTGCGGTGGGAAGCCAGTGAGCGGGCGGAGGGGCCGGCCCCGGACTCTTTCCGGCTTCCCTCCGCCCGCCCCCTGCCCCCTCCCCCAGCCTCATTAACCCGCCGCGTCCCCAGCCCGACGCCACCCCCGGGTGGGAAGGGGCCGGCGCTCCCGGGCCCGGGGCGGGGGCGGCCTCTCCGGCCCCAGGGGTGACCTTCGCGTTCGGCCGGCCTGCCCAGCGCCGTCCCGCCCCGTCGGACCCCATGGCCAGCTCCGGTTCGCCCTTCCTCCTCGGGGCGCCCCGCCCCCTCCCTCCCCCTGCCCCGCACGTGTCCCGGGACCAGACGTCCGAAGCAGCTGCCGCGCGCAGCCGCCAGGGGGCAGTGTGGCCGCACCCAGGGCCGGGCCCGCGGGGAGGCCCCGCCGCACGCGCCGCTCCCGGACTGGACGTCCGCCCGAAAGAGCCGCGGGACAGGGCGCGGGCCGGCCGGGCCTTCCCCTTCCCCAAACTGCGGGGGCGCGCTCCCCATCGTGGGGGGCTGCTGGGGGGCCGGCCGGCTCTGGGCACACGCGCACACATACACTGACACAGACACACACATACATTCTACACAGGCACGCACACCTTTCACATACACTGACACACAGATACACACATACATTCTACACAGACACACACATCTTCCACACACACAGAGACACACCACACACATATACATTCTACACAGGCATGCACACACACCACACACACACTTACACAGACACATACCACACACATATACATTCTACACAGACACACACTGACACCGCACACAGACACACACAGAGACACACACATTCTACACACACACACACACTCAGACACGCACACTCACGCACAGACACACACACACATTCTACACACACTGACACACACACACTCACGCACAGACACACACATACATTCTACACAGACACACACTGACACCACACACAGACACACCACACACAGACACACGCAGACACACACACACTGACACACGCACACTCACGCACAGACACACACACTCACACAGACACACACATACATTCTACACAGACACATACTGACACCACACACAGACACACACATTCTACACACTCACAGACACACACACTGACACACCACACACAGACACACACACACATTCTACACACACACACACTGACACACCACACACAGAGACACACACATTCTACACACACACACACACACACTCAGACACACACTGACACACGCACACTCACGCACAGACACACACACTCACACATGTTACCTATCCTGAGGCAGCTAAGTGGTGGGGTGGATAGAAAGCAGCATGGGGAACACCAGGTTCAGACCCAGCCTCGGGTACTACACCCATTCTGCTGCGCAAGTTGCCTAAGCTCGCAGCCCCAGTTTCCTCATCTGAAAATGGAATCATGATAGCACCTATCTCCTAGGAGTCTTGTGAGGTTCAAAGGAGTTAACATATATAAAGTTGCACAAATAATCATTATTACTGTAGCCATGAGAGAGCTCCTTGAGGCCTGGGACCCTGCCTTATTCGTACCCAAAGTGCCTAGTCCTGTGCCACCTTTATAGCACAATAGGTGCTGAACCTATGAGGTTGCAGAGGTGAGAGAAACAGAGACCACTGGACTTAGGAGAGAAGAGGGGGGTCCCCAGGGTACTTTCCCTTCTTCTAGCTTCCATGTGTCCTACATTCCCCTCCTACCCACTCAAGCCAGAGAAACTCAGGACTCATCTAATTATCATCATAAATGCCCCATTATTATGAGGCATTTATGGTGCCACTGAGAGACTAGAATTAGGCCCGCTTCCTGTTTGAGATGACAGCAGGCTTCCATGGAGGCCAGGGCAAAGGCAGGGCGGCCCCTCAAGGTCAACCCTTCCCCCAGGCCCTCCAAGGACTGAACCTTGGCCATGCTGGCCTGAGCTGGCACAGGTGATTTTCTGGTCTAGGCCTGTACAAATTAAGTCATAGCAACCTCTCAAGGATTAACCTGAACTGTTTTGCAGTCAGAAACTTTAATGAGTGAGAGTGAAATTCTTCTTTACCATCAAAACACACATACACAGGCCCCTCCCTTGACCTGACCACTCTTTAAACTGCCTTCTCACCCAACCTGAAAAAAGACTTTATTTACACAATGTCTAGAACCAGGGTGGGGAACCTGCTACCTTAAGGCCACATGTGGCCCTCCATATCCTCAAGGGCAGCCCTTTGACTGAATCCAAGCTTCACAGAGCAAACCCTTACCCTCTAGGTCCTCAAGTGCAGTTCTTTGACTAAAGATTCCCCACCTCTCATCTAGAATGTTCCCTCTCCTCCTCCTCTCCAAAGACTGACCTTCAGGCTTACAACTAAAATTCCAACTAAAACCCCACCTTCTACAGGAAACCTTCCCCAGCCCCTCTTAATTCTCTCTGCAAAGGATCTCTTATTTATCTTGTTTGTACATTTCCTTTTGTATAAGTTTCTTGAGGTCAAGGACTGTCTTTTGTCTCTTTATGTATCCCCAGGTGACTGGAGTCTGCTCAGTGTTCGTGGTTTGATTATTTTATTGATAGATTGAAGTGACTTGCCCAGGGTCACCTTGTACCAATGTGCCACTCTAACTCTCCTTCACTAGGGTCTTTTTTCTGTTGTCTTTGGACGAATGGATCCGTGATTTTTTTTTTATTTTTTTCTAAATTTATTTATTTATTTAACTTTTTACATTCATTTTCACAAAATTTTGGGTTCCAAATTTTCTCCCCTTTTATCCCCTCCCCCCACCCCAATACCCCAAGCAATCTAATTTTCCCTATCTCCAATCTGCCCTCTCTTCTGTCATCCCTCCCTTCTCTTGTCTCCATCTTCTCTTTTCTCCTGTAGGGCCAGATGACTTTCTATTCCTCCTTAACTGTATGTCTTCTTTCCTAGTAGCAACAGCAATACTAGACAGTTGTTCCTAAAACTTTGAGTTTCAAATTCTCCCCATCCCTCCCTCCCCACCCATTCCCTTTGGGAAGGCAGGCAATTCAATATAGACCATATCTGTGTAATTTTGCAAATGACTTCCCTGATAGTCGTGTTGTGTAAGACTAACTGAACTACCCTCCATCCTATTCTGTCCCTCATTGTTTCTCTTCTATCTTTTGATCCTGACCCTCCCCAAGTGTTGACTGCAAATTGCTCCCTCCTCCCTTTGCCCTCCCTTCCATCATCCCCCCCCCTTGCTTATCTCCTTCCCCCCCCACTTTCCTATACTGTAAGATAGGTTTTCATACCAAAATGAGTGTGCATTTTATTCCTTCCTTTAGTCAAATGTGATGAGGGTAAACTTCTTGGTTTTTTTTTTTTTCCCTCAGCTCTCCACTTTATCCCTCCACTAAAAAGTCTCCTACTTGCCTCTTAAATGACATATAATTACCCCATTCCATTTCACCCTCTTTCCTCCCACTCCATTTCTCTCTCACCATTTACCTTAATTTCTTTTAAGCTATGGTCCCATCCTAATCAATTCACTCTGTGCTCTCTCTCTGTGTGTGTGTGTGCATGTGTGTATGTGTGTGTGCGTGCATGCGTGTACATGTGTGTGTGTGGTCCCACCAACTACCCAGATACGGAAAAGTTTTAAGAGTTACAAATATTGTCTTTCCATGTAGAAATGTAAACAGTTCACTTATGGTAAGTCCCTTAAGACTTCTCTTTGCTGTTTACTTTTTCATGCTTCTTCTCATTCTTGTGTTTGGAAGTCAAATTTTCTTTTCAGCTCTGGTCTTTTCATCAAGAATGATTGAAAGTCCTCTGTTTCATTGAAAGACCATATTTTCCCTTGAAGTATTATACTCAGTTTAGCTGGGTAGGTGATTCTTGGTTTGAGTCCTAGTTCCTTTGACTTCTGGAATATCCTATTCCAGGCCCTTCGATCTCTTAATGTAGAAGCTGCTAGATCTTGAGTTATCCTGATTGTATTTCCACAGTACTGAAATTGTTTCTTTCTAGCTGCTTGCAAGATTTTCTCCTTGAGCTGGGAGTTCTGGAATTTGGCCACAATGTTCCTAGGAGTTTCTCTTTTTGGATTTCTTTCAGGTGGTGATCGATGGATTCTTTCAATACTTATTTTGCCCTCTGGTTCTAGAGATCCGTGATTTTTTTAGGGCAGAAACTCTCCAGTCATCTGGGGCACCACAGTCTTAACCCTGGGAAATCTAGCTTCCCTTCTCATCATTCCTGAAATGTTGACACAACCTCACTCAAACTCTGAAGGACTTTCTTATCATGGAGCTAGGTCCTTTGGGTATTTTAAGGTTGCCTTTGATCTACTGGACACCTGACACTGGGGCCAGTCCCCTTTTTCATTCCTTCTTTTCTCTAGATTTCTGAAATAGGCACTCATGGTCCTTTCATCTCCGGTCTCTCAGACGTCCTCCTCTGCTGCCCTCTTGGCCTCCTCCCACCGCCTTACAAGTGGGTACCGACAAGGTTTTCTCCTTTACCTGCATCTCTCATTGGTCTCACAGCCTCAGGTAGGACCCATAAGGGTAACATGTAATGGGAAGAACTCACATTCCCTGGCTGGGGTCTTGTGCTTTTTGTGTAGACCTTGGCGGAATCAGCTTATGACTTTAGAACCCCAGGTGTTTCTCCTCTGCAACTCAAAGAGGTGGCATTTGACTAAACTGGCAGATGTCATCTTTTATCTCAAAAATGCTATGGCTTTATGACTTGTAAATCTTTTTGACCAGTGCAATGGGTAGGATGCTGGCTTAGAATCGGGATAACCAGAGTTCAAATGCTGCTCCAGACACTTGGTATGTGACCCTCCAAAGGTTTCTTTATTTCTCAGCCTCAATTTTTTCAACTATTTGCTGGTCATCTCCATCTGGATTGTGCACAAACTTACCATGGCTAAACCTGAGCTCACCATCACTCCTCAAACTTGTTCCCCATCTCCCTTATTTTTCTGTTTCTCTTGATGGTAACATCATCCTCCCAGTTATCCTGGATCAAAAACTATAAGTCATTTTTGACTTTTTGACCAATTAAATTTCCTCTCCATCACTCCCCTCATCCAATTAATTGCCAAATCCTGGTGAGTTCTATCCCTCCAGATTGTCCAGTAGCCCTCTCCTCCTCAGCTCTTACTACCACCAGCCTTGTTCATTCTCTCCTCATTTCCCAAGTCCCTCTTATAGTTCCTCCTAACTGGATTACCTGCCCCAAGGAGTGTCCAAACTTCTCTCCCTTCTGAGCAGCCTGGCTGACCACCCCATCATTCAACCAAAATTGCCCAAAGCTACCAAAGATCTTGTAATTTTTGTTTTTCAGTAGTTCAGTCATAACCCCACAGTCATAGGAAACCAAAGCACACCAAACTTCTATCTTCCACTATCTCCCAAAGTCTGTCCAAGCTCATGTTCATGGCATCCATGACACTATCCATCCATCTCATCCTCTGCCATCCCCTTTTGCCTTCAATTTTTCCCAACCTCTGGGTCTTTTCCAGTGAGTCCTATCTTCTCATTACATGGCTAAAGTACTCAAGCTTCAGCATCAGGATCTGACCTTCCAGTGAAGAGCCTGAAGTAATATATTTAAGTATTCACTGATTTGATCTTCTTGCTATCCAAGAGATTCTCAAAAGTCTTTTCCAGCACCACAATTCAAAAATGTCGATTGTGCGGCGCTCAGCTTCCTTTATATTCCAACTCTCACAGCCATATATTGCCACTGGAAAAACCATAGCTTTGACTATAAGGACCTTTGTTGCCAAGGGGAATGTCTCTGCTTTTTAGACTGCTGTCCAGAGTTGCCATAGCTTTCCTTCCAAGGAACAAAAATCTTTTAATTTCATGGCTGCAGTGATCTTTGAGCTCAAAAATATAAAGTCAGACACTGCTTCCATTTCTTTTCCCTCTATTGTCCAAGAAGTGATGGGGCCAGTTGCCAAGACTTAGCTTTTTTATGTTAATCTTGGAAGGCAGCTTTTACATTCTCCTCTTTCACCCCCATCAAGAGGCTTTTAATTTTTCTTCATTTTTTGCCATCACTGTGCTATCATCTGCGTATCTGAGATTGTTGTTTCTACCAGCTTTTGATTCATCCATTTAGAATGATGCGCTCTGCTTCTAAGTTAAATAAACAAGGTGACAATACGCAGCCTTGTCATACTCTTTCTTTCTGATCATAACCCCATCAGTTGTTCCATGTTCGGTCCTAACCGTTGCTTCTTGGCCCACATACAGGTTCTTCAGGAGACAAGAAAGATGATCTGATATCCCCGTCTCTTAGAGGACTTGCCAGATTTGTTTTGATCCACTCAACCAAAGGCTTGTGATTGCCACAATCTATTGGCTTTTTCTCAGTTCTCATCCATCTTGACCTCTCTGCAGACTCACATCATCTCTCTCCTCCTCCTCCTCTCTCCTCTCCTGCCCTCCCTCCCTCCCCCAACTTCTTTCAAGTCCACCTGTCCCACAGGAAGCCTCTCCCAAATCCTCTCAATGCTAAGCTTGCCCTCAGTTGATTCTCTCCTATTTATCCCATCTGTGACGCACTTGCTTGTACATAGTCTTCTGTCCCATTACACTGTGACATTGGCCTCCTTTTGTATCCCCAGTGCTTAGCACGGTGCCTGGCACACAGTAGGTGCTTAATAAATGTTTATTGACTGACAGCCGATTCTCCATGCCATCCTTTACATCTCTATCTGAGCAATGTTGCTAATACATCATTCTGATCATTTCATTCTCTACCCTCGGTGGGTCTCCTTGCACAAATATAGAGTTATGATCCTGTCATTCAAGGTCCTCCACACTCTAGCACCAACCTCCTTTTATCTCATACTATGTTCCCATTCCCCAGGGCAGTTAGGTGATAAAGTGGATAAAGCACTGGGCTTAGAATCAGGAAATGAGTTCAAATCTGGACTCAGACACTTGCTGGCTGTGTGACCCTGAGCAAGTCACTTAATCCCATTTGTGTCAGTTTCCTCATCTGTCAAATGAGCTGAGGAAGGTAATGGTAAACTGCTCCAGTATCTTTGCCAAGAAAACCCCAAATGGGGTCACAAAGAGTCAACATAACTGAAATAACTGAACAACAACAGGCACTGTGTTAAGCTTAGCTTTACAAATATTTCATTTGATATGTTTAATATGAATGTGTATCTACAGCCTATATGGTACTTCACGCCATCTTGGTGAGGAGGGAAGGGAAGGAGGAGGAGAAAATTTAGAACTCAAAATCTTATTTAAGTGAATGTTGAAAACTCAAAATAAATAAACCCAGTATTTCATTTGAGACTCACAACAACCATTATCCTCATTTTATAGTTGAGGAAAAAGAGGCACACAGAAGTGACCCCCAAGTCATACAGCTAGTAAGTATCTAAAGCTGGATTTGAACTCAGGTCCTCCAAACTCCAGACCTAGCACTCTATCCCTTGTACTATCTTGCTGGCCAGACTTCACTTTCTCCCTTGGTCTTCTCCTGGACATTCTTCTTATCTCTGTGGGTGCTGTCCTTCATTTGTGAACTAGACTATTCCCACCTCCATCCTCCAACTCCATCTACGGAAGTCTCTCCCTTGCTTCAAAGCCCAACAGAGATGTGGTCTCCTACAGGATGCCCTTCCTAACCTCCTGAGATAAAGTCCTGGCTAATCCATAGTAGCACTATGACTAGACTTGGACACACATACACACGTGCATGTGCACACACACACACACACACACACACACTCAAACCAGTCTAAAGTAGCCTTGTTATCTCTCCTCTGAACTTCCTTTCTTTCTAGGTCACCACCATCTTCTAGTCTCCCTGGATTGTAATGGGACAGTATCAATGGATGAATAAAAAATTATTTAAGTGCCAAGCACTGTGATAAGTATTGGGAATAACCAGAGGATAAAGGAGACAGTCCCTGCCCTCGGGGAGCTCACTTTCTGACAGAGGAGGGTGCAGATGCAGGGCCAAAGGAAAGACCCAGGGATTCTCTGGGGACAGTGATAAGGCAGTGGTAACCTACCTTCTTTAATGTCTTTCCACTGAGAAAACCATTATTTGTTTCTGAAACACTTATCCCATTATCCTCCTGGTCATTCATGATTCCTCCCCTTCTCTCACCAGACTCTCTCTCTCTCTCTCTCTCTGTCTGTCTCTCTCTCTCTCTTTCTGTCTCTGTCTCTCTTTCTCTGCCTCTCTCTGTCTCTCTCTTTCTGTCTCTGTCTCTCTGTCTCTGTCTCTCTCTTTCTGTCTCTGTCTCTCTGTCTGCCTCTGTTTCTCTGTCTCTCTGTCTTTCTCTCTCTGTCTTTCTCTCTCTGTCTTTCTCTGCCTCTCTTTGTCTCTCTCTCTCTGTCTTTCTCTGTCTCTCTCTCTCTCTCTCCCCCCCACCCCCCACTCTCTGTCTCTCTCTCTCTCTGTCTTTCTCTGTCTCTCTCTTTCTGTCTGTCTCTGTCTCTCTCTCTCCCCCCCCACCCCCACTCTCTCTCTGTCTCTCTCTTTCTCTCTCTCTCTTTCTGTCTCTCTGTCTCTCTCTCTCTCAATGTCTTTCTTTCTCTGTCTCTCTCTCTCTCTGTCCTTCTCTCTCTCTCTCTCTGTCTCTCTCTCCTCCCCACCCCCCCAATCCCCCACCCCATCTAGCTCAGACCTTGATTCCCTCATACTACTCTACTTGCCTCCTAATTGGTCTCCTTGGCTTAAGTGTCTACTCACTTCAATCCATCCTTCAACAAGCACAATTTTTTAAGACCTACTATGTACCAGGCACCATGCTAAGTGCTGTGGATGAGAAGAAAGGCAAAAGACAGTCCCTGCTTCCCTTGTCCCATAGGAAAGACAGCATGCACACAGCCATGTACAAGCAAGACATTCACTCATTTATCAGTCATGTCTGACTCTTTGTGAACACATTTGGGTTGTTCTTGGTAGAGACACTGTGATATCTTTGTGCTTTGCCATTTGCTTTTCCAGCTCATTTTATTGATGAGGAAACTGAGGTAAACAATGGTTAAGCGACTTGCACTGGGATCACACAGTGAGTGTGTGAGATGGAGATCGTCAATGAAACAGTTAAAGTGATTTTCTTAAGCACAGATCTGACCATGTTATTCCTTGACGAAATATGCTCTACTGGTTCCCTGTGGTCTCTGGGATAGAATGCAAACTCCTCTGTTTGGCATTTAAAGCCCTTAGAAATTTGATGCTGGTCTACCTTTCCAGCCTAGTTATACATTAACGCTCTCTACAGGTCAGCCAGAGCAGTTGTCCAACTAGTCATCTGAAAGGGGTCTCCATGTTTGGAAGTTTTTACCCTTGTTCTGGTTCTCCCAGGCCATGCCTGGAATGCCTTCTCACAACATCTGCCTCCTTTGGATTCCTGATTCTGCCAAGACCTTGTTCAAATATCACTTTCTACAGGAAGTCTTTCCAGATCTCTTCAGCTGGTAGTGCCCTCCCTTCCTGAGTGCCTAGTAAAAATGATAGCTAACATTTATTAAGCACCCTACTATGTGCCAGGCAGTGATTAATCCAACAATCAATAAATATTTATTAAGCACTTACTATGTACCTGGCTCTGTGCTAAGCACCAAGGATACACAAAGAGGCAAAAAACAGCAAAAATCTAATGGGAAAACTACATGCAAATACATACAAAACAGGCTGTAGAGAGAGGATAAGAAAGAAATGATGAAAAGCAGAAAAAAGGCACTGGAATGAAAAGGGATTGGGGAAGGTTTCCAGTGGTGGCTTAAAAGGAGGTGGGTGGGTTCCAGTGTCAGGAGAGAGCAGCAGGCATATTCGGGAGATGTTACAAAGGTGAAATCAGTGTCCCTTGGCAACAGCTCAGGAGGTGGGTGAGAAACAGTGAGTCCAGGACAACTCCTAGGTTGTGAGCCTGGGGGACTAGGAGGATGGTGTTCTCTACAGTAATAAGGAGGCTAGAATGGAGTGAGGGGTTAGGGGGAAGATAATAAGTTGTTTTGGACACATGGAATTTCAAATGTCTGCAAGGCAGTTGGAGATGGAGCCTGGAGGTCAGCAGAGAATTTGGGACAGGAAAGGTATATTTGAGAATCATCTGCATAGAGATGGTAATTAAATTCATGAGAGCTGAGGAGATCATCAAGTGAAGTAGTATAGAGGGAGGAGAGGCAAGGGCCCAGGGCAGACCCCTGTAAGATACCTAAGGTTAGAGGGCAAGATATGGGAAGAGAAGCCAGCAAAAGAAACTGAGAGAATTCAATCCTCACAACAACCCTGAGAAGTAGGTGCTTTTTATCTCTATTTTACAGATGAGAAAACTGAGGCAAACAAGTTAAATCACTTGCTGGTCAACTTGTAGCTACAAGTATCCGAAGCTGGATTTGAACTCAAGTCATCCAGACTCGAGCCAGGTGTTTTATCCACTATTCCATTTATTCTTTTGAATTTCTTTTCGTATGAGATAAATTGTAAAGCAGCTAGGTGGCGTGTTGGATACAGTATGAGGTATCTGTAAAGCAGTTAGGCAGCTCTTTGGATGCAGTATCAGGAAAACTTCTCTTTCTGAGTTCAAATCTAGCCTCAGACACTTATTACCTGTGGAACCCTGGACAAGTCGCTTACCCTGTTTTCCTCCGTTTCCTCCTCTGTAAAATAAACTGGAGAAGGAATTGGCAAATCACCATAGTCTGAGACAGAGACTACTGAAAAATAACCACACATTTGTAAAGCACTTAGAAGTTGTTTCGGTCCTTCATTCCCGAAGAGGACTTTGATATCAGGAAGATGATGCCATGACATGTAAGTGAACTGGATTACAGTGAGGCAGGGCTGTGCAGGGTCACCAGCCTCACTTTCTCCTCTGGAGTCCTCCAGGTCCAATGGCCAGACATCGATCAGGATGACTGGAGGTGGCCCCCAAAGCACTTAACACAGTATCTGGAACATAGGTGCTTAATAAATGTTTGCTCCATTCTCCTCTATATACTCCTTACGGTCCTGTAGATGTACTTATCTACCTCAATGAAATGGAAGGTCCTTGAGGGTAAGGATTGTTTTTGTCTGTCGCCACTGTCCAACAAAGTGCATGACACATTCACAAATGCCTGTTAACTGACTGATTGAACTCATTCCCGCCCTTGCCTCACTTTCCCTTATATTGAAGGAAGGTGTTTTTACATGTCCTCTCTGATCCCCATTGGATGATAAGCTTCTGTTCATATCCATCTCCATCCTCCTCTTGCCTAGCCCAATGCCTTGTACATTGTGTCATGGGTAGAGCTGATGGTCGACCCATGTTTCTGGAATGAATGAATGAATTCTGGAGGCATTTTGATGCTTCACCCTTTCCACTGGAGATGCATTAAAATCCCTTGGGGGAAAAAATTGTTACAGTATTCACTGGGGATTGAAGTCCAGTAGACTTTGCCTTCTCATCCCCGACTGAATCACTCCATGACCTTGGGACTTCCCCCACTCCCTCCTTGGGTAAATATGAAACTCCAACACTCCTCCCTGTCCCAAGTAATGCCCCACCTACTCCTTGCTCTTTGCTTGAAGATAATGCCAATGACTTTATTTATATTTTGGTTCAGTGTTTACAATTCAGTTGTCCTTGTGAACTGTGTATTTTCAAGTGAGACTGTCACAGTCTCAGCAGGAACATGGGTCACTCCCTATATAAAACACCTAGTCAGGTGAGCCCTACGCAGAGATTTCAAAACAAAACTTCTAGGCAATGAAGAGAATGGCTTTGCATCCAATTTGACCTAATTCAACAAACATTTACTAAGTACTTCTGTATGCTAAGACACTGTTAAATACTGGGAATGAAAAGACAATAAACCATCTCCCCCTCTTCACAAGAGGGTGCCAGGACTGGAATCAGGAAGACCTGAGTTCAAATTCAGCCTCAGACATTTACTAGCTGTGGGACCCTGGATGAGTCACTTCACCTTGTTTGCCTCAGTTTCCTCCTCTGTAAAATTAGCTCATTTTCAGAAGAAGTAAATGGCAAACCACTCCAGTATGTTTGCCAAGAAAATCCCAAATGAGGGCACAGAGAGTTGGGCATGAATGATCAACTAAACATGATCACCTCCCATCTCCTTACAAGGAACTGGGGTGTGGTGGGGCGGGGATATAATAGGAAGTTAAATATACAATATTTACAAAGTATGTGGAGGGAGGACACAAGAATCACGAAGGGCAATTTGTCAACCGAACAAGGAAGCGGAGAGGACAAAATGCATCTCTCCCTGAAGAGGAAAGAGATTATGGGTACGAACCACTGCATTCACTGACAATCTGTTAATGTGTTCCTTTTGTTGAAAAACTTTTTTCTCTTCATTCTTACAAGAGATAGGCCTTAGGAATAAGGGGTATATTTGGAAATCAAAGTAATTTGAAACAAAATACATCGATAGTAGCAATGAAATATAATAGAACTGGGTTCCAGAGGGCACCCTAGAAGGACATGGAGACAAGAGAGGGACAGAAGAGGTATGAGAGAGCTGGAGACTGGGCCAGGGAAGGAAGCTTTGGACAAGGTGGCCTAAAACTCAGATCCCACGGTTTCCGAGTGGGGCCACAGCGCTGTAAGTTGGAACAAGCTTTGACACATAATATGGATTTGATTATCAAGTGGTAGAAAGAGGACAGAGATTCAGAGAATGTCATTGTGCAGATCCCTGAATCCTACCCCTATGGCCAAGTTAGAGAGGTGAGTATGGCATGTCTGAAATATTGGTTCCCAGCCACTGCCTTACAAAATTCCTGCAGCAAATTTAATTAGAGGAAATCATGCAATGACCTTAACTGAGTCCTCACTGCTTCTAGGGAATCTTTCTACACCTCCTTTATCAACTCACTCTCCCTCTGACTACATGACTTTTCCCATCGTTTTCATCCTTTCTCCAACCTCCCATGGCTTCCCCTCCCTCTCCCTGCCCAGTTGAGAACCTTGCCCCACACATTATAGACACAATGTTGGGCGTGCACCATGAGGCCCTCTTCTCTCTTCCTCATATCACTCAGATGCCTTCTACCGTTATCTCTTCCTTCACCTCTGTCTCAATCAATCAATAAACATTTATTAAGCACCTTCTATGCGTCAGACACAATAAACATTTATTAAGAACCTTCTATGTGTCAGACACAATAAACATTTATTAAGCACCTTCTATGTGTCAGACACAATCGATAAACATTTATTAAGCACCTTCTATGTGTCAGACACAATAAACATTTATTAAGCACCTTCTATGTGTCAGACACAATCAATAAACATTTATTAAGCACCTTCTATGTGTCAGACACAATAATCGATAAACATTTATTAAGCATCTTCTATGTGTCAGACACAATACTAAAGGCTGGAGATTAAAAAAAAAAACCCCACAAAAGACAGTTCCTGACCTCAAGGAGCTTACAATTTAATGAGGCAGACAACATGCAAACACATGTAGACAAAACAAGCTATGTAATAATAAATTAGTAACAGACGGCTTCCAATAAGAGAAGGATTTTAATGGGGAATTAGAGGAAGCCAGAGAGATCAGTAGTTGGAACAGAGCAGGGAGAGCATTCCAGGCATAGGGGACAGTCAGTGAAAATTCCTGGAGCTGAGAGATGGAGGAACAGCCAGGATGTCAGTATGGAAGAATGCTGCTGGGGATTGAAGAATGAGAAAACTAGAAAGGAAGTGGGGAGCTTTGAATGTCAGAATATTCTGCTTTGCTTCTGGAAGCGACAGGGAGCCTTCTTGAGTAGGGAGGGGGGTGATATAATCCAACCTGAGCTTTAGGAAAATCACTTTGGAGGCTGTATGGAAGATGGGTTGAAATGGGAAGAGACTCGAGGCAGGCAGACCCACCAGCAGGATATTACAGCAGTCCAGGTGTCCCGAGTGGGGGCAGTGTTAGAGGAGAGGAGCGGGCAAATTCGAGAGATGTTACAAAAGTGAAATCAGCAGGTCTTGGCAACAGCTTGGAAGTGAGGGGTAACCAAGGGGGAAGAGCCCAGGATGACTCACTAACCCATCTCACCTGTGTCCTCAGGATCCCATTCCATCCAGTCTCCTCCTACAGATTATGCCTTTGTCATCCCCACTCTAACACTTATTTTCATTCTCTCCCTGTCTCCTGGTTCTTTCCCTGCTGCCTACAAACATGGCCACATCTCCTCCATTCTTCAAAAACCTTCACCTGGTGCTTCTAACTCCTTAGCAATAAACGGCTGTCTACAAGAGATATCTCTGCTTTCTCTCCTCTCACTCTCTTCATGACCCTTTACCATCCAGCTTTGGACTTTTTCATTCCACTGAAACTGCTCTTTCCAGAGTTACCATTTTACCAAAGACACCAGTGGTCTCTCAGCTGCCAAATCCAATGGCCTCCTCCTAGTCCTTCCTCCTTGACATCTCTGCAGCCTTTGACACCACGGATCACCCTGTCCTCCTTCCTGCCTCCTGTCTCTAGGTCTTCCAAATACCCTTCTCTCTTGATTCTCAGTCTCCTTCACTGGATCCTCATCCAGGTCAAACTCTCTAAATTTAGTATCCCACAGTGCTCTGTCTTCTCCTTTCCCTTTATAAGACTTCACTTGGTTATCTCCTCAGCTCCCATAGATTCAGTTAGCATCTCAATGCTAATCTGTGTCCCAACTTCTCTGCTGAACTCCAACTGCCATTCAGACATCTCAGACTGGATGTCCAGTAGATATTTTAAACTCAGTGTTTATCTTTTCCCCAAATCCTCCCCTCTCTACCTTCCCCATTACTGTAAAAGGCAACAAAATTAGGCCAAAAATAGGTGTTTCATCAGCTACCACCACATACCATCCATACGTGGAACAATGCTACAAGTGGAGAAGTTTTGAATGCTGTGGATGAGTTCACTTACCGTGGTAGTATAGTTTTCAGGGATATCCACATTGATAATGAGGTTGATGCACGCATTGCCAGAGCTAGCTCAGTGTTTGGGAGGCTCTGAAAAGTTTGGGAGAGAAGAGGTATTAGACTGACTACCAAACTGAAGATCTACAGAGCCATTGTGCTGACTTCATTGTTGTATGCCTGTGAAATATGGACAGTCTACCAGCGCCATGCTAGGAAACTGAATCACTTCCATTTGAACTGTATTAGGAAGATTCTGAGGATCACCTGGCAGGATAAGGTACCAAACACTGAAGTCCTCGCTCGAGCTGAACTGCCAACCATTCAATCTAGGTTTCAGAGAGCATATCTCCAACTGGCTGGCCACGTCGTTCAAATGCAAAATGTACACTTGCCAAAAAGACTATTTTATGGAGAACTCGCATGGGGCAGGTGATCACATCATGGTCAGAAGAAACAATACAAGGACCTTCTCAAGAACTTTGGATTTGACTGTGCAACATGGGAGACATTGGCACAGGACCACTCAGCATGGCGTGTCCACATCAGAAAGGGTGCTGTGCCCTATGAGCAAAGCAGAATTGAGACAGCACAAAGTAAACACAGGATATGTAGATTTGGAGTATCTACCTCAAATATTCATGTGGACTATCTATGTCCAACCTGTGGTAGAGCACTCTGAGCTCATGTTGGTCTGATCGGTCACAGTCGGACACATTGAAATTTCACTTTATCATGGTGATGTCATTTTGGTCCTCTTCAGAATGAAGGACAACCAACCAACCAGAGGGCAACACCATCCTCTTAGTCCCTTGGGCTCTCCACCTAGCAGTCACCCTGGACTCTTCATTCTCTCCCCTCCATATCCAAGATGGCGCCAAGGCCTGTTGGTTCTACCTTTGCACCATATCCCAAATATTCCTCAATTTCTCTTCTGTCACTGCTGCCACTGTAGTACAGACCCTGATCACTGCACATCTGTTGGTGGGTCTGCAGCCTCAAGTCTCTCCCTACTCCAACCATTCCTCATTCACTTTTTCTCAAGCACTTCTCAGACCATGTCCTGCCACCCCCAAGAAACTTTCCCATCTACCAATTGCCTCCAGGATCAAATACACAATGCTAGGTTTGGAATTCAACCTTATCCTCTCCCCAATTCAGTCTTCTTACACCTCCCCCCACCCCTCCACCTACTCTTCTCTAGTATGGCCCTATGGGCATTTTTTCTGGCTGTACTTCATGCCTGGAATGTTCTCCCTCCTCATCTCTGCCTCTCTGCTTCTCTGGCTTCCTTTAAGACCCTAGAGGGAGTAATCAGGAAACTGTGCCTGGGATAGAATAATAATTGACATGTATGTATATATAAAGAGAAGCTAGGTGGAGCAGTGGATAGAGCACCAGGCCTGGAGTCAGGAAGACTCAGCTTCCTGAGTTTAAATCCGGCTTCAGACACTAACTATGTGACCCTGGGCAAATCACTTCACCCTGCTTGCCTCAGTTTTCTCATCTGTAAAATGACCTAGAGAAGAAAATTGCAAACCACTCCAATATCTTTGCCAAGAAAACTCTGAATGATGTCATGAAGAGTCAGGCAGGATTGAAAACAACTTAACAAAATGTATATTTGTGTGTGTGCGTGTGTGTTTTAAAGTTTGTTGCTTATTAATCTCCCATTGAACTAAAAGGTACTGGTCCTTAGTATTCACATTTATCAGAAAAAGAGGTAATGCATGGTAACACGGCTGCTAAGTGTTGGAGATTTCACTACACCAGGATGGGGAGAAGGTGGAGAAGGGAGTGGGGGTCTCTGAGCTGGGAGAGGGCTGGAAGTGAGGCATCCTGGATGGGGGAAATGAAAGAACAGACATTTCTTAATGGCTTCCTGTGTGCCAGGTTCTGTGCTAAGGACTGAGGATAAAACAAAGAAGAGTCGCTGACCTCAAGCAGCTTACAAACACCGGCATCAACAAGGAGATAAGCAGAGGGAAGGCTCTAGCGTCCAAGGAGGACTGGGAAAGGCTTTTCAAAGGCAGAAGGTGGGACTCTGGCTGACACTGGAAAGGAGGGGGAGATGAGGGAAGGACCCCCAGACCGGGGGAGGGAGGGACCCCCAGACCGAGGGAGGGAGAAACCCCAGACCGGGGGAGGAAGGGACCCCCAGACCGGGGGAGAGGGAGGGACCCCCAGACTGGGGGAGGGGGACCCCCAAACTGGGGGAGGGCAGGGCCGGCGCATGCTCAGCTCCACTCCAGGGCTGGAAAGGGGGTAAGGGGGCCAGGTGCGATCCCGGACTTCCTGGGGAGCCTCCGCAGGGGATGCCAGGTATGGGGGTGAGGGAGCCTGCCAGGGCGCCAACAGAGCGTGGACCAGGGGCAGCCACGGAAAATGCACAGGGTTTAAACCTCTGCTCCGACACTTGTCACTCAAGCTCTCTGGGCCTCAGTTTCTCGGATCAATTAATCCAATATCACTTACAAGTGTCTCGGGGGGAGGGGGGGACGGCCCCCAGCCAGGCCGGAGCAGCGCCCTTCCCTAGTCGGGAGGGGAGCGCACGCAGAGAGGCGGAGGAGTCTGCGCATGCGTCGTTAGCGCCTTTTTTTTTTTTTTTCCCCACCGCAGCAGCCGTAGCGGCTCCCGGAAACGCGGCCCTGCCATGGAGAAGTACGAGCGGATCCGGGTGGTGGGGAGAGGCGCCTTCGGGTGAGGCAGGGCATGGGCTGCGGGCGGGTGAGGGGCAGAGAGCGAGGGCGGTAGGGCACAATCGAGGAGGAAAGAACAAACACACCCAGCTCGGATCCACCGGGCCTGGGAGCGCCAGCCTGCCCCCGTGGGCTCCGGTCCAGCTCTCGGAAGTCCCGCCCCCACTTCCGCCCCCTGGTTCCCGCCCACAACCGGGCGGGCCCTGGAGCCCTGCCTCTAGCAAGTAGACCTTGTTTTGGCCACGCCCCCATTCTGGCTCCTCCTTTCTCCCAGCCCCATTCCCAACTGCAGCTACCCTTCTTCCCCTTTGGCACCTGTGCTAGGGCACCTGGAGTGGACTCAAGGGCTTGGGTTCCACCCCCACCTCTGGCACTCACTTGCTATGTGACCACTACTAGTCGCTAAGGCTCTGGGGCCCTTAAATGGAGTGGGTGGTCTAGATGACCCTGCTCTCAGTTTTGATGTTAACCCAACATTTTTGGGGGAGAACCTCAGTTTCCCTATCTGTAAAATGGGATGGGTGGTTCCAGATGGTCCACAAGAGCAGGGGTGGGGGGAACCTGTGAACTCGAGGCCTCATGTGGCCTTCTAGGTCCTTAAGTGCGGCCCTTTGGAACCAGACTTCACAGAACAAGTCCCCTTCATTAAAGGATTTGTTCTGTAAAACTTGGACTCGGTCAAAAGGCCACATTTGAGGACCTAGAGGGCCACATGGGGCCTCGAAGCAGCTGCTTCCCCCCACTCCTGCTGTAGACCCTCCTGCCTCTCCTGCTCTCCTGGCACCCTGCCTCTAAGTCTTCCTTTCAGATAGTCAGTCAGCATGCATTAACCATCTACTGTATGCCAAGCCCTTTGCCCCCCTGGGCCTTTCAGGATTGTGCACCTGTGCCTTCGGAAGGCTGACCAGAAGCTGGTGATCATCAAGCAGATCCCGGTGGAGCAGATGACCAAGGATGAGCGGCTGGCTGCCCAGAATGAGTGCCAGGTGCTCAAGCTGCTGAACCACCCCAACGTGATCGAGTACTACGAGAACTTCTTGGAGGATAAGGCCCTCATGATCGCCATGGAGTATGCCCCAGGTTGGGGCCCCACCCACCTTGGGCTCTTTTGGGGGGGGTCCTTCCCGGGCTTGGAAAGAGCCCCAGATGGGAGGCCGAGCTCTGCTTCTGTCCTTGTTTTGGTGATGTTGGGAAAATCCTTTCCCTTTGAAGCCTCCTTTGTCAAGGGCAGGGTCGGTCCCTAAGGTCCCTCTTAGCAGGGACATTCTGTGACTCTTCCCGGCGCCATTCAGGGGCTCTAAGGTCTGGGACCAGGGGATGGCTCCATGCCCTTCTCTGTCCACAGGGGGCACGTTGGCTGAGTACATCCAGAAGCGCTGTAACTCCCTCCTGGACGAGGAGACCATCCTACACTTCTTTGTTCAGATCCTGCTGGCCCTGCACCATGTGCATACCCACCTCATCCTCCACCGAGACCTCAAGACTCAGAACATTCTCCTGGACAAACATCGGATGATCGTTAAGATTGGTGACTTCGGCATCTCCAAGATTCTGAGCAGCAAGAGCAAGGCCTACACTGCAAGTGGGCTGGGGCTCCAGGACAGGGCTCAGGGCCTCCCTTTCCCCTGGATTCTTAGTCGTGGCTCTGTTCTGTAACTGAATGTATAGCTTTTGTTTCCTCCTCTCTGAAATGAGGAGGCTGGTGAGACTTTGTGGTCTCTGGGATCCATCAGCTCTCACATCCCATCTGCAACCCCTGTGGACATCCACACTGTGACCAGACAGGGAAGATGGAGAAATGGGAGGAAGAGGCTTTTTCCAAGCCACTGAGTCTATCTCTTCCTTCTTAGAGACTTCCAGGTCCATGATGTTCATAGGAGAGTGGGATTATAGTTCAAAAGCGAAAGGGAATCTTTGAGATCTTCTAATTCAATCCCCCCATCTTACTGAGACCAAGACAGGGAAGTTACGTGGCCCAGGTTGCAGGGTGAGGGGCCAAGCTGAGGTCACGCTGGTCCCAAGCTCTTTTAGCTGAGTCCTTGTTAAGCCTCACCATTTTCTCTGCAGGTGGTGGGTACCCCCTGTTACATCTCTCCAGAGCTATGTGAGGGCAAGCCTTATAACCAGAAAAGCGACATCTGGGCCCTGGGGTGTGTCCTCTATGAGCTGGCCAGCCTCAAGAGGGCCTTTGAGGCTGCGGTAAGACCTGGGGGCCACTTTTTCAACTCCCTTGTTCCCCCTGGTGACCCCTTGGACTCAGCTTCTCTGACATCTAGAATTCCTCCTCTGTGACCCTAGTTTGCTCCTAATGCCTCTCTACCAAGCCTTATCTCTCTCCTCTTTTCCAGTCTTGTTCGAGACCCTCACCTCTTCCAGATAGCCTCCCTTGATTAACCCCTCCTGGTTCTCATCCCAGCTTCTTCTTGAAGGCATGACTGCTGCTAATTTCATTCCTGTCTCTTCTTCACTGGGATCTGTGTCTGTGTCTTCTTTCCCTCATCAGCCTGGTAACTTCCCAGGGACTGGGCCTGTGTCTGTGCCTGTGCAAGGACTGCCTCTTTTTTTCTCCCCTGGCCTGGCCTGGCCTGCTGCCCGTGAGGTTTCTGAGTGGCCTTGGCTTTGCTTGCACAGAATCTCCCAGCCCTGGTGCTGAAGATCATGAGTGGCACCTTCGCGCCCATCTCGGATCGATACAGCATCGAACTCCGGCAGTTGGTACTGAGCCTGCTGAGCCTGGAGCCCTCCCAGCGCCCCCCACTGAGCCACATCATGGCCCAGCCCCTCTGTGTCCGGGCGCTGCTCAATCTCTACACCGATGTGGGCAGTGTTAGGATGAAGAGGCCAGTGGGGTGGGCACAAGGGAGTGGACGGGAAGGGAAAGATACCTTAGAAAAAGCTGGGGGAGGGCAAGTGGGTGCTGGGAGGCTGGGGGTTGGGCATGGAATCCAAAACAGAAATGGGCCCAGGGCAAGTGAGACACACAGAGCTGGGGAGAGGCATATTGTCACCCAATCATAGCTCTGGGGGAAAGAGACCTCAGAAGGCAGGATCTGAACCCAGGCCCTCTGATCCTGCTGCACCAGCTTATCTTTGTGTCAAACCCCATCATTTTACTTTAACCCCAGAGAAGTTCTGTGACTGGCTAGAGGTCACACAGCAGTCTGGTGGGGCAGCATTGGTCCTGGCCCAGCCTTCATGCTTGGCTATACTTCCCCCTTCCTCTGTGTGCATGTATTTGCTGCTTGGGGGAGGTGAGCTGGAGGTACTAGGGACCAAGGGACCACTGAGCCAACATCCATGCATCCATCCTGCAGGGTAGAGAAGCCCCTGGGCAGTGTGCCTACGATCCCGAGTGGCCGAGTTGGCGGCAGAACAGGTGGCCCCCGATCCCGTGGTAAGTACATTTTGGGGTCCTGCCAGGAATCCCTTTGCCTGTCTCAATCCCGGCCTCAGTTTAGTTCAAGGACACATTTACTAAAGGCCACTGGAGCCCTAGAGGGAAGGAGACCACCAGCCCCGACCCCAGAGAGCTGCCAGTGAAATGTCAGGGACAAGGAGGAGAGGGACAGTACCGTGCTTGGAGAAATGTCAGTCACCAAGCTGTCTGGGATGCTGTCTGGAGGTGGCTCCTACAGGATGGACATCATCTGATCAGGAGGGTGTTGGGGGAGGGGCTGCGCACCTGGGAAAAGGCCTTCCCCTGAGAATCTGGAGGAAAGCCAAGGGAAAAAGAGGGTGTGAGGAGGGGGATCAGTCCTAGGCTGGGAACAGAGGCTGGATGTCGGGGGAGGCAGAGCTGCCTTGGAGGGTGAGGGGAGCACCTGGATAATACACCCTTGTAGGACAGGTTAGGTTTTGTAAACAATACCAGGGAAAGAGCATTAATAGGCATGGGCCCTGAGTGATCCAAAACCAGAGCTGAGCTGAGACTTACATTGGGCAAAGGGCCAGCTGGACTGAAACTTGAGGAAGAGTAGAAGGAAAAAAGGCAGGAGCATGCCTCCCACCTGCGGGTTGTGGAGAGCCTTGAATGGCAGTTCCAAGAACACAGACCTTGTTTCTCTGGCAGTAGGGAGCCCCAGCAGGTTTTTGAGCAGATCAGTGACTTCCTGAGATGCCAACCAAAACACAGTCATGGTCATCTGGACAAGAGATATCCCTTCTTGCCCCCTCCCCATCACTAGCTGCTCAGACATCATGGAGGAATCCCTGGCCCAACTGTTCTCATGGCACCTCCTTTAGTCAGTCCCTGGGCTCTCTCCCTGCAGGTGTGCCCCAGGGGCTGCCCCGGCCGGCCATCCCACCTCCCCTGTCTTCAGTCTACACCTGGGGTGGTGGTCTCAGCATCCCCACGAGGCTGCCTATGCTCAACACCGAGGTGGTCCAGGTCTCAGCCGGGCGCACCCAGAAAGCTGGTGTCACTCGGTCCGGGCGCCTCATCATGTGGGAGGTGAACAAGAGGAGGGGGCTCTGGGGGTGTTGGGGCTGGTGCCTTGGCCCCCAGCTCAGCACCAGTTCTATCCCAATGCAGGCGCCTCCCATGGGCGTTGGTGGGGGCATCCTGCTGCCAGGAGCCTTGGAGCAACACCAACCTCAATTTGTGTCTCGCTTTCTGGAGGGCCAGTCGGGAGTGACTATCAAGCATGTGGCCTGTGGGGACCTCTTTACTGCCTGTCTCACCGGTACCAGGGGCAAAGGGCACCATGGGGTTTGGGTGGGCCTATCGAGGGATGCATGTGGGCTTCAGGCCCTCTGCTGACATGGGAGCTTGCTGAAGGAGCCTCCCTGGGGTGAACTCACCATGAAGGCAGGCCTTGGCTCTTCTCCCCATGTCCTTCCATCCCCCATCCCCTCTCCCCACCCCACACACAATGCTCCAGCCATATCATGTCCCATTAATCCACCATCCACATCCCGCTTGTGCCTTCCCTCAGACCGAGGCATCATCATGACCTTCGGCAGTGGCAGTAACGGCTGCCTGGGTCACGGCAGCTTCACAGACCTCAGCCAGGTGTGTGTATGTGGGGGAAGAAACATCAAAGAACCCTTCTGGGGAGGGTGGAGGGGAATCCCCAGAAACCATACCCCCCTCACCCCCATGGGGGCCACACCTGCACCTGGTTGAATCCTGGCAGGATGGGAAGCAGAGGAGATTTAAAGAGGCAGGCAGCCCTAAGGGGTTTCTAGCCTAGGGTGGAGATTCAGAGGGGTTGGGCATTTCTCAGTCTCTTGGCTGTAGCTGGGCTCCAGGGGAAGGAGGGACAGCCTGCCCAGCACTGGCCCTGAAAGCCTCAGGGTCCCGTATGCCCATCTTTTCACTTGCCAGCCTACAATTGTGGAGGCCCTGCTAGGCTATGAGATGATGCAGGTGGCTTGTGGCGCATCCCATGTCTTGGCCCTGTCCACCGAGCGGGAGCTGTTTGCCTGGGGCCGAGGGGATGGTGGTGAGAGCCAGTCCCAGTACTAACAGGCCCCTAATACCCCAGGACCTGTAACACTCCCATGCCTCTAATGCTGCTGCCTCTCCTGTCCTACATACTGTGGATGGTTGGAGGGCCCATTCTTGGTCCAGCAGGAAGGATATTCAAAGGTGGATTGAGGGTAGATAGAAGAGCCCACACCTCTGTCCATGTCTGTGGGACCTCTCCCTCCAGGCCTCAGTTTCTCCATCTGTGAAATAGAGATCTCAGTACTCAGCCAGCTGTGATCCCTCAACTTGAATTCATTCTACACCCCCCCACTTCCCCCAGCTTGCCTCCCTGGCCTGGCCTGTTCCTTTTCCCTTGTTCCCCAAGACTCATCCTTTCTTCCCCTTGCCTGGCAGGCCGTCTGGGGCTGGGCACCAGGGAGTCTCATAGCTCCCCGCAGCAGGTGCCCGTGCCCCCTGAGCAGGAAACCCAGTGGGTTGTGTGCGGCATTGACTCTTCAATGATACTTACGGTGCCTGGCCGGGCCCTGGCCTGTGGGAGTAACAGGTGAGGGGAAACTGACACCAGCCCAGGCCCTCAAGCTCCCTCAGCCCCATTGCCACCTACCTGCCATGGTCTTGTAGTGGGCTCACCCACCTGCCCCGCTGTCTTAGTGATGCTGTCCTGGCCTGACCGTAGTTCCCTGCATTTCATTTGGCCCCTGGGTCCCAGTTCCTGATGTGACAGATCAGGGGAGGGCCATTTCCCATTCTAGACCACTTCTTTTGACCCCTGTGTTCCAGTTCCTGACATGACAGATCAGGAGAGGGCCATCTCCTGTTCTAGACCACCTCTGACCTCTGTGCCTCCTTCCATGTAGGGTTCTTCTGTCTTCCCTGCAGGTTTAACAAGCTAGGCTTGGACCGAGTGTCCCCTGGGGAGGAACCTGGCCCTCAAGACCAGGTGGAAGAAGCCCTGAGCTTTATGCCCCTGGGCTCTGTACCCCTCGACTCGGAGACTCTAGTGAGTGTTGATGTGGGCACTGCCCACTCTGCTGCTGTAACAGGTGAGTGGCAGATGGAGTTAGGAGGGAGGCAGGGCTTGCTCTCTGCTTGGAGGCCCTGTGGCTCACCCTTAATTTCTTCCTCAGCCTCAGGCCAATGCTACACATTTGGCAGCAACCAGCATGGGCAACTGGGCACCAGTGCCCACCGGGGCAGCCGAGCCACCTGCCTAGTGGCAGGACTCCAGGGGATCAAGGTGGTGATGGTGGCTTGTGGGGATGCTTTCACTGTGGCCATTGGTGCAGGTGAGGAGCCAGTAACACGGACATCACTGGTTTTCTGAGCAGTACCAGATGCCTAAGTGATACCTATGGGTAGCCAGAGAGTCAGTCTGACAGTGGAGAGATCAGGGGGCTTGGATCCTGCCTCTGCCAACTCCCTGGGTAGCCTCAAAGTACCACTTCCCCACCCAAGGAGACCCCTCTACCAGGCCTGCTTTCTCATCTGTAAAATGAGGGGTCTGGACTCAGCCTTCTAGCCTGCCTTCTGGCTGGTCTGTGACCTCACAAAACCTGGCATGTTATTAGCACAGTCCCCAGGAAGATGTCAGTGTGAGGACCACAGCTTGACCAGAAGTAGAAAACACCCTGGAGTCAGGATTGCCCCGGGTGCAAGTGTGGGGTCTGATTCTTGTCTCTTCCAAGTCTGAGCGTCTTGATCTGTCAGTGGGAAAGAAGGGGCACCATAAAGATGAGGGCTTTCTGGACTGATGTGGGCCCTGGTAAGGGTTGGGCCCCGGGGGTGCCCCAGTGGGGATGGAGCCATTTCCTGCTCTGGGTTCTCACTGGCAGAAGGAGACGTGTACACTTGGGGCAAAGGAGCCCGTGGCCGTCTGGGGCGTAAGGATGAGGATGCAGGGCTCCCTCGGCCTGTGCAGCTGGACGAAACTCAGCCCTACTCAGTGACCTCTGTGTCCTGCTGCCATGGGAACACCTTGCTAGCTATTCGCTGTGAGTCAGTTCATCAGCCCTCTGGCCTGCTTTCCTTTCCCATATCCTCCTGCCCAGGTCAGGGTGGGCACTGGAAATAGTCAGCTTCTGAATGCAGGCCTTTTACCTTATCATGCCTAGCTTCAGAATCCCCAGGGTCCTGGGAGGGTCTCATCGATGCCTCAGGTCACAGTGTCATAGGGCATCCTATGGACATCACCAAGGGGGTCTCTGCCACTTTCTAAGCTGCAGAATGGACCTTTTGGCAAGATGGCTAGCAGTGAGTCCCCTCCCTCCAGCTGTCTTGTGGGCAAACCCCCCTAAAGCACCTGTCCCAGCCAGAGAGAGATGAAGACAGACGACAGGAAGCTGTGGTGGGGGATGGTGAGCCCTCATGGGAGACTTGGGAGCTTAAATGCCCTTCTCTTAACTCCCACACCACCCTCCTCTCCCTGATATTCCTCTCTCTTACCCCTATAAAGACTATTTTTGGACTGCTTGAAGCCCGCCTAGGGAAGGTAGATGGCACTGCCATCTCCCCAAGGGCTGAATTGGTTTCTTCACTCTTTTCCAGCTGCCACAGAGGAATCCATACCTCCTTGAGGTTCTCAAGCTGGATTTCCACCCCAACAGGGAACAGATACCTCACCCTTCTCCCCTCTGCCACTCCCAGCTGTATTGGATGGGTACTAGCTGGCTTTCTGACTTCAATATGGGTAATGTCCCTTGGGTCATTTAGGACATTGCATCTAAGATGCTGGTGTGACTTAACAGTGATAAATCAAAGGCGTCTCTATTCATAGGGGAGTCTGGCACACCCTGTACCCTAGCTCCCTTGTAATGCCTAGGGCACAGGCCTTCCACAAGATTGGAAATGCCAGTCTCGTTCCCCCAGCTTCTCCAGCAAACACTTTCATGCCAGGCATAGTCTGCCCTCTTTCTCCCAACACCAGGCCTACAGCATGCCCTATCAGCATTAAAACCTGGTTTTGGTCCCCTGAAAGATTTTGCAAATAAATTTGGCTGTCAGGGAAGGAGCAGGTACCCACTGCCAGGCACTCTCCATGCCAGGCCTCCAGGGCACAGGCATGTAGGGTGTGTTTTTTTTGTTTCCCTAAGAAGACCACTTCCCCAGATCCCAGATAAGGGAGTGACTTAATTTCTCCACGGTGCCAGCATTGAGACTCCACAGTGGGGCTTCATGGGTCCAAGACAATGTAGCAAGTTTGGGCTTGCCTCTATGGGCTAGAGAAGGGGGCATGCCCAGAAGGGCAGCCGGCATCTCCATGCTGGCAGGGCCAGTGGGTATCAGAGTTTGCACAGCCCCAGATTCTTGGGGGAAGGTGTGTGGCTACCTGGGTAAGGGCAGAGGTGGAAGGATGATAAAAAAGTGGGAGGGAGGAAGCAGCCATTTATCCACCTTATTGGACCCTATTGCTTCTAGTAATCCCCTCCAGTTCTCTGCTCCCTTTCTGGCCTGGACTCAAGCCCTGGGAAGGCCTTCCTGACAGAGTTCCATTTTCTGTTGGAAGGGGCATTTCCTCTGAGTGCCCGGAAAGAGAGGCCTCTTAGGGAAGCCCTGGATGCCAGAGGGGTGGGTGCCCTGAAATGTCATTGCATGGTTCCCTTGAGGGAGAGGGGCTTGTGGATGAGTGGATGTGTCTGATGGGGGTGTGTGTGGGGGTCCACAGGGCTGAGGAGTGTGGCTAATAAAAGGAAGCCAAAGATCAGGTTGTTTGTCTCTGAGTTAATGAAAAAGGAGTGTGTGTATCGAGGGTGGGGGTGTAGCAGACAGGCACCCAAGGGCACGGATAAGCCGGGGACCTTGGTTGCTGGGCAGCCAGAGGAGGAATGTGGGTGCAGCCAGGTGCCCCAGGGCTGAGGTTTCCTCTGGCGCTGTGCCCAGGCCCAGTCTATTCTCCCTTCCCCTCTGAGTGCCTTCCTCTCCCTGGCCTGGGCCCTGGGTCCAGCTCCCCACTGGCTCACCACATCCCTGTGGCCTCGGGTTGCCATGCTGCTTGGCACACTTGGACCCCTGGGGCCTGCCACGTGGGTTCGAGGGGAGCTGGGGCAAAGCCTGGCTTCTCATTTCATTCCCACCCTCCTCGGTCCCAGGAGACTAGGGCTTCCAAAATAGCTGGCTTATTTGCATGCGACCTCCCCCTGCTGACGGTACTCTAACCAACCCCGCTAACCCTGGGTCTCCGTCCCCGAGCCACCCCCAACCCCCGCCCTTAGCCTCTGGGGAAAAAAATACAAGTTTGCGTTCAGACCCAAGGTCTGGCGGCTTAGGCAGTCTAGCCGGCCCATTCGCACCTGGGGCTGTGGGGCCTGATTCCTGGGGCCCAAGCAACCCTCTCTCTGCGGTCAGCGAGGGAGGGCTCCCCAAACCGCTCCCAAGGGTGGGGAGTAGCTGCCCTTCCCCCACTTCCGGAGGTAGCTGAGTGAGCCAGGGGGGCGTGATTCATTCCCTGTGAATCCTCGGCCTCCAGCCCGGTCTCCCTTTAACCTGGGGGGGTGGGTGTGGCGGAAGATCCTAAGGGAGGGAAGGAGCCAGCCTGGAGGAAATGGGAAACCGGCATTTACCTGGGGGTGGGATGGGCAAAGGGCTGGTCCCAGGGCACTGACCAGCCGAGAGACGTAGCCTTGGAACCAGAGAGGAATGAATGGGAAGCTGGGCACTGGGGGGGTGAAGGTCGGGGTACCGGGACCAGGCTGGGCGAGCCCGGGGGGATGCAGAGCAGCGGGGCGGAGAGAGGGGGTGATGGGGGTACCGGGACCAGGCTGGGCGGGCACCTGGGGGATGCAGAGCAGCGGGGCGGGCTCGGGGCCCCGGACAGAGAGAGGGGGTGATGGGGGTACCGGGACCAGGCTGGGCGGGCACGGCGAGCCCGGGGGGATGCAGAGCAGCGGGGCGGGCTCGGGGCCCCGGGCAGAGAGAGGGGGTGATGGGGGTACCGGGACCAGGCTGGGCGGGCACGGCGAGCCCGGGGGGATGCAGAGCAGCGGGGCGGGCTCGGGGCCCCGGGCAGAGAGAGGGGGTGATGGGGGTACCGGGACCAGGCTGGGCGGGCACGGCGAGCCCGGGGGGATGCAGAGCAGCGGGGCGGAGAGAAGGGGTGATGGGGGAACCCGGACCAGGCTGGGCGGGCACGGCGAGCCCGGGGGGATGCAGAGCAGCGGGGCGGGCTCGGGGCCCCGGGCAGAGAGAGGGGGTGATGGGGGTACTGGGACCAGGCTGGGCGGGCACGGCGAGCCCGGGGGGATGCAGAGCAGCGGGGCGGGCTCGGAGCCCCGGGCTGCGGAGGGGTGGGTAGGTGGGGGGGGGGGGGGGGGTCCGTCCGGGAGGCCGGCGCTAGGACCGGTCCGGGCTCCGCCCCCGCCCCGCCCCCGGCCCGCCCGTGCGGGAGGGGCCGGATCATGGCCCCGGAGCGGCGGCCGCCCGGGCTGCAGTCACTAGTGGGCCGGCCGCGCCGCGCCTCGCTGGGAAGCCGGCTGGCTGCGGGCGCCGGGGCCGGCCCTCCCCCCGGCTGCCCGGCCGCCCACCATGCCCGGCTTCGACTACAAGTTCCTGGAGAAGCCCAAGCGGCGGCTGCTGTGCCCGCTGTGCGGGAAGGCCATGCGGGAGCCCGTGCAGGTCTCGACCTGCGGCCACCGCTTTTGCGACACCTGCCTGCAGGAGTTTCTCAGGTGCGTGGATCCCTCGTGGAGGGAACCCCCGGGGAGGGTGATCTCAAACCGATCTCTCCTGGAGGGGGCCGGGGAGAGCGCTGCAGGTCTTCGGCCTGGGCGGGCCGGGCCGGGCCGGGGTAGTAACCCTACCGGGCCGAGCGTCCCCGTTCCCTTTTTTTCTGCACCCACGGGGCTCGGACTGGAACAAAGGGTTCGGACTAGAGGGAGCGTCTCGAGCCCCGGGTGAGGAGGGACCCGAGTAACAAAGGGGCAGGTGGGGCTGAGGGTGGGGCGGCCCGGGCTGGGGAGCGAGCTCCGTGGCCCTTTGTCTTATCCTTGAGCCCATTCCCGAACCCGCTCCGTCCAGAGGTCACCTCCCTCCCTCGGCCCGGGACCCCACTGGAGCCCCCCTGACAATGCGCAGTGATGCCAAGAGGGTCAGCTGTGACGTCAGCACAATGGGGACCCCCCCACACCTTTTTCTCTCGTGTCCTTTCCCTCTTCCTTCCCTACCTTACTTTCTCTTCCTCTTGGACTCTCCCCAGACACCCAGCTGAGAAAGATTCTCCACCCCCACCCCCACCCCCCGGCCCCGGTCCCCTCTCCCCCGGCTGCCAACCTAGGTCCCAGCTGCTCTAGGGAAACCCCTTGCCCCTTTCTAGGCAGGAGCCCCAAAGTACTCTTGAAACGTCCCCTAACAGTCCATGCAAACTTGCTCCTGGGTGCTGTGTGTCTCTTGATTCCTCTGGGACAGACGGTGGGGTCTCTCGACTCCCAGCCCTCCCCACGTAGTAGAGTCTACACTGCCCACTGGGAGTATAAAGGAGCTAGATAAGGGTCGTCGGAAAGGAGGACTTGGATGTAGGGGGAGTGCTGTAAGAGGCGAGGCTGGCCGAGTCTCTTAGCCCATACCTGGCCCCTGGGTCACTTAAGGATGGTCGACAGCCGTGGAAGGAAATCAGAATTAATGTTAGACTGCTGTTGGTCTCATGCTTGGCATTGGGGTCCCATTATGGGGGATAGAGGAATCACAAGTTTCTGCCTAGGGATCCACTACCCAAAAGTAACCATCTTTGTCTCCCCCACGGTACCCTTCACCCTAAGGACGGAGATAGGGACCCAATCTGATTTCATTGATGTGGGGAAGTCGATCTCCCGATGCCAATCTTAGAAAGCTGTCAGGCACTGAAGAGGTCAAGTGATTTGTCGGCGTTGGTCAGATGTGAGACTGGAACCTGGGTCTCCCTGGTTTGAGGGGCAAGCCATGGTTTTCTAGTACTTCTCCTAGGGTGACTGAAGCAAACCAGCTCCCAACCCTCCATACATATGTACACACACACTCACGCAGGATCCCCAGCATTTTCTCCACCCCCTTTTGTCCCTGTTATTTTCTTCCACTCCCAAACTAAGCTAGCTTCCTCCATAGCCTCCCACACAAGACAGAGGGCAGAGAAAGGTAAAGGGCAGGAAGTTGCCTTGCTAGGATACACAGTCAGCTTCTATCTTGGACAGTGTATCTCTGTCTCTCTGCCTGCCTGACCATCTGTTCCACTCTAATACAACTCTCCCCCAAGCTAGTGCCAACCCCAGGGCACAAAGGGAAGGCAGTCTACAGAGGGGGCATTGAGCTCTAGGAGTGGGGTGGAAGAGGCAGACAGTTTGCCTCAGTGAGCCCAACAGACACCCAAGGTCTTTGGTCTTGGGGCTCTCTGGGGTATTTCCAGTGTGAGATTTCTCTCCCTCCTTTTCCCTCTCTTCTACCCCTTTCTCTCCTTTTCCTCCTTCCCTGTCCTCTCATGGACCTTTCTGTTGGGCTGATTCTAGGGATTATCCTGGACAGGGAATGATGTCAGTTTTGCCCTGTCTCCCTTTCCTGGATTCCAGGATCCCACCTCCACCCTTGCCCCAGCCTCTGCATCATCATTCTTCCCTGGAGTTGATTCCCCCTTAAAACCAGCAGAGATCTCCTGGGCATGGAAGCCTTTCCCAAGCCCTTCACGTTCTGACTCTGGCTTCCCCTCCTCCTCTGATGTCTGTCTCTCACCCGAAACCTCCAGCCCCCTTCCTGTTCTTTTCAGGACTCTTCTATCAAGGGAAGGGAGCTTATGTGTCAAAATGGAAATGCTTCTCTTCTAGACCACTCTTCCCACCTTCTGCCATATCTCAGTGAGGCAGCTTGGGATGCAGAACAGTCTGTACTTTTTTTCCCCTTCTACTAGACCTGTGATTCATTGTTGTAGGGGACTCCAGTGAGGAAATTCCTTCTAGCTGAGCAGGTTGGCACCTGCTTGGCTACTTATGGAGCCATAGAGAGTTGCCTTGAGGGGTACTGAGAGGTCACCAGCAGAAGCTGAATTTGAACCCAGGCCTGTGTTTTGTTTTTTTTTTACTCTGAGGTCTGCTCTTTTATTTTTTACACCACCCTGCCTCCAAGTTAAACTGTTCAAAAATTCAGTTTTGAACTGAAACTGAATCAGAAAAGTGTCGCTGAAAAGCCTGAGGAGGCCCGAGAAAGGGAGAGGAGGCAGGAATCTCCCTGGCTGTCTTTGCCCTCCCCTTTCCTGGAGGAATTCCAAGTTGGGACTTGAAGTCCAAGCTGGGGAAGAAGAGGTCGAGGGCCACGTCTTGCTCTCCCAGTTTGCCAGGGGGTGGGAGGGTCTATAACAACAAGGATCAGGGCCACCGGGTCGGTAGGTGAGAGGACTCCAACCTGGGCCCTCGCCTCTTCCTTTTCCTGCCCTTCTGCCCCTCGGATCAAGTTGGGCGGAAGTCCCAGACTTGTCTTTTGTCTTCCTTTCCTCTCTCCAGACTTTCAGACTTCTTTCTCCAATATACGGGACTCCTCATGCCTGCTGCCTGCACATCTGGGTTATTACCTCCTTGGTTTCCAGATGTTTTCTCCCTCCCCCCTTTCTTGACAGCTGGTCAATCCCGGTGGGATTGGGAAGTTAGTGAGTCCCCTACGACCCTCCCCCCACTCCAGATCTTGTCTTGGGGGAAGCTGGGAAGAGGAATGGGCTGCCAAGTCCAACTGCCTCCCCCTCCCCCCTCCTGCCTCCAGGCCTCTCTCCCCACCTCCCCCACCCGGAAATCCCCTCTTCCTCTCTAGGCCCCCAATCCTCCTTCCCACCACCCCCTCTACTCATCCTGCTTTTCCCCCTCCAGGCTTGAGGGGGGCAGGGCTCTTTCCCCAGAAGGAGACTCTTTCTGGACTCTAGTTCCCTATAGGAACAGCAGACCCTCCTTCCCTTCCCCCTCCACCCCCCAAGCCTTTTTCCCTGGCTGGCTCCCTGGTCTGGGCTGATGAAGGAGGCTGCAGCTGCTTCTTCCCTGCCCCCAGCTCAGCCTCCTAAGGCCCTTCTAGAGAGGGAGAAAGGGAATATATTCCCTTGGGGAGCGGTTCCCACTTGAGGCTTCCCCTGAGAAAGTCTAACACTGCCTTCCTTCCCCACTCTAGGCCCTGACCAGGGCTTTAATGCTCCCCAAGGTGGAGTCTTTGCTCATAATGGGGGGAGGGGAGCTGACCCAATCCCTTCCCCCTTCTTTTGAAAATTCCTAACTCAGCACATTCTTGAAAGAAGTCAAGCGGAGACCCACTTCCCTCCAGGGCTATTTCTCCCAGACTGTCCATTCATTACACAGGCCAGTTCTTAGGCACTCTCTACACAGGTAGGCAGATGGCTTGGCACCATTCCTTGGCATTGGGGATAACTGAATAACATTGAGCTGCTGAACCCCATTGGCAGCTAGCATCTAGGGGTACTGCCAGGAAAACTCTTTGTAAATTAGAGAAAGCATTTGAAAGCATGGTCAAAGTCCTTCAAAGCATACTTAGTGTTTATGTAGTAGTCCGGGTGCACGCGGACCTAAGGGCTTGATCAGGAAGACTCAGCAGTTTCTGTGCACCTAGGCTTCAGAGTTGACCATGCCCATGAAGGTGCCAGTGCTCCGAAGTGCCACGTGGTCCCTTGAGCTCCTCCTGTCCCTGCCTGCCTCCTGCCCACTCCTCCTACCTGACTCAGACCTGTCAGGAATGTCATGACCCTGGGGCACCTTATGGGAAGGACTGGCAGGCTCACACGGGTCTGTGCCCTGGCCAGGGGTCTTCAATGATACTTTGTTACCTGGCTGGAGTTGCCAATTAGTGGAAGTGGTCTGATACAGCGGCTGGTGCAGCCAGGTAGGGTTTGGAGGGGATATTGAAAGAAGGTAGAAGGCAGATTCAGGCTTGAGGGAACCTCCCCGGGTTAATCCTGTGTCTCAGCCCTTCGGGGAAGGGGCTTATTTTCCTGGCACAGACCTGACAGGGATGGAGGACCAGAACCATTCTCTACACAGCTGTCTCATAATCCCCTCCCCCACCCCTGGGTTTTGGGGTGATCTGACACTAAGGGTGGGGCTCCCAGGAAGGACCTTTGTCCTATCATCACAGTGGCTGTAGGTGTGGGAGAGTGGTGTGGCTAGGGAGCCTCAGTGAGGCGGTGGACCCTGGTGAGGCAGGCCTCGTACTTTCAGCCTGCCCCCTTAGAAACTGTAGAGCTAAGTAGGTGATGGGTTAGGATTGGGGGAGCAGTAATAGGAGGCCCCTTCACATCCTCCGGCCCAGCTGCCATGGGGGTGCAAATGATTTAGCAGCAGCTGCCACACTTGGGCCAAATGCTGCCTAATGCAGCTGTCTTTGCCCTCTCCACCCTCCTCTGGGGGGGGTGTCTCCAGCTGATGGGGGGGTGCCACATTGGAAGAGCAGGCTGCTGCTCCTGGAGGCTGCCCGGCTTCCCACCCTTTGTGTGTCTGTTTCTTGCCTCAGGCAGGTTTGGGAACCGGTCTGGCCAGCCCTGCTTGGGGGGGTTGGGGGGGGCTGGCTCAGTCAGGCCAGGCTAGGGGGTGGGGTGGAGGCGTGGCCATAATCTCCTCTTTTCCCAGAGATGGGAGAGACTGGGGCAGAGGGAGGTTTAAAGTACCTTAAGAGGCCTTCCCCCCGCTCCCCCGCCCACCACAGGCCAGCCATCGGGGGTGGGGGTGGGTGGGTTGAATAGCAGCTCCTTGCTTACCTGTAGCCCAGGGCATTTGCTCTGGGGAGGTGGGGAGTGGGGGGCAGGGTCAGGCTTATCTTCACCTTGTTCCCCCACTGTTTTTTTCCTGTTACAGTGAAGGAGTTTTTAAGTGTCCTGAGGATCAGCTACCTTTGGACTATGCTAAGGTGAGGCTGGGAGAGCAGGGTGCCAAGTGGGTGTCCTAATGACCATCCCTTCCTCCCTCCTCTAACAGCAGCCTCATTTTGGTGATTGGCTGTGGGGAAGGGGGTGTTGGCAGTCAGGGCAGTAGCTTGGTGCCAATGTCAACTCTAGAGCAAGGGGCTCTGTGTGCCCCCACAAAGGAGGCCTGTTTTCCCCCTTCCCCCACCAATTTTAAAACTGGAGTCACTGGTGTTTGCCCTGTGTGTGCGGTTGGGGGGTGTTCGGCACAACGCCCTGGGGAAGGGGGGTGTTCCAAGACTCACAGAGACCGCTCTGTGCCCACAGGAAGCTGCCTTCCCGCCCTCTGTCCTAGGGGCTGGGCTTGGAGCCAGTCTTGGACCCAGAGCAGGGACCCCTCCCCCCTCTCCAGGCTCAGGCCTTGGGACTGGAGGAGGAGCCAGAAGGAGAGCAGAGAGGGTGGGTCCTGGAGCCCAGCTGGGTAGCTACCTCTGCCTGTCCATGGGGCCTCGAGTGGTGGGGGGAGGAGAGCACAGAATTGTAAAATTCATAAAATAACCAAACAGGAATCAGAATGGTAGTATGGACAAGGAGGCTTGGCTACACTTAATGGAAGGGGAACTGAGGCCCAGAGAGAATGAATGACTTGTCCCAGGGGCCAAAGCCAGGACAAGGCTTTAGGCCTCCCCAGGCTTCCTCTTGCCGTCATTGGAGGTTCTTAACCTTTGCCTCCCTTCCCAGATCTACCCAGACCCAGAACTGGAAGTTCAGGTGTTCAGTCTAGCTATCCGCTGTATCCACAGTGAGGAGGGCTGCCGCTGGACTGGAGCCTTACGCCACCTACAGGTAAGGGCAAGCCCCAGGTCCTCAGGAAAAGTGGGGGGAGATGCCCAGGCCTGAAGAACCCTAGGGAATGAGCCCAGAACAACTGTCCCATCCTTCCTAGGTCCATCTGAGCTCCTGCGGGTACAACGTGGTCTCTTGCCCCAACCGGTGCAGTGCCAAGCTGAGCCGTAGGGATTTGCCTACCCACCTTCAGCACGAATGCCCCAAGAGGAGGCTCAAGTGTGACTTCTGTGGCATTGACTTTACGGGGGAAGCCTATGAGGTACATGGGAGAAGGGGATAAAGGAGACTTAACTGGACTGACGTCTGTGGGAGGTGTATGGCCTGAGACTAGGAGGGCCAGAGAGAGCCTGGCATCCAGGGAGAGGCCTGAAGTCTAGGAGACAGGGTAGCATTCAGGTCAGTGGGTCAACAAACATTGGCTTGGGATGAGGTGTGGCCAGGGGGAAGGGTGGGGGGCCTTTGTACTGAACCAGTAACCTCTAGGAGCAGAGATTTGGGTTTTAGAGTTGTCAAGGATAAAGATTCTGGGGCTGAGATTGGGCATGGAGGATTTGGCTGGATCCTTGAGCCTAACCTCAGGCAGCTTTCCATCTTTTCCTCCTTGGCCTTAGAGCCACGAGGGGGTCTGCCCACAAGAGAGCGTGTACTGCGAGAACAAGTGCGGTGCCCGAATGATGCGGCGGCTGCTGGGGCAACACATGATAGCGGAGTGTCCCAAGCGGACCCAGCCTTGTGCCTACTGCACCAAGGAGTTTGTCTTTGATACGATCCAGGTGAGCTGAGCCCTTCCTGAGCCCTGTTGACGAGGGGGTAGGGAGCCAAGGGAAGCGCCTGGATTCACATGGTACCTTGGCTGCCTTGCCCTTGGCTCATTCTCCATCCTGGGTCCTAGGGGACCAAGGGGGGTCCTAGATAAGCCCTTCCAAGGCCACTCCCACATCCAAATTTGGTTGGGACTTCCCAAGGTATCTAGTTCAACCCATTCATTTGATGCCTAGTCTGGGAACCCAGAAAGGGGCAAGACACTTGCCCAAGGTCAATCTAGCAGAGCTGAAGTTGAACCTCAGGTGAGCTGATTCCAAATCCAACCCCTCCACAATCCTAGGATTCCAGAAGTCACTCACTGCTCTGTCCCTCTCCACCCCAGAACCACCAGCACCAGTGCCCCCGCTACCCTGTACCATGCCCCAACCAGTGTGGAATGGGGAGCATTCCTCGAGAGGACTTGGCTAGCCACCTGAAAGAAAATTGCAGTTCAGCCCCAGTTCTGTGCCCATTCAAAGATGCTGGCTGCAAACACCGGGTAAGTGTTCTTAACCTTGGGACCAAAGCCTTCCCCAACATGACAGATGTTGGGCTCCTCAGGAGCTGTGTGAGCCAGGTCCCACCTTCCTCATCTGCAAACCAAGGGGATTGGATTCCACCAGCCACCCCGACCTGGGCTCCTGCCTTCTTCCAAGTCCTCCCTGTGTTCTGTGTCTGGCCAGAAGACTGGCTTTTCCTATCCTCTCCTGCCTGCAGAGCAGGAGTGGCTCCTTCTCTGCCCTGGGCCACCTAGGCACCCTACCTTCTTGATGTCCACAGTGCCCCAAGCTGGCGATGGGCCGCCACATGGAGGAGAGCGTGAAGCCCCACCTGGCTATGATGTGTGCCCTGGTGAGCCGGCAGCGACAGGAGCTGCAGGAGCTGCGGAGAGATGTAGAGGAGCTGTCAGTGGGCTGTGATGGCGTGTTAATCTGGAAGATTGGCGGCTATGGGCGCCGCCTTCAGGAAGCCAAGGCTCGTTCCAACCATGAATGCTTCAGTCCAGTCTTCTACACCCACAAGTACGGCTACAAGCTCCAGGTGTCTGCCTTCCTCAATGGCAACGGCAGTGGGGAGGGGACCCATCTGTCTCTGTACATCCGGGTACTGCCCGGAGCCTTTGACAACCTGCTGGAGTGGCCCTTTGCTCGACGGGTCACCTTTTCCCTGCTAGACCAGAGTGACCCAACAGTCACCAAACCCCAGCATGTCACGGAGACCTTCCATCCAGACCCCCACTGGAAGAACTTCCAGAAGCCGGGCACCTGGAGGGGCTCTGTAGATGAGAGTGCCCTGGGCTTTGGCTACCCCAAGTTCATCTCCCACCAGGACATCCGCAAGCGCAACTATGTGCGTGATGATGCTGTCTTCATCCGTGCTTCTGTTGAGCTGCCCAAGAAGATCCTGAGCTGAGAACTGAGCTGGGGAGGGGTCCCTGCAGCCTGGGACAGGGACGTAGGGAGGGGGGCAGGTCCCCCCTCTCTTTTGACCTTCCTCCACCACACTAGGCCAGGTTGCCCTTCTCCCCTGCCCACTGGGCTCCCACTGTGTCCCCCTGCCATGTACCCCTTGCCCCTCAGGTGCCTCTCATTGGTGCTTTTTCCCCCAGTTCCCCTCACCCCTCTGGGGGATGGGGAGGGGGGAAACAGGCACTGGGGTCTTTAAGGGCTTGAAATAAATGATCCTATGAGCCGTCTCCTTTCCTGGGGGGTCCTTGGCTGCCTTGGCCCCACTGCCCATTGTACTGTACTGGGGAGCAAGGCAAGCTGCTTGGCCCCCATCCCAAGAGCCATAGGGAGGTGAGGTGGGGCTGGAGTTAGCCCGGCTAGCAGTTAGTTTGCTTTTAACTCCACCCCTCCCCCATCCCCTGAAGCTGTGCCCTCTCCGGTTATTTATTGCCCGGGTGCCCAGTGGGGCACAGCGGGGGAGCCCCTGGTTTGTAATAAATTCTGTATTGTGTATTTATTAACTTTGTCCAGCCCTGTTTTGCTTTGGGGGTGGGAGAAGGGACTGGTCGGCCCAGGGCCCAGATGCCTGAGAAGGGGCGCCAAGGGGGCCCTAGGGACAAGGGTAATGACCACATTGACGTGTGTGGGGGGAGATTCAGATGCCCAGGGAGGCAGAATCTTGAGAACATTTAGCTGATGAGGAACAGGCCAGGTAAAGTGACTTTGCCTAAAGTAAGTGGTGGAGACAGAATTCAAACACAGCATTTCTGACTCCCAGATCCAGCCACCTTCCTGCTGGGTCTCTCATTTCACTGCATTGGGATGGCAGCCCCCCCTGGTGGCCATAGGCAGCCACTAGCCACTCTCCTCAGTGCTTGGAGCCCCCTCTGCTGGTCCGACAGAGGAAGGAAGCTCTCACCCTCCTCCCAAACCAGGCTTTTTTCTTGGTCCTTGAGTGTGACCTTGGATGACATTGCTTGGAGGACTACGAATTCTCACGTTAAGGAAGATTTTATCTTAGCTGTGCATTGTGTGACCTCTACTCAGATTTATAGCATTCTTGCCACATCAAAAGCCAAAGTGAAATGGTGGCTAGGGGGTGTGAAAAAACAGTGCTTCCTAAAATGTGCTGGGGAAGCAGAGACACAAAGGAAACCAGTCTGCCCCTCCAGAAGCTGATGTTCCAAAGAGGAGAGCCGTCACATGGAGGGCACTGGGGGTCATGGTGCAGTATTGTACTGGAAAGTTACAAGCTGGCCAGAGGCTTCACATACCCTTTAAAGCAGGTGGGTAGCAAAACTAAAATGGGGTCCAAAAAAAGCTCCAGGCCAGCGGTTAACCTGGAGTCCTGGGCTGCCCATGAACTTACATAGGAAAGACAATTCACATCTTTATTTCAAGATAACTGATTTCCTTTGCAGGCCTATGCACTTTGTGCATTTAGAAACATCATTCTGGAAAAGCATTCAGAGGTTTGCTGTCCAGGGTGCCCCTGCTCCAGTACCCAGCCTCATAGGGTTGGTGCAAGGGCTTTGGAAAACAACCAACAAATAGGATTATTACAACTGCCATGGATTCCTGAGGTCTTAGGACTGGCAGCTGCCAAGTCTTGGGCTAGGTTTATCCCTGGATGTGCCTTAGGCTCCGGCAGAAAACAACAATCCAAGCCAGAGCCTGGGGTTGACAGGACTGATCAAGAGTCTAGAAGAAAGCTGACCCCAGAATTCAAGGACAGACTTGGAATTTTTATCCTGATATTGCAGGAATTCCTCCCTTTCAAAATTACTCGAATTCTCTAGCACTTCTTAAGGTTGGTGAATGAAGTCTTCCTTCCAAAATGCCCTATACTTGTCAAATGATAGGGGGTCTGCCAGATCGATCAATAAACACTGATTAAGCACCTACTGTGGGCCCAGCACCACTGTAAAGGGGTTGTAGACCCTCGGCTTTGTCCACCTGCTCAGAAGGAGGGTGTCCAAGGATTCCATAGGACTTACTGTAGGAAGCCACCCTGGACACCAATCTAACCCTCTCATTTAGAAAGCTGAGGGCCAGAGAAGTGACTTGGCCAAGGCTGCACAGCTAAACAGTGACATCACTCACTCACTGTCCTTGCCATATGGGGACTAGGCGGGGTAGCCAGAGCTGTATGTCATATCTGCAGGTTAGAGCTGTGAGGGGGCTCAGATATCATTTAATCCAACTTAATCTGGGAAAGGTGGAAGCTGAAGTCCAGATTCCTGTATCCATGCACCCTAAAATTCCCTAGAGAACAGGAAAGCAGCCCTTCTCTACAGGAATGCCAAGGGGCACAGGGGTGAGCTCCACACCAGAGCCCAGTTCCCCAATATCCCTGACATCTAAAAGGCAGTATCATGACTCCCCAGACCTGAATGTATTTATCCCTATATATCCTGTATGTTGGGGAGGAGAGCAAGGGAAACACTAACCACCAGCTCCCCTCACTACGTGTACCCTGGGGTTGAGAAAGGACAAGATGGCCCTGGGTCTTCCATACCTATTGCTTTTCAAAAAAGGAAAGCACTCACACTCAGTGCAGGGAAAGGAGGCAATTTGTAGAAGCAGGTTTGAGCATCTTTCTACCAAGTCAGTAGTCAAAAGGCCATCATCACACAACTTGATCTTTGCACCTTGAAGGTAGCCTAGTCCTTAGCTTAAGAAGGTTGGCCATGCCACTGCTGGGGACTAGAATGGAGTTGGGATGTGATGGACCAGCCCCCAGAGGATTTAGCTTTCACCTTCAGTTCTGCTATGAAACCTTAGACCCATAGCATTTCATTTCTTCTGGGCGGCTTTCCCTATATGATGAAAAATAAATTGGCCTAACATGCTCCTTCAGCTCTAAGATCAAAGATTCTAATACCTTCCTGCATTTATATGATGACCCTTTGAGTTTTCATATTGTTTCCACAACTCTGAAATGTAAAATACTTTTCACAGAATTTTATTTCATAGAAGAAATGGTCGGAATCAACAAATGTCACCAGTAATTAAGACTTGAGCCTACTTTACATTTATCTCTCCCCTCTGTGAGCCCTTCCCAGCAGGGTTCAATAGGAAGAGCTGTAAGGAGTCCTAAATCCTCCATATGCGGCCCTTAAGTCAGGAAATCTATTTAATGGATACTGATAGGCCTCAGTTTCCCCAGCAGTCAAATGGGAAAAACAAGTACGTCCCTACTAAACAGGTCCATCACATTATATTGAGGATTTGGAAGCACTTTCCCATTCCACGTTTACCATATAAGGGTGCTGTAAGGATGGGTTTTGTGTCTCTGGGTACAGATCATTACTGACATGCCCACCTCTTATTCTGAGCCCAGGGAAGTCTCAGTCAGCAGCAGGCCCTCCCCAGACAGGCCCTCCTCCCCCGGTGCCCAGCCCGGGGCCACCAAACACTAGAGACAGCGCACAAAGGGGGAGCTGACACATTTTTGACTTTCCTCTTTTTTAAATTATTTTTTTATTTTCCTGCAGACAAATTAAAAAAAAAAAAAAAGGTTTTCTAGTTTATACCCGTAGCACATGAGAAGCAGCTTCAAATAACCAGAAGGGGTTTGTGTTCATGAGATTACAGCAGCTGTCACAGGGTCCACCTCAAAAGGCCTGGCCCTCCCACAGGGCCTCTGGGAGGCCTGCCCAGGGGTGACAAAGTCACCTGTCCTAAAGAACCCCAAAGCTGACCAGGGTTCGCTACAACAGCCAATCATCTATCACTCCCCTAAATGAAGCCCAGTGACAGTCAAAACCCTAACAGCCCTGCCAAGGGGTAGGAGATGGGGGGGGCAGCATACATCGTTGTCTCTGCTCTGGCTGTGGCTACCTGGTAATTGGAGCAGTCAGTAGTTGTGGGGTAAAAATAGATCTCTGTGTGGTTGGGGAAAAAAATTTGAGGACCTCTCCCCAAAAGGAAAGAGGAGGCCTGGGTGGTTTGCAGATGAACCGCTTTTCCTGAACTGGCTACTAATCCAACATTGGAAACTGTGTTCTAACCAGAAAATAAAATCCACCTCAAACATTCACAGCATTAAATAAATAGGACAAGGTCAGAAGGCTAGATTTTTACTAGTCGTAATAAGTCACCCCCCCATCACCCCCATATATCACCCCCAGGTGAAGGAGGCAGCTGAGTGAGAGAGGCAGATAATGCTACAGTTTATGAACATGGGCCAGGGAAAGGTGGGTGTGAGGCAGCCTCATGTTGGACCCTTATTGCTGGTGGGGTGGGGGTGGGGGAAAGAGACTCACCTGCTCTCTCAACAATCCCCAAGAAAGGGGCTGGAGGAGGGGGCCAGGGGGTTCACAGTACATGATCCATAGACATTGGAGGAGCCAAGTGGTTCAGTCCCCTGCATCCCGGCACCAGGAAGAGGACTTGAGTTGGATAGTTTGGCTTTAATGCCCAAGAGATCAGTTCCAGACTGATTTCTTTAAATGGGTGTGAGAGCCTGGGGAGAGCCACTGTTGTTTTGGCTAGGAGGGGAAAAGGAGTTGACAGAGTTTCTCACTTAACTTCTAGAAAGATCTTGCTTGCCTAAGGGAGACTGTGGGAGAGGCAGGGGACACTGAAACCTGTTTGACAGAATAGTTTGGGGCAGAGAGACAGTGGGAGAGGAAGGAACAGAAAGGAGAAGAGGGAAACATCTTGGGAGAGATAGCCAAAGACAAGCCTCCAGTGCTTCTGTGGGCCCTGAGGGGCCTTTACCAGTTTTCACACAGACTGCAGGAGAGCCATCAGAAACAATAAATTAGGACTTTGTGTTGCTATCATCATTTGGCATAACACAATCAGGCATTTTTTTCTTTTTTTCTTTTCTTAAATATAAGGCAACTTGCCAACACATAATTTAAAAAGCCAGTCTTCAGTCACATCGCTTCGGCTCACTAAAGGAGTTTCTTGCTAAACAACAGTGGGTAACGGACCCACACCCTCCAATCTTAAATAAGGACGTCATCAGCTCACACTGACCCCGAGGTGCAGGGGTGGGGGAATCGGGGAGGGATGGGACGGAGAAGAGGGTCTGTGTGGTACATGGCTAAACTCAGAAACTCGAAAAGAAGGAAAAGGAAAACAAGTACAGACCAACTAGTGACTACAACTCAAAGTGGGAAGGCAGAGGGAGAGAAACAACTGTTACAAAGAAATGTCATCTACGTTTTCAGTGACTGAAAACGTTTTAAAAGTCTTTAAAGAACTAGAAGCTACTTGATCGCAAAAGGTGAGTGTGTGCGCATGCGCGCACGTGTGTCTTTGTGTGTGTCTGTGTGTGTGCGTGCACGCGCGTGGACAAGGCAATGGGCAGGGGAAGGTCATTTCCAAAATCGGTAGGTCTCCAGATACTAAAACCATGCTCCTGTTTGTTTGGTAAAGAAAGAGTTCAGAGCTTAAGGCTTTGTGTTTTGTTTTTTTTTTCTTTTCCTTCTTCTTTAAGCTGAGGGGCTGTGACACAAGGTGGCTACTGGGTGGATGTGCCCTCGGGGCCACTCACACAATGCTAATCAAACCCACACTACATTCATACAAAATATTACATTAAAACTTACAGTGTAGAGCAATAGTCTTAGCCAGTGGACAGAAGAAAGAACCAAACGCATTTTACTTTTGTTAACTGGGGTGGGGGAGATTGTTTTGAACTCCAAACTCCGGTGTGATTCTCCTTCACCTGGGGTGTGGGAGACTGAATTAGCAGGCTGAGGAAGGACACAGGGACCCTTCCTCCAGGAGTGTTTGGCATCCACCGCTCTTGAGAAGGAACAGGGACAGGGCATCAGGCACAGAAATACTGCTAAGATCGGATTTTGGAAGGTCTTAGAATTGTGGTCCTTACCAAGCAGTGTTCGAACACCTACTGTACATGGTGATAAACACACCAGAGACCCAGGTAGAGACCTGAAGTCAAACCAGAATCAAGAGTTGGAAGGGATATTATAGAGTTTTCTGAGTGTCTAAGCTGAGGGGACTGGGCTCTGAGAAATCTAGTCATTTCAAAGGGGGAGAGAAGCAGAGAGAGGCCAAACTCAAACATTTTGGGTCTAGGGGAACCTTGTAGCCCCATGACCGTTCCCTCAGTGGGCACCACTATCTTAAGTCAGGGTTAGGTTTTTGGTGGGGAAGGAGGCAAAGGATGGAAAGAGAAGAGATGGGACACAAGGTTAAAACAAGAGTGCTTAGCTTACCGTGCAACCTGGAGAGAAGAGAGGCCATGCTAAGGTGGGGGTGTGGTGGTGGAGGGTTGGGGTTGGGGGTGCGAAACCAAGGAAAACCCTGTTCTGAGATGTTTTAGAACTGGGCAGGATGGTGAAGGACAAAGGTGCCCAGACTGTCAGCCCACTGCAGCCCTCCGCAGGGAAGTGAATTAGAAAGATCACAAAGGAGTTATGAAAGTTAAAAACAATTCACTCAAAATTAAGACTAAACCTATGTGTCTGTGTGTGTGCGTGTGTGTGTGTGTGTGTGTGTGTGTATGTGTGTGTTGTATGTATGGTGTGTCTCAACAACCATGGCACCTATCTATAGCCAGGGTGCTGAATATGAAGATTCCGACTATCTGTTGGTTCAGGGGCCCGGTTGCCCGGGGGGCGGTGGGCCTTGCTCAGCATAGCCAGGCTCTGCTCACGAAAGCAGGCTGGCTGGAAGTCCCCACTTAGGTAATCCACTGTTTGCATCAAGCTGTTCTGGCCAGGCACTGTGCTGGTTGTAGCACCAGCACGATAGTGGGTCCCAGCAGCGGCACAGTCGAGGGGCGCACCTGTAGGCTGCCCACCATGGAAGGGCATGGTGAGGTCCTGTGAGCCGGAGCTGTCGCTGTTGGGTGTGGGCAGAATGTTGTTCCACAGGGGTTGGAAATAATGCCCATTGGGGTAGGCCAGTGGGGCTGCAGGGCCATTGACAGGTGGAGATGGGGTTGGCTTCTCCAAGGGTGGTTTCAGGTGGAAGGGCTGGCCCATGCAAAGTTCTTGTGGGTAAGTGGGTGCCTTGCTTGTAAAACCTGGCCCTGCCATTTCTCGCCCGGAAGGAAGCTTGCTTGCCAGGCCACTGGCAGAGCTGCCACCAGCCTCACTGCACATTTGCTGCAAGTGGGCCAACTGGTGCTGGTTCCAGGCTACTGGCTTGAGGTCGCTGGGGTAGCCGACTGTTGCCCGATTGATCCCTACCACAGGCAGGTTGACAGCACCAGTGGTGGGCATTGCTGTAGCAACAGTGTGCTCCACAGGGTTGACCACACAGGAAGGCATCGGAGTAGGGACACTGTGGGTCGACACTCGAGTGCTTGCATTAATCAGCAGGCTTCGGCTGATGGGGCTGGGGTTGGCGATCTGCCCCTCACACACTGAGGTAGTGCTGATGCCTGCCCTCGTCTGGCAAAACTGGTTGATCTGATGTACGATGCTGCTCAGGTCCGGGGGCTGGGTCTGCTGTAGAGTGGCTGCCATGGAGAGGGGAATGGTTGAGGTAGACACGGTCACATTCGGTGGGGCGTCTGCGTCTGGCATCTTCCGGCCTCCATGCAAACCCGGCTGCAGCAAGGGATTGGGGGGGTGTTGCAGGCCCTGGTGAGCCATAGTTGGGGGATGGGCCAAACCCTGGGGTTGGGCCAGAGGCTGAGGGTGGCCCAAACCCTGTTGGAGGCTCTGGGAATGGGACAGTGCCTGGGACTGTGGGATACCCTGAGGGTGTGGCAGCGTCTGGGGTGGGGCATGAGCCAGTGTCTGTGCGTGTTGTAGGGCCTGCTGGCGGGCTAGGGCCTGGGGATGGGTTAAAGTGCTAGGTGCGGCATACGGGGCCGACGGGGGGTTCATGATGGCCTCTGGGAGCAGTCGGACACGGGAGCCGTCAAAGTCTTTGACGATGCTTTTGGCCGGCACTTTGACGATGGCAAGCAGACCGGCCTTGGCGGTGGCCTGGGCTGGGTATGGGCTGTAGCGCTGGGCTGACGTATCAAGTCCGTTCACTGTACGACGAATGTGTTTCCGCTGGGGAACCTTTACGCTGTTGGGGAAGATTTTTATAGTCAGTGGGTTGTTGGCGACCTTCTTAGCATAGGCATCCAATTCGGCTGGGGTGGGGTAGTGAGCAGTTCTCATTTTCTGTGTAGTGTCCCCTGTAGATAGAGTGAGAAAGAAAAAGGGAGAGTGGGGGCAGGGGAGGAGAGAGGGGGACAGGAAGACAGGGAAAGGACGGAGGAAGAGAGGAGCTCATCAGTGCCAAGGCAACCAAACCAGCCCCTCTGGCTTTCGCCCACCTTGAAGCCCTGCACAAGACCTGAAGAGCAGGTCACTTAAAGCAAGCATAAAGAGTAAGAGACAGGATATTTCCCCATACCCTGTACTGAGGCTGTCCCAAGGCATGTCAGACCAGACAAACTCCTGTGCAGGGCTTTCAAGAAAGACTGGGCTGTACACGGAATGCTACACGCTAACAAGCTCTTGCAGGAACAAACACAAAGGAAATGCTCCCAAGTTCCAGAGCCTGACTCAAAAGTAAGCAAAGGTCAGGTGAGGTGGCTGGTCCCTATCTACATGGGAGCTCCTCACGGAGAAGCCTACAGCTGGAAAGAGGCAGCCACAGCCTACTTCTACAAGTGGAAACTCTCCCCTTGAACTCCATGTGACGCTACAGTGCAAACAAGTTGGCAGGAATGACAAAGATGGAGCATGTGTCCTCTGTAACCTCCCACTCACCCTCAGAGCTGAGGCTTGGCTGCTGATTGTCTGGACAAAAGTTGCCCTATGCCAACAGGACGGACAGGGGAACAGGGAGGAGGAGGAGGGATTTACAAGAAGAATCCTCTAGTACTCTTGGTCAAACTGAGCCCTCATTAGCTGCCATTTTTGCAAAAGAGAAAAAACACAATCTGTCTTCCTGTGGAAAGATAGCAACACCTGCTCAAAAGGCTTCCTTCACATTAACATTCTCTCTGTTCCTCCTCACTTTCTACTGCCTCCCATGGGGAAAATAAGTGGTCACTGGGAAGGAGCTGGGAGAGAGCAAAGCTCTGGGAAGCACATCTTAGAGCTGGGACCTCTGGAGACGTTAGTCTGCAAGCTGGTGGGCTGCTCAGCACTGATGCCCTCTTTTCTTCCCATTAACTCTCTTTGAGGTAGGGCTCCCCTCCTCCTGAACCCCCAACACCATGTAATCTCTGGAATAGCGCAATGGAAAGAAGAGGTGCTTAATAACCCTTCAATGAATGATTAGACAGTGGAAGGGTTTCGGAATGGACCCCAACCCAGGTGGCCTGGCCTCAATCAGCCCAGCTCAGTGTTACAAGGTAACCTGAACAGCACTGTGCTCCAGAACTGGGGGAAAGAGTGACTCACTACCTTTGAGAAGCTCCCTTCTTCCTTTTAATGCCTAACTGGCACAATCAGTTCAAAACCTGCACACTTTCCAGTAGGGAGTTAGGTACATGGACAGGCAGACACCAGAGATGGAGAGGGAAGGCAGGCAGAAATAAGCCCAGGGCCATGCCAATTCAAGTGTTCAATTAAATATTTGTTGGTTTCACCAATTTTGGCAAAGGGGGTATGTGTGCTAAGACTGAAAACAATTATACAGGGGGATGTGGCTCTCAAGAAGTAAAAGAACCCAACCTTATGCCTCAAGTAGTGTAGCCTGCTGCAGAAAATGGGAAGTTGGTGGCGCCACCTGGCTTTGTACACCTATGGGATTTAAAATTGCAACTGAGCACCATGGCAAAGGTTCAGTAGCAAGAGCAATGCTTCACTGCTGGTGGCCCCTCTGTTCCATCAGGGTTTATGGAGAACCCTATGGTCTGCTCCAAATGAGCCTGAACACTCACTGATCTCCCCTGATAGCCTGGTCCTGGGGAGGGCAATAATTACACACATGAATCCTTTTCTCTGGCCTAGGTGCCTCCACTGATTTCATCAGCAATTGGGGGGCGGGGAGGTGTCAGACACCAACAGGAAACGAGATGAGCTGGGGGCCAGATCCTAGAAGCTAACCTTATTTTGATAATGTAGCCTGCCTAAGTGCACAGCACATGAGAACATCCCTGATACGGTTTCTAAGGCAGAGCAGCCTGAGTAGATCCCAGGACCACAGATGTGCGAGATCACCTGAGCAGAGGACAGTTAGGCCAACTCTGGGAAGAACTTTCCCCAGCAGACCAATGCTCAATACACTCAATTAAAAGTCACCAGGATACTCTTTCAGTCAAATTTAGTTTGGCTGGCTCTCTTATCTTTAGCGAAAGGGGTGTGGTTTGGGGCGTGTGGGGGTGGGGAGGGGCAGAGAATGGAGGAGGCACACAGAGGCATGGGCAGGCAGCCTACTCCAAGAGGAATGAAGCGCTAAGAATTTCAGAACTATGTTAGTTACTTCTTTTCCTGGAGTTAAAAAATTACTGGTTCTTGCTTGTGTTTGATTTCAGAGAAAAAGGGGGATGGCACAGAGTCTGAAAACAGCTGTGCCAAAATTATATCTCCCAGATTCAGAGTTGCATCTCTTCTTTGGAAAGGGTGGCTGAAGCTGGAAAGGGGAAGACAGTTCCCCCAACTCCCACCAGTAGGCACCCTGAATTTATTCAGGTGTGACTTCAGAGTCTCCCACCTGTTTCTCCTGCCTCTTCTGACCTCGTCATTGCCTCTGGGGCCTCCCCAAGAAGGCAGCCAAGTGGTAAAATAAAGTGCTCTACAGCCTTAGAAAAGACATTTCCCAAAAAAATAGAAGCATTTTGAAATGGAAATTCATAGGTTTTATCCAGAATTCTCTCCCAGTCCTTTTGTATTTAAGTTCAAAATGAATAAAAAAAAAATTTAAGCAGCTACCAGTTAGTGTAGGTGAGATTTAGCAACAAGGCATACTAGGAGAGAGTTAAACAACAGAGCAATGAGGCTTCACATAGAAGCCTGAAATCAATGTCTGAAATACACTCAGTTTGAGAATTCTCTGACTGCAGACCCTCATGTTCCAGTGATGACCACGGAAGAGAGAAGAGGGGCTGCGGTAGCTCCTGGTAACAAACTCTAAATGGTCCCACCCAAGTCCCTTGGGAAATTTCAAAATCAACTTGGTAGAAACCAGTCTGACAAGTCACTGCTACTTATGGTTGCTTTAAAAGTCAATGCAAAAGAATAGGTCTATTGAAGGAAAACAAAATCTGAGAGGAAAAAAGAGTTCTTAAGTCTTATTTCTGCTATTAACAGCTTATATTTTGTTGGGTTATAAGACAACTCTAGCTCATAAGGTCATTTGGACTGGTCATTTCCTATTATGCACGGAAAAGAAGGCAACTGTTAATCAAAAAATGTTCACTACTTCTTTGGCCACAAGACACTGGAGTCATAATAGTGTCTAGGACAATATGTGAAAGGCACACAGCAGGCACATCTATGACATTAAACTAGCAAATCCTGCCAGGAGGGCCAATCTATCATGAACTGTAGTCTTTATTTAAAGGCAGACCATGTGATCTGACCCAAAATGACTAAATTAAAACATCCAGGGATCTGAGTTTGAACCTCATCTTTACATAACAGCTGGGGGTCTCTGGGCGAGCAACTCAACTTACGGGGAGTCTGTTTATTCATCTACACAACAGAGACAGTGTCAGCCTCCATTACCTATGGCACCAAGGCTTTGTGAAGCTGAAATGAAGTAACGTAAGGTGCTTTATTGGAGGGAGATAAAGGTGTATAGTTTAGAGGGCTCAAGAACTGAAACCATATTCAGAGATTATCTGACAAATGGGGAAACAGATCCACAGAAAACCTGCTCACAGACACAGGCCAGTTAACGGCAAAGACGGGCCAAGAACTCTAGGCCCCAAATGTCCCCTCAATAGAACAGCTAAACCATGGCAAGGGTCTGATCCTCATACAGAGGAGAGGGAGAACTCTGATATGGGGAAATGGGGACCCAGGCAGGCACAAGAGTAAAACCAACAACTGGCTACCCTTAGTACCATCACAGAGAGAAGAGAAAGGGCAAAGGGAAGGACAGGTGCCCTATCACATCGACAGCACAGCTATTTTTAAATCATAAGGTATATAGATTCCTTTGGAAGGAGAAGAGGATGAAGAACCTAGAAATTCTCTCTTTTCTGAGCAACTGTCTTTAAGAAGACTTGAGTGACCAAGGTGGCCGTGATGGGGAAGTGAAAGCCTTGTTCTCTTGTGGTGGACTGGCCTGGGGGAACACAGGTTCGTCCACTAGACCTACGGATTCTGGAAGGACCCTCGTACTGCTCCTTCTTCTCCCAAGAGTCTTTCCCATGAGGCCTGCAGACCCTCCAGAAGGAAGGTGCCAGAGGGTCTGAAAAAAGTTCAGAGAAGAGACTGCCATCTGGCCTATCCCCAACTTGGAAGCCAAGGTTATGTAGCTATGAGGAAGGGAAACAGAGTTTGGGCTCGGAAAGGAGGACCTGAGTAAGCAGACTGTAGACATTCAGAAGGATTTAGACTTGTGAAATCAAGAATTAAATTTCTGGAGGAGAAAACTGGAGGAAGGAAAACATCAAGGTCCAGGTCTACTCCCCATTTCTGTGAAAACGAATGGAGTAAAGACCAAATGAGAGACTCAGGAAGGAAAAGAAAAAAATCAGCTGATAAAGAAGACAAGGGAAGCAGAACAAATCATCAGGCTAACTACACAAATGGGCAGAGTGGATTGGTGGGTGGTGAAAACTGGTTAAACATAGATGTGACCAGTTTGAACAGGCAAGGGAGGCAGCTGTGGAGCTGCTGGAACACAGGAAAGGAAGTGACCTGGGCCTGCCACGTGAGGAAGAGGAGGGAGAACACTCACTCACAAGCAGTCCCAATAAACCAAGGCCAGAAATCTCCATCGGTAAGGAGAGGGAGCAAGCTAAGTTCTGCAGGAACTTAATCCGTCGCTAGTTTGCTAGACGGTAAAATCGGAAGCTGGTTCAAATGCTGGCTCTTCATGACCTCCGCACAGTCACTCAAGCCATCCATACTAAATAGAAAGGTAAAGTACAATGCAGGGTTTGAAGGAGATAAGCTCAGACCTCACATCTGGAAATCAGACTCTAAAACTGTGCAATGTTTCTATTTCTGACCCAGCCAAGACACCCTCTTCATTCCAAGTGTAAGCTGATCTGGCACCCAATGCTGCAGGGACCCCACTGAAGGCTGTTAAGAACAATGGGCATTCCTAAAAGGAAAGAGAAGCAGGAAATCGATGGGGGAAAAAGAGATCCAAGTTGGAAAAGGGCAAACTTGATCTGTCAGGTGGCTGGAGAGTAGAAGAATATTCTATAGAGAGGGAAGGAAAGAAAAAGGGAAGCTGTACCATACAGAGAAAGCGGCTGCTTGTCTTCTAGGAAATTTTCAGCCCTCAGAGAAGCTGTCATGTGAGACACCACCCAGAAAGGGGAAGAAGGGAAAAGAGGGAGGGGTTCCTTGTCCCGTCACTTTCCCCCATCGATCTCTCCCTTGAGGTTAACTACTTGTCCACCTGGTCACTAGCAGTCTTCCCAAGACATTTATTCAAGATAGAAAAGAGAACATTCTTACGCTTCTCAGAATGGATGACAGCTATCTTCTGGTGACTCATGGACACCGATGTACTGCCCAAAAGAACCTAAAATTGTTGCCAATAGTTGTTAGGTCTCAGCAAGAAACTGATAACCACAGAAATATAGGTTACCTTAAATTTATAGTCATATGGAAAAAATGCTCTAAATCACTACTGATTAGAGAAATACAAATTAAAACAACTCTGAGATACTACCTCACACCTATCAGATTAGCCATTATGACAAAAAGGAAAAATGACAAATGGTGGAGAAAAGGTGGGAAAATTGGAACATTAATGTATTGCTGATGGAGTTGTGAGCTGATCCAACCCTTCTAGAGAGCAATTTGGAACTATGCCCAAAGGTCAAACCAAACCTTTGATCCAGCAACACCACTAGGTCTGTATCCCCAAAGAGATCATAAAAAAGGGAAAAGGACCTTCATGTACAAAAATCTTTATAGCAGCTCTTTTTGTGTTGGCAAGAATTGGAAATTGAGGGGATGCCCATCAGTTGGGGAATGGCTGAACAAGTTGTGGTCTATGAATGTAATGGATACCACTGTGCCATAAGAAATGATGAGCTGACACATTTCAGAAAAAACCTTGGAAAGACTTAGAAGAAGTGATGCTGAATGTAGTGAGCAGAAGCAGAGGAAAACTGTACGTAGTAACAGCAACACTGTGAGAGGTTCGGCTTTCAAGAGATGTAGCTCTTCCCAACAATGCAGTGACGCTGAGGGACTCATGATGGAAAATGCTGTCCACGCCCAGTCAAGAACTACAACGACCAAACGCAGGTTGAAGCTTACTATTTTCTCTTTGTTTTTCCTTTCTTGTGGTTTTTCCCCTTTTGTTCTGATTCTTCTTTTAGAACATGACTAGTATGGAAAAACGTTTTAATAGGATTGTATGTGTATAATCTATATCAGACTGCATGCCATCTTGAGGAAGAGAGAGGAGAGGGAAGGAATAAAAAATGGGAACTCACAATTTTGTAAAAGGGAATGATGAAACTATCTCTGCATGTAACTGGAAAAAATGAAATACTATTAAGTGGGGAGGGGGGAGAAGAATAGGTTACATTTTCTTCACTGATGGCCCCTGAAGTTAAGGGATGTAGAAGAGGAAAATATGTTTGAGAAGTGAACAGCTGGCTAAAAAGGTAGATTCTGAGAACAGGATTTGGACTTCTGGGCCTTGGCTTAGAGATGACACATTCCTTAGCCTCATAAAGGCTGATAAGAATGTGGTTGCCTGGAGTCTTGCAAATCTAATGAGGGGAGGAAGGGAATAGCTTTAAGGTAGAAGGAAAGAAGACTGCATATGTACATCCCCAAACTAGATATTATAGAGTAGCTATAATAAAAGAAAGGTCACAAGAAACAAAATCCAAAAAAGTCATAAGAGCAAAGCCCAGGACTTCAAATGTCTATGACGTAAATGTCCAAGTTTAAACATGCAAGAGGACTTGACAGTACTAATGTAAGGAGGAAAGTTTGGCCTCCTAAGTATCACTGAGACTTGGCAGGACAAAACCCATTACTGGCAGATAGCTCTGGAAGGGTATTGTTTTCAGAAGAAATAGAATGGGTAAACAGCGGGAGAGTACAACAGTGTGAGAGCACACTCAACATTGGGAAATCCAGGAAAGGGGGGTGGAAGGAGGTACAGCATGATGCAAGAGTATGTAGGTGCACATCAGGGAAGGGATAAAAACAATTCCAGACCACCTAGACAGAAAGTGGAAATAAAGGAGTTAGGGAAACAGATCACCAGACTGGTAGAATATAGTAGTGGTGGAAGACTTGAAAAGACCAGACATCTAAACAAAAGCAGATCAGACTGACTTGGCCAATTAAGAATTTTGTCCTTCAAAAGATGGAGAAACCAAACAAGTGCAAAATCTATACTAGACCTGATTTTCATGAAGAGGAGGAATAGAAATCTGGTACAGAAAACAATGAACATATTGGGAACAAGTGACTACTCATTCCTTGATTTTGTGATAGAGGAGAAGAAAGTGGGAATTCTCTGAAATATAATGAAGTAGTAATTCATTTCAAAGGGCTATGTGGCCAAACAGAACCGTATTACATTTGAAAGGGCCTGTGAACTAGGTGATCTAGAGAATTTCATAAATAAAACCAAGATTTTAGCACAGCATTTGTCACACAAAATAATTTTGTGTAAAAACTAGAAAAAGGTGGACTACACAGTAACCCAAGTGGATCTGGAACAGGTCAGAGAGCATCACAGCTGTCTAAGGGTTTAACGCAGTCTGGCCGAAGGCCTGCGCACTGCCCACTTTTCATCAGTGAGATGGATGATCAAGGCATAGATAGAAGACTCACCAAATAGAGGGTGACATAAAGCTAAGAAGAGCCAGGATCCAAACCCTCGGACAGAATTCAAGGAGGGTAAATGTAATGTCTGACACAGCTTAAAAGACACTCTAAGCAATACGCAGTAATGCCAAGAAGCTAAGATCACCCTTTGACCCAGAGACTCCATTGCTAGGCTCATGATTCAAAGAAGCCATTGAAAATAGAAAACTTGTACACACCAGCATATTTCTAGGACTACTTTTTGTGAAAACAAAGAAGTAGAAACAAGGGAGATGCCCACTAACTAAGGAAGACCAGACAAACGGTGGTCCAGGAATGTAACAGAACATGACTGAGTGGTAAGAAAGGACAAATGTGACAAATAGAGAAGCATGGGCAGAGCTGATGCAGAGAGAAACAGGAAAACAAACACACGCAACGACTACAACAAAGTAAACAAAAACGGAGAGAGGGTGATAAGTGCTGTACATGGCACATGTTTTCCAACTTTTTCAGTGTGATCAGTGTGATTTTTTCTTTTCTTCCCACCTTTCTATGGGATGGCTCTTTGGAAGGGGAAAAGGGAAGAATACTGAGCAAAGATTCCATAATTACAAGGTTAGGAAGGCATAGTCAGACAGGAGTTTATCAACTAAGGATCAGGAGATTTTTAGGGGAGTTAAAACTCAATGAGCTGGCAGTAGGACTCAACAACCTAAGAAGGAAATGTAATCTTGAGATGCACTGAGAATGGCACAGGTTCCAGGAAAAGTGAAGAGATGGTCTCTTTCCTGGGTGTGGTGTAGAGTTTTGGGAATCACAGTATGAAGGTGAGAGGGTAGAGGGCAATTAGGACAGCGAAAGAACTTGAGTACCAGGTCCCATGAAAATCAGTTGGGGGGTGGAGCCAAGATGGCGGAGTAGAAAGACACATATACGGAGGCTCCCCACACAGTCCATAAAATACATGTAGAGAGGGATTCTCAACAAATTCTGGAGCAGCAGGAGTGGAGAACAACAGAGTGGACGAGATTTCCAGGCCAGGGTGACCTGAAAGGCCCACAGGAAATGTCTGTTGCACGGGACTCAGAGTAGAGCCCAGCCCAGCCCAGCCTTGGCCGCCCAGCACAGCTTGTGAACAGCCCTCGGGGCGGAATCCCCAGTCCCAGTAGCAGGGGGTTCACAGATCCCTCAACCCACAGGCGCCAAAGGTCAGTGACGGGGTTTTTTCAGCTGGCAGGGAAGGGAGAAGGGCCTTCCATAGCTCCAACTCCAGGCAGCTGCCAGAGGCCACATGGGCAGGTGGCCACATGGGCAGGCAGAGAAGCAAGTATCCATTGTTGGAGCATAAAAACCCTGGGGGCATGGAGGAGTTGAGTCTTGCCTTGGCCCTGGGGGAACAGGTCTTTGTCTCACACTGAATGGCAGCCCTGCCCATCCAGCTTATCTGAAAATCAGCCCCTAGTGCTGACTTGAAGGAACTGGAGGCCAGGTGGCTGTGGAGAAGTAACTGCTAAGATTCTGGGCACAAAAATCCCTTCCCCTGCCCAGACCAGTACATGCTTGACTGTGCCACCTTGGAGGAAGTGAGATCTCACAGATTCCCAGAGTATGTCCCACTCTTGACAAAGGACCCAAAAGTCAAGTAACTGGTTGGGAAAATGCCCTAAAAAGGGAAAAAAAAATGACTATAGAAGGTTAATTTCTTGGTGAACAAATATCTTCTCCTATCCTTTCAGATGAGGAGGAACAATACTTACCATCAGGGAAAGACATAAAAGTCAAGGCTTCTGTATCCCAAACATCCAAAATAAATATTCAATGGTCTCAGGCCATGGAAGAGCTCAAAAAGGTTTTTGAAAATCAAGTAAGAGAGGTAGAGGAAAAACTGGGAAGAGAAATGAGAGAGATGTAAGGAAAGTATGAAAAGCAGGTCAACACCTTGCTAAAGGAGACCCAAAAAAATGCTGAAGAAAATAACAGCTTTAAAAATAGGCTAACTCAAATGGCAAAGGAGGTCCAAAAAGTCAATGAGGAGAATGCTTTAAAAAGCAGAATTAGCCAAATGGAAAAGGAGGTTCAAAAGCTCACCAAAGAAAAGAGTTCTTTAAAAATTAGAATGGAACAGATAGAGGCTAATGACTTTATGAGAAACCAAGAAAATCACAAAACAAAACCAAAAGAATGAAAAAATGGAAGAGAATGTGAAATATCTCATGGGAAAAACAACTGACCTGGAAAATAGATCCAGGAGAGACAATTTAAAAATTACGGGACTGCCTGAAAGCCATGATCAAAAAAAAGAGCCTAGACATCATCTTTCATGAAATTATCAAGGAAAACTGCCCTGAGATTCTAGAACTAGGGGGCAAAATAAATATTGAAAGAATCCACTGATCACCACCTGAAAGAGAACCAAAAAGGGAAACTCCTAGGAACATTGTGGCCAAATTTTGGAGTTCCCTGGTCAAGGAGAAAATATTGCAAGCAGCTAGAAAGAAACAATTCCAGTATTGTGGAAATACAATCAGGATAACACAAGATCTAGCAGCTTCTACATTAAAGGATAGAAGGGCATGGAATATGATATTCCAGAAGTCAAAGGAACTAGGACTAAAACCAAGAATCACCTACCCAGCAAAACTGAGTATGTTAAGGGGAAAAAATGGTCTTTCAATGAAATAGAGGATTTTCAAGCATTCTTAATGAAAAGACCAGAGCTGAAAAGAAAATCTGACATTCAAACACAAGAATGAAGAGAAGCATGAAAAGGTAAACAGCAAAGAGAAGTCATAAGGGACTTACTAAAGTTGAACTATTTATATTCCTACAGAGAAGGATAATATTTGTAACTTTTAAAACTTGTTTCAGTATCTAGGTAGTTGGTGGGATTATACACGCGCACACACACACACACACACATATACATACACACACACAGAGAGAGAGACAGAGAACACAGAGTAAATTGAATAGGATGGGATCTTATCTTAAAATAATGAAATGAAGCAGTGAGAGAGAAATGTATTGGGAGGAGAAGGGAGAAATGGAATGGGGCAAATAATCTCTCATAAAAGAGGCAAGTAAAAGACTTTTCAGTGGAGTTTTGGAAAAAGGGGGGGTGGTGAGAGAAAAACATGAAGCTTGCTCTCATCACGTTCGACTAAAGTTAGGAATAAAATGCACACTCATTTTGGTATGAAAATCTATCATACAATACAGGAAAGTGGGGGAGAAGAGGATAAGCAGGGTGGGGGGGGACAATGGAAGGGAGGGCATTGGGAGGCAGGAGCACTCTTGGGGAGGGACAGGATCAAAAGAGAGAACAGAAGAAACATGGGGCAGGATAGGATGGAGGGAAATATAGTTAAGTCTTACACAACACGACTATTATGGAAGTCATTTGCAAAACTACACAGATATAGCTTATATTGAATTTCTTGCCTTCCCAAAGGAATAGGTGGGGAGGGAGGGATGAAGAGAAGTTGGAACTCAAAAGTTTTAGGAACAACTGTCGAGTACTGTTCTTGCAACTAGGAAATAAGAAACACAGGTAATGGGGTACAGAAATTTATCTTGCCCTACAGGACAAAAGAGAAGATGGGGATAAGGGAAGGGAGGGATGTTAGAAGGGAGGACAGATTGGTGATAAGGGTAATTAGATTGCTTGGCATTTTGGGGTGGGGAGAGGGGAGAAATGGGGAGAAAATTTGGAACCCAAAATTTTGTGGAAATGAATGTTGAAAACTTAAATAAATTTAAATACCAAAAAAAAAAAAAGAAAAAGAAAGAAAATCAAGTCAAAGGAATGTGAAATGGGTTGGAGAAGTCTGAGGGGTTTGGGGATAATCTAAAAGTTGTCTTTAAGTAACTGAAGGGCAATCATATGGAAGAGAGATTGTCCTATGTGACCCTGAGGGGCCGAGCCAAAAACAACTAAAGGAAGTGGACTTTGGCTTAATGTCACAACCATCCAAAAGAGAAACAGGCTATCCTTGACATGCTGGATTCTCCCTCCTTGGAGGTCTTTACTTGTGGGGTAAGTTATGCTTTCAGGCAGGGATGACAGGAAACAAGACCCTTTCCAACAACAAAATTCTGCAATCCCATGGGAGGAAAGACTCTACTACCATTTAACTATCATTGTGTAAGAAATAGGTTTGTAGTGCCAAACCTTGCTTCAGTGTGTGACAAAACTACAAAAGAAAGACCTGTAACCTCAGTCCCACCATAGAACAAGAGATAATTTCATTAGCCACACACAGACTTTGCATTGTGAATAACCAGAAGCTGGCTGGCCTGGTACTAATTTGCTTCTGGAAGAGGAAGGGTACCTCTGATAAAACTCAGAGGATTGGTAAGTTTTCCCACAGCCTAGCACAAATGAGGCTCACCCTTTTGGATACAAGGAAAAAATAATGGTTAAGAGATATCTACAAATGAAATGGGTTCTGTGGGTGAGATCTTTACTCAAAGGTCACATGAATAAACGCCAGGGGTGGCCACTTGACGCCTTTCAAATATAAAGCTCCAAGTCTTCTCAGTATACACAACTGAGGCAGTGCCCTTGAAGTCACCAGGCCTAATATCAGTGACCTATCAGCCCCAGAGGGACTCTAATAAGAGTGTCTAAATCAGTGAGCTAGGTAAGAGAGCAAGAACTCTCAACTGTTCCAGGAAGGCAGCTCCCAAATCTCTGTCCAGATAAGTGTCAGTCTGTTTTCCAAGTCTGCCTGGCTCTAACCCCCAACACATAAGGAGCAAGGTCAAGGGAAAGGAATTCCTGGATCAGCACCTGCACAAACCAACAGCACAAGTGGTATCTAGTGGTGCCCTGATTTGCACTCTGTTTCCACCAGCCTGACACAATGAAGACCAGAGTGAAAGTTCTTCTCTAGGGTCATTCCATCACCCCCAAAGCATCTGCTACCTTTTTGGTCAATCATGTCTAATTATCCATGAGCCCATTTGGAGTTTTCTTGGCGAATATACTGGAGTGGTTTGTCATTTCCTTCTCCAGCTTGTTTTACAGATGAGGAAACTGAGGCAAACAGGGTTAAGTGACTTGCCCAGGGTCACACACATCAAGTAAGTGTCTGAGGGAAGATATGAACTTGCAATTGAATGTTCCTGATTCAGGCCTGGCATTCTATCCATTTCATCACCCAGAAACCCCATAAAAGCATCCACTATGGAAAGGAATAAATAAGGTCTGGCAATTTTTCCATCACAGTGGATCTCACTGAAACCTACAGGTGTCCCTCACGATTAGGCAGCTGCTTCATCACTGTCATTGACAAGCCCGGTTAAATATGTGGGTGAGATTTGCCTTTTGGTTCCACCTCAGTCCTGAACAAGGAGCCCTGTGCAATTCTGCCCACAAAACTTACATTTCTGAAGTCCAGTGTTCATCTGCGTGTGAGAGAGAAGCTGAAAGGACAGGTCAGTTGGCCCAGGCAGACAGGCTAGCATGGCAGATCAGCATCCGCATAACATGGGGCAGTCACTCACACTGGAAGAAAAGAAAACAGTCAGGATACAAAAAGCAACAACCTTAGCAAGTACCTGGGAGAGGTCAAGTCATGTTCACTCCTGCATGTACACCCAGGCCTCAGGATTTTCCAAATATGTGACTGAATTAGCAACATGCTCATTTATCTAAGTGCAACAGCAAGCTGGCCCCCACCTGTAACTTTGGCTAAAGAGACATTCCCAACAGCCCAGCCATGTGCTCAAGAGAAAACTGCCCACCTGGCTAAGTGACAATATCGTTCCTTCTGGGGCCACATTATCCCCATCCTCCTCACCCACCAATGGGATCACTCAGCCTTTGTGCTTCCTGTCATCTGCCTCAAATAAAGCAGAGGTTGCCAATTCCGGAACCCCTTGGTGACTATGGACAGGGCTCCTAATGTTGCCAGAAGAGGAAAAGCTTTTTGCATTTAAGTCACAGGCTAGGGCCACAACAGCACCATCTCCTTATGGCCAATGTCAATTGCCTACAGGAGATTTCCCCCACAAAAATGTAGAACAATGTCCTTGACAGGGGAAAAACTCCCAGTTTCAGTATCCTGTCTCAAATTATCTGCAGCACTAGGGAGAGTGTCAAAGCTTCTTGGAGTCAGGAAGTCGACTGTTTCCCCAGGCCACCTCTTAACTGTTTGTGACCTTTAAAAGCCAAACAATTTTTGATAGGTGGGAGAAGGCCCAGCTTTGTTCACAAATAAGTAAATCCCAACTGCCTATCCCCTATTTAAAAGTGGCTTTTCAGTACCTCCTGGTACTCAGAATGAGGCAACACACTTATTTCATTTGTGCACCCTGTTCAGCCCCAACTGAAATGGACAAAATTGAAAGCTTTTGCAACAACAGAAAACCAATGCTAAGGAAAAAAACATGGGAGCTTAGTTGGCCAAAGGCCTCTATGGAGCATATAACCTTGAAACTCTGCCTTTAGCCACTGGACAACTGACAAGGTAACCTACCTACAGATTACAAGGATTAATTTTAGCCTGTCTTCAGCTCAAATTTTCTCCTGTAGGGGCACCCTCAGCAAAAATACAGGTTTTTTTACATACCAGGAGGCAATCTGGTTCCTAAGATGGAAGCACTAAGTTGGAAATTTCTTTCAGCAACAACAAAGCCAGAAAATCAGGAATATTCCAGGAAAGTCCAAAGGTTAAAATTACAGAATAACAAGCAACCCCACCCCCCAACATTTCCTGACAAGAAAAATCAATTTTAACAGAAGGTTCTTTATAATGTTTGGGATAACTAACAGTCAAAGTTGCTTTGTAAAAGACTTCTCAAGCTGTGTTTTAAGACAGGAACTATAAAAATGAATTAAAGATCACATGCCTCACAATGGTTGGGACTAAGACTTACATCTGGGAGTGACAGAAAATCCAAGGGTTTCCTTAGCAGCTTGTTCGAGTAGACAAAATCTCTGTAGATGGGGAAAGTAAGTGGGAGCATCGAGTGGCAAACCAATCACCTTTTTCTCCTGTCTCTGAGTTCTCTCAAGAGCAAGTGAATCAGGAACTGAGAATATTCAATTAATTCTACAACTTTTGGAGTAATGGTTAAGAATCTCAGAAGAGAGAAAACAGAGCAATGAAGTCAGTGATACTATAATTTAAGGCCTTATGAAAGAGGGTGTTTTGATCCCAAAGTAAACAAGGAAGAGCATGTTATAGGATCACAAAGTCTAGAAGATGAGTGATGTGGAAAGTAACTATACACCATAACCTAAAATCCTTAGAGGTTAACAACGGGCCTAGGTTCCATGAGAAAGGTTAACATAACTTGCTACGATAGCCTCAGGACCCTTTACACCATTAATTAAGGACTCAAAAAAGTTTTCTGTTTATGTGACTTTTATCTATAGATACTTACTGTATTAGAAGTGAAAACCCCTTAATATTATTATGAAAATGGTTTTGGCCTTCCCCCTTCCCACCTGGAGAACCAGCTGACTGAGTAGACAGAACTTTGGAATCAGAAAGTCCTGAGTTCCAATCCTGTCTCTGACACAGCCATACTAGCGATGCTAGGGGGCAAGCTACAAGCCCTCTGCCCAGCTCTCGAAGACTATTTGGTACAGATTTGCAGCTCCACAATGAAGTGTTCCCAACCTCAAAGGTCTGTGGAAACCACCTCAGAAAGGTGAATGTAAGTGAATTCACATCTCTTCCTCAGTCATTTTCATCTCTGAGAAACATCAATTTGCACAACTACAGTTCTACCACAACCAGAGGCTAGTAAAGTCTTTCCATTTGGGTACCTCCTCCTTTCACCAAGTTTGCCGTGATCAAATCAGATCATCAAAGCTGCTGGAGCTATGAATGCAAGTAAATAGGATTCTGAAAATTCATTAGTCTTGAAGGGAAGGATTCTCTGAGGGACAGAAGTGGAGGGCATGCATTCTAGGCATGAGGGACAACCCAATCAAAGGCCCTGGAGACAAGACATCAAAGGCGGTGTGTCAAGACCAGCAAGAAGACCAGTTATGATGAACTGTGGAGTTCTTGAAGGGGAAAAATTATACAAGAAGGCTGGAAATCCAGTTGTTAAGGGCTTTAAAAGTCAAACAAATCAACTAGAATATATTGTCTATTTTATGTTTTGTGTGATGGAGATTAACAAAAAAGGGGGAAAAATCAGTCCCTGTTCTCAGAGACGTCACAGTCTAATGGAGAAAACACACAATTATGTACAAGTGGGGAGGGGGTGCGGTCTCAGAGGGAAGGTACGACAATTAAGGAAGACTAAGAAAGGCCTCTTACAAAAGGACACTGAAGTGTCCTTTTTCAAGATGAACAAGGCCAGTAGCACTGGGTTACAGAGAACATGGAGGCTATAAAAGGGTCAGGTTATGAGGGACTCATAAAAGCCCAAAGGATTTTGTATTTGATCCTGAAGGTAGATAACCGAGTCAACCACTGGAATTTATTGAACGGATGTATGTGATTGATATAAGCAGAAGTGCATTTTATAGGAAGATCAATCTGACAACTGAGTGGAAGATGGTTTGGAATGGAGATGCTGCTGGATGCTATATACAGCATCAGTCCAGGTGTGAAACGCTGCCAGCCTGGACTAGGGTGATGGCAGTGACCCAGGAGAGAAGAAGGGGGTGTAGTCTAGAGATGTTATTTAAAGCAGCAACAAGACCACTTGACGATAAATCGAGTGAGAGAATGAGTGAAGGGTTGAAGATGAAACCTAGGTTGCAGGCCTGGGTAACTGGCAAGATGCGTGCACACTTGACCATAATAAGGAAGTAAGGCAAAGGGAGGGTTTAGGGGAAAAGATGAACTCAGTTTTGGGTAAGTTGAGTTTAATAAGTCAACCAGACATCCAGTTTGAACAACCTAACAGGTAGTTGGAAATACAAGAGGAGAGGTCTATATTTGACCCTGGAAACAACAGAAAGCCACTGAAATTTATTTAGTAGGAAAGTGACATGGAAGTGACTATACTTAAGGAAAATATCTGTGAGGCTATTGTAATAGTTAAGGCAGAAAGTGATGCAGACCTGAACTAAGGGAGCGGCTGTGTCAGTAATGAAGTGTCAAATGTGAAAGATGATGCAGAGACACAATCAACAAGATCTTGCAACTAAGTAGACACTTGGGGTGAAGAAATGAGGACCTCACTGAGGTGGCAAACGAGAATGACCTGGACAGAAATAGGGGTGGGTGAAGAACTTCTATTCAGACTTGCTGAGTTAGATTTCTATGTGTTCAGTTTGAAATTAGTAACAAGTAATGCAGTAATGGCATTTGGGAGAAAGGGCCCATATTTTGGCAATGTCTATCTAGAGATAATTAAAACCATGAAAGCTCAAATGACAGCAGGTAGAAATAAAAAGGACCAGGACGAAGTCCTGGGGTACACACACAGTTAGGGTGTAGCTATCATAACCAGCAGTGACTGAGAAACAAATACAAGTAAGACAAGTACAAAGACAATCAGGAGACAAAAACGTGGAGGAGAATGTGTCAATACTGTGAAATGTTGCAGAAGACAAGAAAGATGGAAGAAGACTGAGAAAAAGGCCATTCCATTTGGCAGTAAAAGATTATTGCTGCCTGCAGTTTCAGGTCAGACTGCAAAGGGTTGTGGAATAAATGGACAGAAACAGGAGAAAACCAGTGGAGACAGTGTTTTCCCAGTTTGGCTGAGAAAAGGGAGCCCTAGAGGCCAACAGTCTAAGAGAATGGCGGAATCTACTTTTCGGGTTTCAGGATGTGGGATGTGAGCATGTCTGAAGGCAGTGCAGGCTCAACGAGAAGACAAGATGCTGCAGAAAACCCGAGTAGAGGGGCTGCCCTCTCTCATTACGAAGAAAGAAGGATGTGATGGGAAGACAAGAGCGCTCCCCTGGAATGGCCTCCACTTGCTGATTTCTTCAGTCAAGTTTGAGATGGTGGGGGGCTTGTAGAGGAGGAGGTATGGGAGATCTCATGGGAGAGAAGTTTTGGATTTCAAGGCAGAAAGGACAGGATAAAATACCATATATTTCAAAAGAGAGAAAACTGATAAATTTCTTGCAGAAGAGTTATAAAAATACGAGAAAGACTCCCTAAGAATTCCAGAGAAACATTTTAAAATGAGGTGCCATGGAGACACCTGACCTCCAAGGCCCTCTTCAATCGTTTCTGATATTATCCTCCAGTATCCAACATCATCTGTAATTCCTTTTTATCACTGTTAGCTGTTGCCCTGAGTCCTTTCTGTGGGTGTTCAGGGTAGGTATCCAACTTCCACCCTCAGCTCTTTGGTATTCTGGCTAAGAAATGGCTGGTTTCATTGCAGGTCACAGTTAGATGCGGCTGAGCAGCAGAAGCAGGGGTGGAGATCTCCCTGTGGCTTTATTTAGCTCAAATCTAAGTGCAGAACAGTATCTCCTGAAGGAGGGGCAGGTGACGATGGGTAGGGCTGTGACTCTGAAACCTGTAAATGAACAGGAAGAAAACAAACAGCTCCTAGCCCCCCAGCCCAAAAAGGAGCCAGAGGGTCATTTTAGCATTATAAAGCATTCCTCTGGAAGCCTGGAAGATGAGAACAGACCTTTCATGAAAAATCCCCAATCACCCACACATTCTGATTACCAGCTGGCTTTTCCTTGAACTTCAATTCCAATATGATTTTTGCAGCTGATACTTCCAGATGCACAATTGGATCTAGAAATCAACACTTTGACTATCTGAAAGGGACTTGAAATCTAGCTCCTTGCTTCCAGAGGGAGCCAGCCATGTACTATACTAACCCTTTGTTCGGGGAGTCAGGGTAACAGAAAACCGTGAAAAAAAAAAGCCAGACATCCTTGGCAGGCCTACTGCTAGCCCCTCACTGCCTGCCTAAGTTGACATTCTCTGCTCCACTCTGCCATATTGGCTCAAAATACCACAGATGAAGAAACTGAGCCTGACAGAGTGATTTTGATTTGTCCAAGGTCATACAAGCAGTGGCAGAGCCAGGATTTAAATCCAGTGCCTTGTTTCAAATTCACTGTTTTTTCCTTTACCTCATGAGGTCTTTGCATCAATGGAAATTTGAAATTCTGAGAATTATTCATCTTTTCTCATTCCCTCCTCCAATTCAGCTCTTTCACATATACAAAAGTGTGATCAGCATTCACTTTGAATTAAAACTGTGGTCCCTCCACACACACATGTACACGCATGCACGCACACACACATACACACATGCACACACACACACATACACACATGCACACACACACAGAGACAGAGAGCACAGAGTGAACTGAATAGGATGGGACCATATCTTAAAAGAAATTAAGGTAAAGGGTGAGAGAGAAATGTAGTGGGAGGAAAGAGGGTGAAATGGAACGGGGTAATTATATGTCATTTAAGAGGCAAGTAAGAGACTTTTTAGTGGAGGGATAAAGAGGAGAGCTGAGAAAAAAAAAAAAAAAGAAGTTTACCCTCATCACATTTGACTAAAGGAAGGAATAAAATGCACACTCATTTTGGTATAAAAACCTATCTTACAGTATAGGAAAGTGGGGGGGAAGGAGATAAGCAAGGGGGGGGATGATGGAAGGGAGGGCAAAGGGAGGAGGGAGCAATTTGAAGTCAACACTTGGGGAGGGACAGGATCAAGAGACAGAAGAGAAACAATGAGGGGCAGGTTAGGAGGGATGGTAATCCAGTTAGTCTTACACAACACGACTATCAGGGAGGTCATTGGCAAAACTACACAGATATGGCCTATATTGAATTGCCTGCTGTCCCAAAGGGAATGGGTGGGGAGGGAGGGATGGGGAGAATTTGGAACTCAAAGTTTTAGGAACAACTGTTTAGTATTGCTGTTGCAACTAGGAAAGAAGACATACAGTTAAGGAGGAATAGAAAGTCATCTGGCCCTACAGGAGAAAATAGAAGATGGAGACAAGAGAAGGGAGGGGTGACAGAAGAGAGGGCAGATTGGAGATAGGGAAAATTAGATTGCTTGGGGTATTGGGGTGGGGGGAGGGGATAAAAGGGGAGAAAATTTGGAACCCAAAATTTTGTGAAAATGAATGTAAAAAGTTAAATAAATAAAAAGAAAAGAAAAGAAAAAAACTGTGGTCCCAACGATGTATTACTGTTTGTGGATTTTAATTAAAAAAATGAAATTGGGGGCGGTGGTAGCATCTGAGACCCCAGGTAAAGAGGTAAAATGTTATATACCCTCTGTTATTTATGACTCCAATTTATAAAAGCACTCAACGGTGAAAATCCTGGGGGCATATGCATCACAAGAGAATGTGATTAAAACTAATTGTGAGATTGCATTAATTAAAAGACTCATTACCATTACCCTTGGTTAAGTTCCCCCTTCCATGAGCTACCCAAAGGTGCTTTTGATGATGGCCTTCCATCTCTCCAAAAGGGTTTGTATTTTTCTTCCTTTTGCCTGTAAAGCTACCACCCAGGGTCTCAGTAAGGGCCCAATTATGAGTCCAAGAAAGCGACAAAGAATTAATGACAAAAGCAAAAAAGGAATTAAAAATATCCATACTGTTTGACAGAGATCCTACCACAATGGCCATGTAATCTAATGAAATCAAAGACAGAGAAGATTCTCTATACTCCAAAATATTCACAATAGCACTTTTTGTCACAGTAAAGGACAAGTGGATGCCGATTGACTAGGGAATGGCTAAACAAACTGTGGCACATGAAATATCACTGTGCCCCAAGAAATAAAGCCTGAGGAATTCAAGAAATGCTAGGTAAGACCTCAGGAAAACAACAGATATGATGACTGCAACACTGATGAAAATATACTTCCCTCCTCCCTTGGGAGAGGTAGGTGGAGGAAAGGGAGGAAATTTATGGGAGTGGATTGTTGCATATGCTATCAGATGAGGTGGTTTTTAAACCTTTACCAGGAAATCTTGTGAGATAGGGGAGGAATTTATTTAGAAATAAATTTTATGTAAAAACAAAAGCGATAAATTTAAAAAGGAATTGCTGGCTCATAATGATGTGACAAAGACACAGTTTAGGAAAGAAAAGCCTGTAGAGTGATTGACGACTATAACCAGGGGCCAGATCCTTCCATTTTTATAGTAGGGTCTCCAGTGGGAAATCACATGAACTGATAAGAGTAGACACAAATATGAATCCCATATCAACTCAGGAGGGTAGACTATCTTACTGAGTAAGGTGAAGGTCATCTCCATTCACTCGATCCAAAGTCCTTTAGTTATTCCTCAGAAGCCCTCTGCCCCACCTCTAATTCAGTGGTGTCACTCTCCAAGTTCAAAGGGAGGCAAAAGAAGAATATATTCTACCCCTGAGACATCCTGTCCCCCCACCCCCATTAACAAGTTCTATAGTTTGGAATGCTCTAAGGATCCACCTACAGTGTATCTACAATCTTCATTTTACCAATTGGCATGCACTTGGGCTTATAAAAACGTGTTAAATCCTTCAGTGTCTTACTACTAGTAGTGGAAAAGAAGTTCATGAAATCTCATGATTTTATGACGTATATTGTAAGTTTCTTAACGACATGGCCTAGCCTCATCCAAGTCTCATGTTGCCCTCTTTCTCCCAAGCCAGCACTTAGAATAAGGCAACAGATCCAGTAGCGGACTGACAATTATCAGTGACCCACATCTTCCATTTTTCCACTGCTCCCATTCCTGAAGGACACACAAACACCTAAAGCAGGATTCTGAAAACTGGTCCGAACAACTTACCCATACAGGCCAGGAGTAAAAGGAAACATTTTTGTACTGACAGCTTCACTTGGCTTCTCTTTTTAATCCGTGCTAAATGGAAGCCATTTATGTTTCTGCAAATGCAAAAAATGCATGCTTTGTGGGTTTCAGGCACCTAGACCAGAAGCTCTAATTTTTCATTATCCTCTGTAACGGGCTTGCCTTCCCAAAGCCCTTTCAGGAAGGGCATCAGGGCTAGAGACTGGCTTACTGATGAATGGCTTTAGGAAGACCGACTGACCACAGAATGAAAAAGACTTATTCATGAATTCAAGTCAAGCTGTTGGATTCCAGGAGAACTCTGCTCACAGACAGGACTCCATGGCATTGTGCCCAGCAAGACACAATGGAAGAAAATAACAACAAAAAGTGAGTAGAAAGAATTTAACTTCCTCCAGATTAGGCACAAATGGTGAATTTTTACCACCTTTGGCAATTTCTTTGAACACTTGGGCTGATTCAGAGTATTTCAAATTGCAATAAGTTATTGGGGTGAAATGGAACACAATAAATAAGGGGCAAATTATCCAGGCCTTTGATTTTCAAAGCCTGAGCCCAACACTCCAAAATTTAGGAATTGCTCATAAAAGGACTAAGGTACCTGAAAACAGGAACCTCAAAGGCAGAAGAGAAAACGAAAGCAAAAGGTCATTTCTGAGAAGGATTTCAAAGTGGGAGACTTTTGAGAGAGGGGAAGCCTGTAGGTGATGGAAGGCTGGCCCCAAAACAAGCTAGGCTCCACTGCCTGCCTAAAAGATGACTTATTAGCCCTGTAGACATTAGCCTCAATGCTACTCCCAATAGCTGTGTTAGATGAAGTCCAATCTAGCCAAAACAAGCCCTCAAGTAATGAAGTGAAGTAAAAATGGTGTGATGAAAAGGCAAATGGAATGATTCAAAAGCTACTGATGCTTGGCCATGAAGCAGTTTCTGGAGGTCATTTATTCCTTAGTTACTTGACCTCTTCCAAGTGTCAAGTAAGGGGCAAAAGAAGATCCCCAAGGTGCCTTCCAAGGCTGTCCCGAGCTCACTTGCCCCTTGAGAAAGAGATGCCCAGAGGCTCCTCATACACCCACTGGGTTTCTGCGCAGCAAAGGAAGGTGGTGCTGAAACAGTCCAACTACCAACCTGACGCTGCCAACCAAGGGCAAAGCACAACCCTTCTGATCTTTAGCTTCCTCACTTATAAAATGAAGAACCACTGGGGAAGAAGGTTCAGCCCCTTACAGCTCTGAATCTGTGGTGACTGTATATACAGATACTGGAGGCAATGGAGAACAACTGACAAACACACACAGCTCTACTTCAGCTTTTCTAAAGCTGAATTTTAGTTTTAATTCTGAACTGCACCTGCATTGTTATTTAGGGTAAACTTTTAAATGTTACTTATTAAAAACAAGTTAAAAATTTTAAACAATACACAGGATGGCCACGGAAAGTCAATTCCAAAAAGGGAATAACGTACACTTGGATAATTTAGAGCTAGCTCATTGTAGTATATATAACTAAAGGATCCAGATTAACACAAGCGTTATTTCCTCAATACAGACTTAGATTTAGGGTTAGGGCCTAGAATCAGGTCCTATCTTTCATTGTCAAGACTCGCTATCTTAAGATCAACACCCTGCTGATCCCCAAAACTCTTTATACCCATTATTCGACAAGAAATAAGTGCTTACTGACTGACGGTCCAAACAATCTGGGGAGGTGACTAAGGCAGACAAGGTCACCCTATTTTAGAGATGAGGAATCTAAGGCCCAAAGAGAATAAATGACTTGGCCAAAGTCACAGGGCTAGTAAATGCCACCGCTAATTCTAGAAACTGGATCCCAAGATCCCTACTCTTTCCACCATACCACACTGACTTCCATGCTGCTACTCAAGACAGTAATAAAAACACTCAGTTCCAATAAAACCTCCATAAAACAAAGCTGTAGAGGGTGTCGGTGGCAGCCACATGGATGTGAGGCACTTGCACGACCAGCTCCCTGCTTCCTCTACTCCTTAACAGCTTCACCTGCCACTCTGGATCTACCTCTTAACAGGGCCCTGGGAACAACAGGCAAAGAAGACCACAAGCAAAGTTCTAACCACATCAACGAGCCCCTAGGAAAACGACTGCAAGATTCAAGTTTATAGAAAGAGTAAGCTTCAAACGTAAGTAAGTACGTGGCTGGATTGCTGCATTATGGGAAAGTGGCATTATTCTCCTAGAGGAAACTATGTCAGAAAAGAAAGGAGTAATTAGGGAACGGTTACTCTCTTTACCCTTGGCCAGAAAGCTCTCCTACCCCTGTGTCTTGGATGCTAAGGAAAGCAGTGACCCCTGATGGACTGAATTAAAACCCATCTCTCAAACTGGAGTACATACAGCTCCTAAGGCAGCTTTCTCCAGGGAGGTGTGTGTACTCAATCTTCCAGTAGAGAAGAACCATAAAAAACTGGGAAAGAGCTAAATGTTGAAAAATCGGTGAGAGGCTGAATCAAAGAACAGCAGAGCAACGTAAAACAAGTGAAGATGGCCAAGATGAGGACTTTCTGAAAACTAGATTTGGAGTCAGAAGACTTGGGCTCAAATCAACTCTGCTTAAGAGCCAGGGAATCTGGGTAAATCACTCCCTCCCTAGGCTTCCATTTCCTCTTTTGTAAAAATGAGTCTGGATGCAATCATTTCAAAGACCCCTTTCAGTTCTAACACCTAAAATCCAAGCAAATAATGTAAATAATCAAAACAGTACTTATAATGACTATAAAAAGGGGGACATCTGTACACAACTACACAGAAAAGGGCACCAGAGGCTAAACAAGCTAGGAAGGACATTTGGTACACAGAAATTAATTTTTAAATTACACAGGTAGTATATGTTGTCAAATTATATAATTAGCATAATATTGTACTGATTTTATTGGAGAGGAAGAGGGAAAAGAAGAAAAGCAGGGCCATGTGTTGCTTCAGTGAGATCTAAGGAAGAAAAGGCAAGTGTCCTTGGAAACCATATTAGCCGCACCCCCCTATCCTAAGAGGACTGAGTTAAACCACTTTAAGTGGGGAGAAGAATCTAAGTTTCGGGTTTGTTGCGGTTTTTGTTTTGGTTTTTTTTTTGGGGGGGGGGGTGGTAGGACAACACCACTTCTAATGCTTCCAAGTCAGAGTACATAGTTAGAATGTAACCTTTTTAGATTTAGAAGGTCTCTATGAACACCACCTTGCACAGCTGTATGAAGCCCCCAGCCATGGAAACATCTGATAAAGATGTGGAATGGACAACAAACCCAGTCTAAGTGGCACACTCCAGGGCTCTCTCCCTGACCTTTGGTAAATTCACCACAGTGCTGCACCAGGACAAACTCCAAAGCCCCAGTGGTTGCACCAGATACCTAAAGCTAAAGGGTTTTGGAAAGTCAGAGAGACTGCTAACCCTGGAGGAGGCTTGTATGCTACTTTATGAGTCAATTATGGGGAAGCACTACCCACAAACCATTGAAGCCAGCGATGAGATGTAGGAAACAGGGGCAGCTTCAAGAATAGGGGAGATGCCACAGAGAATATCCAGGGAATTCTCGTCACACTTTGGGTGCTGTGACAACAAACACACAGGAGAACAGATTAGCATTTAGTATGCATCACACAAAGCTCTCCCCAAACTAGATGAGTGTCTATCCACAAAAAAAAAAGGAAAAAAAGACTAAGTCAAGGAGCTACACACCCTGGAGTACACCTCACAACAGTTCAAAGTCTTCGACTCATTAATTTGCTATAGTCTCTGAGAAATCCCTAAACCACTCAATATTGTTACTCACCATAAAAAGTAGGAGTCCACAAAATATAAACTCTTGCTAGAGAAAGTGACTTAACCCAAAGAAACTCTAGCACTGAGGCTGAGGAAAGGGCTAAGCCTCTCAAAGTAACATTCATTTTGGGTCTCCCATGTAGACAACCACAATAACACAAGAAGGTTTAACGCTGTTCCGCACCTGGAGTGTATGTTCTTACCATACACTTTAAGGTCCAGTCAAATGGATCTCCTTTGCTGTCTCCCAGCTCCCATCTGTATGTCTTTGCAACATGATCCTGCAATGCTCACCCTCCTGAAAACTCTAGATTCCTTCAAGACTCAGCTCAGGCCCTACTTTCCATAAATCTCTGTTGATACACTCAACTGTCAGGTCAACATGCATTTGTTAATATTAAGCACTTACCAAGCTTGTGCTTCCCCTCAAAAACTTCTTTCACACAGCACCGATCTTTACATGTACATGCTCTATTCCCCCACTGGGCCCAGGGCCTATCTCCATCATGCAGTGTGTTGAGAAGAAGCAGGCTTGCTGGGCTGATGACTTCTGCTGAGGTTAGCCTGATTTTCCCCAGTGCCTCCTCTCTGATCTCTGCTCTCACTGTCCTCCCCACCAACAAGTGAGTAACAACATAAGATTTCATAGCCAGTTCTTCTGTGAGAAGAATTTTATTTAGATTAGACATCTGAAAGGAAGAAATGATTCTGCCTGAGAAGTGTAAGATTTGGGAAGAGAGGAGGTCAGAAGTAACACTTGGCTGGCTATCCTCACTTTATCTTAATGCAAGTCACTCTGAGAAGCCTTGCTGAGATTCCTGCTCATAAGAACAGCCTCTCTCTATCTTTCTGCCCAATCCACTCTCCATTCCTCTTAAAAGCGCACATGAGAAAAAAAAAAATTCCTTCTTTGTCAAAAACTCTTCATTTCTCTCCCCAACTCTGCCCTCCCTCAGACATCTTCCCAGAAAAGCATTCACACAAAGTCCTCTCCAGGAATGAAGGATGTGATCATTTGGATTTTCCCTTTGGGAAAAAGCCCAGAACAGGCCAGTCCTGAAGGCGACACTAGCTACTTATCCCAAGTAGACGTATTACTTACACCAATTTGAACTCAACTTTGGGGCTGTTGTGGAAAAGCTGACCAGGGTCTGTCATCCTAAACACACCACAGCCAGAACTTCATCAACTATCATTCAGGCTTGCCTAGGTTTTAGGGGAAAACAGTGTTAGAACATCTTTTGGAGTTTACTACAAATTTTAACACCATTTCCTCCCTAGATACAAAAATCTAGAATGGTATCACTAGAATATTTTCTAGATTGCCTGGACAGACAGCACTTACCTCCAGAAGGTTCTTCCATGTTCACACACCAACTCCAACAGTAATCAGTGAGTGAACAGGGTCACTACTGCACAGAAGCAGGATGGTTTTTGATAACAACCAGTGTTGGGGAGGTGACATCCTACCACTTTTTTTAAAGGAATGAGATCAATCAGCTGGAGTCACGGGACATGGTTAAATCCCAACTCTCCTCCTTACAACTTATACAAGTGAACTGTATGGCATCTAAGGTCCCTCCCTGCTCTGGCTCTGCTCCTCTGATCTATGTAAAGCAGCCAATAGTATGAGAACAACTTTTCATGTTTCTCGATCCGTGTTAGTATTAGGCAGGGATGATGCCTGGGACTCCCATTCTCCCCAGACTGGGAAGGAAGCTCAGGGGAGATTTAGGCGAGAATAGGGCTTAGTCCTCACCTCAGTGAGTCATGGTTCCTCTCTCCCACACACTTTGTTTTAACTAACAACAAAATGGACCTTTCCACACACATAGCAGAATAAAAGAGGATTGTTCACTACAGGTCTCTCTTATGTAGAGCCTGCTCTTCTTTATAAATACAACTTGTCTGGGACTCTTCCTAGCTTTGCTTCAACAACCATTTCTTCTCCCCCCTCCCTTTTGCTACCCTCTCCCTATTCCCCTCTTCCTCCCACTACTTCCAAACTGAGAAAGAAAAAAACATAAGCCATATCCCTTATAACAAATATGCAAAGTTAAGCAATACTAACTCCCACACTGGCTGTGTCCAAAAATATACATCTTATCCTGCATCTTGCATCCCTCTCTTCTCTGTCAGGTACGACGGCGGCTACAAAGGGAATAAAACACCATTCTGGGAACCTCTCTCACTGGAATTTCCCAGTAGCCACTCCTAGAAAGATTATCAAGGTTTTTGTTTTTTTCTTCACTAAAAGACTAAGTGGCAGGCAAGACACAAGTGGGGAGGGAGGATCTAGAATCAGTTTCCCATTCCCTGCCTGCATTCTCCCATTGCTGCCTCAATCTCCATTTCAGGTTTTTGTACTTTAACAAGTCAAGATCATGCTTACAAACCTTTTGGGTGGTTACCATTCACAATTCTAGTCAGACAACAAAACCTTCTGAAAAGGTAAAACATATACAGAACACCATCTCAAGGAAAACTCAAATATTATTAACAGTTTGCTTCCTTTCTACAGCAGGTCCTTAATCTAACAGAATTATTGGCTCCAAAAATATCATTTTGGAAACTTCTCTTAATAGTGATGTAGCTCCAGTGAGGTTAAGAATATGTACTTAAAACATTCTATCATCAATCGAACCAAGGGTTGATTCTCTTCTCTCGTTTTTCCTTTCACGAAAAATTTAAAATCTAGCTTGAAGGCCAAATTGTACCTTGACAATGACTATAACCTTTCAGTAGTCACATACGTGCTTTGAAAGACATCAGCCCTATTTCAGGCCATCGGGTCCTATGTGATATGCCAAAGCAAGTTCAAGAATGATCTCGGGCACAGAAGGCCAATTAAAATGTTGCTTCCCAACAGATTCCTTTAAGGTACTATATATTCTATACAGTTCTTCTTCAAGGGAAGGGCAGTGCATCTTAACTGAGCAAAAGATTTTTACACTGCTTCTGATCTCTTGTCTAAAGAGTAGGAAAAAAAAATAACTGCAGTAGAGGGAGAGGGTGAAAGGCGTCACTCTGGTTATTATAATCCATCAAGTTCATACTTCAGCTTTGCTAAAACTACTGCCAAAAAAACTGACTTGCAAGTAATTATCACTCCTATCTGCAATAAAAGTTAATTGGACATAATTGAACTAATGCCCTAATCAAAGGAAAGCTGCGACTGGCAGTGAGCCGGCTCTCCCTGCTCCTGTACCAGGCAAATGAAACTGCTAACGATAATTTGTGGACAAACACAAAACTGCTCTAGTGGTCTCCCCTACTGCAAATCACTCAACGGTTCCTGCTAATGCCCAGCATGTCGGGCCAAGGGAAAGTCATTAAAGGAGTGCTCCCTTAGCTAAAGAGGCATTTGAACAATAACCAAGCCCATTAAAAGCTCAGGCTTCCAGAGAACTGTGAAGTTTCACTGGGTACCTTCAATGGGCAGCCCTGACCCAATCCCCAAGCTCTGAATTATAGCAGATTTATAACTCCCTCCTCTTCCTCAAGCCTCCTCCCCCATGATAAAAAAGCTATTTTTAAAAGAAGTCCAATTATTCTGGGCTAGAAAGCTCTTTGCATTGATAAATGGATCTTCTTCTATGAGAATCATGAGTAATCTCTATTTGGGCCAGGTGACTTGCACCTCTGTATCTTTTCTGTTTCAATGGCAACCCCTTCTCTGTGGGCTTTGCCAAAGAAAAAATTCCTGCTGGCTCATTCCTTTATCATCAGTTGCATATAAAAACTGTGCCCATTCCTCCAGAATTTAATATCAGACTTCTGCTTTCCAACTGTGGCCCCTGCATAGGCAGGGGATCTTACCCTTTGTGTCATGGAACGTTTCTCAGAATGCTTTTAAATATATAAAGTAAAACACAAAGGATTAAAAAGGAAACCAATTCTACTGAAATATAGCTATCAAAGTGTCTCCCCATCCAAGTGAAAGCCAACCCTCTCAGGAGATCAAGGACTGAAGGTTAAGAATCCCTGTGATGTTAAAAGATCCTAAGATGGCTGCAAACATTTTGAAATCTCTGAAGTTAGTGATCCTGCCTTACGGAAGGCAGAAAAGGACACCTGCTCTTTACTTCTGCTTCAGCAGTCAATGCACATCAATCAGGAAGGACCTTTAGACTTATTAGAGTGGATTTTTATATTTTGCCAAAGTGGAAGAAGCAGAAACATAACTCCACCTCAAAGCAGTCAATGTGGCTCATTTGCTTCTCATTCCAGGCCAGTTTGAAGCCTTTCTTTTCTGCCTTCAGCCCACATACTTCCTATCTGACCCAATGTTGAAGATGATGGGAGAGTGTCCCCATTCTTTGCAGGATGATCACTGTTCTTACCTGCAGGCTATTTTATTAAGTGGTCCTTTCACTGTTCTCTTTTCCAGGCTAATTAATCAGGTTTCTTGGCTTTTCTTCACAAAGCTTATTTCTCTAGTTTTTTCCAGTGGGCAACCAGGGCTAGATCAGAACTGCCTCCAGCAAGATGGTCACATACATCACAGATTCCTCCTTGCCTACAAAATCTAAATCTAAGACATCCTGTCAAAGAACCCTTCTGGAAGAAATGAAGATGACAAGTTGTTCACTAGTTCCAGCTCAACACACTGGAACAGCTTGTAACTAGGTGATTGATAAAAGCTGCAGTGAAGCTATAATTAATGTTTTCTCCCCCTTGGAAGGCAAGCTCAACTCTTCTGCACTCATACCTTTAATGAAATGCAATTTATCAATTTGTTTTGAAGAGCTGAACTATGCCTCTTTAATGCAGAAAGGCACATACTTCTTAAAGCAACACCGTAGTACAGTAATGCATGCCTGTGCACACAGGAAAACAGAACCAAGGCTGCTATCAATGAAGTTCTGACTCATGGCCAGTTTTTCTCAAGACAGAATGATTTTGGGGGGGGGCATTAGCTCCAGAGATTCAACACTGGCACACAACCCTCTAAGCTGACAGCAAGTTCTCACCTCAACATAGACAAAAGAGCAATCTCCCCCCAAAAACATTTCACAAATGAAGATGGTGATGGATCGCAGTTTGGACACCTGTTCAGTTGCTTAAGAAAAGGCTTTTAAAACATCTACCCTCATCGTTCACTAACCTGACCTAATTTTGATGCAGACTGTAGAAACAGGGCAAGAAGGCCTTCTCTCCAAGGGATAGGTTCCTTTTGACAACTCTGTAAAATATTCTAACATGCTCAGGGTGCACCACACTTCACAGGATTGGGAAAAGCCTTTTGTGTGAATTTATAACAATACCTGGCCAGGTGGAGATCTGGATTATCTGCTAACTTGTCCCCTCTGGTCAGTTTATGTTGTGGGGGAGTTCTAAAAGAATCTCTTTTAAAAGTCATAACTATAATGTTGTCAGCTACAAAATCACTGACTGGATACTGGAAGTGTCATATTTCCCTTTCACTAACATTCAAGATGTTTTGTTCCATCCATCAGCCTGAAATGGCATGACAATATATCTTTGCAGCATGGCCCGTGCTGTGGGAGAGAGCACAGAGACCCATCCCTAAGCTCCATTTCAGCTCTTAAACCTACGGTGCTATGATCCTGCAGGTTCCCATAGCAGTATGTCATTAAACAGTACAGTGGCAAGAACTCTGGCAGTCTGACGGGTAGAATATAGAACAAATCCTTCTCTCTGGTCGCTGTACTTTATTCCTGTGGCATAAGACTTCTGACCGCCATAGAACACTGCTGACTCATCTTTTCAGTTCACTAAAAATCCTAGGTCTTTCTCTATCTGGTGACGTTCTGCCAGGACCTGGGGGCAACCTGATTTTAACCCCCTACTAGTCTACTAGTAACTTTGCTCTCACCCTACCGGAAAGCTTACTTCTGTCTCCTCTACAACATTCCCAGTAAGTGACCTAATCTCCTTCGGAAGCTTCTGACAAGGAGCACATTCAGGTTCATTTCAATACCAATGCCAAAGCAGTCCATTCCATTTCTGAGCAGTTTCCACTTTTCCTTCTGTCTCCTTGCTGAGCTTTCATTTGGGTCCAAGTCCCACCCTCTAAGATCAGGCAGAAGAACTCTAATCCTTCCATGATGATGCTTCAGATACTGAAGAAGACAACTGAGCCAATCCTAACCACAAGGTTCAGTCCCCACCTCAAGATCTGCAGTCCCATTAACTAATAACCCTCATATGGCAACAGTTTCAGGTTGAAATGGACCAAATTAATAAGTCACAGGCAAATGTCAATTAGGAATTTTGAGAGCATCATTTATTAGCCAGGCTGGCGGCTGCCTCATGTAGAGACCCAGAGGAGAGAAAGCCCCGAACTGAGGTGGGTGAGTACATTTTAAGCATTTCGGCGCCACTCGGTACAGCCTTGCGGTTTCCACAACAAAGAGAGTTCTGAGAGAGCAAGAGGGGGGCTTGGTGCTAGGCAAGAACCCCCCAACAGAAGATGGTTGTCAGGGCACTGCTAGCTAAAGGACCCCAACAGAGGAGAGGTGCCAGGAGAGGTAGCCAATCACAGACTGGTTGTCATCTAACATACAGTAGTTGTCAGGAAGGGGGGTGCTCAGCAGAAGGTGGTTACCTGGTAATGGGGGTCTAACATTAGGTGGGGCACAGGTGATTACCATGCAAATGGACTAAACAAGAAATGACTGTTAACAATTTATCAGATATTAAACCAAAGGGGAATAACATTTTGACAGGGGCCCAAACAAGAAACCTGTTGCTAGACAGATTATCCAACCCTGCCCAGCAACCTAACATATCTCTCAGCCTAGGGGCCCAAGGAGGAATAATGTCCATTTTAATGTCTCTAGTATAACACTGGTAAGGTTAGTTTCTCTGGGGCAAGTTTCAAAATCTGTGTTGTAATGTGGTACCCAGAACTGGATACAATACTCCGTATGTGTTCTGACCCAAGGTTTCAAAAGGGCTAGCAGCTCTCCACCACTCTGGATACTACCCTTTTATTAAGGCTAACATTACATGAGTTTTTCTGGTTACCACATCACTCAACTGTAATATACTGAGTGTGCAGGTCACTAACATTCCCATAAACTACTTTCTAGTCACTTTCCTGACATCCTAAAATCCAAATCTACGACTTTCCATTTAAGCATGTCCCCTTTCATGCTGTTAATTTCAGCTCATCACTGCAGCCTGTCCAAATCGGTGTAGTCTCTGAACATATCTGAAGCATTAGCCATCCCTCTTAGCTTCATAGCAACTGAAAATCTGATGTGTATGCTATTTCTATCATCATCCAAGTTAACTGACAAAAAAAAAGAAGAGAATTAGAGCAAAGACAGGACCCTTCCAGCACTCCATCAAACACCTACCTCCAGGTCTAGTATCAATCCTTAGTTGTCACTCTTTAGGGCTTTTGGTCAGCTAGTTCCAAACCCTCTTAACAATAACAGATTAGATCAGATGACCACTAGGAGCCCTTAAAACTTATAAATGACCTTACTACCATTTTGTCTACAAAAATACTGAAAGATTTTGCAGAATGCCTTGTTGAAATTGAGATATACTATAGTCACACCATTCCCTTGACTGACTAGTCCAATAATACTGTCAAAAAAATAAATGAGGTTAAACCACCACAATTTTTCCCTCTGAGTGGGTAACAGAATTTGTTCACCTCAGGTGCCAATTTCAACAACAACCAAAGTAAGAAGGGGATATTCTACAGATGAGGAAACCAAGCCCCAAAAATCATTAGATGACTTGAAGTCCCAGAAGCATCAGGGGGCAGAGCTGGGATTCAAACACTGGCTTAACTCTCAATGTAATGGCATGACTTGTTCTTGGCAAAAACAAGATAGCTTTTAGCAATTACCTTTTATGTTTGCAAATCTCTCTTTAAATGATTTGAGAATTTTACTGGGAACTGATGTCAAACTGACTAGCATATATAATGTGAAGTATCCACCTTATTTCCATTAAAAAAAAAAAAAACGAAAACCAGAACTGCCTTTCTCCGATCCTATGTCTAGTTCCTCTTCGGTTTGGCAGCATTTCCCCAAACATCAATGACAGTGGATACTGTTCTTTCAGGACCTGAGGATGCAGTAGGGTAGGCCACTGAGCTCACCTAGTGTAGCCAGGTGCATCCTTACTACCCTTTCATTTATTAGTGGTCTCAATTTTGTAATAATTACCCATTCCACCCTACACATTCCGGAGAGTCTTGTCCTTGGTGGAAAGAAAAGAACCTAAATACGGTCACAAAAAAGGGAAAAAAAATACAATCACAGATTTTAGATTTAGAGCTAGAAGGGTCAGTCATCTATCCACCCTCCTCACCCCATTTTAGAGCCAAGGACGCGAAGACCCAAAGAAGTTGGAGGACATGCCTAAAACTACAAAGGCAAAGCCATAAACTTTGACTCCAGATTCACTCCACTAACAGTGTCAAACTCAATCACTCAGTAAACCACAAATTAAATGAATATAAAAGTTATCTAAGTCATCCTTTCTTTTACTGACTCTATTAAATATATCCCAGTTAAATTTAAATCTGGTTCAGGACCCAAAGTGGCTGGAACTGTAAGAATTCTGCCATCATTGTCTACTCCTTTCCCCAAAATTCCCTGGACCCCAAACAAGCATTGTCCTGTGCTTAATTTTCCTACTGCCCCTAAAATAGCCTATCAAAACAAACCAAAAAAGTACTTCATTCTTATCTTTCTTTTCTTTCTCATATTTCCACCAGATTCAGTTCATCTCCAAATGTGGCTTCCAAAGGCCCCACTGGCATTCTTTGGTACCAACCATCAGCTGCCCACCCTCACATGCGTTTGTTTTGCCTGCCCTCTTGAAATCTCAGTTTGGTGTCATGGGAACTCCCCTATACAGCCCCACATCCAGCAGCCTCGTTAGAAAGCCTTTACTTGTCTTTCTGGAATCAACAGCTACTCTATCCCCAAATTTCCTTTTGCCAGCCTTCTAGCCCTTGAGAGGCAGCTGGTCTCTTGGATTCTAAGTCTGTGGGATCTTACTATGATCTCTATCCTTTCTGAAAGCTATTCTATAAGTTTAGGCTACACATAAAACTATTTCCAACTTGCCCCCTCTTAGTCTACCACTAACTCTAACATATCGGAGGCTTTTATCATTTCAAGTTCTTATTAGTAAGAACCAAATACAAAAATAGCAGCTCTCCTTTGTCTTCGGAAAGATGAACTTATCAGCAAGACAAGCAAAGAATTCCTCAGTTACCTTTTGAGCAGAATGAAAGAACTCCAGTTAGACAGATGTCCAGAGATATCAAGTTCAGAAAAATGCACAAGGGGTGGCCAAGAACTGGAAATCGAGGGGATGCCCATCAATTAGGAAACAACTGACCAAGTTGTGATATGAATGTGATGGAAAACTATTGTGCTGTGAGAAATGAGGAACTGGGAGACTTCAGAGAGGCCTGGAAGGACTCAATGTGAACTGGTGCCGAGTGAGAGGAGCAGCAACGGCAGCGTGCGAGGCAATTTTCTGGTAGACTTAGCCCTTCACAACAATGCAAGGACCTAAACCATCCCCAAAGGACTCCTGAGGCAAAACGCCATCCACATCCAGAGAAAGAACTATGGAACTGGATCGCAGAATGAAGCAGAATATTCTTTTGTATTTTGTTTTGTTTTACAGTTTCTCCCATTCATTTTAATTCTTCCATGCAACATGACTAAGGTGAAAATGCATTTAATAAGAATATATGTGTAGAACCCATAAAAGACTGCATGCCACCTCAGGGAGAGAGGAGAAGAAAATCTAAGACTTACAGAAGTGATTGTAGAAAACTGAAAACAAATAAATTTTTTAAAAATGGGACATCTGGTATGGGTAACTTCAACTTTTAGAAGAGGAAGTGAGATCTGAGGAAAAAGACATTTAATGATTCTCTTTTGCAGCTTCAGTTCCTAAAAGGAGTCCCTCTCCTCTCCAAATGGCAGAAAATCAGCTCTTCACTAAGATTAGCAGCTGATCCTCAAAGTCACTTTGATGAAAGCCAAGAACCAGCAGCTGGGTATGGAGATGCCAAAGACCATCCTCTTTACGAATGCTGCAGCATTCAGTTTAGCTGACAGGAGAAATTCACACTTCTTCCACTAAACACCCATGAGCAAGTGCAACCTGCAGGGGGACCATGGCGACAAGTTAAAAACCAAATACGTAAGGAAGACAACACTGCCCTGTGAGTGTGCTACTTCTAGTCCGAGATCTTCCCAGCCTCATGACTTTAAGTAAGGGACTTCACCTCTAGAGGCCTCAGTTTCCTTCTCTGTAAAATGACTAGGTACTCCTCAAGGCCTTTTTCAGGTCTATTATTTTATAGATCTAGGAAATCACTATGGGATTTTGACAATCAGTCTTTCCTTAAGCGTATTTCAGATCTACCTAACAGTTGTGATAATCTTCATATGCAAGTCAATATTAAAAAAAAAAAAAGTACTTCCTCAATAGAGCAGAATCACCAAGGCTTACTAACGCTTCTCTTCCAACTCAACTGGCCACAGCTCTCTCATATAATCCACTGAGTATTACAGACGTATAAATGGGCATGCATTTGCCAGTGAGACAGACGAAAGATCCTGTTCCCCTCACACGATTTCTAAGAGAAAGTCCACATTCTTTTAAACAATTGATCTTGCCCTCCCCTCCTTCCTAGAACTCTACACTAAATTCCTAAAATCACCTAAACATTAAGAAAAGACAGCTGCAACCTAGCATTCGGAGGATGTCTTAACAAGATAAAGCAATCCACTATAGTCACTGTCTTTTCCTCATTTTACTGTCAAGTAGATAAGCAATACTCTCCCCTTTAGTGAAGGGGAGGTTTAGGGTCTTTGCGGCTCAAAATTAAAGGTAGGAAGAGGGCCCAGGTTAGTAGAGTAGATGAATTAAGATTATCTTGTAAAAGGCTCTATTTGAAAGTGGAACAAGATTTTAAATCATTCTAGTTTTTCCACACACATTAACTAATAAAACTGGAAAAGAAGTGAGTTTGAGGGACACTGAAATGAGCTGAGCTTTCTGAGGTCTAGTGCTGAATGATTCTGGGGCAATTTACATAGCTCACATTTTATCCACATTTCTATTACTTGTCATTTGGCCTTTCACTGCTGGCTGGAATCATGGGGTGAAAAGAAAGGCTAGGGAAAAGAAACAAAATTCAAATAATTTTACTTTTGGTTGTTAAATCTGGTAAAAAGTCTAACAGACAACAAAATTAAAGCTACTTCCTTAAAAATGAAACTGAGATGTTCTCTAGTTCTTTGCACAAGAGTGAAACAGTGCCTGGATGAATCCATACATACTGCAAATTCTTCACAAATTGTCCCATGTCCTTTTTCCAGACAAGTTTCGAAGAATTAACTTCAGCCTAAATCTGATCTCGCTCCCGGTGAGATTCTGAGAGCCATCACTACAAAATGTAATCAAGTTCCAACTCCATTTTTTTTTTTTTGCCATGCATCCCTATCCCAACATCCTATACTTAAGACTCCACTAACTCAGTCTCTTTGTCAGTAGTGTCCTGAGTGGGAAGTCCCACTGCAGTAAGAAGCAAATATTGCCACTACCACAGGGTAAAGAGGTTTTCGATTATTTCAAATAGCAACTCAGTCAAAACACATTTATTAATTACCTACTGCATGCTAGTCATCTGGCTTGCTAAGTGCCAATCTTCTCCTCTACCCCAGCTAAAAACAGTTAAATTATTTATTTATTGACCAAAGAAGAGGAAAGGTAATCACTGAACTTCTTTGGGCTTTAGTGACCCCATCTGTAAAATGGGGACATTCCCTGCTACAAAGTACAGATATAATCACACCTGAATTTTCCAAATGAAAGCTGCCATACAAATCCCACCTCAGACTCTTCAGCCTGTGGAAGCTCTTGTCTTAACTTCGGTAGGGAAAATGAACAATTAAATTATAATTTCCAATCTCATTCTTAATTTCAAGGTATAATATTTCCAAACTATTCAAGAATTTCTTTAACTCATGCCCTAGGCTCTCTTACATCACAATATTTGTTTACAGAAAATGAAGGCTTCTAATTAAGCAAAATTCTAAGATCTTGTCAAACAAACAGGTTGTCCAGTACTCAGAGAATACAAATATGAAAGGAAACAAGGTTGGAGAGAAGAAACCTTAGACTCCAAGAAAGCCAATGAGCAAGAAGTGCTTGATTTTTTTAAACAGAATATCCAAAAGGCAGGTATAAAGAAGCCAGGGTTCTTTTTACCCCTTTCTCAAAGGGTTCAAGAGCTTGGAGGATAATCTTCACTCTTTCCAAGTCTCAACAGGAAATTTCTTCATCATTTCTATCTTTAGTTATTAAAGCAACCCTCCCACTGTCCAAGATCAAGTGTAATAGTCTATTTCCAATGCATATCTTTTTAACTCTGGACCTTCCTAATAATCAAAAACACCAGAAAAAAAAAAAAGAATCAACTGTTTATGGTCTCTCAGAAACATCCCGCTAGATCGGGAAAGAGTTCATGACACTAGTGGATCAGTTATCACAGAAGAGCTAGATACACTTTCCTAAGGTGAATTAAGGTCCTCATACTATGTAAGTAGTTACATAGGGATAACCACTGAGTGCACGTGCGCGCGCGCGCACACACACACACACACACATACACACACACACACACACACACACACACACACACACACACACACAATTTTAAGTTGCCTCTGCAGTCTAGTCAGAAGGCAGAGTTCCGGTCCTCACAAAGAGCAGACCTGTAAATGACATCTTGAGGATTAAACTGATTGAGATGCAATTTGCCTAGCAACCATTCATTAGGCAGAGTTCAGAAACCCGCCAGCAATCTATTCCAGCTTCTTATCTGAGCCGTAAACAGATAACAGTCTCCACTCCGTCCTCTACCCTCAAGCTCTGGCTTCACAGTAAACAGCTCCCTCAAAAGGTTCAATCTCCAACAGGCCAGCCCAGTGGGAAGGGGGGCCCCGGTCCTTAAACAAACACAAAACGTAGTTTCCTACAGCAGCCTGACAAAGCAGAACAGCTAAAAATTACCATCAGGCAAATCACCATCTGAATGCATTCATTGTCTCTAAACAGTCTCTCACCTAGGAAAACAGCTTTCCCAGGTCTCTTTTGTCTCTAAATATTTTTTCACCTTGAACAGAGCTTTGCCTAGTTCGAAACCTTAAAACACACAAGCTGATTAATGCTGCAATCAAGCAACACTAACGGTTGCGTCTTTTCCTTCACCTTCTCAAGGGAGTAATTTTGTTATTTCTGGTGTGATTTGGGGCCTGGATTTGCTTCTCCTTTTAGAAAGGAGCACTAAACTCTTTTTTTCTTTACACACCTAAAGCTCTGCTGATCAAAATATGAGGATGGATGTAAACAGATTGCTGAAGAAAATGAAACCAGCTACTTCAACCTCAGCAGGACAATGTCTCTTAGCCAAAGAGATTATGAGAAGTCATGATTTCATATAATTGTTTCTCTGCAAGACATAGCATTTGAGGGTTTTCCATTATGCATCCACTTTAAATCATATTTGGAGATTAGTGTAGACATACCTGTGATTATTTCTAAACATAGCTTTTTTTCCTCCCACTTTCGGAAAGCTCTTTGGGGAAATCACTGGTACATGAAAAATATTGATTCCACTAAGGAAAGAAAATAAAAATACAAAAAAACGAACAGGGTGTAGCATGTTATAAACCAACTGCCCTCACAGGCCCAAAAGCAAAAACCAACCATGACAGAACTGGGGGAAGGGAACTTGGCTTTATCAAGGCAAGTCACTTCATCCACTTTATATCTTAGAATATATTAAAAAACAAAACTCTTCCTTTGACCCAACAGCAAGCTTCACTACATCAAGAGCTTAAATGGAAGTGACCTTGCTTATTTAAAGTTCATTCTCTGGATTTGAGTAAAAGTTAATCTGCTACTGTAGGAATCAGAGAAAACACCACTACAAAATTTTTTAAAAAATTAGTAAGTATTCATTGATTACCCATGTTCAGAGCACTGTAGGAGAGATGCAAAGGAATACAAAAGAACTCTGAGACCTAGTCCCTTCCAGATCCTGGAAGCTCACAATTAAATAACCTCAGAGAAGCCCAAACACCTTCATTTATTCAGGATCGTATCTTAGGGCTCCCTGGGGGGGGGGGGGGAGGGGGCGCGAGAACTTCACTTTAGTTCTAGAGGGAAGTCATGAATCTCCTCCTCAAAATGCAAAATCCTGCCCTCAGTAAGATTTCCATAACTCCCACTGACATTATAGCTAGATACAGGAACCAGATGTTGACTCCATGCTGAACCAAAGAAAGGTTCTTAGAGACCAAATTGGATTCTACCTTCTAGACGAAAAATACAATGCGCAGCCTGGATACCCATTTCCAATCTACTGCTGTCCAAGAGCATGGTTTTCATAAACTGTAGCCCATTAGAGGTTCTAGGAATCATCTCTAAGACAAAAAACCTGGCTTGGCTAAGCCCTGAATGCAAGAAACATTACTATCCTAGAGGTTCTGCCTTCATAACTGGTCTCTACTTTAAACCATGGCAGCAAGCTGTGCTTCCCTTAGTAGAATGAACTCAGAATCACTTTAATTAATATTTACCAAAGTGTTTAAAAAAATCTGGTATTTAGTCACACTTGCTCTGGGCTAATCAATGTAAGAAACCTGTTCCATGCGTTTAGTAGAAAATGCCCAGTTGGAGCAAATTTGCAGTCAACAGAGCCGCCTAATTACCACATATATATACACTATACACACATACATACACATCATCTGTTTCAAGGGATTTCAGTGCTCATCTCCAATTTGAAATCAATTCCAGGAAGGATTTTGCTTTCAATTTTTCATCCGCAAGAGGTAACAATTTCTCCTGGAGATTAACACACTTTTCTCTCTAAAAAAAAGTACCCCAAATTACAGAATCCCACCAGAGACCTATTAAATCTGGACTAAATAATACGAACACCTGTACTCTAAAGTCAACACTCAGGAAACAAATGAAAGGAAAGTAGGCTCAACATACAGCTGTGGGAACGGTTTTTCTCTTTCCAACAACTGTTTGGGTTCACAGGCCTGGCTGCTTCCTCTGAAAAGGTAGAAACGCACCCCTCAATAAACGGATGGGGCTGTAAGTTTTTGCAAAGGTAAGAAGCGAAAGGGGGCCGTCTCCCAAAAGCAGGGGCGACAGAAAGCCTGTGCGATGAGCAAGCTCAAGGGCTAGCGGTCCCCGAGCATCCGCCTGATAAACAGGCACCCCGAAGTCCGCACCGTTCTGAGCCGTCCCAGACGCGGGGCACGCAGAGTCTCCGCGCGGACGGACGCAGCCCGGCACGGAGCACCCCTCCCAGCGCCCCCCCCTTTGCGGATTGCTGCATCAGACGCCACATCCCAAGACCTCTCTCCTCCCGAGGCATTTCTGCTATGCGACAAGCGACGACACGGGAAAAAGCCAAGCGGGCCCCGCGCGATCCTCTCGGCGGGGCGGAGGGGGAGCCCGAGAACGAGGGGCCTGGGCCGCCTCCCGCCCCGGGAGTCCCGGGGGCCCGGCCTCGGGCACACACCTCACGCCCGAGCGGCCGGGAGATGCGGTCTCTTCTGCGGCGCCGCGCTCCGCTCCGGGCTCCGCTCCGGGCTCCGCCCCGGCCGGCTCGGCGCTCCGCGGCCCTCCTCGCCCCCCGCCCCGGGAGCATGGGGGGCAGGGGGCCCGCTCAGCCACGGCTGGGGGTGGGGGCGGCTGCCGCTCGCTCGGGCTGCTCGGCTCCACTTGTCCGTGCGCCGCCGGCGGCCCCCGCCAGGCTCCTCGCCGCCGCCGGAAGCCGGCCCCGCCCCCCTGCCGGCCCCCTCCCGGCGGGACGAGCTCCAGCTCAGCCAATGGGAAGCCCGGGAGCCCGCGGAGAGACGAGCGCCCCAGCCAACGGGGGAGGCCCGGCCGGGGAGGGAGGAGGCCGGCCGCCGGGGGAGGCGGGCCAGCCCGGATCCGGCCCCGCCGAGGTTCCTCTTTGTTAGCTCGGCCGGCTTCTCCGGCTCCCCTGGAGCTCCGGGCGAGCCCTCCCCCGCCCCGATCGGCCCCGGGGTGGACGGGTGCGGCGGTCGCCCCCACCCCGGCGGGGGCCAAGCCGGCTCCGCTGGCCGCCGGGCCGGAGATGCTCCCGGACCCCCCGGGCGTGGGCGCAGGCCCTCGGCCTCCCAGATCCCAGCGGAAACTCGGGCTTCCCAGGACACAGGAGCCCTGGCTGGGAAGGGGTCCAGCCGAAGCCGGTCGCTCCGAGGAGGCACCTGATGGCAGAGCGCAGCTCCTGGACTGGCAGGCTGGCCCAACACTTCCATCAGCGGTGCCAGGGTCTCCGGGCACGAGGCTGCCAGGGTGACACCGGCTGAGAAAAGAAAGTGAAGGTCACGGTGCGCCGCCTTAGGTCTGTGCCCACAAACAGGCTTAGGAGACGCTGGGGGAGGGGGGCGGCCACGCCGGGGCTGTCACTGCTATCCACAAAGCCCTCCGGCCTGGAGGAAACTGTTGAGGGTCTACAGCAAACACCATACTTAGCTTCCCTGGCACTACTGGCATTAAAAATGGCCCCTTTGGAGGACCTCAAAGTGTTTGACATAGGATTTCCTATTTTCAATCTTCCGGTAAGGTGGATAATCGGCAAGGTGATTTGATTCCCATTTTGAAGACTAGGAGATACTCGCATAAGACAATAGGATAGTTACATATACACCAAATTTAAAAAGGACGAAATATAAAATTTCTATCCATTTTGGCTCTGCCAACAGTCGCTCAAAAACTAGGGAGAAAGTCCTTTCCCTCTCCAGCCCTCCTTCACTGACTGCCAGCTTCCCTCCTTAAGAATCATTCAAAAACATACATAAACCATTCTGCCATCCTGCAGAAACATTTACACGTCTTTCTGGCATTTCCCAATCTCAAATAACTAAGTTATTCTTTAAGAAACTCCAGTAAAAAAAAAAAAACAAAAAACAAACCCAAAGCAAGATCAGAAGGAAACACCAGAGCAGGGCAGAGCTGGAACTACCAAGTCAAATGTGAATCACACAGAAAACATCACGACTGTGCTGAGGATTCAGGGTTTGACGTTCAGTCCTTTTTCTATTATTCTTTGTACAGGAAAATGTTTGTGTTGGTTGCTATTTTTCAGCTCCCTATTATCAAGAGAAACAATAATAAATAAGCTACGGCACAAAAGGGCTTCAAAAGCACAGCAGATGGAGAAGGTGGAAATCTTCCTTAAGCTGAGGCTTCCAAAGTCACCTGACTTCTTTCTCTCTGGCCTAGGGCCTCTGGCAGTTCTTTAAAAAGCATGTGGAGGAGGTAAACTCATGTCGTTAAAAGGGAAGTACCTAAAACTCCAATGCTTCCCAGATCACTGTTGAGCCTTGTAAATTTCTGGTGAAACCAACAGCAGTTCACACTTCGGTCAGTCTAGGACTTTCCTACTACGTACAAAAGGTTCAGAAAAAGGCTGAGTTGATATTCCAATAACTTCTTCCAAAACAACAATCAATTCAGCATTTTTATTAAAATCTACTACATGTGCAGACACTAGTCTGAGGCTCTTCAGAGTAAAACAAAACCCAAACAAAACACAACAGTGGCTGGAAGGACCTAGAAAGGTTTACTCTGAAGGTGGCGCTTAAGCTGAAGTACAACAAGGAACAAGCAAAGTGATGCCTCTGGGTTCCCAAAGACTATGTCCAGTGAAGTACACCAGCTGGTGGAGTCCATCCTCCCCAAAGGGTGGTGCTGATCTGGCTACCAAATGACTGACTGCTGGCTGTCCAAGGATTAGCCCAAGAGCGCGAACGTATGAGGGAGCCTACCACCACAAAGATGCTCATCAAACGATGATTTTTTTTTACCATGATGACCCATAAAACGGACAAATCTACAAAATGGCACAGTCTTTTCTGGTACCCCCATCTCCGTCAGCTTCCACAATGATGGTGACAGATTGCTGAACATGAGATAGAGGGTGCTAATAAGCATTCTCCCAAAATATCACTTTTTGTATATCAGTGGGTGATATTTGTCCAAAGATCACCAAGATAACAGTGCTGGGAGAAGTGGAACACATATTCACATGATCCTTCTTACAGAAAACTAGAAAACAAAGAAAGTGCAGCTAAATGAAAGACAAGCTGCCAGCTTCTCTAACAGATTAATAAAGATGGAATTACTGATTTCATCATGTGCTTTAAAATAACATGAAACAGTCAGCTCATGGGACATTTGTTCATCTTTCCTCTCGTAGTCAGTGTTCATGAGCACAAAGAGAATACCATGATGATAGATAATGCAGGTTACACACTCACATCTACCAAGAGGATGTCACTGTGGAGAAATGCTGAAGAACTAGACAAGATCCTCCAAATAAAATCAATGAAGATGGGTAGAGGTGAGGACAGTGAAATATTGTTAAGGATCAAAAAATGAAAAGGGCTGTAGACAACTCAGAAGCCTCTCACGTATATAATGATACTTCCTTCATGGAGAGACTTGGGCATTTCACCAATGAACACAAAAGAATGAAATTGACTATCTTGGTAAGAAGAAGCAGTCATTTCAAAGTCACCTATGTGTAGACAGATCACTGACTAGGTCCAAAGTTCAAAATCAATACCAAATTAGAAAAAAGCATAAAGACAAAATGATACTTCCTGCAATAAAGCATCTCCTACTCAACTTGTTTCATCAAGCTGTCAGTGGTAAACAGTCACCAAAATCAGGAGACAAAACAAGCCCCCAAATTATCCAGCAAACATCTGATATTCTGGACAGAGAGAAATGACAATCAAAGGTCACACAGGCTTTGAGTACAAGCTCATTTAAAAATAAGACCATAAGTAGCATCATTTCACAAAATGACAAAATGCAACTGAAGGAAAAATAAGCCTGCAAAGAAGTTTGTTTTGAGACCAAGAGCTAGGTCATCATTTCTAAATTAAACTGAAGGTCAACCATTCAGACTGATAGTGAGGAGCGGGAAGCAGCAGATTCAAATGAGTTAACCAAAATGTTAAACGGACATTTCATAAATAAATCCTTATGTTAAGAGAAATCACAGGAAACATAATTGTCTGATAAGAAATACCATTCCTAAGAAAGAAAATTTCCTCCTTATGTTAAGAGAAATCACAGGAAACATAATTGTCTGATAAGAAATACCATTCCTAAGAGAGAAAATTTCCTCCTAGAAGAAAAAAATGTTACGGTTGCTTCATCCTCAATGGTCCTCTAAAAGTGGACCTTTAAACTTGGGATTGTGAGGGAAGAAATCTAAGAAAGGGAAAATCAGTGATTAAATTCAAGGGGTACTGAGACTAAGACATATTGAGAAATGCATTGGACCCCTGGCTCCACCATTTACTAGCCTCTAGAGACCTGATTTAACCTCTTTTAGCCTCAGTTTATTAATCTTTTTTAAAAGGGGAGAATAATATTTGCATGACCCATTTCCCAGTGGTTTTGTTAGGATCAAAGAAGACAAAATGTATTGTTACACAAAGTACTTTCTCTATAAATCTCAAAGTACTCTATAAATATAAGCTAAAATCATCATTACTCCTTCAAGTTCATTCCTTATCCTATCCAAGCTTCCATCACATCATAGCAGGATGTCCACACTACCTGGTCCAGTTGGTTTCCAGTCTTCATTCTCCAGCCTCTTCTCTCCTTTGACACAGTAACCACACCATCTAACTGCCAGGATCATCTTTCCCAAACCCAGTTTTCATCACTCTGCTCTCCTCAAGAACCTGCCAGGCCTCCCTCCTCTCTAATCTACTTCTGGTTTTTTCAATGTTCCAGAGAATGGTCCTACCTTAGTTTGTTGGGTTTGTTGCTAGAGGCAGCTGGGGATAAAGTTGATGGAGCACTGGTCCCGGAATCAGAAAGGCTAGGGTTCAAATCCCAGCCTCAGAAATGTGTTAGCATAACCCTAGCCAAATCATTTAACCTCTGCCTCCGTTTCCTCATTTGAGAAATGGGGACAAGAGCAGTATTTACCTTCCAGGACTGTTGTGAGGATCACATGAGATGATATTTTCAAATTGATTAGCACTGCTCCTGGCCCAAAGTAGGAACTTAATAAATTTGTATTCCCTACCTGGAATACTCTACATGTAATATGTATATACATACTCACGTATATGTTACTCATTCCTACCTCATTATCATGTTGATTTCTTGATCAATGCATTGGTTCATAAAGTTACCTTCTTCTAGAATAATACTTCCTTTCCCACCCAAAAACAGAAATGCTCCCCATCCTTTACCAGATCCCCTTGAATATCATTTGCTCTAGGAAGACTTTTAAAAATTCTGCCCATAGGCCCCTCTCCCTTCTCCAAAGTGATATTTAACTTAAGAGTCAAATACCACATTAATTCAACATCTAATTGTTTTCATGTTTAGACCCCCTTCCCTCCCCAAGATTTTAAGTTTAGTATTGAATACCTTTGTAGATATCCCCTCCATAGTGTATGCAGAGTTTTTGGAGCCCAGTATAGAGTATATTCAGGGCACTCAATACTCAACTAAATTTTGGCAGGAAAGGGTAATCCAAATAGTTATGGGACACAGAAAAAACTCTGTAGTCAACTACACCGAACCAACACTGTTCTTTAGTCACATATGCCTCTTCATGAACCTATTTGAAGTTTTCTTGGCAAAGATATTTAAGTGGTTTGCCATTTCCTTCTCTAGTTCATTTTACAGATGAAGAAACTGAGGCCAACAGGGTTAAGTGACTTTCCCAGGGTCACAAAGCTAGTAAGTGTCTAAGAACAGATCTGAAGTTGGGTATTCCTGATTCCAGGCCTGGCCATCTGTCTACTGGGCCACCTTGTTACCCTAATACAACCAGTACTAAAAACATTAATAGCTTTTCCAATTTGTCTTCACAATTGTTGAAATTACTAAATTCCAATTCTGTATCTGCAAATATATGCTTCTTGAGGTTACTTTACTTTTCTGTGCCTTATCAATAATGTAGAAACTTGGGGGAAAAAATCTCTAATAGATAGAACTATTTTTGCAAGAGGTATTGTAGGAAACAATCTGGCCCCTGAATGAGAAGAATCATAGGAAGAAACAGATAAGGAAACTGAGGCCCCAGGAGAGGAAGTGATTTGTCCAAGTTTACCAGGGTGGGATTTCAACCTAGGTCTTCTGATTCAAATCTTTTTCCTTTAATGTATTATTTATCATTTACAACTTTGGTATTACCAGGAAAGCTGGAAAGCTAGTTTGACTTGACCTTGGTTCTTCAAGACCACTGACATTAACATAACATAGTCAGCTCTTCAAGCTTTCTGACTGCTAACACAGCAAGTAAAGAAGAATTAACACAGCTTTTGATATTCTTCTTTTACTCTACTTGCCACAAGTAAATTACATTATCCAGTGGAAAAGAATATTAGATAGCAACATAAAAATATAATGTGAGTAAAAAACCAAGCACACAAAAAGGCTGAATTTTTTTTCCCTAGAAACGCCTGTTAGGCGCCATCTTACCAATAAACACCTGACACTTAAAACCATGGAATGAAATCCTGTTCTAATTGGCCAGTCCTGTGCTGCACAACAGAACTGAGTAACAAGTATTGTGTAGTTAAAAAATATATAATTGTTAAAAGAAGCAAGTTAGACTACACTAAATATTTTTCCACTGCCTGCACTTTGCTTTCCATTTAGGCCCTGGAAATGTGCAAAGCCTTTGTCTGTCCCTAAGTGATGCTACCTATGCATACAATGACAGCCTACAACTGGACAAGGGCCATGTAGTCTGTCTAATCTGGTGCTTTCCTGGCTGGCAGGCCCATTCCGAGGTGACATCTGACCTCCTCTTCACAGAACTAGACAGGGGAGATGCCTTCTGGGAGGCAGGAGCATTTACTAAAAGAACTAACCGCCTGAACAGGGTAGTTTTCAAAATCAATTGTTTTTAAGTTTAAAAAGCAAAGTAACATATATACCTTTGGTTAAGTATAAATGACTTACACAGGACTGAAAACATCTAAATTGGAATCAGAGCAAATGACACAGACGCAGTCAGCAAAGAAAGGCAAGAACCAACAGAATGAAGTGGAAGAAATTTCCTCTGTTCTGACTTTGGTAGAAATCGAAAAACAGCTATATGCCCATCTGAGAGTTCCCTGGCAACAGGCCTTTGCTGATCTCTTTGGAAAAATTCCATAAAGTAACATCCTGGTTAGCAAATGATTTCCACACCTAAATAAATGAAACCACTATGGGAAAGAATGCCATGGATAACTGGAAGTAAGTACTGAAGACAGCACAAGAAAAACGGAGAGACTGTTGTCATGTCTGTTTCCTATTTTTCCACAACTATAACCATCTCTCATGACTTGGGCTGTTCACACTTGGAAGAAAAAGACAAGGTTTTAAGAAAGAAAAGCTCCATTTCTCACACTAAAGGGGGTAGCACATGGTGGAAAAAACGAAAGCCAAAATTCTGGAAAAGTTTCACACACACAAAATGAGATGGCAAACTTGTGACTCAAGAGTGATTTGGCATCTTTAAATGCACAGCCAATTCCCTTCTGGTGCCAAAGCCAATGGATTCTCCTGTAGAGAAAATGGCACTGTTCCTGAAAAAGCCCTGGCCGTTGTTTTCCCACAATCTTATAATCTGTCAGAACATAGAAAAGAAAAAGAAGGCTATACCAGCCAGAAAAAGTAGATTATAACCAACACAGAGCAAACCCTGCATCTTCAGATGGTGCTTGACTGCAGACTCTCAGAAGGAGCCCTTTAAAATGCCTTTTTTGAAGACTTGGGGGTAGGGGGGAGGAGTGAGAAGAAGCTCACTGTCACTAGTTTTTTGAGAACCAAGGATCAAATACCAGCTTGGATCAGCTTGATGCCAGATCATGATTTCTCACTTCTTGTTCAGAATTTTAGAGAATCATTGTACATTATATAGAATCATCAACCCCCTGGCTCATTTTGCATAGAAAGAAACTGAGACCCAGATCAGACCATTAAATATCAGCAAAAATAGTAACCCATGCTCCCTAGTTTGAGGGCAGTGATTTTACTGAGTTTTGGCTTTCTAGGCCTACCAAATGCCAACTTCCAGAGGTTTCATGCTTCTCTGAATGAAAACTCAAAGCCATGAATTCTTGAATTCTGTATCCTGAGTTCCTTGAGGCACGGCCTGTTTCATTCAGAGCTCAGTTCATGACCCACAATAGGAGCTTAACAAATGCTGAGTTTTTACTCTGGGGCAGACCCCAGTGAAGTGATATGGATGAATACTTACATCCAAAGCAACTAACCAAGCCACATGGCATAAGATGTTGAAAATGAACATGTTTTAGTGGGGAGAGCTCAATCCCTAAATATATATTAGGGAAAGAAAACAATAATGATACAAAACGCCCCAAAATAACTTCTATGCCCTAGAGTTAACAAAAGAACCTACACAAACTCATAGCCATAGTACAGACAATATTCTGAAAGAAAGATGAAGGATATATAAGGAATGTGATTTTTATTCTACTAGCATGTTGTAGAACCTGGTCGACCCAGGGGCCCTTCCTTTTTTTCCAGATACCAGTCTCACTCCCCACCTCAAAAAAAAAAAATGAGAAAAAGAAAAAGGCAAATAGTGTGTATCTGCAACAGAACTACATGTAAGTCCTCTGATTGAAGAGAAGAAATCTAAGCTTTTAAACTTGTCCTTGACACAATAGGTTGTATGAGAACTAAATTTCCAGAAAAAAAGATTCAATTCTAGCTATGTATAGCTAATGACTTCACGTCCCTTACTCTGCCTCTCTCTCACATGATTTTAAAATTAGAAATGCACAGGACCCCAGTGAAAACAATCTGCAAGATCCTAACTGGGCCGTCTCAAGGGCGTCAGCAACCTATCATTTACTGATTTCAAGTCCCTTTATCAGTCTTCGTCCTCCAAACCACCACATCTCTATTTTCTCTTATTAATTCTTCTTTTAGAGAAGCTTGCGAATATACGTGCTTCCATGGATTCATATTTCAAGCAGTTTCTAAGTGCATCGTGAACAGAGATTTCTCCAACTCTGCATTTACACAAGTATGGCACTAATGTTAATTTGGATGAAATGTCCAACATGTCACTCCAAAAATTCTAATAGAACCATCTCCCAACTCTGCACTGAAGTTTGCTCAGCGTCATGTACAATAAATAAAAGTGCTTTTTCAATATTCTCCTAGAGTAGTTCTATTGATTCGTGCTGATGCTTTAAATGTAGACAACATATCAAACACCATCATTATGCCTTTTAAGTGTTCAGCAGCTGTAGCCACCTAAAAGGGCAGTATTCTGTAACTCTACTCGGATTAAAAAATTCAAAGTAGTTAAGGCTCCTGCATGATAAATCCACCAAAGTGCTATTATAATAAATCTCTTTCAGAAACAGCTTGTCTAATCAGAACTTACTTGGTTTCCCCTTTACAGTTACTGTATTCCTGAAACTGGAGGAAAAACATCTTTTTCCAAATCCTGAGCCACATTTATCTAAATAGTATTTATATAAATATTTATCACCTCCCAAAGGAGCTCAAAGTCCTCTAACAGACATCATGCTGTTAATTTTCACAGCATCCCAGGGAAAAAAATATTATTTAGCATTTATATCACACTTCAACTTGCGAAAGTGCTGCACAATTCTTTTCACTGGCACCACTCACTGAGGTTGGAAGCTGCAAGTATCATCCTTAACCGACAGATGAGGAAACAGACACCCAGCAAGGTTGCCCAAGGTCACAGAGCCAGTCAGTTCTGTTCCTCCAATCCCTTAGGTAACACCATCTCAGGAATAGATCAAAATGTTCTGTTCGTCATATTCACGGTCCTGGTCCAAGTCTATAAATGACTACTTAATCTATAACTTACACTGTACAGCAGGAAATGTAATAGTGACTAGAGACCAATGATAACGAGCATATTTCAAAGAAGCTAGTCTTCAAAAGCTGCTATCATGTCATACAGCACAATGATTAAAGGCAGAGACCACTGGCACAATGGGTACACAAAGACTACTGATCTGAATACAACAGTATTACTAACATCACCAGAGCTCCAGAGCAAGGTCCAAGCCAAAGGACATTGTCGAGCAAACTATCTGCAGAAAGTGAGCAAAACCGAAGATGGCTGGAAGGCCCAACCCATTCGTTCATCTGCCTTGCTAAAAGAACATCCTATGTGACAATCTGGCTGGTAGCAAACCTAAGAGAAATACAGCCAGAGCATAAGTTACCTACACAACTGTCTGTTCCATAAAAGTAATAACAATAGCACAGGAGAATGCTTTAAGATTACAAAGCACTTTATGACAGCATTGTGAGGCATGAAGGCTTGCTGAACTCTCTCACATAGATAAGGAAAGGCAGGGCCACAATTAGACTCCAATTCCTTCTATTCTAAATATATATATATATATATATATATATATATACATATATATATATATATATATATATATATATATATATGTAAAATATCCAAAGATCATTATTCTCATTTGACATAGGAAGGTGAAGCTTTCCTGGATTTCCTGGCCTCCAGAACCTTATCTTTCTGCAAGATGGAATCAGCTCACACTCCTCCATCTTCAGCACCCCTGCCCCTGTCAGAAGGGGAGGAGGCTGGACCTACAGAGCTCCCCAGACCCTCCACTCTGCCCTCTGGGAATTCATCAAATCACTGCTCACCTGGCTGCTTTCCTGGACTTTAGGACTGCCAGAAACTCACCATTTTACAAGGTGAAAATCAAATACAAAACTCACTTCTTCAGATCATATCCTCCCAGCAGTCTGGCAACCTCCTCCCCCCAACTCTCTTTCAATCTTCTCCCATTAGAGTGTAAACAACTTGAGGGCAGGGCCTGTCCTATGCCTTTCTTTGTATCCCTAGCACTTGGCACGCGATGTCTGACACAAGGCAGGTGGTTCACTGATGTTACATGACTCTGAAGCTCATCGAGCTTAAGCAATTTGCTCAGAGTCCCACAGTTAATAAGCTTGAGCATCAGAACTGGACCTCAGCGCTATTCCTATGCGACCATTTCTGCGATAGGTAACAGGAAAGGCTGGGGGGAGGGGGAAGAGAAGAACTTGCAGACTGGCGATGTCATTTGCCTCTGAGGCCCTAGTCTAGGGCTGTTCCCTTGGGTAACCAAACCAAGGAAGCATGTTAGGTCAAGTCAAACATTTTTAAAGTTTCCAGATGAAATGACAGGCAGCCCTGCCCTCAAAGAAACTGTGTCTTAATAGACAGAATCAGACAACACACAGATAAATGACTGAAAAACAAATTAAGTGCCAGGACAGATCACCGGGGAGCAAAGGAGAGCGATGAAGGAGGAGCACTGACCCAGAAGGGCAGAAAGCAAGGATTTCTGACACCACCCTAAATTCCAAGTCCGGAGCAACAACGTATTCACAGAGTAAGACGGGCAAAGACCAGACTGGAGGAAAGAATGCAACACTATATGTGGGCTCCATGGAGCGTGCCCTCCTTGGTGTTTTCAGTGTTGATAGCCAATGTAAACAGCACACGGTCGGACACATCTGAGGTCATAAGACCCTCTACTGCAGTGTCCTGCCTTGGGCTCCCCTTGGGTCAGTCCGAAATGAACTCCACAAGCTGCATGGGAGGGCTCCAAAAGCCTTTAACAAGGAAGTGCTGTGTTCTCTAGTTCTCATTTATTTCTGCCACAAATGAAGATGAAACAACTCCAACTGGACCTGTCACCTTAGTATTATCATTTGCATAAAATATTCTCAGTCCTCTCACTCTGTAAGGGTATCTGAACTCATGAGAGCTGCAGGAAACATGAAAATGGCCACTACCAGTAAAGAGTCAACTAAGGCTGCAAGAAGAGAAACTAACCAGTGTTGTCCTGCCAGTGTCCTGACCAATGGAGGAAAGATTCAAGAGCTCACCTGAACTGAAAACAAATTTACTCAAAGTAAGCAGATGCTTATTAATATTCCAGAAGAGAATTAGAAAATATCCTCTTTTCTACCCTAACACCCACTAGGTCAGGGGTCTTAACCTGGAGTCCATGAATTTAAAAATTATGTATTTTGATAATGATTTCAATACAACTGATTTCCCTTGTAATCTACATATTATAGTGCATACATTTTAAAAGATTATTCTGAGAAGAGGTCCATAGGCTTTACCAGTCTGCCAAAGGGGTCTATGGCAGAGAAAAAGTTAAGAACCCAGGTACTAGATGTTTCCTCAGTATTATAGAGGAAATTCCAGGAGAACATAAATTACCCTACACAAGAGTTTTTGAGGAAAATGTGAAGTTGTGGCTTAGGAATTGGTAAAAAAAAAAAAAAAAAAGGAACATCTCTTTGGATCAGAAAGAGATAAAAGAATGAGGTACAGGAAGGTGACAGGTGCCAGTAACACTGACAGAGAGTTCAGATTATCTTCCAGGGTCTCTATCTATATGAAGAGACTCTGTGCCAAGGAGAGGCAAATGCTATTTATCAATAGGGCCAAATCCAGATGCCTAATAATCATAATATTTTTTCTAAATAAATTTGTCCCAATTCAGAGGGGGTCCAGATTCACCTGAGCGCAGAAGTATACAAATTCCAGGACACTTCAAAGATCTCCTTGATCTCAGATTTCAGACTGCCCAGAACCAGCCCATTAAGCAGCAATCCTGAGGAGAGTAGAAAGTTCAGACAGATATGGTACAGGATGCTGGCATCCCCCAAACTCAGTGAACAAATGAAACATTTCCTTTCCTACTGGAAGCTGATCTATGTAGGGGGTTGGGAGGTAGGCAGGGGAGGAAGGAGGGAATAAAAATCTCTGTAGTACCTACTATGTGTCAAGCATCATGCTAAACTTGGTTTTAGACATATTATTTCATTTGATACTAACAATTCTGCAAGGTAGATGCTGTTATTATCCCCATTCTACAGCTGAGGAAACTAAGGCAAACTGAACTTAAGTGATTTAAGTGAAAGCTGATGTCAGAAGCTAGATCTGAACTCTGGTCTTCCTAGATCCAGGGTTAAGGCTTTATCCACTGTGACACCACCAGGCTCCATATAAATGAAAGCAGTTCATTAGGAAAGAAGGTAAGAAGGTGAACAATCCACTGACCAACAAGGATTGGTCATCAAGTTTGGCCGAGGCCGAGGTCAGAAGTCTAGGACTAACTAAGGCATCATCTACATTTCTAAGCAAAGTACAGCATTTCAAAAAACCTGAATTTTTCCCATCTCTGCTGTTTGTGTGTATGTGTTTGGGGGAGGAGGCAGCGGTAACAAAGCTACCAAATAAATTTAGACAATTATTTTTCTGGAATTTTTCTTTAAAATCTTCTCCATCTACCTCCCACTCACAAAGGCTTTTTTTTTTTTACCAAATCTCCCAGAAGTTATCTGCCTTTAAGATGCTCATCAGTTTTATGATTAGGCAGAGGCTGGGGATAAAGGTTAAAGATATGAAAGGTTTTTCAGGCTCAGACTTCTTAGTTGTGCACTAAGAGAAAAATTGGTTTACAGAAATGGAGAAGACCCCAAACTAACTTCTCCAGAAAGCCGGCAAACTGGCTTTCCTAAAGCCATAATATGAATACCAAGGAGAAAGCACTCCAAACAGTTACAGGGGAAGGAGAGGAGGTAGATTGTAGAAAAATACCAGGTTTCCTGTTAAAGTAAATATTAAAAAAAATACTTAGTGCAGAAAGTCAGGATCTCTGCACACATTGCTCTATCTCAGAAAACACAAGAGGGCTACGTTTATACTTCAAAACCACATTCTGTACAGCCCACTGACTCCAAATCCAGTGTTACTTTCACTGGAAAATGCATCTAACCTCTGCATCTGATTTTTTCTGTTTTAATTTATTTACTTGTTTCTTTTAGTGCTGAGGTCACAGCATCTGTGATATAGCAAAGCAACACTGGAGACGTGGGCTCTGCCTCTAATGAGCTAAATGGCCTTAGGAAAGTCATTCCCTTCTTGGTCCCCAGTTCCTCATCTATAAAATGAAGATTTCAGTTAAAGTCCCTTATAGTTCTAAAATGCAAGCCAATTTTGCTCCAGTTTCTTCTCTCCAACTGTCACTGTATCAAACTCAATTTCTATTCTGCCTCTTGCACTTTCTAGAGCAAACAATCACCTCTAGCCTCCTTTCAACTCGGTATTATTACATTTGCTTAAAAAAAACAATGAACATAATATTATTGGCAGGTAGTGACTTGGAAGGTAGAAGAGAATTAAAACTAGATTTCATTCTGTTTTAGCATCCAGTAAGTTCTAACTACAGATAGTTCTGGAACATGATGTATACTTGAAGATTAATTAAGCTCTTTTAAAAAAATTTATCATGCTATCATCATTTCACCAATATTCCTCACATCAAATCTTGCAATACTCCTGGTCCCTTCTTCCCCTCCAGATTCTCACTTTCACCACTCTGTAAAGCTGGTTCCTGACTACATTCTTTTTAAAGTTTCTTTTGAAGTCTTCTGTCTTTATATCACTTTCATTTCTGAATATATCTCTTTCTGGGTTTTGAATTTGAGCAATTTTTTTTTAAATGAAAGGAAAAAAAACCAGATCAGGCAAACTAATAGACACATTAACAAAATCTGTTAGCATATGCAACTTTCCTCAATCACAGTCCCACACTTCTGTAATAATGGAGGAAGGTACATTTTCTCCTTTCTTTGAGACAAAAGCCTGTTCATCACAATTACAAAACATTAAGTTTCATATTCTTTTATCCTTTAATCTTAGTGTATACTGTTTCCCTGGTTCTGATGTCTTTATTCTGTTTCAGTTTATATAGGTCTTTGCCATGTTTTTCTGAATTTGTCATACACAGATTTTCTACAACACAGTAATATTCCATTGCATTCATGTGCCACACACAATTCAATGATGAACCATTTATTCCCAGTTCTTTCCTACCACAAAAAGTGCCTGTTCCATTTGAAGAACAATGCTTTTTAGAAAGGTGCTTTTCAAAGTCTGATCCATGAGCCACAGTGGAGAGGACTGTTGAACAGATAAATCTGCTACCTTACAAATTTTTACAATAATATCTGTATCTTTATTTTGTGTAGGTATTAATCACTTATCCTTCATTTTTGTCTCTTTAAATGCACAACACTATTTTTCTCATTAGTTTTGATTACATTACAGTTTTTGCTTCTGTATTTGAAAAACAACAATCACCAGTCTTGCCAGTTCCTACACTTGATGTGTGACCCTGGAGTTGTCCCAGATGAGGCCTTAGGACCTCAATTTCATTGTGAGTGAAATGAAGACAATCCTAACTGCCTAGAAATGGAATAGTCCTCTTTAGGGAGTCAGAAATAGTTCTCCCTCACTTAAGAGGGGATTTTGGCCCAGTTCTAAGGCCCAAATCATAGAGCTTGACTTAGCGGAGACCTCCATCACCACCTAGTCCAAACCATACATAAACGAATTCCCATGAGAACATACCTTGCTCAAAGCCCTAGAAGGAAGAACACACACACGCGCACACGCACACACACGCGCGCACACACACACACTCACTCTCACTCTCTCTCTCTCTCTCTCTCTCTCTCTCTCTCTCTCTCTCTCTCTCTCCATTCCACTTTGGGACAACTCTAATCACAAGTAAGTTTTTCCTGACATCAATTTCAATTTGCCTCTATACTTTGAAATAAGACATAGTGCTCTGTCCAAGTCTTCTCCGATTCAAAATGCCCAGCTCCTATGTCCAAAGGGCTATAAAATTGTGTATACCTTTTGATCTAGCAATACCATATACCAAAGACATCCAAAAAAAGAGGGAAAGACCTATATGTACAAAAATATTCATAGCAGCTCTTTTTCTGTTGGCTAAGAATTGAAAATCAAAGGGATGCTTATCAATTGAGGAATGGCTAAACAAATTGTGGTATATGATTGCAATGGAATATTACTGTGCTGTAAGAAATGACAAGCAGGATGATTTCAGAAAAACCTGGAAAGTCATACTGATGCAAAGTGAACAGAACCAGGAAAACACTGTACACAGTAACAGCATTACTGTACAATGATCAACTGTAAATGACTTCCCTATTCTCAGCAATACAACCTCCAAGACAAAGCACTAATGATGAAGCATGCTATTTACCTACAGAGACTAAAGCATGCTCTTTTTCATGTTTTTCTTTCATTCTTTTTCTTTTATTCGAGTCTTTTTTATATAAAAGAACTAATATGGAATGTTTTACATGATTGCACATGTATAACCTATATCTGATTGTTTACCATCACAGGGAGGGGGAGGGATAGAATTTGGAACTCAAAACGTTTAAAAAGAAAAACACAAATGTTCAAAATTTGTTTTGAGGGAAAAAATAAAATATATTTTTAAAAAAATGCCCAGTTTCTTCAAGTTCTCTCTATGTCATGGCCTCAAGACTGCATCCTATATTCTGGCTCTTCTCCAGCTTATTAATATTCTTCTTGGTGCTCTGATCTGAACCCACTATGCCAGATGAAGACTGAGTAGGAGGATCACCTCCCTGCTCCTGGAAGCCATCCATGCCCCTGACTGCAGTCCAAGATTGCATTACCTTCTCTGGCCACTCTATCACACTGCTGAGTCATTGAGCTTGTAGTCCACTAAAATTCTCAGCTCTTTTCCAGAACTGCCTCCCCTACCTTCTATCTGTGAAGGAGATTTTTTTTTGTACCCAAGTACAAGACTTTGCAGTTAGCCCTACAGAATCACAACTTATTTCAATTAGATTTAGCCCAGTGCTCTAGCTGGTCAAGATTCTTGACCCTGTCATCCATGGTTAAGATGCACTCACTAGTTTTGTGACCTTGGGCACTTAACCCCAACTGCCTCATCCTAGGTTATCTCCAGTCATCCTCATGAATATCTGGTCACTGGATTCAGATGGCTCAGGAGGAGAAAGTGAGGCTGGTGACCTGTACAGTCCTCCCTCACTCAAAACAAAGTCAAGTGCAAGTCATGTCACAATTTCTCTGAAGGCATGGTCTTCTTCGGCAATGAAGGATGAACACACACATTCCAACTTCAACTTCCCATCAACTGTGTATGAAGAGCATCCCACCTACACCTTTATCTAAACCACTGACTACAAAGTTCAATTGATACAGGGCCAAACACAGATCCCTGGAGAATGTCACAAGAACACTCTGGCCATGGAAAACATTAAGGATCATTCTGGCACTGATCATTCCACAAGTTTTGAAACCATCTGACCATTCAATGCATTCAAAGTTTGGCTGAAATCTGGATAAACTCCCCAACTCCTGCCCTCAGACCAGGAGACTTGGACTTGCATACTGAAACTCAAATACCATCACCTCCTCCCCTCACTCTCTCAGCTGAGAACCCTGCCTCATGTTTCACTGAAAAAAATTAAGGCCAGAACACCCTCTTCTCATCTTACATTACTCAGATGGCCTTCCACCAACATCTCCTTCACCCTTACAAGTGAAGAGGTTGGCCCTTCTCCTTGCCAAGACTAATCCCTCTACACGCAAGTAATCCCATTCTACCCTGTCTTCTCAGGAGATCGCCCCCACTATCATCTTCATTCTCTCAATAATCTCTACTGATCAGGAGGTCCTTGGACATTCACATCTGTCTCTTCAGACAGATTCCCCTGTTCTCACTGGAATTGTTTCCCTTTGTATCCAAAGATGACTCCTGGACTTTTCTATCCCTAATAGCACTCCCTCAGCAATCACTTTTTAAAAATCTACCACTAACAGCAAATCAAGTTATCATAAGTGCTCAGCTTTTGGGAAAGGGTTCCAGCAAACATGTGGATATCCGATGTCTCCCCTCACTATGGACTTGCATGCCTCTGTACTGGGCTTGTGATCTTTCCCAAATAACTCCCCATCTAGTCCCTCTTTCTGGCTAGGTTACATATATGGTACACTTGGACGACAAAATCTCTCCTGTTACTCTTTTCTCTGACGTTCCTCCAAATACTCCATCATCCTTCCCTTGGTTTCTGGATTTCCTCACTGGGGCAGGATTAAGGATAGAGAATGGCCCTGTGATTTCTTTAGCATAAGTGAATCCCAAGTGCTGCCTCCCCGAATTACACCCTCCAGTTGTCCTTCTTGGCAGTTTAAGTTCTGAGTTTTCACTACTGACAACTTTCTTGAATTTTTGTCCCTTGTCACCTTCTGGGTATCTCAACTACTATTCTTCCACAGTTATTCTCTATAGAATCTATACATAATCCTTTTGATTAGATTTGCAAGAGAATTGGCAAACAGATTCTTCTCCTCCTTTGCTTGTCCTCCATGTCTGACCAGATGTCTATCATTCCAGCATTTTCAGCCATAGCCGGGAGTCCAAATCCACTCTCCGACACCACCTTCTTAGGCAGTTGTTTGCTTCCAAAATTAACTGTTCTTTTTTGTATCCCTTGCCTTCAATGGGTAACAGAGAGGAAAACACAACCTGTACCCTCTCGGGTCTTTAGTTTATTGCCTAAAGCTTTAAGGTTGGCCATGCTTTTAGGTTCCTTCTGGAAGTGACACTTGCACCCATGCAAATCCCTGGAAGTAGGGAGTGATCACCCATTTCGTTCTTGTTTGGATGGCCAGCTCTCTATCTTGGATGCATGCCAGCTGAAGATCACAGAAAAAGCTGGCTACTATTCCCTTGCAGAGAATCACCAGAGTCCCCTTGTCCTCTCCCCTGCTAGTTTCTGTAGCTCTACTATATGCTTCTTTGAGGGGTAAGCAGATTCTTCTTTCCCCAACCGGCCAGCTTTCTCTCATCTTCACAAAGAGTCTCTCATCTGTTTTAAGCTCTGATTTTACAACTGCTTTTTCCTCTCCCACTCTTCTCTGCATAACATCTCTCCAAAAACTGGAAGAGGGTCACATCTCCTCTTCTTTGCCTCAATTCCCTTTTCTCCTCCCTGAAGTCTTGTCTCTGTTTCCTGTTAAAAGACCTTCAACTCTCCCAGACAACCTGGAGTGTGGACAGGCCTTCCTGGAGCCCTCTTCCTCTAGGAAGAAGCTTGGGGCACAGTGTAGAACATCAGCCCTCATGCTACTCTCTTTACTGTCTTCCATTACGCCAATTCCTACTAGTTTTAAATGAGAAGCTGAGGATAAATATTACAAATTCAGTTTCAGCTTGAAGCAAAAATACAGATTTATTGATTCAAGTTTAAATTATTTCAGGCTTTCTCATGCTTTTATTTTCTGGTTGAACTCAGAGAAAACAACTAGCCACCAAATTATAGTTTTTAATGGTTTCAATTAATCTTAGGATAAACACTCTCCCCCCCCAAGGCAAATGATTAAGGATACACTTCAGAAAGTCAGTGTATTACTAAGCTATTCTGGTTCCAAATTTCCCTACTTAAATGTTATTTTTAAACAAAAGAGGACATAGTTTAAAGTTCAATTTTTATCCCTCATCATCCTAAATTCTACCGTAAGATACAGTTCTATGAAGGAATTGAAGATTCCTCGAGTGGAAGTGAAAATAAAGAAATAGGCATTCAACATTTTTCTCAATCCAGTAACTCTTAATTGTATTGGCTTCCAGGGGTTTAAGTATCATCTCTACACAGACGACTCTCATATGTGTATATGTGTGTGTGTGTGTGTGTGTGTGTGTATTCATGAATTCATGCCTAGTCTCTCCTGCATTCCACTCTTGCTTCATAAATTGCCTATTTAGTGGACACTTCCAAATGGATAGAGCTGGAGTCCTGAAGATCTGAATTCAAATCCAGCCCTCAGAGACTTACCAACTATGTGACCTTAGGCTCGTCACTTAATCTCTGTTTGCACTATAAAATGTAGATGACAACTGTACCTACCTAGCAGGTTGGAAGATCAACTACGAGATTGTCTGTAGAGACTGGCACAGTACCAACACACAGAAGGCACTATATAAATGTCACATATCATTATTGTATGTCCCAAAGGCAACTTAAATTCCAAATATTCGAAACAAAATTCATTATTTTCCCCCAAATCTTCCCCTCTTTCTCACTTCCTTATTCTAGTAATGAAACTGCCATCCCTCCAGTTCCCCAGGTTCACATCGTGACAACATCCACTCCTTTACCTTCAGCTAATCAATGGCCAAGTCTTGTCTATTTTTTCTCCAAAACTTCTCCATTCACAAAGCAACCACTCTAATTGGAAAATTCATCATCTCTTGTCTAGATGACTATTGAAATTCCAACTGGTCTCCCAGCTATGTCCTCCCTCCATTCCAGTCCAAAGCAAAGCACAGGTCTCTGCTTGCTCAAGAAGCTTCAGTAGCTCCCTCCTTCCTGCCTTTAGAATAAGACAAACTGCTCTGTCTCTTAAAGCTTTTTTCACAATCTGGCTCCAACCTATGTTTCCAGGCCTCCTCACCATTTCTCATCTCCATGCACTCTATGTTCCAGCCAAAAGGGTCTTACTTGTTGTTCCCCATGCAGGACATTTGATCTGCAGGCTGCAAGCTTTTTCCGAAGCTAAGTGCCCCATGCCAAAAATGCCCTCCCTTCCTCCTCATCTCACAGCCACAGAAATCCTTCATTCAAAGCTCATTTTAAGAGCCTCCTCCTATAATGCCAATCCTGATTACCACCTAGTTAGCCGCTGTGGCCCTCCCCTATAATTACCGTGTGTCTATCTGTCTTTGTGTGTGTTGTTTCCCTCAATATTCCCTATGTTCCTGGAGGGCAATGACTGGTTCAGCTTTGTCTTTGTATTATTTGTATTTAGCACAGTTTCCCCCCGCATAGTGAGACTTAAGTTCAAGTGAAAAGAAGGAACCAACATTACAGTAACTTCATACTCATTACACAGTAAGCTCGTGGAGGGCAGGGACTATCTTTTTCCAATGCCTGGCACACAGTAGTAGTCTCTTAATAAAAGTCTGCTGACTGATGCATCTCTGGTGTAGAGAACAAGCAATTCCAGCCTTTTCTCTGGCTACTTTACATCTCACACTTGTCCCCCGTACCCCTCCCACTTCATTACTCTTTGTAGAGTTCCTACCACGTTACAATCCCTGGGTCTAAGCACCGTGTCTTTCTCTTTGCTGCACTACACAATGGTATATGGCCCCTGCCCTCGTTCATTTCCTCCAATGGCCTGGTTCTATGCAGAGCTCTATCTACTTCAGCAGTTCCTTCACTCCCTCCCAATCTTGGCCTTTAAATCCAAGCTTTTCCCAAACTAAGTCCCTTCCCCCCACCCCCCGCCCAACTTCCACCCCCAAATAACAAAGCTCGCCTCTAAAAAAAAATTTACTTGCAAAGGGGTCTTAGTCAAGTCTGATGCACACTCTATTATTCTCTCTTTAATAAAATCCTCCAGTATTCCTTCTTTTAAGGCTCTTAGAACTATCTTTATACAAGTGCAATGCATCGTGAACAAAAAATACAGTGTGTACTATTATTATTAAAGAGAATAATTAGCCACCATGGAAATATCGCAAAGGGGGGTCTCTTCAGTTGGAGAATAAGCTAGAAGATCAGAGAGACTCCGAACAAACAAAGATTCTGTTTTCATGCAAATGTCTTTAGTAAAAGAAGGGGAAAACACCAAACTGAGGGCTTTAAATAGAATGTTTTCCATGAATCATTTACCTGCTCTTTAAAGGAAATGATTCATTTTATCAGGATAAAGGCTTAATGAACTTTAAATTATTTAATTTAATCTTTGGTATGCCATGACTTCATGGGAAGTCTTCATTTCCCTACATCCCACAACTGGCTAGCCTCACGTTTTCAAGGAGACTGCACAAGTTAACAGCGAAACAGTATCTACCTCTGAGTAAAGGATTACCATTTGGTATTTATCATCTGCACAAAAGTAGCAATCTATTGGGGGGGGAAGGGGAGAGAGAAAGGAAAAAGACAGGAAATTCCCTCCACAGCTGAACAAACTTGTTATCATTCCAACACAATTCATCTGACACTTATGTATTCGTTTGACCTGATGGAAATTTCCAATAGAGAAAAGGAATTATCAAACAAACTTTTGTAAGTGTTTCTTAAACCGCCTTTTTCCTTTAAAGCAAAGGGTCCCTTCATCTACCATAAATTCCCTACAGTATACCATAAACTAGTCTCACATTTTAAATCAATTACATTTGTAATCTAATAAATCTAACATTTATCCAACAAACATGATTAGGCACCTATGAAACGCATGACACTGTGCTAAGCTCAGAAGGAAAGACAGTCCTGTCCTCCTAGTTTAGACTAGCAGGAGATAAGATGTGTACAAAGATAAAAGTACTATAAATGATAACAAATGTCTCCTATTCCCATCTGACCTCTTAACAAAGGGATTATCTATGGCCAAATAATGCAATAATGAGTTAAAGAACTGTAGGAAAAAGTTCAAAGTATCTCCCCGTGAATTTTCCAGGGAGGAGAAGCAGAACATGTTTTACCAGATGGAGAAGTTAAAGATAACCTGAGTTTTGAAAGGACAACTTACCTTTTCCACATTCCCCCTTTCCTCCTTCCCTCCCTCCCTCCATAGAAGACTTTATTCTCCTTATCAGAAAATCTTTAAAGGATCCATTCCAGCCCCTCCTCCAAGGCTCAGCAGAGAGGTCAATTCACACTCCCTTAGCCAGTTTAATCTCCTTTTTAAAAACTCCGAGCCAGGAGGGCTCAGAAGGGAATCTGGACCTCTCTCAAAGGACAGGAAGCCATTTTCTCTCTCAAGATGCACCTGGTTCAGCTCTGCTTTGTCTACAAGAAAAAAAATCCAGCCAGCCAGCAGTGTTCCGCGCTCTTCCTGCCTCTCAGCAAGGAGCCCTTACACAGCTGGCTCCGTCTCTCTGCGAGATGCAGCCCGCGGTGGAGCCTGCTACCAAAAAGTGGGCTAGAAGGGCCGCTGCGGCCTCGGCAGGGGTCCTCAGGATGCCCAGGGATGCCCGCCCGGCTCTCCGTGCCCAGGGTCACGGCTTTGGTGCCCTTTCCCTCCATCCTTTGTCCCAACCCACCCTTCTGCCCCCAGGATCGGGGGCCTCGGGGGCTCCGTCACGCAACACAGGCTGGCACCCTCCGCGGGCCTGGGCGGGGTGCCTCCCTCTGCCCCCTCCCCCTCCTCCGGTGGCCCCCGGCTCCCAGATGGCCGCCACGGCCACTCCCATCCGGGTCGGGCCGTCCCCTCGGGAGCAGAGGAAACTGAGGCCCGGAGAGGTGCAGCGACGAGCCCAAGGTCACCCGGGGCCGAGCGCCAGGGGCGGGACGTCAACTTGGGTGCCCCTCGGTGCCCCGGCCCCCCATCGCCGGCCCATCCCCCTCATAGCCCGTCTCTCGAGAACACGTCTGGGGGGGGCGCTGGGACCTCCCAATGCACCGCGCGGGGTCCCCGTCCCTCCATTGCCTCCTCTCGCCTCCGGCCCGGGCCGTCCAGCCTCCGCGCCCGGCTGCAGCCCGGCCGCGCCTGCCCTCTCTCCCCCGCGCCCGCCCCCAGAGGTCCCCCAGACCACGGCACCCCGGCAGCCACTACTCACTGTCGGTGACTGGGCCCGGCCCTCATGGCTGCTCCGTCCCCGCCGCCAAAGCTCCCTGCCCCGGCCCCGCCGTCACCTCCACAGCCGCCGCCGCCGCCGTCGGGACTCGCCGGGCGCCGCTCGTGCGCCTGCGCAGCCCCGAGAGCTGGGGGCCTCGGCCGCTGGGGGCGCCTGCGCAGTCGGGGCTGGAGAGCGCCTTCCTCAGTGCCTGATGCCCCGATGCTCCTCCCGCCCCCTCCCTCCTCCTCCGGGGGCGGACGGGGCCAGGCCAGGCTCGGGGTCACGGAGCTGGCTGCGCGGACCCGGGCTACCCCGCGAGGGGGACGAGCGCGTCCACGCGGTCAAGCACCGTGTGGCTTTCTAGTGCCCACAATGCCACCTTTCCCTCACCCCCAGCAGTGCTGCTGCCAAGGAAGGGACCACTCCCAGAAGGCCCCGGGGCCGCTGTCCATGGGGAGACCACCCCCAGCAGTGCTGCTGCCAAGGAAGGGACCACTCCCAGAATGCCCCGGGGCCGCTGTCCATGGGGAGACCACCCCCAGCAGTGCTGCTGCCAAGGAAGGGACCACTCCCAGAAGGCCCCGGGGCCGCTGTCCATGGGGAGGACCACCCCCAGCAGTGCTGCTGCCAAGGAAGGGACCACTCCCAGAATGCCCCGGGGCCGCTGTCCATGGGGAGACCACCCCCAGCAGTGCTGCTGCCAAGGAAGGGACCACTCCCAGAAGGCCCCGGGGCCGCTGTCCATGGGGAGACCACCCCCAGCAGTGCTGCTGCCAAGGAAGGGACCACTCCCAGAATGCCCTGAGGTCCCTGTCCATGACATGACCGCCCCAGAAGCTTGGGGCTCCTCTCAAGGAGTCCATCCCTAGGATGCACAAAGTCTTTGTCAAGGGTTGATGATATACCCCCACAGTGAGCCCCTATTCCAAGGCACTGTGGCAGCCTGAGAATGGGCCAGGCCTCTGCTGCATGCCCACCTGCCCCTTCATGGGCCCTGGGCACAAGTCCCTGTTAGCGAGGCTTGGCCACTACTAGATCTGCTGCTTAGCTCAGTCCCAGTCCTTGATGAAGCATGACCAAAGGCTTTAGATTTTTAAGAGAGAAAAACCTATTTTTTATTTTCATTTTCCTTCTCTTTGGTAATCCCCAAGCAATTCTGCTCTGAGGATAGAAAAGTGGGGACGGGGGCTTGATAAAGGGCAGTAAGTTTTTTTCCCTTGGAAGGCTTCAAGTGAATTCTGCTACAACTGAATCAGGAGGAAAACATTCTAAAATGTCTGCTGCTTTATTCTCGGTGGCATTCTTAGGGTTAAAAAACAGCCCCTGCCCCTTCCTCCCTTGTCAAATTCCCTAGTTAAGAGAACTTTTAAGTTATGTAATTCAACCCAGCTAACTATTAGATATATTACTACCCTCTTTCCTCATCCCACATCCACATGATGGAAGTAAAGCGGAGTGAATAAATTACTGGGACAAAGCATAAAGAACTTCCCCCAGCATCTTGTTGTTTTGGAAGAAGTCTGCTAACTTAGCTACAGCTCAGCTTTCACCTCCTGCTGACTATGCTCAGGACAAAGGGAAAGAATGCAGGCTGGCATAAAGATGGTGAGCTCAAAACCCATGAGTCACAGCAGCAAATACCAAACAAGAAACCTGCTTCTTTCTGGTCTGATAAGGTGCCGTAGAAAATCCCATCTGACACTGAAGTCAGTGACCATCTTATACTCCTCTTGCCCATCCAAAGCCAGATTTGGTCAGAACTCAAGTTAATCTGGGAAATTTATTTGATGATAAATCATTAACATCAGCAGAGGAGTTGCCACTAAGGGCTGTGACTGTGATTGTATTTTACCTCTCTCCAAATGGAGGTTAGGGCCTCCTTCATTTACTGAGAAACCCACTATGTGCAGGGCATGGTGCTAAGTGTTGGGTTAATAAGGAACTTACAACCTCATGGGGAAAAATGGGAAAAGACAAAAAAGACAAAAAGCATGTACATAAAGATGTACATAAAGCTGGGGACTGTACTTAGGATCCAGTATATCTGCATCCCCAACTTTAAGACTATTCAATAGCTTCAAAAATACTTCTCTGTTTGAATGGAAGAATGAAAAGCTAGGGATTCGGAAGCTGGATTTGCTAAAGCCATATTTTGTACTTGTCTCAGCACATGGAGAGAGGAGACTCTTAGAGCTGTTGTTATAATTGAAAGTTTAGGGTTGGAGATTCTCACATAGATGCCAAGTAAAGCCTGTTCCTTTCTTCCCCTTTCCTGGATAAGCAGACAAGAGACAGACATGGGCTTTCCTCTTCTTCCCCCCCACTGCATTCTTATGATTCTACAAGCCATAACAACACATTTTCCAATACTCAGATGAACTCACAGATGTGGGTAAGTCAATGAGATGAACTCCATCTACATCTGCCCATCCCATAGCTTCCCATAAATTTGCCACAGGGACATCCAACCTGTGTTCTGGGGACTTCTCATTTTATTTTACGAATCATAGTGGAGTTATCATTCAATCTCATTATGTGACCAGTCCATCCTCTTTGCTGTTCTGTGTAAAGACTGACCCAGCATCAGCCTGCCCCCCACCCCGAAAAGGAAATTATATCCGTCTAGAGGTGCAGGTTCCATGCTCATGAATGCCACCCACCCACCCTGGGAAGCACTGTGTGACAGTGTCAGATATGAAGAGAAGGATTGTACAGTAACTGGCAGAGCAGGGAAAGAGGATGCCAGGAGGCAACAGCCCTGAGTTGACATCCCTGTTGTTAAAGCCCATTATCTACCCTAGAGCAGAGCCAGCCTCTGGCACCTACCTGGCTATAGATGAGTTGGCATTGCAGGTGCAATGATCCTTTGGCATGGGTACATCCTTTATGTCTGAGACTCCACACAATAAATCCTGGTTGTGAAGCCAGAAAGGAAGGGGCAGCATTTGCTCTTTCCATTTGATATAGTGGCCCACTCTAAGGCCATCTCCTCCCCAGCCTTGCTGGCTCCTACCCGATAAACTTCTGCCCTGGGGTCCTCCTGTCTGGTTTAATGGCTGTCTCTCCCAGACTACTTCTTTAAGAGAGCCCCAACCACCATTCTTCCCAGCATTCCCTCCTCTCAAGTCATCATCTCCTCCACAGTCTGGCTAACCCTTGTTTCTGAGGGTACCTTGTCCTTCTCTCTCCCCTCTTGTTCTGAAGCCATTAAATTTGATCAAATGGATATGTCAATTTATTCCTCCATGACTCACTATTCCTGTAACTTTCCAGACCAAAGTGTATCGTCCTGGCCACCACTTTCCTTTCTGTGTTATCTCTCTCAATATGAACTTGGACCAACAGCATCTTATCCCATATTCCACAATAAATTCAAAAGGATATGTGACCTGAATATTAAAAATTATACCACAAAAGACACAAGAGAAGCAAATCATCTATATGGCTTTCATAGCTATGGGTAGGCAATAAGTTCATGAATAAATACATAGAGAGAATTTAAAAAAATAAAATAGATCATTTTGATTATTTGAAATTGAAAAGCTTTTCAACAAAATTAATGTATCTAAGAGAAGAGGAGAAGTAGTCAACTGAGGAAAAAAAATCTTTGTACCAAATTTCTCCAATAAGAGTTTGATATTCATGATATATAGGCAACTAACAGAAATACATAACATCAAAAGCTATTCCCCAATAAACAGCATGATCAAAATATATGGAGTCCTGTCCAACTCTCTGTGACCCCATTTGGACTTTTCTTGTCAAAGATACTGGAGTGGTTTGCCGTTACCTTCTCCTGCTCATTTTACAGATGAGAAAGCTGAGACAAATAGGGTTAAGTGACTTGCCTAGGGTCACACGGCTAGTAAGTGTGTGAGGATGGATTTTAATTCATGTCCTCCTGACTCCAGAGCTGATGCTCTCTCCACTGTGACACCTAGTTGCCCCCAATCCATGTGAAAGAATGTACCAAATCATTAATAATAAAGAGGAATGAGAAACCAACCCTCGGGTTTTACTTCAAACCCTGCAAACTGTCCAATATGGCAAAAGATGGGAGTATTCAACATAGAAGTTGTAGAAATCCAGATGCACTAACTAATACATTGTTAGAGGAGCTAGGAAGTCATTTACCTATACTAGAAAACAATTTGGAATGATACAAATAAAGAGGCTAAAGGGTCTGTACCCTTTGAGCCAAGGAGTCCTCTTCTGGGTATATGCCAACCAAGGAAGTAATTGTTAAAAAGAAAGAATCCATATCCACCCAAATATTTATACCAGCACTGGGTAGTAGCACAGAATTGAAGAAGATAGGTAGCTAACGTCCATTGATTGAGAAATGGCTAAATAAATGGTGGTACATGAATGTAATGGAACATTATTGTGTTGTAAAAAATTATAAATACAATGAATACAGAGAATCATGGAAAGACTCATCCAGAATGATGCAAAGGGATATGAACAGAAGATGGAGAACAAGATACAAAATGACTAGAATACTGTAAACGGAAAGAACCACCACAAAACAGTAGAAGATAAATGTTGAGAAATTGCAAAGAACAAGTTTGGTCCTAAAGAAGAGATGTGAGAAGACACCTTCCCTAACTCCTGGACAGATGGAGAGGACCCACAGGTGGGGAACATTGCATATGTTGTCAGATTTATTCAATGTATTGAGGTTTTTTTTTCTCTTTTTCTTTGAAAAAAAAATTCTTTGAAATAAGATCCATATCTCTTTGAGGGAGGGGGAGTAGGAGGAAAAAAAGAGATATAGGAGGAAGTTTAAGCAGTGTAAAAATAAAATATATCAATAAAAAGCTATTCGTTTTTCTTTTTCTTACATTTTTTTTAATATAAGGGAAATTTCTCTGGGAAAGAGAGGAAGACAGGAAGTGATATCAGGGAAGTTTAGGCAAAGTAGAAAAACGACATCAATTAAAAAATTATTAACAGAATAAAAACTCATAAGAAAAAGAACACAAAATCTTTGAAGATAGAAATTGTCTTTGCTTTTGTATTTTTATCCCCAGCATTTAGCATATAGTAAGTGCTTAATAAATGCTTTTTCATTTGTTTTTTCACTCCCTCATCCATAGGGCCACAACAAACTATAGCTGACCCTGCAGCCTATGGGAAATGAGACTTCCTGACTCCACTAAACCCTTAATTTCTAGGTCTACAAAGTTGGGCTTTATACCCTGGCGCCCATTTCTCCTTATAGCCTGTACCATACTTCTTGGATTTCCTGCAGCACTAACAGTCTCTTTTCCCTGCTGAGGATAATAAGAGTATTTCAGCTCCCATGGCTTCCTTCTTCTCACAGGCTCATTTCAGAGGGAATTCCAAGTCCTGAGACATTCTCTAGCTCCCACCAACTTCATTTCCTAAGAAACAACTCTTTCTCCAACCCTCAAGTCAAAGGTCCATCTCCATCTTTAGTGGCCCCAGGTACCTAGAGACCAAAGGAGAAATTCCTTTGGTGGCTATCCAAAGCCCCACACAATCCTACTTCTCTAGCTTTGTATTACCTCCAACCAAACTGGACATCTGCTCCTCTCCCAAATGGGGAATCCTGTTCCGATGAATACCTTTGCCCAGAATATTCCCTACAATCTAAATGTTTTCCCTTCCTCATTTTTTCTAAAGTACACAACAAAAAAATTCAGCAATAACTTTCCAAGCTGCTGTTTGCCTGTCTTTCCTTCTGTTCTTTCTTCAATAACTTCTCTCTGTTCTAAGTCCATCCCCAGGAAAGTTTGGTGGTCCCCTGAAGGACAGCCCATCTGACTATGGATGGCAGGAAAATTTAACTCCCGATTGACTGAGAGACTTCCAGAAGAAGTCAACAAGCGTTTATTATGCATTTACTCTGTGTTAAGCGTTGGAGATACAAAAACCAGCAAAAAGACAGTCTCTGCCCTCAAGGAGCTTATATTCTAATAGAGGAAGACAATATTTAAAATTATTAAAATGATTAAATCATTTAAAGTGATTAAAAATAATCACCTAAACCAATCTGGATGACTTTCCTGATTACTACTTTCCTGCTTGTTTTAATAAATGTTTCATTACTATCTGTGACTATTTTACATAATAAGTATATATGGAAGAAGAAGCCAAATCATCTGAGATTTACCCTCCAGCTTCGGAGTAGAACAACCTTCCCCCAGAGTACCAGGTAAAGTCCCTTCTATTCTGCATCCCCGTGGGGGTAACTAGGTGACCCTGTGGATAGAACACCAGCCTTGGAGTCAGGAATACCTGAGTTCAAATCCAGCCTGAGACACTTGACATTTACTAGCTGTGTGTCCTTGGGCAAGTCACTCAATCCCAACTGCCATGCCTTCCCCCCTCCAAAAAATAAACATAACTTATTCTGCACCCCCCAAATAATCTTATTCTAGACTTCAGTTATGTAGGTGTGCAATGATTAGCCTTAGTTCCAAGACTAATACCCCTCTGAAAATAGGAGAACCAGGGAGTGATCTCTCGGCTACCAGTCCTCATTCTACTATCCACAAAAATGGAACTCTAATACCATCTATAAAGTCCTGTCATGTGAGGGCCACCCAGTTCTATGTTACATGATCTAATATGTTACGATTATCTTTTTTCTCTTTGTTTTAATAAATATTTGTTTACCCTATCCCTCTAGAGCCCTGAATCTTTCTTTACTTATCACATTCAGTCTCACCTCCGCTCCTGATTTGGACATGTCTGTTAGCTATTCCAAGGATAGTGCTAATATGACAATATTCCCTACCCTTTACAGGAACTTGTGAAGTCCTCCTTTGACCAAGGTGGGATGGAGGGAGAAAAGACTGAGACCAAGGTTCTCTTCCCCACTGTCAAAGGATTCTTTCTTGAGGGTTTAGTGAAAAGCTTTTATCATTGTTTCTAGAAACTTATTGATTAATAGCAGTAATGATTGCTAACACTTATATGGGATCTGCTCCGTGCCAGGTGCTGGGCTGAGGGCTTTACAAATAGCATCTTCATAACAACCTTCTAGATAATTACCATTATTATCCCTATTTTACAGTTGAGAAAACTAAGGCAAACAAATTAAGTCACTTGACCAAGGTTATATAGTGTTTGATGGTCAAATTTGAATTGAGTTCTTCCTGACTCCAAGTTCCTGGCTCTATCCATTGCAGCATCTAGCTAATTCCAGTTAACTCCTTGGTTTTATAAAAGTCCCATAATATAAGATTAAATCCCTAGAAAAACCTATAGAGGCATATTGTGCGATGTCATGCCAGTGACTTTCAAATGTTCTAAATTAATTAAGGACTTTTATTACTTAAGCTAAAGCCTATGACTGATTGAACTAGGGTGTTCAAGTCTAGTTTATGCTCAATAAATCAGCAAAATAGGTTCTTACCTATTTTGGTATTTAGGTGTCAGGGTTGACTATCCTAGCATTTACTTTGTTGGGGTAGGGTAATTATCTAGGCTCTGCCCTTAGAGATATGTTGGGTGAGATGAAGGCTGATGCCAAAGTTTTGAGCCTGGGTGACTGGTGAAAATGGTGTGGACCTAAACAGTAACAAGTAAGTTGAGAAGAGGTGAGAGTTTGAAGACAAAGGTCAATGATTTTCTGTTTTAGACATGCAGACTTTGAAATGCCTATGGGACGTCCAGTTCAAGATGCCCAAAAGGAAGTTGGTGACATGTGATCGTAGCTCAGGAAACAGACTTCGTGTTAGATATCCAGATCTGGGAGTTATCTTTACAAAAAGAAAGTAATTGAAGCCATGGTAGCAGAGGAGATTGCCAAATGAGGTAATAAAAGATAGAAAGAATCAGTCATTCTGGCAATAAACATTTTCTAAGGGCCGTCTATGTGCTGGACACACAAAGAAAGGCAAAGCAGAAGTTGCTGCTCTCCAGGAACTCACAGTCTATTAGGATGTAAGTTCCTGGAGGATAGAGCCTGTATTATTTCGTTTTGTTTGCATTTGTATCCCCATTGCTTAATGAACTATATCCTGTTCAATCTAGTCCCACTCTTTATGCCCCAGTGAGCCATAACACACCAATGCCATCTGTGAGGTTTTCTTGGCAAAGATACTGGTTTGTCATTTCCTTCTTCATACAGTAAGCAGTTAATAAATGCTTTATCTTTCTAACTATCTGACGGAACCCCTCGATGTGGTGGACATTTCCCTCTCCCCACACCAAGGTTACATATGGCTTCCAAGAAACAGGTCTTGCTCCATGGTCTTTTCATTCTTAATATTTATAAAGTGCAGATTTATATAAAGTGCAGAAAATTTATATATTTATAAATATATAATATTTATAAAGGACAGAGTTATAGCCTAGCTCTGGGAGAGAAGTCCATAACTAAGGAAAACTGAGCAATGACTTGTATTTCTGGTCCAGTCTAGTGGATACTATAGTACCTGAAATGTAGGCTGCTCTCTTCCTAGGGGAGAAAATGAAGGGATTCCACACTCCTGATGGTTAGATGCAAAGCTTCAGTGGAATAAAATAGGCATCTGAAGCAGAGAAACCTGACCCTTGTCATTACGCTGAAAACTGGAGGAGTGCTACCTAGAGAAGAAGGGGAAGGAAAAGGACAGCTGTGTAATTAGAGCTCAAAAACAGATCTGAGCCTCTTTCTGGAGGAGAGAGCTACCTTCTCTGAGGCAGAAGAAGCTGCTTGTCCTACAAATGATGACCTGGTATTAATGATAGGTAGCCTTTCCATAACATTTTAAGGTTTGCAAAGCTCTTGACAGATATGATCACAACAATCCTGGGAGGTAGGCACTATTTATTATCCCCAGTTTACAGATGAGGAAACTGAGGTTGAGGTTAAGTGACATGTCCAGGGTCCCATAACTACTAATTGCCTGAGGTCACATTTGAACTCAGGTCTTCCAGACTCCAGGCCTGCATTCTAGGTACTGCACCACCTAGCTGCCTAATAGGATCATTGTTGGTTGTCCTCTTTTGGAAGAAGTCTATGATATCAGGAAGGTGATGCTATGATTTGCAAGTGAAGAATAGAATGTGTGTGTGTTCATCCTATGTTGCTGAAGAAGACCATGCCATCAGGAAAATAATGACATGACTTGCACTTGACTTTGTTTTGAGGGAGGGAGGGCTGTGCAGGTCACCAGCCTCACTCCTCCTCCAGAGCCATCTGAATCCAGTGACCAGATATTCATCAGGATGACTGGAGATGACCCAGGATGAGGCAATTGGGGTTAAGTGACTTGCCCAAGGGCACACAGCTAGTGAGTATCTGAGGTGATATTTGAACTCAGGTAGGTCCTCCTGACTGGTGCTGTACCACCTAGCTACCCCTGAGTAATAGGAACCAAGAAACTAAGGGTAGGAGGCAGACAAGTAGCAGTATTTGGTAATTCCATGCTTAGAGAAACTGTGACAAACACTTGTCAACTTGGTAATAACAGAGAATTCGGTTGTCTTCACAGGGTATGTTCCCAGGACATCACAGACAACCTCCCAAGACTTAATGAGAGGCAATGTAGCCAAGTGGAAAGAGAGTCTCCCTTGGAACAAGGAAAATCTGGATTCAAGTGTCCTCCCCCACCCTCCCATCCCTCCAGTACACCGACAGATACCGTAGAACTAGTAGTTTAAGCTCCCTATGCTTGAGACAACTCTCTAATTTTTGAGAAGCAACATAGTGTAGTAATAAGTGTTGGTCAAGAATCAGGATATGGGCTTATATTCTTCTTATATTTACTAACTTTATGAATCCCATGGCTCTAGTTATATTCCCTTCAATCCTAAATCTTGGATTCATCAAAACAGACAACAATTTTCCACTTGTGGTGATTCAAATTAGCATGAATGGAAATGCCAGAATACTCTGGGGTTTTTTTTGGCTTTTTTTTGCAAATGATTTTAAAATCTTGAGGAAGAAACTGAAGATCTTAGGGGCACCTCACAAAGACAGGAGACAAAAATCAGTTTGGGAAATGAACAAGGCAGCTAAGAAGGTTGTGTGTGAGAATGAGATCTGAACTTCCAGACCACAGTCTAAATTACAGTGATGACAGAGAGGGAACACATCTGACAAAGGCTGGTAAGAATGTATTTGTCTGAAACAGGAGGATGATAGTGTTGGAAAAGATGTGGGAGAGTTGGAATACTAATTCATTGTTAGAGGAGCTGATCCAACCATTCTGGAGAGCAATTTGGAACTATGCACAAAGGGCTATAAAAATGTGTATACCTTTTGACCCAGCAATATCGCTTCTAGGACTGTATCCCAAAGAGATCAATGGGAAAAGATCCCACATGTATACAAATATTTATAGCAACTCTCTTTGTGGTGGCAAAGAACTGGAAATCAAGGGGATGCCCATCCATTGGGGAATGACGGAATAAGTTGTGATATATGAATGTAATGGAATACTACTGTGCTCTAAGTAATGATGAACAGGAAGACTTCAGAGAAGCCAAGAAAGATTTATATGAACTGATGCTGAGCGAAAGGAGCAGAACCAGGAGAACATTGTACACAGTAACAGTCACAATGTGTGAGGACTGTTTCTGGAAGACCTAGCCCTTCACAGCAATGCAAGGACCTTAAACATTCCCAAAGGACTCTTGAGGGAAAATGCCATCAACATCCAGACAAAAAACTATGGAACTGGAATGCAGAATGAAGTAAAATATCCTCTCTTGTGTTATGTTTTGTTTAAGATTGTTGTTTTTTTTAATGTTTTCTCCAATTCGCTTTGATTCTTCTCTGCAACATGATTAATGTGAAAATGTGTTTAATAAGAATATATGGGTAGAACCCATATAAAATTGCACGCTCTCTCAGGGAGGGAGGGAGAAGGAGAAAACCTAAGACCTATGGAAGTGATTGTAGAAAACGGAAAAAAAAATTAATTAATTAAAAAAAAGAATGTATTGCAAATCTAATTAAAAGGACTTTATACTAAAAAGAATAGAAAAGGAAAAGCCTGGTCTTGTTCATCTCCCAAGCTGGATATCATAGAGAATAATTACAAATATTGGCTGTCCAGACACTTGAAAAGAGATAAAATCCAGGAAAGGGGATAAAATCTGTGCATATATACACAAAGGCTTGTTGTAGCTGTGGTTCAGTGGTTTTCAGTTTTATCTGACTCTCCTGACCCCATTTGGGGTTTTCTAGGCAGAGATCCTGAAGAGGTTGGTCATTTCTTTCTCCAGCTCATTTGACAGATGGGGAAACTGAGGCAGGCAGGGCGAAGTGACTCGCCCAGGGTAACGGCACAGATGGTAACGGCACTGGCACGCTTAAAGGCGTATATTAATACATTATCTACATATACAGGAATCTAAGGTCCTAATAGACCTCCCACTGGTGGGGTGAGCCCCGCGGCATCCACGTGCCTTCCTCTAGACAGAGGGTAAAAGGATGGGCGGGGCGGGAGGGAGGCACAGTCACGTGAGGGTGTCCTCGAACCGGAAGGGGAGCACGTGACGGGAGTGTTTGGGTGCGAGTCCATGGAGGGAGAAACAGAACTGGTTAAGTCTACGTGGTGTGGGTGGCGGCTTGGGGCCTAGAGTGACCCACTCGTGACGGGGGAGGGGCCTCTGTCTGTCCTTCCTCGGGGTTCTCCCGGGCCTAGCGGCGGGGAGGGGGCAGGAGAGAGCGAGAGCAGGGGGCGGGGCCAATCCAGAAGTCCTCCAGCATCCCAGGCTCCTCTGCGGCCCGGTCCGTGCGGGCGGCTCTCTCACTCACTCCAGCTCCTTCCGGCCACTTCCGGCGCGGTCCGCGAGCCGACATGGCGGCTCCCAGCCGGACCGCCGCTGGCTGGGTGCGGGCGGCCCTTGGCATCTGGCGGTCGAGCAGAGCAAGCGCCGGTGAGGAGCCGCAGGGGGTGAGGGTGAGGCTTCCGAATAGGTCACGCGCAGAGAAAAGCGCCGGCCACTGGGGGGCAGAATCTCGGCTCCCGTGAGCTCCCGGGCCCCGCCCCCTTATTTCCATACCTCCCAGGCCCCGCCCTCACTGTATGGTCCCCGCCCCCTTATTTCCATACCGCCCTCAGTCTGGCCCCCGCCCCCTTGTTTCCATGCCGCCTAGGCCCCGCCTCCACCGTCCGGCCCCGCCCCCTCCGTGCCCTCGCGTCCCCCTGGGCCCCTAGGCTCAGGCCTCTTCTCCCTGCCTGACAGCGGTGGCCAGAGGTTGGTGCGCGGCCCCTCCCGCTGCTCGCTGCTGCCAAGGACGCGGCTCCGCCTTGGACCACTTCCTGGGGGTCTCCAGGCCGGCCGACGATCCTGCCCCGCCGGCGCCTGCCGTGGCCCTCCACCGAGGTAAGCCATCCTGGGCCCCCTGGGGCTCAGGCTTGCGGGTGGACAGGGTGGGTGCTCGTCGCCACCTTACAGAGCGGGGAAACTGAGGCCCGGCCCCCGGGCAGCCGCCTGCCAGTTCCGTGGAGAGGGATGCAGAAATCCTACGTATAAGGCCCGTTGTTTCAATAATAGTGATTATAGGTAGCCAGCGTCTACGTACAGATACCCCTATATTACAGACACTTCGCTGCAACCCCGCAGGCAGGGGCCGGGTGGTCCCCATTTCAGAGGGGGGCAAAGGAACACGGTTTCAGTAGCTTGCCCAGGGTCACCCAGTTAGTGAGTGCCTGAGGCTGGATTTGAACTCAAGTCTTCCTGACTGCAGGTCCAGCGCCAGCCAGCTGTCTGTACTGTTGGTTTCCCTTGTAATTCTCTGTATTTTATTTTATGTCTTTAAAAACTTACTTCTGAGAAGGGAGCCAGTGGGTAATGGAATGTTTCTTCTTCAAATAAGAAAGGCGAAGACTCTGGCATGGGGCTTAGCATCAGATCAGTGTGGTATAAGATAGGGGGTGATGGGGCAAAGCAGGATCCAGAATGCCAGTGGTCATCAGTGTAGCTGGAGGAATCAGGGAAAGTGCCATGGAGTATTTGGCCCCTGGGATCCTGAGGTGAAAAGTGCACATACATTCAGGGGATGAAAGAGAGTAAGAGACAGCCTGTGGAGAGAACCCTGGAAAGTGGGCTACGAAAACAGCTGCATGGGTGCTTGGTGGCCTTGGTTTGGTGAAGTCACTTACGCTCAAAGTCAGAATCTGAACCCAGGTCAGATTTTATCAAGGGCATTGTAGTTAGGATAAGAATCACTCAGACTCATAAAGCAGATGGTCACAGGCTAGAACAGCCCATCCTTATCTTACAGTTGGGGATATTGTCCCAAGGAAGGGGAGCTGACTGGCTCCCTTACACTCAGAGCCGGGTGAGTCATTGGCTGACTAGACTAGGACCTCAGGCTCCTCTTTCTCAGGCCTGCTTTCTGGTTTCATTTCTAGCCTACAGGCAGCTTCTTTTCAAAGAAATATTGTTTTTGCAGTTAGTGGAGAAGGACTGGGTCACTGGGTCATGTGAGCACTCTCTGTTCCTCCTCCCAGACAAACAGGCTCTGCTTCTGGCTTATCCTCCCAACATGCCAGAGAACTCTCGCATCCTTCGGGTTGTCGTCCTGGGAGCCCCAAATGCTGGGAAGTCAACGCTTTCCAACCAGCTGCTAGGCCGAAAGGTATGATGCACCCTCTGTTCTCTGAGGCAACACACCTGTCTCACTGTTTTGCCATCCCAACCAGTTCTGGAAAGGTCTGAGCCCTGACTCTCAGCTTTGATCCTGCCAGGTTTTCCCGGTCTCCAAAAAGGTACATACCACTCGATGCCAAGCACTAGGTGTCATCACAGAGGACGAGGCCCAGGTGGTGAGTGTCTATAAGGTGTGGATGGAGTGAGGTGTGATTGTGGTGATGCTTATTGTGGAGGGAGTAAAGCTAAAACCCCTAGCTCAGCACACCCTGTGACCTAGTCCTTGCTTACGGTCCAGCCATCATTGGCCATGTCTTCTACAAGGGCCTCATGTCTCTGCCCTCTCTGCACTTGCCCTATTGCTTCATTTCAACCTAGGAGAAATTCTTTGTCTTGCTCCCTCCTTATAAAGTCTCATCTTGAACCCTCTTCCTTCAGTCCCTCAGTAAAATTAAAGTGAGGAGGCAGTGATATCTGGATAAAGAGGGCATCATTCAAGAACTCAGTTCATCAGACATGTATTAAGTGCAGATGACATGCCAGGCAGCATGCTAGGCACAGAGGCACAAAGATAAGCATGAAAACTAGATCCTGCTCTCAGGGAGCGTTGTCCTGGAAGATCCATGTGTCCAGACCAGTGATACAAGTGAATCAGAGGTCAGAGAAAGCACTGGCAATCGGAGGTTTGGGTGGTTCCACAAAGGCTTTGGGTAGGAAGCAAATGTTGCCAGAGCTGAGCTTTGGAAAAAAGTGAAGTACATAAAAGGTGCAGCAGGTGAGAAGAGAGAGCACCCTGCCCCTGGATCATGGCTTAGGAGGGGAGGCAGTGAATAGACAGCCTGGTTTGGGGAACAGCAGTTTGGTTAGCTTGGGTACAGAGTAGCTGGTGTGAAGGGGAACAGTGTAAATGTGTCTGGAAAGGGAGCTTGGCACCAGATAGCAGAGGGCACTGAATGCCAAGCTGAGCAGGGGATCATGTGAGCATTCTGTGCTTTATGGAGAAAATCCAGCTTCTCTGGGGATGTTGGAATAGAAAGGGAAAAAGGGATGTGGTGGTAGAAGGGTGAGACTTGGCTGCTGATTAAAGATTGAGGCTAAATAAGAGAGAGGAAGATTCTGAGGGTGAAAATATGCTGTGCCCTCAGTGGATGAGGGTAGTTCGGAGGAGGGAGGGCTGGGAAGACATCGATGCCATTTAGGACATGGTGAATTTGAGAGGTCCCCATGCTGTGAGAATGAAGGTCAGGCGCAGTGAGGGCTAGACTTGCACATTGGGGTCATCTTCATAGAGGTGATCATTGAACCAAAGGGAATTGATGATATTACCTGAGGAAAGCATATGGAGAGAAAAAAGAAGCCGACCCCAGAGAGAGGAGATCCCATGGGTAGGAGCAGGACCCGGAGGGTAGCCTGTCTAAGGAGCAGTCAGGTAGGTAGGAAGAGAACCAGGGTCAAAGCTCAGGGACAGAAGAGGTAGTTGTGTCCAAAACAGAAAAGAGGTCAAGGAGAAGGTGCCTGAGAAAAGGGCCAGAGTGTGGGGACAGCAAGGTGAAGAGAATGGTAGAGACCTGGGCATGTCTGATAGGAGACTAATGGTGAGTGAGGAGACTGGTGGAAGGGAAGGAAGGAAGGAAACAGGCATTTATGTGCCCATCAGTGTACAAATAATATCTCATTTGAGCCTCACAACAACCTCAAGAGGGAGGTGCTGTTATTATCCCCATTTTACAAGTGAAGAAACTGAGTCAGGCAGAGGTTAAGTGACTTGCCCAGGGTCACACAACTAGTGAGTATTTTGAAGCTAGATTTGGACTTGGGTCTTTCCTGATTCCAAGCCCAGCAAGTCTGTGCACTTTGGCCCCACCTAGGAGACAAGAGGGGATGGATCTGGAGCACTAGTAGAAGGAGCAGTTTTGGCAAAGAGAAAGAATGCTGAGGGAGGGGAGGTAATTTAGAGGGCTTCAGAAATGTGCAGTAAGGAATGGATGGACTGGGGTTTTGGTCCTTGAGGTAGGAGGACAAAGCTTTCTGCTGAGAGAAGGAAGGGTAGGCTGTGATGTCAGGAACTGGGGAGGTCTCTGAGGGGGTGGTCAGGTGGTTTCAGAAAAAGGGATGGAGGAGGATGGTGTTTGGGTGCCATCCCAGGATGTGACTCCCTCGGTGGATTTGAGAGCAGTCTGCCTCCAGGTCGGACTTAACCCACACTAACCTATCATTCCCTTCTTCTAAGACTGCATCTTTCTTACAGGTTCTCCTGGACACTCCTGGTCTTATCAGCCCTGCTAAGCGGAAGAGGTAATGACTGACACCTGGCTGCTCTGATGGGGAACAGTCCTAAAATCAGTTAGCATTTCTAGAGCATTTTAAGCTTTTCCCATCTCTTTATGTGTGCCCGCTAGCTCATTTGAGCTTCCCAATAACCCTGTGAGGTAGGTGCTGTGATTTCTCCTGTTTTAAAGATGGGTAAACTGAGGCACAGGAAGACTTTAGTGACTTACCACAGGTTACATAGTAAGTGTCTGAGACTCAGTCTTCATGTCTCCAAGTCAGTCTCTGTATCCTCTCTGCTGCTTTGCTGCCCGAAGGAACCGGAAGCTTCCTATCTCCCTCCATTTTCACCCAGGACCACTTTGGGTACTGGGCTGAATTCTTTCAATGTCTTATATATCTGTCCTTTAGGCATAACCTTGAGCTGTCCCTGCTGAAGGATCCCTGGAAAAGCATGGAGGATGCAGATCTGGGTAAGGCCCCTCCTGTCCTCAGGAGGAATTCTCTATTTGCTGAATTCCTAAGGGGTCATAACTAAATGCTCCTGAGAATGGGGAGCATTGGAACAGGAGTGCTGCATATTCAGTGATCTGTCAGCTTTCGGTGTGCAGAGTTGGGAGATACTGACAGAATCAGGGGCATAGGATTCACTGTTTTTCCTCCCAGTTGTGGTTCTAGTAGATGTCTCCGACAAATGGACCCGGGGCCAGCTTAACCAGCAGGTTCTCAAGTGCTTGTCTCAATTCCCCCAAGTCCCCAGCATCCTGGTTATGAATAAGGTAAGCCAAATGCTGAAAAAGCATCACCAGTCCTGCCGCTTTCTCTGGGCCTTGAGGGTGAACTGACTGACTCCCTGCCTTCTGCCCCAGGTGGACTGCTTGAAACACAAGTCTGTCCTTTTGGAGTTGACAGCAGCCCTCACAGAAGGTGTAGTCGGTGGCAAAGAGTTGCAAATAAAGAAGACATTCCCAGTTTCTAAGTCCCAGAAAGCCCCAGCAGAGTCAGACCCAGAGGCCTCAAAAGGTCTCAGGGAGAGGGTAGGCTGGCCCCATTTCCAGGAGATCTTCATGCTGTCTGCCCTGAGTCAGGAAGATGTGGAGACCCTGAAGGTCAGTCTTCCCCTGCTCCCCACCCCTAGGTAGTACCATCTTTTCAGAAACCTAGATCCATTATCCTGAAGTTGTCTGCCTTGGGCACAGCTTTTGAGTAGGAAATGAAGTTCCCGACTGCCTTGGGAGCAGGGGGGCCATGGAAGGGGAGGTCCTGAGGCCAGCCATGTTTTTTGTGGTGCCCACAGCAATATCTCCTGGCACAGGCCCAACCAGGGCCCTGGGAGTTCCACAGTGAAGTGCTCACTAGCCAGACACCTCAGGAGATCTGTGCCAACATCATTCGGGAAAAGCTGTTGGAGCACCTGCCCCAGGAGGTTCCTTACAGTGTGCATCAGGTATAGACCTTGGCTGCAGGGAAGGGGGGAGGTGGTGGGGAGGTCCTGCAGGCTGACAGTTTAGGCAGAACCACCCGAAGTGTCTCTTCTTCGCAGGAGACGAAACTGTGGGAAGAGGGTGCCAATGGGGAGCTTGTGATACTGCAGGACTTGCTCGTGTCTAAGGAGTCCCACTTGGTGAGTGTCAGGGGAGGGGGGCATGGGGAGTTGGGGCAAAGACTGGATAGAATTTTCCCCTGTCCCTCAAAGTGACCCTGAAAGCTGGAGCCTCTCTCCCATTTACCTTTGTCTTCCTTTTTCCTCCCACCCCTAACAAACATATCCAACCCCTGTTCTTTGTTCTGCCTCCAGAGGTTATTGATTGGTCAGAGTGGGCAGCTCATCAGCCATTTGGCACAGGAAGCCACTGAGGACCTCAGAAATGTATTCCTTTGTGATGTGCGGCTCCGCCTCTCAGTTAAACTCCGAAGGTGACCATCCCCACCCCAAGTCCCCTAGGGGCTAGCTAGGCCCGTGGACCTGGTGGTTTATCATTGGGTGCAGTGGTGCCTGTGCCCAGCCCTGAGAGGAGAAGTCAAACAAATACTGGATGGCCCTTCTACCAGGCAAGTGAAGCAGTATCTGCTTTGCCTCTGCCTGGAGCAGCTGAGGGACGCACCCTTGGAGTCACAGGAGCTTCTCTCACTGGGACTGAGGGCCACAGGCAACTCCTGTGCTTTTTCCAGAGCAGGGGCTCGCTTCTCCCTTCATCCCAAGCCCCTGCGCCTTGTTTAGGTGCCCCCCCCCCCCATACCCAACAGATGCCCTGTGTACAGCCCCAACCAGGCCCTTGAAACTCTGGAGATGAGTTATGTCCACCCATGCTCATCACACATCATCCTCACTCTGGATCCCCTTCTCTGGTTTGTTGGTGGTAATAAAATGACATTAAGAGAGAGTTTGGGTTCTCACTTTTATTTCTCCAAAATGGCGATAGAGATGAAATTCTCCCCTCCCTATTCCGTCCTACTCCTGTGCCCCTCATTGTCCAGCTCCAGGGGCCTCTGTTCTCTGCTTGTGGGCACGGTCACTGAGCACAGCAAGAGAACCGTTACCATTACTAAACACAGTAATGGTAACGGTTTCCTCCCCACACTCCATGTGTGCCATCTTCGGCCTGGCCCAGTCGGTCTCGAAGCTCTCTGGCTTTCCCGCTGCTCCTGGGTTACAGAGCTGAGGGTGGCCCATACCAGTACATCATCTATACTGTAGTGTCTCATTGCAAACTTACAGTATACGATGATATCCTGGCCAGGGCACCATGTGGGCATGGCCATGCCCTCTACTCCAGGAGCCACCTAGAGAAGCAGTACAGAAAGGAACCCGGTGAGGAGAAGGGCAAGCAAGGGGAGGGGCAAGGCCTCTTTCCCCCACAAACCTCCCTTTGATCCCATCCCCACCCCAGAGAGGCCAACAGTATCTGATCTGTGTTCATTGGTTAGTAGGATAGAATTCAGGATGGAGGACTGGAGGCCATGGGGAGGAGTCCAGGCTTAGGGTCCTGGGTCCTACAGTGGGAGAGAGCCTGTGGTCTCAAGACCACATGCCCTCTAGACCCTCAAGTGCAGCCTTTTAACTGAATCCAACAAATACTCTGTGAAGTTTGGATTTAGTCAAAAAGCTGTACTTGAGGATCAAGAGGGCAATGTAGCCTGGAGGCCACAAGTTCCCCACCCCTGTGACTAGGACCAAGGAGGGGAAGACGGATAGCTTGGCGTTGGGGATCTGGAGCCAGAACAGACAAAGGAGCTCAAGAAACTTCCAAAGAGAGAAAGGAGTCAGGGCAGGATAAAAGGAGAAGATGCACTGCGCCTCTCAGTCACTTACCTGGCACCAAGAGCCACTGAGCAGCCTCCTGTGAGGGGATGGGCATCCACCTATCTCCACCTGGCCACTTCCTCTCCTTACAGTCTCCTTATAACGCCGTTGGCCCCTCCCCTTGGGTGGGGTCCTTTTCCTGAGGAGGGTGGGGAGAACCAGCTTGGCTGTGCTCCACTGCTTAACCCTTTCCGTGCTCACCCCTTTCTAGAGGGGATTCTTGGTTGAATTGGGACTGAGGAAATGCCCAGTTTGGTCTGGAGGTTGCCTTTTGGCCTCCACCTCCCATTTTCACCCCTCAGGCAGGATCCCTTGCACAGCTCAGAGTTGCCCTTCAGGAGCAGCCTCTGTTTATGGTCCCAGAGCCCCTCTTCTGTGTGGCAGAGGGCTCAGTGTGGAGAGAAGAGAACTTGACTTCATTTCCCTCCACTGACATTCCTTAGCCCATGAGCACAAGTGGTCACCTTCTCAACCTCAGTTTTCTCCTCTTTAAAGAGGCAGTTCAGTTCAATTCAACCAATTTGACATGTTGCATGTACATAACCATGTGCTAGGGGCTGCTAGATGACTTAAGGGATAGTGTTGGACCTGGAGTCAGGAAAACCAGAGTTCAAATCCAGCCTCAGATACTAGCTGTGTGACCCTGGGCAAGTCACTTAATCCTGATTGCCTCAAAAAAAAATAAAGTGGAAGGTTGTTGATCAGAGCAGTGACATAATGAGACTTATACTCTGCGACTCTCAATTTGGGGTCTGAGTTGAACATTGATTGGAGAGACTAGGCAGAGAAATCAGTTAGGGGCTATTGAAACAGGTTAGGACTGAAGTGGTCTGTCCTGGGCTACTAGCCATCCAGAGAGGTGTGAGTAGAGGAAAGCCTGAGGGCCCGTTGGATGTGAGGGACAGTGATGGAGAGGGAAAAAGGGTGGGGACTGGCCTGGAGGTGGGGAAGTTTGCTGCTGGCCTTGAAGAAATAGGGGAGCTGGGAGGTGATGCCTGCAGACCCTACCTCCTTATCTACCTTGACCAGCTCAGAGGCTCAGGTGAGATGATGTATGCAAGTAAAGAGATCTGCCAACTTTAAAATACTGCATTATCTTTTTGGTCCTTTGACTCTTCCTCATTTCTGTGGTCTTTACTGCTTGAGAATCACCTGATCACCGTCCTGTCTCCTTCGGCAGCCAGCGCACAGTGATGCTGGGCACCCCTTTTCCCCATCTCGTGGGTCCAGTGGGGGTTGTGCCTAAGGGTTTCCAAAGGCAGCCATGCTCCTTGGCTGCCTGGGGGAGGGCCCCTCTGGAGGTATTGTAACAGAGGACACCATATCTCTGTGATCTCTTCTAGAAGAGGCCTGTCTTCCTACAGTGGGTGCTAGATCATCTGGATTGGCCAGGGCTCTCTAGAGCAACTAACTGCCTTGGAGTAGAGAGCACAGGATTATAGACTCAGGTCTGGAAGGGACCCACTCCTCCCCTGTTCTATAACCTGGGGTTCAGAGGTGAAATGGAATCTATCATCCTTGGTCTCTGGGTGCTCAGCCCATGGAGGACTCATCAAATACCTCTCCCTTCACTGCTATTCCGACCTGGGTGAGAGATCTAGGCACCAAGTTCCTCAAACAGACTTCCATGTTGTTCACAAGTGATCAGCACATAGGAGCTTAGTACGGGTTTATTGACTGATCGATTGATTCGTTCCCTCTTTGGTTCTTGTTTCTTAGTGGGTAGTAGCCTACTTCAGCTCCTTGCTTGGGTACAAGTGCCTTTAGCTTCTGGTTGACACTAAAACCTAAACCTCAACCTGCTGTCTACCTAGGCTGTTGCCCAGTCCCTGAGGTCTTCTAAAGCCTAGAACACAACTAAAATCTAGAACCAAATTGGGAACTGGACAGGACAAGAGTATGGAGAAGGGTGAGGCTATGTATGCCTACACCCAAGATAGTTCAGAGAGGTCCTGGATTAGGATGCTGGAGGTCTCCTGGGGTGGGGCCGACTGGCCAGGCAGGGACCCTGATAAACAACCAATCTGCTATCAGGGAGGGGGTCAAGAACCCTCTTCTTATCATGAGTCTGCTTGATCCAGATGGTCAACGTCCCCCACCCAGGGCTGATTCCTGCCAAGGTAATTCACTATGCCTCCCTCCAGGCAGAAAGGTGCTTCTCCATCCCACTGGAACAGAAATGGAAAGCAAGGGTGAAAGTGGGCGAGTCTTACATTCTGAAAAAAAAGCCCAAGGGTCAGAACCCTGCTTTCCTTGGGAGCACCTGGGTCTGTGTCCGTCCACTGCAGAGCAAAGCATTCTATCTTTTCCTCAAAGGAACAGGTTCACGGCTTTGTGGACAGTAGGATTCCTCTTTGATCCTCTGAAATTGTGGTCGGTCACTGCATTGATCTCAAGTCTCTCCAAGTATACTTTTTCCCCTGGTTCTGCTCCCCCTCCTTCCTCCAAGACTGTTCAGTTAATCGTCTCTTATGGACTACTCATATTCCATTACGTTCACACACACACACCAGTTTGGTTTGCCGGGAGCACCCCATTCAGTTTGGGGCGCCTACAAAGAGAGCTGCTACCAATATAACTCTGTGCATTCTATCAGCTCCCTCCCAATGGCAGAGGTAGGGAATCGTGTGGTCAAAATGCTGCATACACTTTCAGATGTGCCTTATGTGTTGACTCAGTTTCTTAATCTACTTTTTCTCTTTCTCTTAAAAATATCTTCATTACAAAGAATGTGGGGTAGGGAAGGATCTATTCAGAAATTGAAGTAAATTAAGATATCCATGAATAAAACTTGCAAAACTGTCAAGTACCGTGTAAGTGGGAGCTGCGAAAGTCAAATCCTGTATGTGTAAGAACACCCAACCCGCCCCCAACCACAGAATAATAACAAGGACCTTGGAAATCATCCAATCCAGGGGTTCTTAACCTGGGATCCATGAACTTGACTGAGAAAAAAATTACCTCTCACTGAAAGGGAACATTTCCTCCAATTATTCACAAATATGATCCTAAGGTGGGGTCCACAGGCTTCTGCAGACTGCTGCCAAAGGGGTCCAGGACACAAAAGTTGTCCTCTAATTTAATCCATTCACATAATAGTAGGTGCTTAAAAAGGCTTGTTGACTAATAGATGAGGTCCATTAGGGGAGGTGATTTGCCCAAGATCATGCCACCAGTAAGTGACCAAACCAACCAGCACTTGAATTCAGGTCATTTCCAAAGCTGCAGCTAGGTACTGAGCTTTGGTCCTGGAGTTCCAATCCAACCTCAGACACTTACTGGCTGTGTGGCCCTGGGCAAGTCACTTAACCCTGTTTGCCTCAGTTTCCTCATCTGTAAAACTGAACTGGAGAAGGAAATGGCAAATTGCTCCAGTAGCTTTGGCAAGAAAATTCCAAATGGGATAAGGACTGAACAAAAAAACAACTCCCAATTCCAATACACACACACTCACTGATACCAGCTATCATTTATGGAGCAGCTACTGCGTGCAGAGAGCCTTGTGCTAGGCAAGGGAGGAGATCCCAGATGAGGGGAGGGGAACCTTCTGCCCCTCACTGGATCCAAAACTGGATCCAAATGTCACAGAATAAATCCTCCTAATAAAACTTAGTCAAAAGGTTGCACCCAAGGACCTACAGGGCCACTTGTGGCCTCAGTCCTCATGTTTCCCACCCCTATCCCAGAGTTTAGACAATGAGGGATCAAGAGCTTACTAACAGGGGAAGATCCCATGTATACTACAGCTATCACAGGCCATATTACACATGAAACGTGTAACAAAGGGCTGTCACATACGATAAAAATTAGAAAACAAAGGGTTATGTGAAATTGGAAGGAGAAGGTCATTATCAAGGAAGGCTTCATGGAGGAGGGGGCATTTGAGCTGGGCTTTAAAGAATGGGTAAGCATGTAGTAAGAGGAAAGGAAGGCATTCCAGGCATAGGGTACAGCTTAAGCAAAGGTGCAGTATGGGAGATTGGGGCACTCCACTCCCCCCATTCTCCTTTAGAATTTAAGTTCCTTGAGGGCAGCAGGGACTACTTTGTTTTCTCTGAGTGTCTAGTGGGATGCCCTCTGCACATTTCCACTCCTGACACCTTTCCTAGGTGGATTCTGGGTGACTCAAGTCCAAATCTGACCTCCAACACTTCCCAACTATGTGACTTTGGGCAATTCCTTTAACTTCTGTTTGCCTCAGTTTCCTCAACTGGAAAATGGGGATAATAAGAACACCTTCCAGGGTTGTTGTAAGGATCAGATGAGATATTTGTAAAGTGCTTAGCATGGTTCTTGGCACATAGTGAGCACTAGATAAATATTAGTTATTATTTTTATTAGCTAGATAGGCTAGAAGAGAAAAAGGAAAGGCTTTTTTTAGGATTAGTTCAGGGCATAGTCAGATACAAAGACACACAGACACAGACACAGATACAGACACACACACACACACACACACGAAACTTCTTGTACATGCAGAGATATAAAGGGATAAATGTGTGGAAGGAGGGATAAATATTGTTGAAGTAAATTTAGAATCGGCCCAGAGTTGGCCCCCTGGTTGGTCAGCTCCCTGACTCTGGGACTTACAGAGACCAATTCTTCTAGTACAAGTAGCTTCCCAATTCTGGACCCTCAAGCTATTTGGAAATGAGGTTCCAGCCTCTATATTCAGTCATGGCCCAAAAAGAGCCTGGTGTCTAACTCCAGGGAAAATTCCTAGGGTGTGTGACTGCAAAGCATGGAGGGGGAGAAGCCCAGGGGACCTGCAAACTCTCCCCCAAATTCACATGCTTTCAGGGTGGGCCAGCCCTCCTCCAGCTGTTTTTGAGGAGATAAGGGACCGGGGTTATCTGGCTAGACAGGGCACCCTCCCACCCCTGCCAGCCCAGCCCAACAAAGAAGTCACCCAGGAGAGTTAACCCCTGCTCTGCCCTGGCCCTCCAATTCTGAATTGGGTGGGATTTCAGTTCCCAAGGCCCATTCCTCCCATTACCCTGGGAAGGCCCTGACCAACTCCATTTAGGCCTTCCTCAGGGTGATGGGGACTGAACCTAGACTGTTTTTTGTTCCTTTCCTCTAAAGACAAGTAAAGCAACGGTGAGGGGAAGGAAAGGTCTCTGCTGATGCCTTCCCACCAATATTCCAAGGAGCCAGAGCAGAAACTTCTCTTTTCTCCAAGAGAGCTGCTTTTCGGTTCCCTCTTCTTGTCTGGGAGATCTTGATCTCAGGACAGGAAACCTGCAAGACTGTCTCCTGATCCCAAAGTTAAATTACAGTAAAGACTGAACAGTCCAGCAGTGCTCATTTTCCCCCAATTCCATTTCCTCCTGCAGGGTCCCTTCCAAACTTTGCTTAGTCCCTCTCCCTGGCCCAGGGTCTCATCATTCCTTATCTTTTTCCCCATTTAAAAATTTCTGAACTTAGCCAACACTGCCCAAATGGGCCCTTCCATACACAGGGCAGCACAGAAAACCAAGGTTGTACATGACCCTGTGAGTCTCATCATTAACCACCTTGTCTGTGGTTCCTTCTGACCTGTCTTTTGTCCTCTAGGTGCTTCAGAACATGTATCAGTGATCCTCTTTTTCTTTTTTTTCTCATTCTTCTTCAGTATATTAATCAATAAGCTTACTGTGTTCCAGACACCAAGTACAAAAGTAGACTGTGTCCACTAAGAGCTGATTTCCTACTGTCCTTCCTTTACTCCTCTCCTGTGCCTTTGGTCTCTGAACCCCTGGTCCGGGCCCTAACCCCTTTCTTTTCTTTCTAAATACCTTGTGAACGATCATGTCACTCTGATTCAAACTCTTCTTCTTTTGAAGTCTTTTTTGGTACTACTTTTTATATCTGTTACTTCCCAGTGACCTTCCCCCAAACCCCTAATAGAACCCTGCTTGTGACCCCATGGACCATAGCAGTCTGGGTTCTTCTGTCCCCCACAGTCTCCTGAAGTCTGTCCAAGAGACAAGAAGGATGAATCCATACTTGACCACCCCTGAAAACATACGACTTACTTCACATCTACAGTTTAACACTTCTCTATCATGGATGAAATGGGCTGGGGGAAGCCAGATATTAAACATTTATTAAGCACCTACAATATGCCAGGCACTCTGCTAACACAGTTCAAGTCAAGTGTAATGGAATCTTTGTTTTTTCCTTAATAATCTTTGGTGTTTTATTTTATATATTTACAATCATTATTCTGAGAAGGGGCCCATAGGCTTTACCAGATAGCTAAAGGGATCCATGACACAAAACAAGTTAAAAACTCATAATACAGTTCAACATATGCCCAACAAGAATTCCCTGTAATGCTTTCTACAAGTGGTCATCCAGTCTTTGCTTGGGGAACCTGCCAGAGTCTTTGTGTTTGGGATTTTCCATCAGTTCCCTGATGTCACAATTTGTCCTGGCATTGATTTGCCATGCTGGGAACAGTATGTTAACTTTCTGATTGAGTTCTGAAGACTTCTAGAAAATAATTATTTTTATTTTTTAAAAGTGTATTTTATTAATTACAGTTACATGGTCCGCCTGATCAGCTAGAGCACTGAACTTGGGGTCAGGAGGATTTGAATTCAAAACTGACTTCAGACATTGAGTGGCTATGGGGGCCTCAGTCAACTTGTTTTGTCATCTGTAAGATGCCTGCCTCCAAGGGTTGTCATGAGGATCAGGTGAGATAAATTCGTAAAATGTCCTGCAAACCTTGAAAGGTTTCAATAATGCAAACTGCTATCACTAATCTGTATGATTATGGCAAATGAATGGGAAGATTTTCACGGATAATTATCTATAGCACACCATATCCTTACAGGGATCATCTCATAATAAATGGAATTATAGTGGATAAAAAAAGTGTTTTGTTAATGTGTGCTCTCTACCCCTTCTCCCTCTCTCCCTTCCTCCCCCTTCTTTCTTTTTCTTTTATTTCTCCCTTTTCTCTTCCATCTGTCTCTCTCCCTCTTTTCCCCTTTTCTTCTATTTCTATTCTGTTTCTCTATTTCTCTTTCCCTTTTCTCTCTCTTTCCCTCTCTTTTTCTTTTCCTTTTCTTTCTCCCCCCTTTCTCTCCTGTCTCTCCCTCTTTCTTCCCTCTCTCTCCCTGCCCCTTCTTTCTTCTCTCTCTCTCTCTTTTATATTAATCAATCTCTCAGTCAACAAATATTTATCAAGTCCTACTATGTGCTGGACACTATGCTAGGCTCTGAGAATATAAGTAGAAAGAATAAAACTGTCCTCACTCACAAATCAGTCAAGTATTTATTCACTGGATACAGAAAAGGGCAACAATGTGGCAAGCAACAGTCTAAGCCCTTCAAGAGCAGTCAAGACAAAGGGAAAAGAACCCTACAGATGAGTGTAGATAGAAAGTAACCTGGGAGGTGAGGCTTCCTCTGTGGGGCTGAGGGAGGAGGGGACTGGGAAACTCCTCCAGGAAAAAACAGCGTTTGAGCTGAGTCTTGAAACAAGCCAGAGAAGGCAGAATTGATGAGCTTACCATCTGATGAGGGAGACAAGCATATAAGTAAATATGTCCTGTGTAAAAATAAAGTGACTATATACAAGTATAAACAAAGTATTAAAATACAAGGTAGTCTGGGAAAGAGGTCACTAGCCTGGGGCATTAGGAAAGTTTTCATGTTGAATATGGTGGGGAAGCTGGGTCTTAAGGGGAAGAGATGGTTCTCTCAGGCAGAGAAGGAGGGAGTGCATGTCAGGCAGGAGGGATGACCAGGGCAAAGCTAGGAATATGGGAGATGGAATGTGGTGGGTGTGTAAAGCTGGAAAAGGAACCAAGTGGTGTGTAGGACTTTAAAAGCTAAACAGAGGAGGTTGTATTTTATTCTAGGGGTAATAGGGAGCGCCAGGAGTTGACTGAGGAGGGGAGTCACAACTGAGACCTACGCTGGAGAAAAATTACTTTAGCACTAGTGAATGGTCTAAGACTTGAGTCAGGGAGCCCAGTTGGAAGGCTGTTGAAATAATCTATGTGAGGGCTAAGTGATGAGGGCCTGAACTAAAGTGATAGCTGTGTAAGTAGAGAGCAGGGATGGCACTGAGGAGAAATTGATTAGATTTGGCAACTGATTGGATAAACAGGGTCAGTTGAGTGAGGTTTTGGTGTAATTTCAGATTTTTTTCCAGAATAAATGGCTCCACCAGTTCCCAGCTCTACTGGCTTGGTTTGTCTGTATTTCCTCAACACTGGTCATTTTCGTCTTTTGCCATTTTTGCCAGTCTGATGGGTATGAGGCATGAAGCTTGCATTTCTCTTACTATTAGTGACTGGGAGTACTTTTTTTCCCTTTGGTGGTTGATAACTTGAATTTCTTCTTTTGAAAACGGCCCATTCTTATCTTTGAAAATTAACTGGCTTATCTATTGAAACTCAGAACCCTTTGGTGGCTCCCAAATGAGGTTAAGTTAGCTCAATCTTGTTGCGCTCCCACCCAATCTGCAAAGATAGGCATGTTTCTGTTTTTGTTTGGCTTCTACGGTTAAATTATTTTTACTTTGAAAACAAAACAGGGGAGGCTTAGAGCTGGTTCACTTGACCCTTTCCTTTTTGCTTCTCAATTCACAATGCTTCCATTTCTCAATGGCCAAAATCCTCTTAGATCTGCTTTTGGACTCAACACATTGCAGCCTTAATATAATCTTTTGTTGTCTTGGTTTTTTTTGGGGGGTGGGGTGAGAGGTGAGGAGAGGAGGGACAACATTTGACCAACATCCCTTTCTAATTGGTTGTAGAGACTTTTCTCCTGATCATACTGGGAGTCTTTGCCTTTCTGGTCCTGTGTCACATTATGAGGTTGGTGCCTGCCATTCATGTCCTTTGTGAATCAAGTTCCATAGGTTTTGGGGATGTTCACCATCTTGGTGGCCTAGAGCAGCAGATGAAGATAGTCAAGGGTAAGTGTGAAGAGCCAAGAAAGTTACTGGGGATGCAAATGCAAAACCAAAGCAAAACAGTCCCTATGCTCAAAGAGTTTAAATTCTATTGTTTCTTTCCCTTCCAGGTCCCATCCCTGGCTCTTCTCCCTTGCCGTTGTCCTTTGCATCTTCAGCTTCTGATCCCAATCCCTCTCTTCTCTTTCCAAATATCCTGTAAAGAGTCATAGCATTGGAGTCAAGAGAGAAGTGACTGAGGCTCCAATTCTACCTCTAACTCTTAGGACCTGAATGACCATGGACAATATTCTATTCCACCATTTCCCACACTGATGTGTAGTCCTTTCTCTTCTTGGAGGCAGTGAGGTGCTGGATTTGGAGTCAGAAGACCTGGGTTCCAACAGTTCTTAGTGATGTGACCTCAAGCAGGTCAGTTCGTCCCACTGAACCTCACTTTCCTCATTTGTAAAACCGGGATAATTAAACTTGCTCTGCTTACTTTACAAAGCTGTCACATGGAAAGTATTCTATGATCCATAAAGGGTTCCATAAATAAGCCTGAGGAATTCACAGAATTCATGGACTTTGGAGGCCATCTGGTCCAATCCGTGCAAAGATCCACTCTAAAATAACTTTAACAAATCATGTTATGTCCAAATCATGGTCATGTCCTCCTTGTCCCCAGTAGACCTTTTGATGATGGGAAACTCACTGTCCCTCAAGGCAACCAATTCCACTTTTGAGCAGCTCTCATTTTTATAACATTTTTCCTTATATGGAACTTCTTCAAGCTCTATCATCATTCACTCTTTTTTCACTATAAGTCTTTTTGCCTGGATAGGCATCCCCAGGCAGCACCATCCATTGGTTGTCTCATGGCAGTGTTTAGGACCCTCACTCTTTCAAGCACCCTTCTCTGGATACAATTTCCAAAAGCATGGCACTCAGAATTGAACACAATAATACAGATGTGACACAACAACAGAAAATAATACGGGTGATGTATTGACCCACCCATTTTGGGCACTACATGTGTTTGTTTCTATATCCTAGAATAGTTATGGTTAGTATTTTGAATTTTCACTGTTAACTTATAAAAAAAGTATTTTATTGGCACCTTTTTTTACATCATTTTAATTTCATAAAATATTTCACCTTTCCTCCCTTCCCCAGTAAACCATCCCTTGTAACAATGAGAAACAATGAGACAAAAAACTCAACACATGAACTGAGTCTGACAGTGAGTGTAGTGTGCAACACCCAGCGTCATCTCTTACTTGGCAGAGAAGGAAGGCTAGTTCATTCTTTAATCTCTTCTCTAGGCCCATTGTCATTATAATTACACAGCAGCGTTGGGTTTTTAAAAAAATTCTATTTATTGTCCTGCTTTTGACTGTAGTTTTCCTGGTCTCTGTTTCCGGTTCATATTTCTCATAGCAATATTCTACACATGACATATCCACATACTATAGTTTAGCCAGTTCCCAGTGCATACATTTTTTTCTCCTCTCCAACAGTTGCTATAATAAAAAAATCTGTAACTATTTTGGTGGAAAAAATGATGTCTTTGACCTCTTAGGAGCATACACCTAGCAGAGGAATTTTTAGGTTGAAAGACTTAGACATTGTTAATCACACTAAAAAAAACCAACTAATGCTGAATTGCCTTCCAGAATGGTTTGACCAATTCATGGTTCCAGTTAGCATGCCCGCCTGCCCACAGCCCCTTCAAAATGGACTATTTCCAAATGGTGAGATCCTGGCCAATTGGCCATGAGCAGAAACCCTTTGCATTTTAAATTATTAATGATCTGGAACATTTTCTATGGCTAAGAGTTTGTAATTCTTTTGAAAACTAGTCAGCCACATTCTTTGACTACTTCTCCCTTGTGGAATGGCTCTTTGGTGTTATTTTAGCTCCCTACAGATCTCATCTGTGACATTTAATTATTTTTATTTATTGTCAGCTTCCCTTTTATCCTAACTGCAGATGATTTATAGAAGACTTTGTATACAGCCAATATCATTTCTTTTGTGACTGCATCTCTCCTATTTAAGAACCCTCTCCTTTCACCATAGCTATAATTTCCTAATCCTGTTTTAATGCTTATCATTGACTAAGTTTGCAGTCTACCAACATTTCATTTTTCGTAGAGCAGCTATTATGCCATGATGCCTACAGACTATTCCTCTTAGTGCTTTCCTCCCCCATACTGAATTTCAAGGCAGTCAGGCATTGCCCTGGGCACCCTGACCTCTCATCAGGAGTCACTGACATCTTTATTTTAATGCTCTTGCCCCCTGGTGGACATAGCAGGAAACAGCAGCAGAAGCTTTATCAGACCCAGCCCTTTTTCCATCCTTCCTTGCCAAAAAGACAACACAGCGCAGCCAGGTGAGTGCAAGGAGTCTTTATTATACCAGGGGGCAGGAGGCAGGGCCCAGGCCAGACATGCAGCATTCACATGCAGAGACAGTGACATGGCGCAGGCCAGCAGCCTCAGGAATAACCGGAACCCCATCCGGTAGGTCTGGGCCTGTGCCCAGATGGGACGCAGCACTCTGTGCCCTAGGCCAGCTTCTTCCATGTTCTCAGTCTGTGGCCTCCTCAGCTCGGTCCACACCTAACAGCCCAGGATACACCTGGTCTAGACTCCGGCATCTAGGGTGACCATCTGTCTCTCCATCTTCTTTCTTTTGGCCAAGAGCGACAGCCCCGGGATTGGGGGGGTGGGCAAACTGGACAGAGGAAGGTTGGCTCCTTGCCCCATCAGCAGCTCTCAGAACAATGCAAGCTGGGAGAAATTTTATAGATGTTCTATGACCGGCTCTGGAGCGTCAAGCAGAAAGGACAAGAATATGGAGTCTGGGATGTGTCCCGTGGAAGGGTTAAAGAGGTGGCAGGAGGAATGTGGAGGCCTCGACAAAGGGCAGCACCTTGGGCCAAGAAATGCTGGAATCTGCCCATGAGGAGCAGACCACCTTGACAAAGGGTACTGTGGCCCTTCCCTGGGCAAGTCGTCCTGGGTCTGGCTTCTCTGCTGGGCCTACGTGCACCTTCAGCCAGTAAGGAACCTTCTGTTTCTGCTCCCAGGGTCACGCCCAAGCAGGAGGCAACCCTGAGTTATGAGGGAGGGACATGCACACAGTCCTAGAGAGCCTCCTTCTGCTCTTGGCACACTTGGGCAAGATGAAGCCCCTGCACGGGACAGGGAAAGCTTGACCCTCCCTGTGTTCTCCCAAAAATGGGTTCTGGCAGCTAGAGAGTCACAAAAGCCTTTGCAAAGGAGCCAGTGGCCCCGGCCCAGTGCTCCACAGTGTTCTCCACACCAGAGGGCTGGCTGGTATGGGAGGGGACAAGGCCAGGGGATGTAGGGAAGGCAGCCCAGTCCCAGGCTGGCAGAAGCTCAAGAGGCCGTGGCTTCCTATGAGGTGGCATAACAACTCAAGGCCTCCCCACCCCAGGCCATCTCCTCCCTTGAGCTTTGCTCAGCACATGCCACACTGTGGACAAAGGGACAACCAAGGAACTTCAAGGCACCAGGATTGTGAGGAGCAGGCAGGCTGCTCCCTGAGACAGACAGTGATTACAGACATCCTTAGCTTCAACTGTGATTGGTGGAGGTGAGGAAAGAGTGCACACACAAACACAAGAGACAGGGGACAGAGGAAGAGGCAGAGAAGGACAGAAGAGAGGAGAGGCAGAGGACGACAGGAGAGACTGATATGGATGGACCGGGTCAGGCCATGTTCCAGGCCCCCACAAAATCAGGCACCAGAGTTGGTAAAACTTCCATTGTCCCTGGGAGGAGAACCCACGTCGGAGGATGGGTGGCTGGGAGAGGCTCCTCAGCCCTGTGTCCCTGTTGCCTTCTGGACCAGAGGGATCTAGGGAGAGGAGACAAGGCACTGCAGGGAGACCCTCTTCCACCTGAACCCCTGCCCTCCCATGGTCAGGGGCCCACCTCACCTTGGACAGGTCCACCCCAGTGAGAGCGTGAACAGAAGCCGGCAGCTCCGCCAACAGGCGCGTTACTTCACCCGTGACCTTGCTGTTGTCACCGCTGAGCACCACGACCTCCTCCACTTTGGTCAATGGAGCAGCCACCTTGGCAGCAATCTAGGCCAGGAGGGTTGGGGTTAGAGTAGGCAGCATTCAGACACAACCACAAGGGGTCTGCTCCCTCCTCCCCCTCTCTCTTCAAAGCCTGCACTCCTCCTGGGCTGAGACTGGACTGAAACTGCCTTAATTCCCCCACATACTGCCAGCCTGGAGACTGCACAGTGGCATTCCTTTTGGGAGAGATGGTGGCTTCAAGATAGTGAAGAGTGAGCAGTACTCTGGGACCTGGTCCAGCTGTGATCCATGGGTATGGACTGCCTCTGGACATCTGCCCTTCCCCAGGATGCCCCAAGCTTTCTATCCAGGGAGCCGGGGCCACGGTCCTCTCACCGAGGGGAGGGCATCGAGCACGAGGGACAGCTTGGCAGCGTGGCCATACAGCTGGTAGGCCTCAGCTTTGAGCTTCATCCGCTCGGCCTCAGCCTTGCCCAGAGCCTCGATCACCATGGCTTCCGCCTCCCCTATCTTCCGGATCTTCTCGGCTTCTGCCTGAGCCAGGAGGACCTTCTTCACCCTGGGGGTGGGGGAGGAGAGGCAGTGAAGACCAGCCTGGCTCTGCAGCCCTGTACTCCACACCCTGGGACCTCTCCATCTGGTCTCTCTGTGTAACAAGGACTGTTCCTTTTCCATGCTTTTGAATTCCCACCTTGGGGGACCCTGCCCATCCTTACTCCAGGCCTTTTGCCACCTCCTTTCAGTGTTGAGCATGGATGGGGGTAGGGGTATGCAGCTCCCAACTGGTCTTGGGAGCTGATCTCATGGGGCTTCAGGGTAGTTTCCCCCCTCCCCGCCCTCAGGCCCGGGTGCAGGCCGCCTGCCCTCACTTCTCTCCCTCGGCGATCTGCTGGATGCGGTGGGCCTCCGCCTCCGAGGGCTGCCGGATGGTGGACACTAGCTCTTTGGCTGTCCGGAGGATCTCCTGCTCCTCCACATCGATCTGCTTCTTTCTCTGCACCACCTCAATCTCAAGCTCCTCCTGCCGAATCTTTTGCTGCTCCTTGGCGGCCTGGAGCTCATAGGCCAGCTGGGCCTCGGCTGTCTGTGAGAAGAGAGGGCACTGGACCCCCGTCCTCCCCTTGCCTGAGCCCTCGCATGCCCCTCCCCCCCAGGCTCTGCCACCCTCACCTTGATGCTGACTTCCTCGGTGAAGGCCGACTTCTTCAGCTCGAAGTTACGTTTGGAATCAGCGATGTACGTGTCTGCCAGGAACTTCATGTCTAACATTTCCTTCTTGCATTCAGCTTCCTGGGGGGCAGCAAATGTCTGGGTCAGTCCTCGGGTTTTGGGGCACCTTGCTGACAGGGTGGCAGGAAGCCCTATGCTGCAGACCACTGTCTCTCCTCCCAGGCCAGGACTTCCCCTTACCCTGATGCCTGCGTCTCGCTCTGCCTCGGCCACTCCGATGTCGGCATCTCTCTGGACCTGGGCCGTCTGGGACTTGCCCAGGGAGCTCAGGTAATTCACTTTATCATACACATCCTGTGGAAGTTTAAGAAAGTTAGCCCCAAGAGGATGGAGTGAGGGCCCTCGGGAACTCTGGGCTGAGGGGCCCCATCATACCCCATGGAGGACTGTACCTTGATGGTGAAGCTAAGGATCTCAATGCCCATGCGACCCACATCAGGGGCAGCCACTTCCCTCACCAGCTTGGCGAACTGGTCCCGGTCCTGGTAGATCTGCTCCACTGTCAGGGTTCCTGAGGGGGGCAGAGCCTGAATCAAACCGTAACTCCTCACTCACTCCTTCAGGCCTGCACACTCTACACCTGGAGAACCCACGGACTAGGGCAGGGAAGTGTAGTGTGGATGGTGGTAACCCGGGCTGCTTCTGCCCTCCACTGCCTGACCCTGTCCTGAGAGTTCTTAATTCAGGCTCTTGAGATCCATCTTCCACTTAACCACATCTACATCAATAATACCTCACCTGCCTGGGGTCAAGTCCTCATGGAGGGGCCCAGGCCGCCCTCCCTAACTTGCTGTGCCCCAAGTACTATTGGCTCAATTCATATTGCAATAAAGCAAACAAGGTCCTTCAGACAAGCACTAAGCAGTAGCATATACCCGGGCCTAAAGTGCTCCTCCCACACCTCCTCCATCCATCCATCCTGAGGACTGTTCTGCTAGATCATGCAAACCAGTTTTCTGATTGTTCAAGATGGATAGCAGCATAAAGGTGCTGGCAGGGGAGGAGATGGGGGTGAGGAGATTCTCTTAAAACCTGAGGGTATCCTCATTTCCCATTTCTAGTGTCCAACATGGCTGTTGAGGTCCAGTGGAAGGATCCCTGGATTTAGAGTCACAAGGACCTGGGTGCCAGTTTCAGCTCTCTGCTCTCTGTGTGACCTTGGGTCAATCATTTAACCATGGAAAGTTTCAGTTTAACAGTTTAACAGCTGAGGAAGTTTAATAACTAGCTGTCCAGCTCTAAGTCTGGGGCCCTGTGATGTTCTAAAAATGATGGAGTTGGGGTTGTTTTTTTTCTTCTCCATTCTCTTAGATCTTTCAGTTTATGGTATTTCCTACAGTCTGAATGCATCAAGTAGACTGATTTATGTATACCATAACATCTATCTCAACTGAAAGATTTCCCATTCCAACCCCAGAGAGGCCCAACCCTCAACCTCCACTCCACAACTGGATCTTGTGTGGCCAGGCTGGCCTTGGGACTCTGTCGTTCCCTGCTACAGGGGGACAGACATATCTCTGTGGACAGGGGGATGGGAAAAGGGGGCGCTGGATCAGGTGAAAAACATCTTGGGCTTTTAGGGACTCTGGGTTCAATGAACATCAGCGATGTCACAGGGTGAACAAAAGCCTACAGACCTTATTGACTACCCTGAAAAGTGTGGAGCCCAAAGAAAGGAAGGGGACTGAGTTCTGACCTCCTCTGCTATGCTCAGACCAGGGGCCTTCAGAGAGGAAGGTCTGGGATGAGTTGGCCTATGTCCTATGTCCAGAGGAAGGGGAGATTGGATCTCAGGCTTCATGGAGGAGTGAGATAAAGGGAATGAGAACCCCAGAGTGGCCTTTAGGTATGTGAAGGCTTGGCCCCCAAAGACAGAACTGTAGGAGGGAAGACTGGGAGTCCCAGATTGGAGCGAGATGCCCACAAGAGTTTCCTGTCACCCTGCTGTTGATCTGTTGTGTCTGACTCTTCTTGACCCTATGGGCTATAGCATACCTATGCTGTCCATGGCAGAGGTACTGGAGGGGTTGGCCATTCCCTTCCCCAGCTCATCTGACAGATGAGGAAACTGAGGCAAACATGGAGAAGGGACTTGTCTAAGGTCACGCAGCTAGTAAACGTCTGAGGCTGGATTTGAATTCAGGTCCTCCTGACTCTAGTCTCAGCACTTTATCCATTGAGACACCAGCTGTTTGCTAACACTTGGAACTGTCTAAAAGTGAAAATGGGCTCTCTCTGGAACTAGTGGGCCACTCTCTACCTGCAGGTGTTCCAAGAGGAGGCCAGATGATCATCAGTTAAGGATTTGGCAGGGGAAAGGAAGGAAGGGAGTGGGCCAGGGCAGGGCTGGGGTCCTGAGCAGGAGCTGTACCCCACCTAAGATGGATCGCAGGTGGCCCTCGAGGGTCTGCAGGACTACATTCTTGATATCATGGACATTTTTGCCCAGGAACTGCTCACAGGCCACAGCTAACAGCTCATTCTCAGTCATGATTTTCACCTGCAGAGAAGAAGCCCAGAAGACAGTTAGTTGGAGCGAAGAGTTGTTTAAAAAAATAAAAAGGCTGGGCAGCAGCCTGCTACCCTTACTCTGGACCAGGGAGCCTAGGGAGATAGCTCTGCCACCCCCCACCCCCTGTGGCTCCTCAACCATCACAGACTGCTTCTGTTCCCTCTCTACCATCTGAGACCACTCCACAAAGACGGATACATTTGTCCCGAGGTTCTGGTGGCCAAGAGTGCAGCTGACCTTCTACTTTCAGTAGGAAATTATGCATGCCGGAATCTGCTCTGTGCTCTCCAGGGGTAACATCCAGAGCTGAGCTGAAGTCCCAGCACTCCACTGCCCCAGCTGACCTGCATCCCTGCACTCGGAGGCTCTGCTCTGTTTCCCCTGACCTGACCTGACTCCCCATATCAGCACCTTGGCCCTTGCCTCCCTCTCAAGGGGACTTTGTGTGTGTGCCAGACCCTTTCTCAGGGCCCAGGAGGGACTCTGAGCTGTCGCTACACTCCAACACCTACAAACACTCAGAGACTGGAACAGCAGAGGCCTCTGGGGAGGGGATGCCTGACATGGCCAACCTGAGGAGAGAAGGTGGGTGTGATTGGTTCTGCCTGAGGATGGAGATGGCAAAGCAGGAGAGGTTAAAGCCAGGCCCTGGAGAGTGACTGGGCCAAGGAGGCCTTTCACCTGGGTTCCTGAGCCTCCACTGGAGAGGAGGTCGTAGTGGAGAGAATGTCTCCAACTGCCCATTGAGATGGAGGAGGTGGCTCCTGTCCTCTTTCCCCCTCCCCCCAGCCCCAGAGGCTATACCCAGAGTTACTATACCTGGGCGACACCCGTCACAGTTAAAGCTACCCCCTCGGCCGTCTCTACGTCCTCGCAACGGGGCTGCAACGTCATTATCTCTAGGGAAATCCTGTCAAAAAATGTAAGACATGTGCATGTGTCCAAGTGCGAGAGCTTTGAGGGTGTTGGGGGCAGCTCCAGCAGCCTTGGTCACCCTGGCAGATGCCTTGGGCAGGGCTAAATGTCTGAGAAGATCTAGGGGTCGGAGTGGTCAGGGCATGAAGGTGGAGTGCAGAACAGATTTCAGGAAAGAGAATGGAAACCGGCCAGATTCTTGGCCTATTCCACCCCTACTCTTACTCAGATCAGCCCACATGGGAGACCTTGGGAAAGAAAAGCTGTACTAGGGATGGTCTGAAGGGCAGGAAAAATGTTTGCTGAAGTGGAGAGCTCAGAGGGTGCTTTGTCCATTCGAGAGCACTAACATCAGGGTCAAGTTAATTGAGTGGAAAAAGAATGAAGTTCTCAGGCCATGGCTGGAGGCAGGTGGGGAGAGGGCAAGGGCAGACAGGGCCCAGGCAGTTTGGCTGATAGCAGCAGGGAGTTTTACAGAGCACAGTTGGTGCCAGGGAGGTGAAGTCTCTGAAGAAAAGGGTGGTGGGTGAAAGGGGCTTCTGGGCCTTAGACCTTGGGGTTCCTGCCTCACGGCATATAGAAAAGAAGCAAAACTGAGAAATCTGGGGACTGCATCCCCTGCAAACAGCCCCTTTGCAAAGATACTGACAGAAGTGGTCGGATGAAATCATTAACTTTTGGGGATAATAAAGGCTTTCCTACTGACCTAGAGCACTCCAAGAGAGCACTGGGATAATGCCTCCTGCCCTGCCCCCAGGATGTGAGAAATGATAAAGGAGTGGCTGCTGATGTTCTGGCATCTAGGGTGCCCAAGTACGGAAAGTGAAAAGAAACAGACCTTGAGAGTAACGTGGGAGGGAGAGTGGTAAGACTCCAGAGAATTAGGGGTCAGGTTGACCCACTACTAAGGAAAAGTGACCCATCTCTCCTACTCTGCAACTCAATGTCCCCAAATCACTCATTGGCTCTGACTCTCCAGTAACTTCCGTTTTCTTGACAACTCTGTTTTTGTTTCTCTGGTCAAAGGAGTCCTCTAGACCAACTGATCCTAAGTAAGCAGCTCAGTTTCTATCACCAGGCCTTTGCCCAGGCTGAGCCTCTTGCTTAGAGGGCCCACCCTCTTCAAAGCCTGGCTTAGGAGCCCCCTTCCAGCTGAAGCCTTTCCCTGAGTCCCACCACTGCACAATAACCTACTTCTGCATTTACTCTGCATATTATTCTCTGCATACAAGTGGATTCCCTCCAGTAGAATGTAGGGTCTCTGAGGGAACATTTTGCTTTTCCTTTGAACAGTCAGCACCCAGCACAGGACCTGACATGAGTTAACTGTGTTCTATGCCCTCATCCAATGCTGCATTTACACAGGGTGGTCACGTCACCTAAGTTTCAGCCCAGAATTCTATTCCTAAACGGTTTTTTTGGGTGAAATGGTGCCACGAGAGTCTGTCTCCCTCTGCCCCATCCCCAGCCAACACAAATGACATACCAGGAGATGTCACCCAGTCTTGGAGGATCTGGATGGAAAGACAACTTTCCCCTTGAGTGCCTGGTGTCTTGGCTCTGGCCCCTGCTCAAATTCCTTTGGCCCTGAGCATGGGTCCAGTTAGGACACAGAAATGAAGGGAGGGAGGGCACTTCTGATCTCCAGCTGTCTCTAAGGCTGGAACACACCCACAAAATAAGCTTCTCTGCCAGGTTCACAGATGGTCTCTGGGTTCAAAAGGGCTTCCATGGCCTCGGAGGTGGAGGCAGCTTCCTCTTGGTCTAGGCCTGACAGGAGATGATGGGGAGGGGGTGGGGTTGAATGAGGGTTGTCACATCCCTGGCAACCACGGTCTTACACCAAAGAAGGGTCTGGGACTCGGTCAGGAGGCTGCTGGGGAAGAGCTGAGCTTGACCCGTTGGATCGGCCTACAGGCTCTTTGGGGACTCCAGTCCTTAGTCCTCGAATTGGAGCTGACTCCAGTGGGGAGAGCTGGTGCTGAAGCATCCAGCCCTGTGACCAAAGCTAATGGAACATTTGCTCTGTATGTGCCAGGCACAGTGCTATGCACTGAGAGGCAGAGAAAGGCAGAGTTTCATCTGAAAGGGGAGAGAGGACGTAATGGGTAGGAAGGTACAAGATGGATACATAGATCCTGGAAGGAAATCTGAGAGGTCTCCTGCAGAAGGGAAGCAGAGAAACAGAGAGGTGACGGACATTCAGGCATCTGGACCACCCCAAAAAGGCATGGAGACTGCAGGTAGAGCGTTTGGTTCAAGGAAGTGTAAGGAAGCCAGATCATTGAGTATGTGGAGGAGAGACTGGGGTAAAAAGGCTGGAAAGGCAGGAAGGGACTGAGTTATTAAGGGGATTAAAAAGCAAACAGAGGAAGTCACATGAAAACTGACCCTTAAAGTCCCAGGGAGCTGGTGGAACTCTCTGGGCTGCTCAGTAGAGGATGGGTCAGTGAGGAAAGACATCAAGGCTGGGGAGAGGCAAAGAAGGCTGGGGAGAGGCAAAGAAGGCTGTGCCCTCAGGAAGTGAGAGAAGGGAGCATGGCCAGGAGAGGCAGTGAAGCCTGGCAACAGGCTGGCCAGATGGAGGGAATGGGAAGGAGGAGGGCAAGATGACAAGAGAATGCATCTGCCAGCAACAGGGGAGTTCAAATGAGGACAGGGCATGGGGGGGGAATAATGAGCTCTCTTTGGGGCATATGGAGTTTGAAGTGCCTATGGTGGGGCCCTGGAATCAAATCTGACCTCAGACACTTACTGGCTATGTGACCCTGGGCCAGTCACTTTACCCTGACTGCCTTCAAAAAAAGAAAGAAAACACTATGGGAGATCTAGCTCAAGATGTCCAAAAACCAGTTGGTGATGGGCAATTGGCATTCAGGAGAGAGACTGGGAGTCATCTGAATAGAGATGACCATCTAACTCATGGGTTTGGCTGAAGAGGTCACCAAGGGAGAACCGGTATTGGGCAAATGCAGAACAGGATGTAGGAGAGCCCATAGTAGGGGAGGGACATTTGTGGCTGGATGAGGAGGCAGTAGAGGAATGGTCAGAGAGGGAGGAAGAGAACCATGGAAAAGCAAGGTCATGAAAACCCAGACAGGATAGGAGGGCGATGGATGGTGCTGGACATTATAGGGGGTCAAGGTCAAGGACTGAGCAAAAGCCTGGATCTGTAATTAACATGGAAATGGGTTGTGTGTGACTGCATGCGTCTACTCTGTATTCAGTTACCTGCCTTATCAAGGAAAGGAGAGGGGAGGAAAGGAATTTAGAATTCAAAAATTATAAAAAACAAATGTCCAAAATTTGTTTACATGTGACGGAGAAAAAAAGCATTAAAGAAATCTATAAAACCACCATATTTATAATAATGTATTATCAACATACCAGTCTATCAATATTAGTAACATAACAATACTTAAAGAAAATAAAAACATTAAATAAACTATGTTAACACATGTTAATAATGAACTGTAGGATAGATGAATATCAATCATATATTAATAATACAATTGATAGGCAAAAACATAACAAGGATTTCTAATCAGGAGGCAGCGACTTTGGGCCCCTCTGGAGAGGCCAGTGTCATCTGAACAAAGAGGCCGCGGCTGAGATTACAGGAAGTCAGTGAGAGAAGAGGATGGGAACCCAGCTTTCTCAATGAGCTTGGCTGAGAAGGAAGTACGGGATGAGAGCTCACAGGGCCAAAGGAGGGTTTTTTTAAGGAGGCGGAGCCCCAGGCACGTTTGCAGGCAGCAGGGAAGCAAACAGTAGAAAGGGTGAGATTAGAGATGAGGGCCAGAGGAGCCTGATGGGAAGGCGGCCCCACAAGAGATGCTACATGATGCTCCTTCCTACTGAAGGCCACCCCGGACCTCCGCGGAGTTAGGAGGAAAACAGAAGAGACCAGATGCCAAGGCAGGGTGGGGGGATGTTTCAGGAAAAAGAAAGCCATCTCTCTGCCTGTCTGAAGGGTACTGGCAGCGCAGCTGGGCCCTGCAGGGTGATGGAGCATGTGCCTTCAGGGGCTCTTGCAGGCAGCCTTGTTATTGTTTTAAAGTGTTACTAATAATAATGGAATGGAGGCCCTGGCCTGCAGAAAGCTGGCCTTGTGGCTATGTGCTCCATCACCAGAAGACACTGATCTCTAGTTACATGAAGGATAACTAATAGACTCGGCCAGTAAGAGCAATCCTAATTCACCAAGGTTTTAAAAGCAAAGCAATCCTCATGAGAAACCTTAGATTTCTAGAATTCCTCTTTCGTAAAGCATACCCATACTTCCTCTCATCTGTGCTCCCAGGAGTTACTCTCCCCATTTCACACATGGGAAGACTGAGGCCCATTCGGCAGAAGTAGCTTGTCCAAGGTCACTCCATGAGTTATGAGCTAGCTGAGACTCCCTGGGTTCCTGACCAGAGCTTTGCTTGGGAAGAGCTGTCTCAAAGGGTGCTTGGAAGGTGAGGCAGTAAAATGATCAGTGTGGTGGTGACCTTGGACTTGGTTTTCTTGGGAGAAGGGGTGGGAAGGCTCTTGATCCTGCTCTAGCTCCTGGTGGGAGGGCTGGCCTCATCCTGGAGGACTCTCAGGGTCCCCTCAACATGGGGGTTGACTGGACCCTCCCTCCACCCCACCAGGGGTTTATTTCCACTGCCCCCAAGTCCAGGCGGGACACCTCTCATGTGCACAGGCGTTAATCTCTCCTCTTCACACAGATGGGCAGACTATGCCATTTGGGGGAACATGGCAGATGGGAAGGGGGCCTGGGGTGCAGCATAGGAAGCAGAGGCCAAGGTGGCATGTGTCAGGAGGGAGCTTGGGGTTGACAGCAGTCACACTCACAACTCACACACTCAAGTCCCAAAGCAACCCTTTCCCCCAAGGCCTGCTTATTGAGCTCCATCAGAAGGTCCCGTTCAGCTGATCAGGACACAGTTCTCAGCATGCCTCGATCTCTTCCTGACTCAGTCCCGAGGTGGGGGGTCTGGAGAGCTGTCCACAGATTGGTGGTGGGTGTGGCGAGGGGGTGCAGCACAGACACTTCTGCTGAAGCCACCTACATGACCAAAGCTGTGGAGGTGGGGTGGAGGGTGGGAGCTGGGAGCGACACACTGAGAAGGTCCCGTTCGGAAGATCTGGTCCTCTAGTTGCTGTCTGCTGGGCCCCACTGGGGCAAAAGGAAAGATTAGGCACAGATGGAGGAAGCAGGTGGGTTATTACCTGTGCAACCCCTGTTACGAATAGCGGGACCCCCTCCGACGTCTCAATATTCTCACATCGACACAGGATGGTCATAACCTCCAGAGTCAGTCTGAGCGGCAGCCAGGGAGTGGGGAGTTGGGGAAAGGGAGAGGAGGAGGAAAGGGGAAGGGGACACAGCAAATACATACAGTGGTTACCAGACAGGCACTGATCCTCAATGCCCAGAGCAGGGCCTGGCACCCTACACCTCATTCACCCCTTTCCCCCCACCCCAGACTCTGCACGCTCAGGCCTTTGAATGCCAGTGTGGTTCTGCTGGAGGAGCACACCCCCCTCCCCCCAGAGGACTTTGGGGATGAAGGTTCTTGAAGCAGAGAGGGGATTTGAGAGATCTGACCTGGCACTTATAGCTCCGGGTGACACTGGCTAGTTTGCAGGACATAGACTGAGGGAGTTCACCTCCCTCCCTGCCAAGGACCAGAAAGCTCCCTTTCCCCAATTATGGGGTGGGGGTCCCTCAGGGGGAATCTACTTGGCAGCAAACATGGTATGTTTCTTTAAAATTTAAAATGGTTTTTTTTTTAAAACAATAAAAAACCCCCACACACTTTCCAGGCAGTTATGCCCAGAGGGATAGTCTACCCAGGGGTATTTCCAGTAAATACTGCCCGGACAAGCCCCTGAGCGGCTCAGGTGTATTCACAGGGGAAAAAAACCTCATTCCAATGTTGGCAAAATGTGGTCAGGAATCTAGATCAGCTTCAGAGAACTGTCCCAGGCATACCCCAGCCAAGCAGTGACAATGCTTGGGGGAGGCAGGTGGTGGCCTGTGCCCCTCTTTCCTCCTGGTAATGTGACTGCATCTATGTTTCTCTTGTGAAAGTCCCAGGATGGGGGAAGGGAGGGGGAGGGGGGAAGCAGAAGTCATCTGAAAAGCAAAGAGGGAACAAGACGGGGTGCTTAGCAGGGACCAACCCCACGGGCAGGCCTGGCTGCCAGAGGGTGGGATGAGGGTACAAGAAGGTCAAGTTTGTAACAGAGAAGGAACCCGTGTGCCCTTCTGAGAGGCTGGTGGTTTTCCTCCTGGCACTGGGGGTTCTCTGGCCAAGTTTTCTCTCTGCCATCCTCCAGGGTCCTAGATGACAGTGATACTGGTGTGGCCCACCTTTCCCATCTTCCTCAATCATCCCTCCTTCCCTGCCTTTGTGCGAGTGCACAGATCATGTGGCAGAAGGGCCCGGCTTGGGGTGTCTTCTCGGCTTCTAGCCCCACTACCAGGCTCCTCTCTCTAGAGGCTGATGCAGTGAAGGCTGGCTCAAATTGCTCTGTGCTGGAAGCCAGGAGGGAGAGCGTGAGGGAGAGGAGGAGGAAGGACCGAAGGAGAGACAAAGGCTGCAGCTCAGATGCCAGAGATGGAGGGAGAACCACAGATGAGAGAGATGCCTTCCATCACGCTTGGCAGGGGGGACAAGGAGGAGGTGAGAAGAGAGCCAGGTCGACCGGCTGTGGAAGCGCCTTATCCAAGAGGGGAGTAGGTGAGAACAAGAGCCCAGACCAGACAAATCCTGTCTAATGCCTGTTTGCACAAGGAGGTTGGAGGCCCTGGCTAGAAATTCCCGGCCAGAGATTCAGTTTCAATGCCCTGAGGCCAGTTGAGGGAAGAGGAAAGTGGGCTGTGTGTCCATGCCCGAGAGACGAACCTGTCAGAGTTACAACAGGAGGGAAATTGAGCACTAAGAGAGGTTAAGTGACAAGGAAAGGGCTGAAACCTTGAGGTGCTGGTTGGTGACCTCAGTCTGTATACCAGAGCTGGATACCCCAGGCCAGGGGCCACCTGCAGAGCCTTCTGCTCCTCGGAAATGAAAGGATCTAAGGGGCCCAGAAGCACTGACACACTAGGATCCTGCACAGATCAGTCCCTGGGAGGAACACCTTTGGGTAGGTCTGCTTTTCTATAGGGTCAGGTCCCTGCAGCAGACCCCAAGACCCAATCCTGACATCTCTGTGCCAGCGAGCTCCCTGGGACCCCAAGACCCAAGAAGAAAGACTTGCTGTAGAGCAGAGAGATAAGGAGGTGATAGGGAAGAAGGAATGGAAACAGGAAACCAGAGCCTTTGAGAGGCAATGACCTCCTCCAGTGCCCACTCCTCAAGCACCAGCTTCTAATCCTGGCAGCATTCTTTTACTAATGCCCTGACACCTCTGAAGGGTTTGGGACAGGGAGGGGATTCAAATTTCAATTCCTCTTCCTTCAATGTTTTCCACTGTCACCCCAATTTTCAGGTTAAGATGCTTCCCTGAAGGATTCTGGGAAAGATCATTTCTTAAAACAGAGGAAGGGTGGGGAATAGCGGACAGCAGCTGTCCTCCTTATGGGGTAGCTGTCCGGTCTCTTCCTGAAGGGGAAGGGTGGCACCAGGCACCTGGAACTGCCTTGGCCCCTGGGTCTGGGAGCTCTTCTGATCAGGTCTGATCTGATGTCAGATGGTACAAGCCCCATGTAGTCCTCTGAGTCTGATCAAAAAAGAGCCCCGAGCATCGACCTCCCCCTTCCTCACTCTACCCCCAGGACACTTCAACTGCAGCCTGGAAAGAACGTAAATATTTAATCTGTTTATCCGGAGCCTGCATTTCTACTTCTTGTCCATATGTAGGCCTGGTGCCCAAGCACACACCCAGACTGGACAGGCCTATAATTAAGGCTATCTGATGGGAAGTTCCCAATTCTCTGGAATGCCACGATGCCAACCCCAAAGGGAAGGGCTCCACTACCAACCTGGCAATGCAAGCTCTCCCCACACAAACCTTGGGTACCACAGGGCAGCTTTGGTCAGAGGAACTAGCTCTGATCACTGAGGACAGTCTCCACTGCCCTCCCTCAGGGCACATCCTCCCCTCTCCCCCCAGGAGGCGCTTACCTCTGTGTATCTGAGATGAACCACCAGGCCCACGCCCAGCCTCCAAACACATACTTCTTTGCATCTGGACTGAAGCAGCCCCCTGCAAAGCAAATCGAGACGTTTAGTGTGGAGCTCACAGGACAGCAGAGGCTGTCTCTGGTTCAGTCTCTAGGTACCTTCCGCTAGAGTCCTGATAAGTGGTCAACCAGCATTGGCTTAGACTGCCAAGGGGACCATGGCAGCCTTCAGGGGCCTGTTCTGCTTGCTCAGAGTCTGATTTATTAAACCCAAACCTGCAACTCTTGTTCTCTACTCCTATTTATTTATTTTTTGTGAGGCAATGCGGGTTAAGTGACTTGCCCAGGGTCACACAGCTGTAAGTGTCAAAATGTCTGAGGCTGGATTTGAACTCAGTACCCTGATCAAGGGCTGGTGCTCTATCCACTGTACCATATAGTTCTCTCTAAGGGCCATGTGCTGAACCTCCTCCTATTTTTCTATTCCTTCATTTGGGGAGAAACACTAGCTCTGGGCTCACAAGACATCCTCTCGACCTGTACATCACCATTAACAAATGCTTACCAAGCACTGGATGTGTGTGGGTACTTGGACACAAGCATTTGTGAGACACAGCTGAGGCTCAAAGGAAGCCTGTGGTCTATTTGGAGAGACAGGGCACAGAGGGAGAGAGATATTACAAGGTGAACACTATATACCTAGAGACAGAGAGAGAGAGAGATGGAAAGGGAGGGAGGAAGGGAGAATGGAGAGAGATGGAGAGGGACAGAAAGGAAGGAGGGAGGGGGAAGACAGAGAAAGCAAGAGTGCAGCATGGTGGGAGGCTGGGTGGTCAGAGGTAAGAAAAGCTAGGTCTCATTGACATTCCTGCCATGCTTGTGAGGTTTTTTAAGTTAAAAAACAAAACACCAACCGAAAAACCAAAACATGTATACCACAGGTATTTTTCTTCCCATTTTACAGATGTAGACAGTGAATCTGACAGGGGTAAACTGACTTGCCCACTGTCCCAGGCAGGAAGGAGGATAAAACCTGTGCAAACCAAGAAGAAATCACAGAGACTACATCAGATATCTGAAGGCAGAAGAGACTTGGGTTCCAATCCCTGTTAGAATACTTACTAGCTGTGTGGCCCAGGAACATCACTGGGCCTCAGTTTCCTCATCTGCACAATGGGGATGATGCCTGTGTTGCAATGACTGAATGTGTCAGCTGTGGTTCCTGCCTTGTTGGGGGTGGGGTGGGGGTGTTACAGTTGCTAACTGAGAATTAAAGGGAAGAAATGAAGAGGGTGGAGTTTGCCGGGCAGGAGAGGACCCATTGTGCAAAGTGTCACATCCTTTTCCAGCAATGTTCAACGGCTTTGGAACAAAAGCACAGGGCGTTGTTCAGTCATTTTGGCTGTGACTGATTCTTCATGACCCCATTTGGGGTTTTCTTAGCAAAGATACTGCAGTGGTTTGTCATTCCCTTTTCCAGCTCATTTTACAAATGAGAAAACTGAGATAAACAGGGCTCAGTGACTTGCCCAAGGTCACACAACCAGTCAGTGTCTGAGGCCAGATCTGCAATCAGGTCTTCCTGACTGGACCCAGCACTCTCCACTATGGCACTACCTAGCTCCCCTAATGCTGAGGACTGACTGTAGAAGGCTGAGGGGCCAGAGAAATCCGGGATCTTAGTGAGGGCACCACTCACCTGGCTAATTAGAGCTTCCAGGTGGGTAACAGTAAAAAAGCAACTCCCACTTATAGCCTTTTAGGATTGAATTAAAGACATTTTCTGATGACTCTGTAAAAAAAGTTCATCCAAATGTTCACAAAACTAGAAACTGGTTCAATTTTTTTGGAAAACATTCTGGGAATGGGCAAGAACAGAGACTGAACTGGTCAGAGAAACTGGGCCAGGGATTACACTGCTGGGCACTCTGGGGGGAATCAAAGAGAGAGGGATCTGGTAAAAGGAAAACAGAGCAGGCATTACCCAGAAACAGCCTTCTGGTGACAAAAGAGGCCCGAGTCAACTGGGGGAACGATCAGGAAAACTGTGGTGGGGTTTGTGTGTGTGTGTGTGAGTGCATGTGTGTGTCTGTGTGTGTATGTGTGTGTGTATGAAACATATCATGACAACATAACAGAGAACCACGGGGAATTTAGAGACACGTAGGATAAGAACATGAAGAAAGTGATGTCTATGGCAGCCCTGAGGAAGGCGACGCTCAAAAGCAGGGGAAATTTGCTAACTGTCCAGAAATGATGATAAAAACGGTTTCCTTCCTCCTGAGGGGAATGGAGCTGAGGCTGGTTTGGACTATCACTGATTCCACAAGGGAGGGCCCCTGGGAGCAGCCAGAGGCTTGAAAACTAAAGCAAAATACAACTCAGGAATAGGAAGGGCACTACTGATCTTGTTTTACAGAGGAAGAAATGGAGGAGGCACAAGCTTTGGAGATGGAGAGTTGACTTCCAATTCTGGCTCTGTGACCTTGGTCAAGTCTTTAACCTCTGGGTACATCGAAGGAGCTGGACCAGGTAGCCCCTTGGCTCCTTTTGGGCCCTCACAGTCTAGGACCCAATATCCATGTGGGTTTGCCCACCCAAGGCAGGAAATAACTGGCATCTGGGAGCATGAATCCAACTTTGAAGTCAGGAGGAGGGGCCACAAATCGCTCCTTGTCCTGGGGCCAAAACAAGTATCACTCATAGATCAGGTGCCATGTGGGCTTAAAGTCAAACAAAGGACCTGAGTTCGAATCCAGCTCTACCACTGACGGCCTGTTTTACAGAGGGCATATGACTTAACTTCCCCAGGACTCCCCTCTCTTAATCTATAAAACGAGGAGTTGGGCTAGTCATCCAACAAACCCTTATTAAGTGCCTACTATGTCCTTGGCAGAGGGAGCTAGGCAGCTCAGGGGATAGGATGCAGGGACTGGAGTCAGGAAGCCCTGAGTTAAAATCTGGCCTCAGACACGCCTTGGAAGTAGCTAGACAGATCAGTTAACAGAGCAATGGGCTAGGTCCTGTGTGACCCTGAACAAGTCACTGAACCTCTGTTTGTCTTACTCCACTGGAGAAGGAAATGGCAAACCATACCAGGATCCTTGCCAAGAAAACCCCATAAACAGAACTAGTGTGCTATGGTCTAGGAGGTCTGGAACGGTTGAACAGGATTTAACAACAATGTGTTAGGCACTGGGGGATAAAGAGCCCACCCTCACCCACATGGGCAAGATTCCTTTCTGGCTCTTAAATCCATGATGCTAAGATCCAACACCTCCTTATCCTAGAGTGGGATGGCCAGGCTGACTCTTAAGCAGGGACTGGGTGTGTGGGGTAAGAGTGCAGGCTCTGGCCACCCTTACCCCACTTTCGTCCTGTGCCTGCTGACCTTTGGGTCTGAGCTTTGGCCAAAGAATCATGGCAGGGCTCCAGATCAGCAGCAGCAGAAACAGGAAGCAGGGGCTCTTTGGAATGGCCTTCCTGCCCTCCCTACCTCTGGCCTCCAGGCCCCACTGGGCAAAGGGGATGCTTCAGCCTCTGAATGGGACTTGAGGAACCCAGTTCCTCCATTCCCCAGCCTATGCTCCCATCCCTGACCCCACTTGCCCCACCCCAAACCCCAACTTCCTTGGCCATCTGCTTTCACCTTCTCAGGCTTGTGGTGAATTTGTGTGAATACAAGTGATCGCAGACAACAAGGAGTCTGACCCCTTTCACTGGAGATAAGGAAGGGAGGCTAGAGAAGGAATGGCAAGGCCAACTTGGCTCTTAACAGGCAGGTACAGGAGTCTGGTTCCCTTTCTACTACCCCACTGTCTTGTTTGCACTCCCTGCATCCTCTCCAGCTTCCTCCACTCTGGCTCCAACTTGGCCTATGAATGACACATCATCCTCTCCTTGTTCCTAGCCAAGGCAAGACTCTCAATGTACTGATATCATTATACATTCAGAGCTAGACCAGAAGACGGGTCAGCATTTCATCTTTTAATGGGCCCTTGGGAAGGGCCTGGAAATTGATAAAGGGAAGAAGGTTTGGAGTGGATGCCCAAGGGACTTTCCAACTGCTGGGGACCAGGGGTTAGAAATCCAGAGATTTGGGGGGTGAGCTTGGGAGGGGAGGACAGGGCATAGAGACATCAAGATTTAATCCTCAATCCCAAATTCTCAAGATAGGCCGCATAGTAGAGGAAGTGTCAGACTTGGGATTATGAGGAACCTGGGTTTCAAATCTTACCTAAGACACTGATAGCATGGGATCAAATCACTTAACTTCTCAAAGCCTCTGCCAGGCACATTTGTAAAACAGTATGTTACTACCTCATAAGGCTGTGTGAGAAACAGATCAGATCAGAAAATGCACAAAAAACTCTGCAAATTTTAAAGCACTGTGCAGACATCTGTTTTATCATATGATACAGGAATAGTCTATAAAGAGTAAGACAAGAGAAAATCTGTCCCTGAGCAGCAGGAGAGAGGGTGGCCATGGATCTGGTCACATTTACTTCAAGAGGTCCAGGAGCTGGTAACAGAAGCCCTCTGGGGTAGGCCTTAAAGGAGGGTGTGTTCAAATGGCTAATGGGAGCTTTTCTTGACCCTTACTTAAGGACTGTGAAGTCAGAGGGGAAGAGGATACAGGTTTCCTCATTGCAGAGGTCTACCTTCGCCAAGGTTCCATCAGAAGATGCTATGTCCCAGTCAGGCACCAGAGAGAGGCCCAAAGCATCACAGACCTGGTTTCAATGTTAATACCTTTACTTTTATCTGCCCTAGGCCTCGGTTTTCTATCTAAGATAAAGGGGTTGGGTTCTGGATCTCAATTTAGAGTTATGCAACAAAAGTGAGTTCATAGGTTTTGGCTCAGTGATTTCGTTCGGGGCATGTTCACCAAGCAGGTCAGAGATGGAACAGCACTGATATAGTACCATGTTTTGTAATATGAAAGGTCCTGAAACAAAGTGAGTGGGTGAGTGCCCACCAAGAGTGTTTGTATGAAATGAGTGAAAAAGCTGTGGTTTATCAATACAACGGAATATTATTGTGCAATAAGGAGCAATAAAAAAAAGAAGAAATGAATTCAGAGAAATATGGGAAGATGGAGACAAGACAATCATAACAAAATGAATTTCAAGACTTGGACTCATCTTCTGAGGAAACACTGATGGTGGGGAAGGGTTTTAGGGGGGATGGAAGATCAGACTCCTAGCCCAGGACTCAGGATTGGGACAAGTGAAAGAGACTTCCACACTCCCAGCCAAAGAAAAATCAAGAACATTTCCAAAGAACAGGTAAGACACACAGCTCCTCACAATGGTAGAAAGGTGGGAGCCAAGAGGGCCTAAGGCCAGTGTCCCAGGAAGTTACTGGAGAGGGGGAGTTTCCATTAAATCGACTTCCTTATTTTTTTTTTAAAAGACTGAATGACCTCTTCAATCCTCTCCAGCTCCAATATAAGACCCCCATAACTCTGGCCCAGGTGTGTATTACACAATAAAGGATAAAGCTAAGAACAGTGGCTCTGGAGCCAGCACAGTCACACACTTCTGGTGGGACCTCGGCAACTTCACAGGGCCTCAGTTTCCTCATCTGTAACATGGACGTGTGTGAGAAATACACAATAGCTCCAAATCTAGGCTCCTATGAGGCAAGGGCAGGTTGGAATAAGTCCCTCCCTCCCCTCTTCTGGTTGCTCTAATCTGCTACTAACAACATTGCCACTTGCTGGATGCCAGGGCTGGGTTCTGGAGACCAGCCAACTCCACCTTCTGCCTCTGCCTTTCTATAGGCCCAGGAAGTACCCACCTTGCCATCCTCCCACTCCTTGTTTCCACAGCCTGGAAATCCTCACTCCTTAAGAAAATAGCCTGAGGCCCTTGTTCTCCTAGGTCAGAGCTAGCTTGGAGAGATGGATGGGGAAGAAGACATGTTATAAAGTGAGAAGGGAGAGCTCTCCATCTATTTCTCTAGATGGCTCTTGGGGAGGACCAGATCTTACCTCTTGGCTTCGGGAATATTCAACAGAGATGGGCAAGAGAGTTCTGGGGCAAGGCTTTCACTTCCACTGGGAAAGAGACTTAAGGAAAGACGGGGCTTTGGTGGAAAGAGGTGGCTTTGGAGTCAGCATCAGATGGAATGCATTCACTTAGACCTTCTCCATAGCCATTGGGAGCTTTACTGATGCAAAAGCTGAGGGGCTGAGATTTAGCAAGGAGCTAAGCAAAGGCACTGATCTAGGAAAAGGACCAGACTTATATGCACAGTCTGGAGGATGTAATTTTATGGGTTTCTAATGGGGGTTGGAGATTCAGGGACAGGATGAGGGAGATGAAGGACACAAGATAAGGGAGAAAGGAGAAAGTTTAAGATCCAGGATGGGGGAAGACAAGGAATTTTATGGTCTAAGATAAGGGGGATAGACTTTAGGGTGCGTTCAGGTTAGAAAATAAACCTGGGGCTTCATAAAGTACTACAAAAGCAACCCTAAATGTTCATTTTAACCCTTAGGGCACTGTTTCTAGAGGGTTTCAAGAGGGTTAGACTTGAAATTCCACCTCTGACACAGGGTGTGATCCTGGGCAAGTCATTCACTAGGCTCAGCTTCGCCTCTAGAATGATGGGGCTGGCCTGGAGCCTCGGATTCCTTTCAGCTCAGAGTACCTGTGGCCTAAAGGCTCTGGTCATGCTGCCAGGTCGGTTGGCACACAGTAGTGTGCAGGAGGGGATTTCCTCGGTAACTGAGAAAGCCTTCGATTTTGGGATCGATGCTGGGTCCGAAGCCATAGCCCGCACCTTGGGAGCCCCAAATGGAAGAGCAACGCCTCTCCCACCAAGCCGGGGTGGGGTTGCGGTGCTCTCCCATCCTCCCCTCAAGAGGGGAGGGAGATGACAGGGGGCAGACCCGGGGATGTCCGGCTGCCCACCTACACCCTAAAATCTCAGACTCCACCCACACGAGCAGTGGGCAATCAGAACTAGCACCCAGTTCCAAAGCCTCCGCCTCGGGGCACTCTGGCATCGAGCAGGGTGGTGCCCGCACGCCCGGACCCGCGGCTTGGTCTCCGCAGAAAAGTAACCGATTTATCCGCAGCCCTCCATTCCCCGGCCGGGGGAGGGGGCAGGGGATTCCCAGCAGTAGGAGGGAGGTGGCCGGGGGCAGGGCAAGCTCCTCCCCCGGGCTACAAGTGGCTCAGCCTCACCCGAGGGTATCTACAAACAGCCTTCACCCGAGGAAGCCTGGAAGGGCAGCCGCGCGTCTTGGGGTTCCCAGGGTGGGGGTGGGGCGATAAGCACTGACCCCCGCGGGGAAGGCAGCACAGGAGGACGGGAGGCAGCCCCCCGGAAACAGCGGACACCCCGCATCTAGGGACACAGGGGCCGCGCAGTGCCCCCTCCCCTGACCCCAAGCGACCCAGCGGCTCCTCTGGGCCCCCCCACCCCCGAGCCCCTGCCCAACGGCGGCCGCGCCCCTCCCATCCCCGAGGCTGCCCGTTACCTCTCCCACCAGGTTGGCCCCTCGTACCCCGGCGCTACCGCCCCTGCCTCCAGCACGCCCGCCCCCTCACCTGACACCACCAGCGCCTCGTTGGGTCCCACCGTGTAGCAGTTGCCCATGGCTGCGGTGCCAGCCCCCGGGGCACAGCGGCAACACCGCTGCTCGCGCGCCTCCGCCGGGCGGGGTGGGGCGGGGGCAGCCGGGCCGGAGAGTGAGCCGAGCGCGCCTGCGCACTGGGCTCCGCCCCCCCCCCGGAAGCGTGGCGCGGCCGCCATGTCGAGTGTGGCGGCGTTAAAGAGACGCGGAGATCATCGTGGGAGTCCAGGCTTTATTGGTCCGGAAACACCGAAGCCTTCCTGTGCGCGCCCCTCCTCTCGGGCCAGAGGTCACCCCGGGGCTAACTGGCTCCCACCCTCCACTCCCTCCTCCCCGGGGATGAAAGTCACCGCTCTCCTCTTCTAGAAGGGAAGGGAAACTCGCTCGTCACCTCGGGGGACAGTGACCACCTCCGGGCTGGGGCCTCGGGGACAGTGACCACCTCCGGTCACCTGCGGGCCCGGGGCCTCGGGGACAGTGACCACCTCCGGTCACCTCCGGGCCCGGGGCCTCAGGGGACAGTGACCACCTCCGGGCTGGGGCCTCGGGGACAGTGACCACCTCCGGGCTGGAGCCTCGGGGACAGTGACCACCTCCGGGCTGGGGCCTCGGGGACAGTGACCACCTCCGGGCTGGGGCCTCGGGGACAGTGACCACCTCCGGTCACCTGCGGGCCCGGGGCCTCGGGGACAGTGACCACCTCCGGGCCCGGGGCCTCGGGGACAGTGACCACCTCCGGGCTGGGGCCTCGGGGACAGTGACCACCTCCGGTCACCTCCGGGCCCGGGGCCTCAGGGGACAGTGACCACCTCCGGGCTGGGGCCTCGGGGACAGTGACCACCTCCGGTCACCTCCGTGCCCGGGGCCTCAGGGGACAGTGACCACCTCCGTGCCCGGGGCCTCAGGGGACAGTGACCACCTCCGGGCTGGGGCCTCGGGGACAGTGACCACCTCCGGTCACCTCCGTGCCCGGGGCCTCAGGGGACAGTGACCACCTCCGGGCTGGGGCCTCGGGGACAGTGACCACCTCCGGTCACCTCCGTGCCCGGGGCCTCAGGGGACAGTGACCACTTCCGGTCACCTCCGTGCCCGGGGCCTCAGGGGACAGTGACCACCTCCGGTCACCTCCGGCCGGGGCGTGGGAGACAGTGACCACCTCCATCTCTAGGGCTTCCAGGGGACAGTAATCACCCTTTATCACCTCCACCCCCAGGACCTCCAGGAGACAATGCCCACCTCCATCCCCAAGTCCTCTAGGGTACAAAGATCATCTTATGTCGCCTCCATCCCCAAAGCCTCTAGGGGACAATTATCATCTCTCCTTAACTCCACTCCCAAAGGGATTAATAATTTTCTACCTTCTTCCCTCCTGCTCCTCTCCCCCTTCTCCCAAGGCCCTAAAGTATAATAAACACCTAACTGCCACCCTCCTCTAAAGCCCTGCCCATTAACAAAAAGTAGAGTCCAGGCTCTGAACAGTCCGAAAATGCTTCCTGGAGACAGAAGGAGAGGTGGGAGGGCACTAGTCCAGTTCAATGGGCCTCATCTCTAGGCTGGCTGCCAGGTGATAGTGTGCGTGTGTATGTGAATGTGTTATGTGTGTGTGTGAGTGTATGATTGTGTAGTGGAGGGAGCAGGGGACCAGGAGTTGTTCTCAAGGACAATCAGCTAGCTTGCAGGGGGTGCTGTGAGCTTTGTTGGTGGATATCCAGGTGTGGATTTGCAAAGGACTATTGAGGTCATCTCATCCAACCTACCCCCTTCTACAGATGAGGGAATATTAACAGCCTTTCATTGGTCGCTGCTGCTGCTGCTGCGGACTTAGGAGCCCCTTAGTGGAGTTAAATGATTCTGGCTCTCAGCCCTGCAACCCACAGCTACCCAGACATGGTGTGCTCTGCTCCTCTGGGGGCGATGGAATCTAGACGTTGCGGAACCTAGAGGGTGCTGGGTCTGTTGCGACTTGGGCCAAGGGGTTATGTGAGGACGCTGGCTTCGGACTGGTGTTTTGGGTCTCCTCCTTTGTCAGTCCAGTCAGTTTTTCACTGGCTTCCCACAGGCGACGGGCAGCCCGGTCATCACGGGCTGAGGTGGAAACCTCTTCCACGTGGCAGTTGGCAAAGTATCGACCACTGAGTGGCTCAATGCCTTCCTGGAGGGCACAGTGTAGGGGTGTCTGTGCTCCACCCCTTGGAGTCCTCAGCACCAGCCAGGCCAGGGGGGATAACAACAAATGCAGCCAGGCTGGCACATGGCGGAGAAACAACTCTGAGTTCACTGGACCTGTGGGTGGGAGAATGAAAGCAAGATTGGCAGAAGGCCTGCATGGGTGGAGGCTCATAGGCTCAGACTTAGAGATGAAAGGAATCTCAGAAGTCATTAAGCCCTTACTGTACAGATGAAGAAACAAACCCAGAAAGTTTAAGTGACTTGCTCATTGGCATACAGATGTTAAATGACAGTGCTGGGATTTGAATCCAGATCCCTTATCTCCAAATTCAGCATTTTTTCTACTGTGCCATACTATCTCCTGGTATGAGGGGGATGGGAGGGACCCTTGAGAGATTAAGGGATGAGAATCCAAACCAAGAGCAGGAAAGAGTAATGTAGTCTGGCATTCAAGGCTTTCCACATTCTAGCTCCAACCTTATCTCCCAGTGAACTCACTACACTCGCTAGTCTTCTTTGCCCTGACCACTGAATACGACTGGGACACTCCAGTCTTACACCATTTCCTCTCCTAGAGCACCACCTTCTCTGCCTACTAGACTCTTCAAAAACCAGTTCATGCCTTGCTTTCTCCACGAAGCCTTGCCCCTCACCCACTCCAGTTCCAGTAGGCTGCTCCCTTCTTTGATCTTGGATGGCCCATATTGTTGAGGACCAGCTCACCTGGTCCTTACTGT